>CAWUFW010008963.1:0-600000 GCA_963921515.1 Calotriton arnoldi | reverse complement strand
TCGAAAGAGCTGAGACAGAATGCGTTGAAAGAAGACTGCTTGTATTGTGACTCCAGCCAGAATTAAATGCTTTTGATGATGCAAAACACTTTACACTATACATTTACTGATTTAGACACAAACACGAACATGCACATTGCACATGTGAAATTAAATGGCACAGCAATTGAGACAAGTGAAATAACAGCACCACAAAAGCGTGCTTGGAAAGTGTAAGAAAAAGAGAAATTAAATACAAAATTTTCAATAACGCTTATTAATCGGTTTTGATAACAAGATGAATTATGAATATAATGTTTTGTTATTCACTTACTGATGAAATAATATAATTCCAATGATGTAGCTTAGCATTTCTATTGCCTTTCATTGTAATGCATCATAAACAGAATATAGTGCAATTTTGCGATAAATTTTGTTAGGAAGCTGAAACTTACAATCATGACAGCAGAGACATAATAATTATAGAAAACCATAAACGAGTTTAGGAAAATGATTTCTAAGAATAATTTGCATGCATGGTTGTTGAAAATTTGTGGCAGTAGGCCATAGTTAACGTTAATCAGTTTCATGGAATAATACATTTGTGAAGCATTACTATTTTTCTTTTATTATGAAATGTTGGTTTAATGCATTATTTTTGATTACAATTGAGTTTAATTAATTGAATGCTGATGTGGAGTTTAAGGCTTTTAAACATGTTATTTCCTAAACTGCATTTTTTTCTAAGCCCAATACAACGATCCTATTGCATTTCTCCAAATGTTGCTTTATTTGTTCTGTACATTTACCATCTTACGCTTTAAGGACATTTCTTTAGAGTTCACTGTAGAAATGGTTCGCTTTAAAAGTGAACTATAACCTGATGCCATGAACTCAGTGGATGTCGGCACAGATAAGAGCAGTGGGGCGGTGAGGTGAGGTGCGGGCTGGGCAGGGTGGGGGGGGGGAGAAGTCGACAGACGACGGGGTAGGTAAAATTAAATAAATAAATAAAACCACTTACCTTGTTCACGCCGCATCACCGAGTCGGCGATGTGGCGAGCACAAGGTAAGTAATTTTATTTATTTATTTCATTTAACCTAACCCGTCATCTGTCGACTTCTCCCACTCCACCCCGCCCAGCCCCGCCCCACTGCCCACTGCTCTTACCTGTGCTGGCTGCCACTGCATGAACTGTTACGTTGTATACTTCTTACTGTTGACAAACCTATGAGGCCAAGAAAGCCAGTTCTTTCTCATGATCAGCATGGGAAAGCATGCAGAAATAACAGTAATGTATTTGGTGATTTCATACATAAACTAACCATCACCAAAAGCGCATGTTATATTTTTCCTATGCGATAGGCCTGAACGCTTTTCCTATAATTTTACAAACCATTCTTTGATCTCTTACTTTTGGACTGCCTTTTGTTGATACTGCTGCCTTTAAGCAGTTGGTCTGGAATCCTTCTTTGCTGAACTACTTGATATTGCTTTATTTCCCCTTTTTGCCCATGTTTATGGACTCCCTCTTAGTGGACTTTAACTTGGTTCCTTTTACCCCTTTTGCTTTAGAATCCTTTCGATACTGTTAGAGAAATAAACCATCCTTCTGCCTTTAATGGAGGTAGAAATGTGTAACTTGTAGCTAATGTAAGTTCCTGAAAACCATTGTCTGCCTTTAATGATGGTTAGAACCTTGTATCTGATGATTATTTTATAACTATACTCTTTGAGATTTGAACTTTGACTAAATGTGTAGGTTCATACTATACTGCATGTTTTAATATTCCTGACTGAGATTCTTAAAAGATTGCTTATCTGCATAGATTTATTTTCATTAATACAATAACCAAACTATCTAATTTGTCTGATTCTATTATTGTGTACTGATGTTCTTTCATTGAACTGTGCTATTTTTCCATTTAGTTCTAAATGCGCTGTAGGGAAATCAGAGAATCTTTTCAGAGTATCACATTCTGCTTCTTTTATTCTGTGTTGCTACAGCAGAGCTTTTAGTGTGCACAATTTTGATTAGACTTAACTTCTTTAGGAGTATGGGTTTTGTAATTGTGATACTTTATTTCTATAGTATGGTCCTGAGAGTGTTATTTGAACCTTATCACGAACTTGTGAGTTAGTCACCAATTAATGGTCCTCATTGGGTGGCTAGCATTGTGTTTTGGACACCCTAATTCCCACCCATCCTATCGGCAGAGAAGGATCCATCAGAGGATCATTCGCCTCTGTGGTAAGGGTGATGCTGTGATTCGTTCTGGCTGTAAAGGGCCCAGTATGGTTAGAGCGATAAAGAGTAAGTAGAGAAAAGGAAAAAACTTTTTACCGCTTCCGCTGGATCACTTTTTATGGTCCACTCCAGATAATAGAAGCCTGCTGTTTATAAACATCATCTACTGGATGTTTCTGTATGCACATACTATTATCCACCTCAGGCTGGCATTCATTTATTGCTCAATGGAAAAGTGCAAGACAGAAATGGCTATAGCAGATCTTCAGCTCTGACTTGCACATCGTACACAGATCTAATCAGTGACTAGTCCGGTAGCAACTCCTAAAACAAGCACAATCTGTACAGTGAGAATCTGATCAAAGTATGATTGCTGTTTCATTACACAGCAGGGGCAGGAAGAGGTGAGTCTTTGGGTCAGATAGGAAAGGAAAGGAGTGATAAAAAAGACCCCGTGGGAGTGAGCTCCAGAGGTACGAAGTGCAGGGTGGTGGAAGAAGAGAAAAGAAGTGGAATCCCCACTAAAAAGCCTCAGTAGGTAGCAACCCCAGTATTTGGCAGTGTCGGCAGTGGACACCCAAGAAAAGCTGTGGGCTCCTCCATCTATCATTTCTGAATGTATATATGTATGTATGTCTATATGTATGTATTTATTTTATTTTATTTTGCTTTGGGGTGTCAACTGGGGAGGGGGTCCAATGTTGCTTGTTTGCATTAAGGCCCATGTCAATCTCACTTATGCCACTGACCAGTTCCGTTCCTGCAAACATGAGCACATTATTTAAAGACTTCCCAAAGATAAACCACACACACATGTGTATCTTGTACCATAGTGAGTAAAAACGCTGAGATGTCAAGAACCATATGTAATGTACAGCCCCCTGTTTATTGTAACCTATGCACTGAAAATTTAGACATAACTTCGAGAGAGATTCTACTAAAGCTGAAAATCACACTCTTCTGTCGCAACAAAACTGAAAAGAACACCAAATCATAATTTTGTATATCAAATAAACACATAACTGAGAAATGTATCCCTTATCCATGTATCATATCACTGGGAGAAGTTCAAAGAAACAGTGACATCAACCTA
This sequence comes from Calotriton arnoldi, assembly GCA_963921515.1. NCBI lineage: Eukaryota > Metazoa > Chordata > Amphibia > Caudata > Salamandridae > Calotriton > Calotriton arnoldi. The sequence continues at coordinate 596,679 of CAWUFW010008963.1, read as the reverse complement.
CCAGGAGGTACTGAGTCTCATGAAACACCAGCATAAAGAATGGATCTCCACCAAGACTCCCCGCAAAATCCAAGAGGGAAAGAAAAAGAAAGCTGCAGTCAACACCAGCCGGAGAAGAGCAGAAAAAGTGAAAGCTTAAGGCGAATATACCAACCAACAAGGAAGCAAAGAGAAGCTTAAGAGCAGACAAGCAAAGATTTATCAATAGTAGTGCCACAGAAGCCCAAGAAGCAGCAAACCATGGAAACTTGAAAGAACTCTACAACATAACACGCATACTCTCCGGCTGATTCTGCAAGCCAGAAAGACCTGTTAAAGACAAAGCTAGGAAGACAATCATGGGTAATGAATGGCAACAACGACAATGGTTGGAGCACTTTGAAGAAGTGCTGAACCATCCGTGTAGAAGTCTCTACCAGCCATACAGCCAGCTGACAAGGACTTGCCAATCGACTGCAGCAGACCAACCAAGGAAGAAATACGGCAAGCCATCCAATACCTGAGAAATGGGAAGACATTGAAACATCAGTAGACATGCTCTATCCAATGTTTGAAAGGAGCTGGGAAGAGGAAAAGGTGCCATCAGACTGGAAGGAGGGATATCTCATCAAGATCCCCAAGAAAGATGACCTGAGTAATTGCGCAAACTACAGACGGATAACTCTTCTATCAATCCAGGCAAAGTGTTCAACAGAGTCATCCTGAACAGAATACTTGCTTCCGCAAAGTGATTTCCTGCACAGACCAGATTGCAAAACTGCACAACATCAATGAACAGTCGATGAAGTGGAACTCCCCCTTCTATTTCAACTTCATCAACTATGAGAAGGTATTCGACAGCGTGGACAGAGAGACCTTTTGGAAAGTTATACGGTGTGCCATATAACTCGTAAGAATCATCAGGAACGCTTACAAGGGAATGACCAGCAAGATAGTCCATGGAGAACAACTCACAGAAGACTTCCAAGTGAGGACTGGAGTCCCACAGGATTATTGCTCTCACATTTTCCATTCCTGCTGGCCATTGACTGGATCATGAAGACATCCACAGTAAGGAGAAGAAATGGGATCCAATGGACACCTTGGATGCAGCTTAATGACCTGGACTTTGCAGACATCCCATCTGCAGATGCAAGAGAAGACCGACAATGTGGGAGCCACATCAGCACAACTCACCCTGACATCCACAATGGAAAAAACAAGATCCTGAAGGCTAACACGGCCAGCACAACTACAGTCACTCTTGTAGGTGATGCACTGGAGGAGCTTGAGGCCTTTGCCTACCTTGGCAGTGTTGTACACAAGCAGGGTGGCACAGACGTGAAGGCAAGAATCGGCAAAGCAAAGGCTGCCTTTATTCAGCTAAAGAAGATCTGGAGCCCCAAGGACCTAACACTGAATATCAAGATCAGCCTTTTTAACACCAATATAAAATCAGTCCTTCTGTATGAAGCAGAAACTTGGAAGACAACAGTGACACCGCCAACAAAGTATAGACCTTTATTAACACCTGCCTGAGGAAAATCCTCCAAAACCATTGGTCAAACACCATTAGCAACAACGACCTATGGCAGCAGACTTTCCAACTCCCTGCTCATGACGAAATCATGAAAAGACGCTGGATAGGTCACACCCTCCACAAGCCCGCATCAAACACCACGATGAAAGCCCTGACATGGAACTCTCAAGGGAAAAGGTCAAGATGAAGGCCAAGAAACACCTGGCCCCAAAGCCTCGAGGCTGACTACAAGGAGATGGGTTACACCTAGAGTCAGATTGAAAGAAAAGCCCAGGACAGAGATGGCTGGATAGTCCTGGTTGATGGCCTATACCCTAGGAGGAGAGGAGTAGTAGGCATAAGTAAGTAAGAATGTATCATACACCTGGGTGCACAGAAACCTCCAAATAAACCACTTTGACCCCAAACGCAGCACGATCAAGCAAAGCCCAAAACCCTGACTCCAACAAAGAAATGTTAGAATACCCTGTGCTTGCTGGAAAAAAATATGAAAAAGCATTACAATAGGATAACCAACCAGTGTAGCTTCCAGCTTCATAAACCTGGAACAGGAGCTTATTAGCCCCAATATCTCAAGTACTGCATAGCTCTAACCAGAGCCTGGGATAACAACAAGCCCCCACTCTGTAAGTAGCATTGATAGATATCCAGACTAGCACAGCAATGCACTTTAGGGATTTCAACAGGCCTCTCTAGTGAAAACTCTATCTGTGCAACGCTGAAGATGTTCAGACTTTTGAACATCTCTCCTGCTTCTCTAGGGAGCTATGATTGGTCCATACAGTCTCAATGGTGATATGGAAGCCATGGTCAAGCTCATATTTAAAAAAAAGGGGAATCCTTATAGCAGACAATAGAATCAAGCTTGATGCTCTAAAAGTTCTTTGGAACAATTTCAAATACCCCTTACAGTGCGCAGACACTCTATTCAAAGCCAAAATAAACAAAAGAACATGTTCTTCCAGAAAGCAATCATAAAAAAAACCTGATCATGGTGCACACACTCTCTATACTCGGCAATGGATCGGCATCATCAGATGATTTTGTGGATAAAGTGACAAACAGACCTTCCACTACAGCCACCATCTGCAATAATAGTTTGGAAGCAATTGGTTGCTCATTTGTTGAGTGCTAACTCCTTATTTCTTCAGCAACAGCTGAGCTCAGGAGCTTCAAGTAGAACTCTGGACCAAACAAGATCTAACACCAGCCACAGGTATCCCTGAGAAGCCACTCTATTATGTCATGTCATGTTAAGTTATGCTGTGTAATTTATAGACTCTGTACATCACTGTATACCTCCGGCTACCACAGAGCACATGGATCAGAGAAGAACAGGATGTCAATGATGAATCAAAAGCAGTAACTAATGATGGGCAGGAAAAGACTGCTTGAATAAATCGGTCTTGAGCGCTCCCCTGAAGGACTATTTTTTGCTAAATCTTTGGAGGTCCTCTAGCCTCAAATTCTAGATGTTTTCCACATGTGCCCTTAGGGAACACTCATTCCAGCTAGCTTTGTAATATCTTATCATCAATATAATTGGGGCCACTGTTGACCTTCGTCTACAGAGAGTCATGGGCATCTGCAATTCTCTCCCGACACGGTCAAGAACGAGGTAGGTGCTGACCGTCTCAGCAAATGCTGTTAACTGATGCCTTAATTTAGCGTCATCCCTCTACCGTTAACTCGAGGGAGAAAGCCATTTCCCCGCAATGGGTTGGTCTACTTTCTATTAAGGTACCTCACTGTTAAGTCATTATATGTTGTTGGACCAACAACGTGATTTTACTAGTAGTCTAACTTTAGTGTAGATTGAACACTTCCTATTGGTCCTGAAGAATTGCCGCGTGATCAGTCTGACACATACAGGCAAGAAACATGTCGACCGCATAGCCACTATTGGACAGTATTCCTTAAGTGGCCCTCATTATCTGTTTTTTAAAAGGGACCAGTGGGCTCATCTGATTAAAAATGTTACTCTGGAGCACCACTGGCTACCATTTTTAATCTCCACACCTCCACCACATCTTATCTACACCACCTGGCCCCTCACTTACACCGCACCAAATGGCTTGGGACAAAAGATCTCCGACAAAGAGCCCCTCATAGGTTGCCCGTCAGGCATTGCAGCGCCCGCCTGACGAGGAGCATGCCCTATGATGCAGCATGACACCCAGCCTGGGTGTGTTAGGGCCCCACTTCCCAAATTGGGAGACACCCTGTCTTCCCCTCTGGACCAGGCCACGACCTTCCTAGCCTCTTCATTATACTATCTTCCCCGTCCAGGAACAGCACACTCCTTTTGATAAGACCATCTGCAATTGTGCCCCTACTTTTTGAGGACCTTCTCTATAAATTGTCCAATGAGCCATGGGGTGAGACTTTTTTTTATTAAACCATCCTATTGTGTGTTTAACCTGAAACAGTACCATCGACCATAGATTTAAATACAATATTCATTCACCCTATATAGCATTTAGATATGTTTAGGGTTTCTGGCTTTCAGTTGAAACCGATCATAACTGATGAAACACCACTGCTTTTACAGCTTTCGAGCCCTCTGGTATCAAAGCAGTATAACTGCATCCTCTACCTCTACACTTTTTCTGTGATGGGTGCTCCCGGTATGACCCACACGGAAAATGGTAAGCCACAGAAGCCCATAGACACAGCCCAACAATATAAACTGAACTCCATTCATCGTGTGAATTGCCCAGGCAAACAACCATTGGGTTCCTACAGATCATGAAATTCCTTTATTACCTGACCTGGTTCTTTGTACAGCAACAGAGTTTTCTGTCGCCAATGACAGTATGATATCGTTTTCAGTATAGCTAACACTATGCATATTCATTTCACAGCAGACTCTACCCATAATCAGGTTGAGCAGGAATAGGTCCAGATCAGATGTTAATGCTACATTAACCTGTTATCAGTTGAATTCAAATATTATTTATGTGCAAACATATTCCTAACCATTCACATCCTGGACATGGTGTGGGTCTGGACTGCTGGAGAAGAGTTTGCATGCTGGTAAACAAGACAGGCTGGGAGGAGAGTGAAATAATGAAAAGATATTTGTAAAAACAATCTCAAGGTAAGAAAAGGGAATTAGGACAGAAAAGAAGGAAGAGTTAAAATGAGGAATGAATGAGGGAAAGATAGAAATAAAAGCCACATTTCATATAAGCACTGGAAAACTCCATTCCAGTGATATTTTTTAAGGAGCAAAAAGGAGTAAACACAGATGACTCCTGATTTTCACAATTTTAAACAATATTGGAAAACACGGAAAAAAACACCAGAATGTATAACAAATAGAAACTGAAAACTAAGAAAGTTTAGATATGTTTTTGATTATAAACCAGCATTACCATTAACTAACAAGTTAATCTATTCATCCGTTTTGAGTCTTCAATCTCCTTGACAATGCCTTTACAAGCAACTCTTGCAAACAGAAAGGAGCAGCCATCATAGGGCTTCCATCAGACAGTAGATATTTGACTCTTATCACTATTCTCCATACACACAAGATGCTGTCAGGCAGGGCATCTTGACATTAATGAGGAGCTCATGTCAAGCAAGGAGATGACAAACTCTGGCAATATCCCCCACAGTCCCAGCAGCAAAAAGGAAGGGACTACCCAATCATGCAAGTAAGGATAGACAAAGATCCCTGCATCATTGAGAAGAGCCACTAAAGAAGGCAACACTTTGATTAACATTCTTGGTAAAGATGTTAGACCAAAGGAACACTTTCAGAACTGCCAATGATGCTGCATCTAGTAGAATTCTAAACAATACAGCTGCATATCAATGTGCAGAAAAGCATCATGAAACTCTATGGCCACCAACCACTTACCCATGGTGATGGTCATGCTCAAACATCCTCCACTGCAGCAGGTGCCCTGGCCACAAGGCCCCACTCCCCGCATCACGTAACAGACAAGACGCCAGGCCTGCATGGCCCAGAAGGCTGTCAGTGCGGGCAACTTGCACATTTGATAGTGTTCTTCCGACTATAGAAATCAGCTCATGCTTTGCAGGATTCCACATCCAGGGCCAGCATACCGCATGGCACCCAAAATCCTCCTGGCATAGAGTTCTGCTCTACATCATACACTTTCAGGGAGGGATCCAGTTCTTATTTTCCATTAGTGGCCGCCTGTTGCAACTGGGATGCATACAAACTACAGAATACTTTTCGTAGTCACTCTGAGTTAAAGAAAGAGCGTGCATTCTTCTCCAATTCATACTTCCAATTTTATTCTCAAGTTAGGCTTTAGGGTCAATGCATTATGGTCATGACTCCCTTGTTCATTATGAGGCAGCCTTTCTCATAGGGTCTAATATCATCACAGATCACATAGTATACGGTCAACAGGAAGAAATTACACATTTAAAACAGTGCATGTCTCCTACATTGTTACAGAGTTAAATATCAAACAAGGTATGCATGCCAGTAAATAAAATATTTACATTAGCTCTTTCAGAGGGGAAAACAATAGCATGTCATAGAATATATTTCCTTTTTTTGACCGCTTTCTTTCCATTTTCTTCCGTTAATTACATATATAGTCTTTTGTGTACAATCTTTTGTATGAAGTCAGTGGCTTCATTCTTTTGATGAATGTATATGTTGTGATATCATTTCAAAATGTCAAACTACATCAAAACATGTCCAAAAGGCCCATGACCCCCCACTATTGCCTTTGTTTTATTAATAATTTATTCAAGAAAGGAATATGAACATTCTAAATCCAATCAGTGGCCATTGTTAGCTGCATGTTGAAGAAAACAGCTTTTACCAGTTAAATACCTCAAAATAAACATGTAAAATAAAAAATACATAACAGAAAGCTTGCAATTTGCTCCTATATTGCCATCTTGGGGTTCTGGTGACATTTCCAAGCCATTCAGCTTGTAATTTATGATGTCACCAGAGCCCCTTAAATGAATGGTGGACCATTTTACAGAGTAAACACAGCAACATCTATAATTATTTATTTATTTTGACTTCTCAGGGTTCCTTTGGCCACCTAACCTGAGCCAGGGAGTAGGGGCATTCTCCTACTCCACCTTATGACTCCTTCAATTTTAGCTGCAACAGATTTTTCTCGGTTGTGGACAGCTTATTAGAGGCTTTGGGTCTGCAAACTCAGCTTTGGGTCCATAGACTGAAATGAGGTCTGGAAAAAAATGCTCCCTTATACAACCAAATTCAATTATTTTTTTAATTTCTGTCCATGGATGGTATGTAAACCAGGGTTCACAGATCCAGTCCAGCGAGATCTAACTATTTAACCTTTTCACGCTAACCCAAATACTTTTTATAATGCTAATTACTCAAAAACTACTGGACAGATTTACACTAAGCCAAGCAAATGCACTTTTCAATAGGAACCCTGAACAAACCATAACAACACTTTTGACGATTCTTTGAAAAACAAAAAAAGATCAACAGTGTTCATTCTCTCTGTCTGGCTTGAGCTATGAGTGTGTTGCAGGTGTAATATTTCACTGCCCCCCACAGGAGCATCCACAGTGCTGTGGTTGGGTTGGATTGAACAGGGAATAAAGAAGGGAGCAGTAGGCTTCAAAGCCAGAGCCAGAAAGTATCCCAAAGCAGCCCCCAGCCTGAGACAAACACTCAGCAATAAAAATCATCAATGTTACCTCCTCACATTAGAAGGCTAAGGACAAACACCACCTAACCAACCAAAGGAACAGAATATTGCACAACACCAGAAGGAAGGTTGACAGAAGGGTGCAGTAATCATAGAGTATGTAAGGCTGCCTCTACAGTTATAATCAGAGTCTGCTGCTGAGGGGATGATAGCAAAAAACACCAAGTGCCACAACCTAATCATTGTTTTTTACCCCTTATTTCATTCAAGGCAGAGACCAGCCATATGCAAATCAGTCTAGGTCCTGCTCCAATAGGAACACTCCCGCCCAAACTCCCAAGCCATGTCCCTCTAGGTGGGATCACATGCTATCCCAGACCAGATGCATCATATTTATGTTTTATCCATGAGGTATCGCTAGTTTCCTAAAGCACAGTTAAGCAAGGGGTCCATGTTTGGACATACCCATTACAATTAAAGTAGGTGCTTTGAGGCATTCCCTGCATCCAGTAGTCATCTGAGGGTCCAGGTTTAGAAGACAAACATGGAGGATCTTTTTGTCAATGTGTCCTAGTTTATTAGCCTTTCCAGTGGGACCGTTGTTTGTGGTTGCATATTCTGGGGCCAATGTAGCAGGTGTTCCAATTGAACAAAAACATCCAAAGAAGCCCTGTTTGGTGCCTCACTAGACATATGCAGTGAACAAAATTAGCCTTGGGTTCAGTTAAAGTGTGTGTTCAGATAGAACATGTCCATCACGGAGGCGGGGGGAAGAAATATACAACACCTAACCCATGTTGGGCTACTTCCTACTGTAATAGATGCAGGAAATCTTATTAGAGTTGGCCAATGGTTAGCTTCAGTAGGTGGTGGTTTAGAGAGGCTACATGCACCAAACTGTAAAAGTAGCCATGAGGTAGCTGTGCAGAACAGAGAGGTGTACTCTGTCTGTAGATCCTATGTGTGCGAAGGGTGCAATCTTACATGTTCAATTGTTGTAACATTAGGCACCTCTTAGCAGGTAATAATCAACATCATCATAAATTGTTTATTGCATTTTTTGACACTCACAAAACAATTTGAATACCAATGATATAAAAATATATTTAATATTACATGTTAAACTATACTACAAATTTAACAGAGATGAAGCACAAGTAGTACACAATAGTGCATGCCTTTTTTTTTTTACATAGGTTAACACATTAAGGCCAAACCAATAGACTTGGAAGTGTATGTTTGTTTTTCTCATTGAGAAGCCCTACATGCAAAGGGCATCCTCGGATGTGGGTCTTGTGCTCGCTGCTCTTTAGAACTCAAGTTGTACCTCAGTGATGAGAACCAACAGGCTAAAACCTTTCTTGGGCTGCTTGTGTTTATGTGCATAGCAGAGAGTTCAGGCTGTACTGTTCCTATTGGAGCAGGGCCAAGGCTGATTTGGATATGGGTGGCCCATGTCTTTACTGACACCGCGAGCATAAGAAAAAATGATGGACTTGAATCGGCCCAGCTAAACACCTGTGGCTGAGATGAATTTAAGCATTCCACTCATCACATTTTTGTTTTTTTCCAGTGATTACAACTATTGTTCCTGCTTTTCTGACAGTTTTTTTTTTTTAAATTATTGCCCCTGCTGTTGTGGCTGTTGCTGTCACTACTGTGGTTACTGCTGATGCTATCCTTGCCATGGGGTCCGCTTTGGTCACGGCTGTGATGGGAGTTGCTGCTGTGGTCCCTGCTGGGCTGGTAAATTTGATTGCTGCTGTAGTCCCCAGTGTGATTCCAGTTGTGGTTGTGGCTGTGGTCCCTTCTGTTGTGTCAGCTATGTGCAGCTGTGGTTACTACTGTGGCCATTGCTGTGTTTAACGCTATAACTTTTCCTGTGGTTTCTGCTGTGCTTGCAACTATTGTTGTAGCTGTTGCTGCTACTGTTGCAGTTATCGTGGTCACAGCTGTTATTGCCAGTGTTGTGGCTCCTTTTGGTTCCACTTCCTGCCGCAGTTATAGTGGCTGCTGCTGTTGCTGTAGTTGTGGTTAATGCTCTTCCCCTTGCTCAGGTGACAGCTCTTTTCAAAGCGTTGGTTCCTGCTGTTGTGGCATCTGTTCATACTACTAATGCCTTGCTTAGGTAGCTGATGCTTATTGCTGATGTTGTCCCTGCCATGTTGGCAGCTGTGCATGCAACTGTTATCCCTGCTGTGCTAACAGCCTTTGTCGCTGTTTGTTGTTGTTCCTGCCATGAGGCAACTGTGGACGAGACTGTGGTGACTTCTGTTGCGACAGCTGTGATTGCTCCTGTCATGACTGCTTTTGTTGCTATGCTAGTTCTTGTTGTGGTGGTGGATGTAGGTAGCTCTTGCTGTAGTGTCAGCTGTGGGTGTGCCTCAACGTTTTGGAGTGTGCCAGAGATACTTTATGTGTCAGGGGAGAATTGAGGTGTGTCCACTGAAAGAAATTACTTTTTTAGCCCCCACTTCATTGTAAAAACGCAATGCAAAATTGTTAGATTTGGGGGTCTCTAGTTGGCAGAGGTATGTACCTTTGTCCAAATAGGGACCCTTGAGTCTAGTCAGGGAAAGTAGGTACACTCCCGAAATAACCCCTGCTCACCCTCTTGGTAGCTTGGCACGAGCAGACAGGCTTAGTTCAGAGGCAGTGTGTAAAGCATTTGTGAACACATACAGTAATCAAGGGACAACACTACAAATGGACACCACACAGGTTATATATTTATAAAAATAGGTATACTTTATATAGATTTATCACAAGACCATAAACGACAAAAATAATCCACAATACTGTTAAGAATACTTAGTTCTGATCAAAAAGGCTTAATTCAAGGTTCTGTGCGAGTCGGTAGCCTCCTCCGGCTACGGCGATGTCGAGAACAAACAGAGTCTAACAAATCCAGCTGACCGCGTCGAGACGGGCCAACACAGCGTAGACAGACTCGGTCACAGTACCTTTTACTTGAAGCGGCAGGCACGGGCGTGCGAGCCGGATGGCGGTTCGTCGCGGTCGCGATGCAAAAATGGAAGCGTTGCAGGACGCGTTGTCCCTCGATGCGGTGCAGGCAGCGGCTCGTTGACGTCGTCGAGACGGAGTCGGTGAGACCAGGGCCGTGCGTTGCAAGGCGAGACGGTGCTTCGATGCGGTGCTGGCAGGTTGCGGTGCGGCGACGGAGCCGGATTCAGGAGCTGGCGTCGATCAGTCCGGACAGCGGTGCGAGTCGGGCGGTGCGTCGCAAAGCGTGCGAGCGGTGCCCAACTCCGGTGCGGTCACAGGACTCGAACTCAGCAGCAGTGACCGTGTCGGTCGGACCAGTTCGATTCGGCGTAGCGAAGCGTTGCAGGACGCGTTGTCCCTCGATGCGGTGCAGGCAGCGGCTCGTTGACGGAGTCGGTGAGACCAGGGCCGTGCGTTGCAGGGCGAGACGGTGCTTCGATGCGGTGCTTGCAGGACACCGAGTCGGTCGTGAGAGTCGGTCACAGCTCCCTACCTCTGTAGCCACTGAAACAGAGTTTCCAGCAGCAATTCACAAAGGGGGTGAAGTCCAATGGTCCTGGGACTTCGGTCAGGGGGCAAGCTCTCTTCCAAGCCCTTGGAGATCCTTCACAAGTTGATGAAAGTCACAGCAAAGCAAAAGTTCCTTTCTCCTCTCTTTGGCAGTCAGGCAAACCACTGCAGGCCAATCCCCCAAGCAGCACTTCAGGCTTAGGGATAGTCTCTCCTCAGTTTCTTCTTGGTTCCGCTCCTCCGCAAAGGTTTCTTCTTGTTCCCAAAAGTGATCTAATCTTCCTGGGGTCTGGGTGCCCCTCTTATACCCTGATTCTCTTTGTTCTCTGGAGGCAGAGAGGCCTCTGCCTAGTCCAAAACCAGTTCTGGTCAGTCCTGGAGCACTTTGTTTTTCTGACTCCTTCTTTCCTTTCAGAATGTGGGGCAGAGTGCTCAGCCGCCCGGCAGGAGGTGGAGCCAGCATTGTGGAAGGCAGGCACAGCCCTATTCAGACCCAGGTGCAACTCCTCCCTCCACTTTGGATGCAGATCTTTCTATTCAGCCCTGGGCTGACTCACCCTGTCTCCTGTAGCCACCCCCAGCCCCGGTCACTCAATCTCCAGACAAGGAATACACAACCTAGCAGAGGCAGGCTTGGATTGTTAGGCAAGAAAATACCCACTTTCTAAAAGTGGTATTTTCAAACACAGAATGTTAAAACCAACTTCACTAAAAGATGCATTTTATCATCCTGAGTTCAGGCATACTAAATTCGTTTTTCTACCATGTTCCCTGGGTCAGTTCTGACTATAAGGTGTAATAGTCAGTCTGCCCGTTCTGGCCTATGGGGAGCAGGTAGCCTTGCAATAGTGAAAAACGAAAATGGCTGTAATTCACTATTAGGACATGCCACACACACCAGGGCATGTCCTACCTTATACTTACAATGCACCCTGCCCTAGGGCCTACTTTAGGGGTGACCAACATGCAGTAAAGGGAAGGTTTTAGGGACTGGTAAGTGGGTGTACTCACCAAGTCGACATGGCAGCCCGAGGCTGCACACAGGCTCTGCGATGGCAGGCCTGAGACACATTTTACAGGCCGCTTCTGTGGGTGGCACAACCAGTGCTGCGAGCCCACCAGCGGCATTGGATTTACAAGCCCTGGGCACACTGAGTGCACTGTACTAGGGACTGACAAGTAAACCAATCATCCAATCATGGAGTCACTAATACATAGGTCAATTAACGATAGGGAGCACTTGCACTTTGGCACTGATTAGCAGCGGCAAAGTGCCCATGAGCATCTAGTCCAGCAAAAACATATCGGCAACCGTGGAGGCATTATGAAAAAATGGAAGGGAGACCCACGCTAAGGATGCCAGGTCTAACACGTGTCCCCTCCAGCTGAAATGTGGGGAGAACTATCCTACCCCTAGGGAGTTCTCATCGCTAAGGCGGAAAAATCTGGACAGTCCATCAGCATTGGCGTGTTCTGTACCAGGGCGGTGTTCCACCGTAAAGTCCATCCCCTGTAGGGAAATGGACCACCTCAACAGCTTTGGATTCTCACCCCTCATCTGCATCAACCATCTGAGGGGCCTGTGGTCTGTCTGAACCCGGAAGTGAGTCCCAAACAGGTATGGTCTCAGCTTCTTCAGTGCCCAGACCACAGCAAATGCCTCACGCTCGATAGCACTCCATCTCTGTTCCCGGGGAAGTAACCTCCTACTGATGAAGGCTACAGGTTGGTCTAGGCCCTCCTCATTGATCTGTGATAGAACAGCCCCTACACCATGCTCTGAAGCGTCGGTTTGAACAATGAACTCATTGGAGAAGTTGGGTGCCTGGAGCACAGGTGCCGTGCACATGGCAGTCTTCAAGGTGTCAAAAGCTTTTTGACAGGCGTCAGTCCAAATCACTTTCCTGGGCTGCTTCTTGGAAGTCAGCTCGGTCAAGGGGGCAACAATGCTGCCATACCCCTTGACGAATCTCCGGTAATACCCGGTGAGTCCTAGGAAGGCTCTCACCTCTGTCTGGGTCTTGGGGGCTCCCAAGCCAGAATGGTATCAATTTTCGGTTGGAGGGGCGCCACCTGGCCGCTCCCAACCTGGTGTCCCAAGTACACCACAGAACCCTGCCCAATCTGGCACTTACTCGCCTTGATTGTGAGGCCTGCCCTCCGCAGCGCCATCAACACTTCCCAGAGGTGGCGCAGATGCTCTTCCCAACGGGCACTGAACACTGCGATGTCATCCAGGTAGGCGGCACTGAAATCCTCCAGTCCAACCAACACCTGGTTGACCAACCTCTGAAAGGTGGCAGGGGCATTCTTCATCCCAAAGGGCATCACCCGGAACTGGTAGTGCCCATCTGGTGTGGAGAATGCTGACCTCTCTTTTGCCCCATCAGTCAAGGCGATCTGCCAGTATCCAGACGTTAAGTCAAACGTGCTGAGGTACCGTGCAGCCCCTAACCGATCTATGAGCTCATCAGCTCTGGGGATGGGGTGGGCGTCAGTCCTGGTGACGGAATTGAGTCCCCTGTAGTCCACACAGAACCGGAGTTCTGGTGTGGCACCAGGCGCGGCAGCTTTTGGAACCAAGACCACGGGGCTGGCCCAAGGGCTGTTAGAGGACTCAATCACCCCTAGCGCAAACATCTTGGAGACCTCCTCCTTGATGCAGGCTCTGACCCTGTCAGTCACCCTGTAAGCCTTGTGCTTCACAGGAAGACTGTCCCCAGTGTCCACATCATGGACGCACCAATGGGTGACACTGGGAACCAGGGAGAACAGGTCAGGGAACTGTCCCAACAGTTGGCGACAGTCACCCTGCTGCTCAGGTGTCAGGGAGGTAGAGAGGTTTACTCCCTCCACTGATCCATCTTGCTCTCGGGCTGACAGGAGGTCAGGAAGAGGCTCGGTCTCCTCCTCCATTCCATCATCTGTAGCTAAGAGCATGCCCACTTGGGACCTCTCCAAGTGGGGCTTCAGGCGGTTCACATGCAGGACCCGCAAGGGGTTCCTGGGAGACTGCAAGTCCACCAAATAGGTAACGGGACTCTTGCGCTCCACCACCGTAAAAGGGCCGGTCCACCTGTCCTGGAGCGCACAGGGCTCCACAGGGGCCATGACCCACACTTTCTGACCAGGCTGAAGCTCTACCAGAGTGGCATTCTGGTCGTACCACCGCTTCATCTCCTCCTGGCTGGCTTCCAGATTTGCCTCAGCAAGCTCTCTGAAACGCCTAGTCTGGTTCCTGAAGGCCAGCATGTAACTGTATACATCCTGGGGAGGTTTCCTGGGAGATTGCTCCCAGCCTTCCTTGACCAAACTCAGAGGTCCTCGCACCGGGTGTCCATAGAGGAGCTCAAAGGGACTGAACCCTAGAGACTTCTGTGGCACCTCCCGGTATGCAAACAACAGGCATGGTAAGAGGACGTCCCATTTACGCCTCATGGGTTCTTCCAGACCCATAATCATGCCCTTGAGGGTCCGGTTGAATCTCTCAACCAGACCATTTCCTTGAGGGTGGTAAGGAGTGGTGAACTTGTAAGTTACACCGCACTCCTGCCACAGGGACTTCATGTACTTGGACACGAAGTTGGTACCTCTGTCAGACACCACCTCTTGAGGGAATCCCACACGTGAGAAAATTCCCATCAGTGCCCGTCCCACCACGGGGGCCGTCACTGTCCTCAGAGGGATGGCTTCAGGGTACCGGGTGGCATGGTCCACCAAGACCAGGATAAACCTGTTGCCCATGGCTGTCTTGGGGTCCAGTGGCCCCACAATGTCAATACCCACCCGTTCAAAGGGGGTGCTGACCACAGGGAATGGCTGGAGAGGAGCCTTGTGCTTCCTCCCACTTTTTCCACTTGCCTGGCAAGTCTGGCATGTTCTGCAGTGAGTGGCGGCACTCCTGCGCATCTGGGGCCAATAGAAATGGGTAACAAGCCTGTCAAAGGTCTTGTCCTGCCCCAGATGTCCCGCTAACGGTACATCATGAGCCAACCCCAGTAGGAAGGCTCTGAAGCGCTGGGGTACCACCAGCACATGGGCTGACCCAGGCTCAGCAACCTTAGGCTCTGAATACAGGAGACCATTCTCCCAGTAAACCCAATGTGATCCAGACTGATCACCTGCTGCCTGGTCTGTGGCCTGTTGCCTCAGACCCACGAGAGAAGGGCATGTGTTCTGCTCCTTGCAGAACTCTTCCCTGGAGGGTCCTCCTTCTTGCTGCCAATGGGTCAGCTCAGGTAGGTCCCCCAGTTCAGCTACCTGTTCCCCTGTAGGCTCCAGGGCATCCCCTCAGGGTCTGCCTCCTCCTGGACCGTGGGAACCTCGGGGGCCGGTTTCCCGCGCCCCCTGCCTCCTCTCTCTCCGGCAGGCACCTGGGCCTCCCTCTCAGGCTCCAGGTCCTCTTGAACACCTTTAGCTGCCATTGACCGGGTGGTCACACATGCCCAATCAGGCAAGCCCAACATTTCTAAATGCGCACTCCGCTCCACCTTAGCCCAAGGTGAGCTCTCCAAATCGTTCCCTAACAAACAGTCAACAGGCATGGCTGGCCTCACAGCTACTTGAAGAGTACCCGAGACCCCCCCCACTCAAAGGGAACCTGAGCCACCTTGCAGTGACTCTCTGTGTTGTCAGCGGCAACAACCGGATAGAATGCATCAGGGATAACCTGCTCTTTAGACACCAGGTGACACTTGACAGCTGTCACACTGGCTCCTGTGTCTCTCAGAGCCTCCACCCTATGGCCATTGATGGTCACCCACTGCCTGTATTTCTTAGTGTTCTCAGGCAGCGGGGTCCTAGGGACCATCTCAGAGTCTCCTAAGGAGACAAGGGAAAACACTGTGGGATCCCCCCACCTTGGGCACCCAACTCCTCCCCCAGGGCTACACTAGCCAACTGCCGGGGGACTGCACTGGTGGGTGCTGGTTTTCCATGCAAAGGGCAACGAGGATCGTTTGCCTTGTGGCCAGGGGCGCCACACTTGTAACATACCAGTGGTCCCTGGTGAACAGGGGGGCCTGTCAGGGCCACTGGCTTCTTCTCAGGGGAGGCTGGGAACCTTTCCCTTGGTTCCCTTGGGGTCTACTTTGGGGCCCTTTATGGAACTCCTTCTGTTTACCCTTGTCCCCCCCACTCTTCTGCTGGGGACCCTGCCCACCCTTGGCGGAGTCTCCCACGTGACCCTTGTGGACCCGGGTACTCACCCAGCGGTCCGCCTCCTCAGCAAGCTGCCTAGGGTTAGTCAGCTTACTATCAATCAGGTGCTGGCGTAGCTCAGGAAAACAATTACCGGACAAGTGCTCCCAGGCAATCAAATCAAAGAGCGCCTGAAAATCAGTCGCTTTGCTACCCTTTACCCAACTATCCAAGGCTCTGCAAAAGAAGGTCACATATTCAACCCAGGTACTGCTTTCAATCTTACTACAGTTCCTGAACCTTTGCCTATAAAGCTCAGGGGTCAAACCATATCTAGTCATTAAGGCATCCTTCATGTGGCTGTACGAATTATAGACTTCAGAGGGCAAATCCAACAAGGTATCCCGCCCTTCACTGAGGAACCGTCCCCACAACCCCGCTCCCCAATCCTTCTCAGGGACCCGGTGGGAAGACATGGCTACCTCATAGGCTTTGAACCACTGCCCTATGTCGTCATTTTTAAAAACTCCTTCACCACATCTTTGGGAATATACACCCTAGCTTCAACAGGCACAGGCGGTACACTGCCACCAGAGGGAGTAATCTCTAAGCTCTTGGCCTTCAATTCCAACTCCCTCAAAACTTTCTCATGTTCAAACTGCATTTTCTTTTCCTCTAGGGCTAATTTCCTTGTTTGCATTTCGAATTCTAACTGCTTATTCAGCTTGAGTTTGGTCAGCTCCATTTCGTGCATCCTACTCTCTTTCCTGTCCTCCAACTCCTCTGGAGACAGTCCTCTGGCAGAAACACTGCTACCTACTGGGGAAGGTGGTCTTCTAGCCCCTGGACCCAATAGCCCCTCCAGCTGCCCTTCTGCATTCTCAGCCCCCTCCACAGGGGCACTCCTTGATTCGACCCAGGCCCTCAGCGCCTTTTGGAGGTCCTCCTTCCTGGAGATCCCGGTCATGGACACTTTAAACTTTTTGCAGAATTGCTTGAGCTGCTTAAGGGTGTAGCATTCTAGCCTCTCTTCTTCCCAATCACATTCAACAGAGGATACTGATGCTGGTTTCTCCATAGTGACTGAACTTGGCATTTGCAAAAATAGGAAATCCCAGAAAAAATGCTATAAAAGTATGTGGTTGCGTTTTGGTCTGCACTCACTAAGTAGTGTTCACCAATCACTGTACATGAGTCACAAATGCAAGTCCAGAATCCTCACCGCTGACCACCAATGTTAGATTTGGGGGTCTCTAGTTGGCAGAGGTATGTACCTTTGTCCAAATAGGGACCCTTGAGTCTAGTCAGGGAAAGTAGGTACACTCCCGAAATAACCCCTGCTCACCCTCTTGGTAGCTTGGCACGAGCAGACAGGCTTAGTTCAGAGGCAGTGTGTAAAGCATTTGTGAACACATACAGTAATCAAGGGACAACACTACAAATGGACACCACACAGGTTATATATTTATAAAAATAGGTATACTTTATATAGATTTATCACAAGACCATAAACGACAAAAATAATCCACAATACTGTTAAGAATACTTAGTTCTGATCAAAAAGGCTTAATTCAAGGTTCTGTGCGAGTCGGTAGCCTCCTACGGCGATGTCGAGAACAAACAGAGTCTAACAAATCCAGCTGACCGCGTCGAGACGGGCCAACACAGCGTAGACAGACTCGGTCACAGTACCTTTTACTTGAAGCGGCAGGCACGGGCGTGCGAGCCGGATGGCGGTTCGTCGCGGTCGCGATGCAAAAATGGAAGCGTTGCAGGACGCGTTGTCCCTCGATGCGGTGCAGGCAGCGGCTCGTTGACGTCGTCGAGACGGAGTCGGTGAGACCAGGGCCGTGCGTTGCAAGGCGAGACGGTGCTTCGATGCGGTGCTGGCAGGTTGCGGTGCGGCGACGGAGCCGGATTCAGGAGCTGGCGTCGATCAGTCCGGACAGCGGTGCGAGTCGGGCGGTGCGTCGCAAAGCGTGCGAGCGGTGCCCAACTCCGGTGCGGTCACAGGACTCGAACTCAGCAGCAGTGACCGTGTCGGTCGGACCAGTTCGATTCGGCGTAGCGAAGCGTTGCAGGACGCGTTGTCCCTCGATGCGGTGCAGGCAGCGGCTCGTTGACGGAGTCGGTGAGACCAGGGCCGTGCGTTGCAGGGCGAGACGGTGCTTCGATGCGGTGCTTGCAGGACACCGAGTCGGTCGTGAGAGTCGGTCACAGCTCCCTACCTCTGTAGCCACTGAAACAGAGTTTCCAGCAGCAATTCACAAAGGGGGTGAAGTCCAATGGTCCTGGGACTTCGGTCAGGGGGCAAGCTCTCTTCCAAGCCCTTGGAGATCCTTCACAAGTTGATGAAAGTCACAGCAAAGCAAAAGTTCCTTTCTCCTCTCTTTGGCAGTCAGGCAAACCACTGCAGGCCAATCCCCCAAGCAGCACTTCAGGCTTAGGGATAGTCTCTCCTCAGTTTCTTCTTGGTTCCGCTCCTCCGCAAAGGTTTCTTCTTGTTCCCAAAAGTGATCTAATCTTCCTGGGGTCTGGGTGCCCCTCTTATACCCTGATTCTCTTTGTTCTCTGGAGGCAGAGAGGCCTCTGCCTAGTCCAAAACCAGTTCTGGTCAGTCCTGGAGCACTTTGTTTTTCTGACTCCTTCTTTCCTTTCAGAATGTGGGGCAGAGTGCTCAGCCGCCCGGCAGGAGGTGGAGCCAGCATTGTGGAAGGCAGGCACAGCCCTATTCAGACCCAGGTGCAACTCCTCCCTCCACTTTGGATGCAGATCTTTCTATTCAGCCCTGGGCTGACTCACCCTGTCTCCTGTAGCCACCCCCAGCCCCGGTCACTCAATCTCCAGACAAGGAATACACAACCTAGCAGAGGCAGGCTTGGATTGTTAGGCAAGAAAATACCCACTTTCTAAAAGTGGTATTTTCAAACACAGAATGTTAAAACCAACTTCACTAAAAGATGCATTTTATCATCCTGAGTTCAGGCATACTAAATTCGTTTTTCTACCATGTTCCCTGGGTCAGTTCTGACTATAAGGTGTAATAGTCAGTCTGCCCGTTCTGGCCTATGGGGAGCAGGTAGCCTTGCAATAGTGAAAAACGAAAATGGCTGTAATTCACTATTAGGACATGCCACACACACCAGGGCATGTCCTACCTTATACTTACAATGCACCCTGCCCTAGGGCCTACTTTAGGGGTGACCAACATGCAGTAAAGGGAAGGTTTTAGGGACTGGTAAGTGGGTGTACTCACCAAGTCGACATGGCAGCCCGAGGCTGCACACAGGCTCTGCGATGGCAGGCCTGAGACACATTTTACAGGCCGCTTCTGTGGGTGGCACAACCAGTGCTGCGAGCCCACCAGCGGCATTGGATTTACAAGCCCTGGGCACACTGAGTGCACTGTACTAGGGACTGACAAGTAAACCAATCATCCAATCATGGAGTCACTAATACATAGGTCAATTAACGATAGGGAGCACTTGCACTTTGGCACTGATTAGCAGCGGCAAAGTGCCCATGAGCATCTAGTCCAGCAAAAACATATCGGCAACCGTGGAGGCATTATGAAAAAATGGAAGGGAGACCCACGCTAAGGATGCCAGGTCTAACAAAAATGTATAAGTGTGGAAATCAACAATGAATCCACTCTTTTTTTTCTGTATCCTCTATTTTGTGATCACATAAGTGCTGACTAACAGCTAAAGTTGTCTCTAGCTGGATCTAAAAAACTTGGAGCTGGCTTAATTTGTTAATAGACCTGCCTCCACAGAATGACTGCAACATTTCTGGTTTCCTGCATTCAATACGTAGTCCCTATATTTAAAAAAAGAGTTGGGCATGGAACATCTCTGCACGTCCAGCAGAATCATCAAGTTATTGGTAGTTTGTGCATTCCCTCACCTTCACACCATAGCAGCAGCATTTCTACGCATAGCGTTAGTGGATTGTTATATTGTAAAGAGAGTTGGGCAGAGAGCACCAGAACATGGCTGGGGGGCAACATCAAGCAGCTGGAGGTTTGATTACAGATGGACCTGGACCCTTCCGGGTGCCCATTGACTGTTTGTGAATGTCGGTGACTCCGCATCACAACAGTAGCCTTTCTGAACACACTGAAGCCAGATGCATCTTTGTGTAAAAATCAGCAGGGGAGTGCTGAACAAATGGTAAAACCTGCCCCTGTGGCAGTGCGCTCATGATATCATTGACTGAACTCCTGCTAAGAAGCTGGTTCAGAAGCATGACTTTGTGCCCATTTTTTTCCAGTGCCTGCGCTAAAACATGTTGGGGCAGATTTACAAGCCCCTTGCGACACATTTGCGCCGCCGTTGCGTCACTTCTGTGACGCAGCGGCAGCGTAAACCATGCGCCACGTTGCGACTTATTTACAACGTGACGCATCTAGGGAGATGCGTCACGTTGTAAAGCACTGCGCCACATGAAACCTGCATCAGGTTTAATGTGAGCGTTCCATCGCAGGGTGGGCATTCGTCGCAGGACAGCCTCGTAAAAGTGACGCAGTGAAATCTACAAGATTTCACTGAGTCCATTTTACAACGCCGCTGCGCCAAACCCTTACGCCTGCTTGAAGCAGGCGTAAGGAGTGACGCACCACGTTAAGTATGGGCGGCCCCTGAGCATTGCTGGAGTTGCGTCGCGCTTGCGACACGACTCCAGCAATGCGCCACCCTTACGCCACAAGATGCGACATGCATCTGCCTATCCTTGCGCCACGGTGCGCCGCATTGTAAATGCGACGCATCCGTGGTGGCGCAAGGGAAGAATTGCGTGTCACATCTATTCTGGTGCATCCCTGCTGATTAGCAGAGATGCGCCAGTCCTTGTAAATCTGCCCCGTTATGTTTGCACAGGAATCGGACTCACGAGATTAGTTGTCACTAGTGTATACCCCGCAATTTTCCAGAGGTGAATTATGGCAGGTCAAACCAGAGGAGAATTACTTGAAGAAAAGGCCTGGTAAATACCAGTATATGAGGATTTCTGTGCGGAAAGCGCCATATTCAGATTGATGCATACTGATATTTGATTTTATCAGGTCCAGTAAATAACTCACCCCCCACTAGACCTCTCAAAATAAGGCCCTCATTGATGCGCTGTGACACAGTGGCAACCCAGCGTTCACTTGCGTGGGATTTGTTTTGGAAGTATACACTCCAGTACTAAAAAGGAAAAGCCATGTAAAAAATGTAGTTTCGCAGTAATTTCACACCTTACTCATAGATATATCACAAGATAATCCACTTGATCCTTGTCTGTAGCTGGTTTAATTTGGCATTAGAATGCCATGCAAAGCCAGGCCATGCTATTTCAGTATTAGTGGCTTTGCATCAACATTTCAGTGCAGAATATATTTTGCACCATAAAATCTGATTGGCATTGCTCTGTATACCATTGAGAATTGCACGGGCGCCTTTGCCTAATGATAGTAACTGTAGGGCAGAGAGTTGCAGTTCTTTTCATGAACAACTTTACCCCAATCCATATAGTCTGATTTAAAGTTCCTTCTTTAAACGAGTGTCTAGAACACTGGATAGCTTTTAATGTTGCTTCAATTTTTAAATCAAAGCTTGTTTTAAGGAAGGATGCGAGAGATTCTGCACATGAAGTCAAACTAAATGTTGTACCTTTGTTGCACCTGTTTGGAAACTGACCAGTTCCATGTTTTTCTAATAGGAAAATAGTACAGCTTATGTACTATATAATGATGCCAGTCCAAACTCAAGAAATTACAGTACAAAACCAGGACATACCAAAGGTAAAGCCTTTCACTTCGCTTGGCGTGTTTATTTACTTTGTTTCGTTGGAAGGAAAGCAGAGAATGTTGATTATTTCACCTCAGTTGCATTATATAAATATCCCAGTTAAGCCGGTTTTGTATATGTATTTATTTTCTTCACATTTCAATAACATTGTATTTTTTGTGAGGATGTAGCTGATGGTGAGTGAAGCAGAGTGTTTTAATTCTAGAAAGGGTGAATAAAGTATACTGTGCTAAATATTGAAGCAGCCCTTTGATTTGGAATATGAGCACAAGGGTGCAGCAGCAGGAGCGCTTACTAGATGTAACTGTTGAGTCAGCAGCACAAGGGCGCAGGAGGATACACCCTTACTAGATGTAACTGTTGAGTCAGCAGCACAAGGGTGCATTTGAATAAACTGTTATTGAAGCCCTGTTGAGTCAGCAGCACAAGGGTGCAGGAGGATACGCCCTTACTAGATGCAACTGTTGAGTCAGCAGCACAAGGGTGCAGGAGGATACGCCCTTACTAGATGCATCTGTTGAGTCAGCAGCACAAGGGTGCAGGAGGATACACCCTTACTAGATGTAACTGTTGAGTCAGCAGCACAAGGGTGCAGGAGGATACACCCTTACTAGATGTAACTGTTGAGTCAGCAGCACAAGGGTGCATTTGAATAAACTGTTATTGAAGCCCTGTTGAGTCAGCAGCACAAGGGCGCAGGAGGATACACCCTTACTAGATGTAACTGTTGAGTCAGCAGCACAAGGGTGCATTTGAATAAACTGTTATTGAAGCCCTGTTGAGTCAGCAGCACAAGGGTGCAGGAGGATACGCCCTTACTAGATGCAACTGTTGAGTCAGCAGCACAAGGGTGCATTTGAATAAACTGTTATTGAAGCCCTGTTGAGTCAGCAGCACAAGGGTGCAGGAGGATACGCCCTTACTAGATGCAACTGTTGAGTCAGCAGCACAAGGGTGCATTTGAATACACTGTTATTGAAGCCCTGATGAGTCAGCAGCACAAGGGTGCAGGAGGATACGCCCTTACTAGATGCAACTGTTGAGTCAGCAGCACAAGGGTGCATTTGAATACACTATTATTGAAGCCCTGATGAGTCATCAGCATATGTGTGCGAGAGGATACGTCCTTACTAGATGCAACTGTTGAGTCAGCAGCACGTGTGCAATCCTACAAGCTGGTACTGGAAGTCACTGTCTATTTTCAACTTTTTTCTTAATCAGCATAAAGAATATGTTTCATTATCAAATACTTTACTTAATACTTGTAGTTTATGTAAATTTTAATAAACACGAACAATATTGTTTGTAAGCAGACCTATAATCTTTTGCCCAATCCCAATTAGTTTTCGTTCTCACAAGAAAAGTGCATAAATTAATAGTATTAAGTTCCAGCAAAAAGGTTAATCTTTGGCTGCCTTTGTGCAAGAGCATGGTACCTAGAGTTTCCCCTAATACTGAAGGGGTCTTAATTCTCTTTGATAGTTTCCATTGTTTATGGGTAAAATGATAATGTTTCAGAAGGGTGAGTAATGGAGCAAAATAAATAAAATGAACAATGGTATTAGTGTCTGGTGAACAGAAAATATCTGCCAGGCTCAGAATTCTCTGTAGCTTTGTGAAGATAACTAAATAGAGAAAGAGATCTGGGCTCTAGACAGTGCAGGAAAAACATTTGCAGGACATTTGCAGATGTCTTTCTAACAAAATGCTGAGGGGCCTATTTATGAAAAAGTCACGCAGTGCAGCGCAGCGCTTGACTGCGTGACAGGGAAAGGACAGGAATGCGTGTGGCTCAATGGTTAGAGCGGCAGACCCTGATGCAGAGATCTGGCCCGGGACCAGGGTTCAATTCCCGCCTCGGCGGGTCTTGGGCTCAATTTCCTCGGACCTGATAATTCTCGCCTCGGTGCCTATTCTAATCATGGGTCCCACTCTGCAACTCTGGGCAATAGCTTGCTTAATCTCCACAACGGCCCCAACAGCGCTGGGATGCCTGGCTTCACCCTGGGGGTGCCCAGGAGTGGACATTTTCACAGGGAAAAGCCAGGAAGGGTTCCACAGCGGTATGCGTACAGCGCCTGGACACCCCTTTGGGGGTATGGGTGCGCTTTACAAGTACAAATTTCATTTTCAATTTCATTTCATTCCTGCCTTTTCCTCTGTGCTGGCACCCTTTTTGCAGCCTAGCGCCAATGCAGGCACCCTTGCACCATGGTGGGAATATCCATGCAACGCCTTCCCGGGACAGAGTAAGGCAAAGCAGTGATTTGCAATGCGTTACCTTACTCCGAATTTATGGAGCCACTCAGGGCCACATGAAGTGGCCTTGCGTGGCTTCATGAATCTGACTTAATGCTTGTGTCACTCGGTGCAAGAGTGACACAAACCAGCTTGTAAATAGGCCGCTGATATTTTAATATTAGCCTGCCAAAATATTGTGGGTAAAATATCAAATGCAACATTATCATGAAGGTAAGAATGTATAGATAATTTAACATTTACTATTTCTACTTTTCTTAACTCCACCTATATGACTCTTAAAGGCATTCATACCTTCTTGAAACGAACATATAGACACAGAGGGCTTGATTCAGAAAGGTAAACATACACTTTTGTGTAAGTTTACAATTGTTTGCTATTCACGAAGGTATTTTACTTGTGGTATCTTTACGACTGCGGAGTCTCTGCACATGAAAAGATTGGATAGTCCTATTTATGTGCAGATACTTCACAGTCATAAAGATACTACTAGTAAAGTACCTTTGTGAATGGCAAACAATCGTAACCTTACACAAAAGTGAAAGTTCACCTTTGTGAATCGGGCCCAGTGTTAAGAATATTTTTCTTCCAAACTTGAAGTGTCTGATGAAAGATTCCAGTTTGTACTACGGTGGATGGTTCAGGCAAATACTGTGATGCTGAAAAGGGCAATGCTGCAAATGTCACGTGCTGCTCATTATTTTTGTAAGTTACAGCTAAGATATAGAGATCATTCTTTATTGTTATCATTTGTTGGGATATAAAATACCCTCTGCATGGTTCATGAACTGCTCTGTGCCTCACTCATAACAAATAGTGAATATCCTTATGTTTTTGACTTTTCACCTCAGTGCAATCAGCAGTTATGCATGTCTCTAGTGTAGATGACATGAGACTCAAAAGCGTAGTTAGTGGGGTGCAGAGGTGTACCGAAAATGCACCACTTACAGTGAGAGCTACAATTGACAGGAAGTGCAACGTTGAGGCGTTTTTCTGTTGTCTTCAGGATAGAAATAAATACTGTTTTTCCAGTGTAAAAAGGTTCTACCTGGTCATTCTCACCCAGGCCCTTCAGCCCGCAGATACATGCAGCATGTGTGAAGTGTGCTGAGCCTGTGCATATGCTTGTTAAGCTGACTGTGAACAGAAACCCAGTTTGTATTTAAAGATGCCTGTAAAGCTGACTGTGAACAGGACCCAGTTTGTATTGAATGAGTGACAAGATGCAGGATGAGGTAGGCGTGCTCAGATAATGTTGTAGTTTGAGAAAAGGCCTTGGAAAGTTCTGGGGGCACTCCCTTTTAAAATGAGCCAGGCTCTAGTAAATAGAGAGTGCGGAATAATTACTCCCTAAAAGGACTAAGGCAACCTCAGCCCTACCTGCTTGGTCTTCCTCCAGTGCTCCTGTTCAAGGCCACTATGTGTAGTGTCAAGGTAGAACAGAAATCTCCCTCTTTTGATTCATCTTCCCTTTCAAGGCATGCCCAGCTCCACCATGAATCCTGCTGAATTGCAAGTTCAAGTATTGTGGCAGAGATAGCCCTGTGAATGATTTCAAAACCCTAAAACAAGATCAGAGCGGGGCCTGCTGCATTCCACACTTGAGTCTGCCACACCAGCATAAATTCTGGACAGAAACCGCCATCTGCTTGCCAGGATTCTCTTCATAAAAGTCGGTGATACAAAGGCAGGGTGCCCAAGACATGAAGGGGCTTGAGGGCTGGAGGAACAGACTTTCAATTCCCTTTTCACCTTATGAGCATAACTAAAATTACGGTTTTAATCTGCCATGCTTAGAAGGAGGAAGTCTGTAATTGAAGAAAAGGAGAGGGTGGAAGGTGCTGTTACTGAAAAAGCAGTCTGGAAACGAAGATCACAGTCCAGTGATTTTCAAAGTGAGGACCTGTGTACAAGGGCAGAAGATTACAATGCAACTTCACAGTGAGACTCACCGGGAGGATAATTCTAGCCATGAACTATAGTGGGCACCCTCCCCCCCCCCCACCCCACTCCTGTTCCTTGTATTGCGGGCCCCAGGTTGCCCATTGCATGGGACATTTGGGTAAGGTTGCAAGTGCTCTGTACATTCCAAAATTCCTACCCTATCCAAAGCCAACCAATGGCTTTGGAGGTAAATACCTTTAGGTACACTCTTTGTGCATAATTACAAAGAAGTCTTATCACCATGTAGCACTAAGGGTGGCCTGGGTAACAAAGAGATCAACATTTGTTATTTGTGAAGTTTGTTATTTGGGAAGATGAGGGTATACCCATTAAAATCTATGATAACTTTTTATAAAACAATTTTTCGAAGATGCCTAAGTGAAGAGGTTGTTTTTCTTTAGTGATACACTTTTTAAGTAGAGCAAGCTGGGTCTTGATAAGATAAGAATGATTAAAGTGCTCAGAGAAACACATTAAATAGTTTGCCAATTTCACCAAAACTGGTGGTAGAACAGCTCTTTGTGCAAGTAAAACCAACTTCTACTTATTAAAAAATTAATAGAAATATGTCCTTCTATTATAATAAGGAGTTTCAAGCAGAACTCCCGCCCCCTCTCCCAGAATGCTTCAATGGCCATAGAGGAGGACAAAAGTGAGTTGGGTTACTCCGTAAAATATCACATCCGCCTCCTTGCAAGTGCATTATAACTTAATGCGCTTATATTTAGGCAGATGGACTAACCAGCACAGGGACTCCAGGTCCCAGAAGCCACCTCCCAAGACTGCCTCACCAGAGGGGGAGGAGCGCTGCCGCCAGGACGCTACAAAGTGCTGTTCTCTCTCCTGGAACGCGGGAAACCAGCACAGTGACTCCAGGTCCCAGAAGCCACCTACCAGGAGTACCTGCACCAGAGAGGGAGGAGTGCTGCTGCCAGGGCGCTATGAAGTGCCGCGCTCTCTCCCGCAACACGGGACATGCACGGGACACGCGTGGGCCTAGGGCGGGCCTGTCCTTGCCCGTCATTGCCCAGAAGAGGCTGGACTGGGCCAACCCCTGTGGTTTCTTTTTTCCGGGCACACATTTAGACAACGTTGGAGTTCACCTGCACTCATCCCACCTTACCGGACCAAAAGGTGAGCACAGGTAATTTGTTTTGACCATGGGGAAACGGAAACTTAATATGGCAGAGGGGGTCACAACTGGCCCTCTTGACAAATTCTTAACAGGTGCTATGGTAGCTCTAATTAACGAGATAAAAGACATTGAGGCTAAACTTGAGGCAACTCTTAAAGCTACTCTAAAAACGGCCCCCACACTAGTAGAGTCACCTGCCCCTATGGTCTTAACTGTAACGCAGGGGAGCCACAAGCAAAAGACTCTGTCCAAGTTCCACCACAAGGAGATGCCCCGCCCACACAAAAGTTACATCCCCAGAGACAAGTACAACATCCCCCCCAAAGAAGAAATTGAAGCAAAAATGCACACGAGTGGGCCACTCAAAGCTACCACCACCTCAAATGGGCATCAAGGTAGGAAAGAGGCAGGCTGGGGGCGGATAGAAAGATTAACCCCAGTGAAGATGTGCAAGGGGGCCACGACCCTGCAATAATAACTCTCAAAGATATCAAAGACATGCTGGTATCTATGGAACAGAGAATGACTATTATGATTCTATCACTGACCAATCGACTGACTGAAGCTCTAGTTCAGTCCCATATCAGTGTACTGGATCAGCCTAAGAAGAGCCTTGCCCGTAAAAAGATGGAGTCAAATCAAACAGCACCAAACGCAAAAAGAGGCAATGAACTAGAGAAGGACCCGGAGAGCAATGGCACCAGAGTGACTACTGGCCCCAAGATCCACGAGAGGATCAGTAACAAAAATAAACTGAAAAACCTTGCACTAGCCCCAAAACATCGCCATGGTCAGGGAATTAGCCTACCTCCCCAAAGGACTACAGACCTCCCACCTGACTGCGTACTATATGTGGTTGCCCTCGTAGGTGTCCCCCCAATGCCCGAGGACAAGGAGGAAACTTGGGGTGCAGTAAAAAACGAATGCACACACTGGATAGGGGGAAGGATGGGAGCGAAAAGGGTTAGTGAAATTTGCAAAGACATAATAATGGTCAGGAGAATGAGCTAGGTGGGCAGAGGAAAAAAAACTATTGTGAACTTCTGCTCCCCCGCCATAGCTGGGAGGGTTCTTTATGCATGTGGTTCAAGTGTCCTGGAGAATACCAGCATCTCTGCGGTCCCGCTTGTTTTTTTCTACAGACCAGTTGAGGCTGACTCAGATCCGCAGAACTCTTGGACACCAGCCAACAGCGGGAGGGAAATTCAGCTGGGACCACAGTTAGAGGCCTCTAGAATTTCAAGAAAGCCCTGGCGAGTGGGCAATAGGTTTGAGTCTCTCTCTGTGTTAAACGAACAGGATTTCCTCGATCCCGATCTGGGTAAACCTACAGAAATTTAATTAAAGGGAGGGGAGAGGAATGCCAGAGCTAATGTTTGTGAAGGAACAATTGAGGACCGGGAAGAGTAACACCAAGATGGCTGGGCACCCAGGGGAGAAGGAAATTGCAGGTCAAAGTAATGGTGCGCAAGTACCTATAGACCGTGGGGTGGGGCTTATATCATGGAATGATCAGGGCTTAAAAGTAAGACTGGTATTCCTGGCTGGCACAGATTGATATCAAATGCCTATATACTTTGTCTGCAAGAAACATGGAAAATGTCGGCCCATCATATTGATGGATACCTAGTCTTCTTCACCCCGGCTGAACCCTCTGAAAGGGGTAGGGCAAAAGGGGGCCTTGCGACCTATATCCTGAACACCACTTCATGGAAAATCTAAAAAAAATTCAATCAGTCCCCTTATTTTCACTTATTACTATGTGAAGCGGACGAGGCACAGGACATTCTTTTAATGAACTTTTACAACTGCTTTGATAGCAAAAGAACTCAAGTAGTAATGGATCTGGAATGCCCTATCCAGAGAGTTTCGGACTCGCATCAGAACCCTGTGACAATTATATGGGTAGGCAATTTTAATATACATCATTGCCCATACATAGATAAACCAATCTGCGGTATCACAGATATGCAGGGCATGGCCCTCACCCACTTCAAGCACGATACATATGGACTAACGTTGAATAGTCTTTTTCTGAAACCAAGCTATATACAAAATAGTGTGCTAAGTGAGAACAATTCCCTAGCACCCACCTACTCCAGAAGTGATTATGAGTCTACGATAGACTTCATTATGACCTCCGAATCTTTAGATCTAGACATCAAAGGCTTTGAAGCTACCTTTACAGGCTATAGTGACAATGCAATGTTAGAGATAAGGATGACCCTACCAATGAAAAAGAAAGGTAGCTTTTGACTGTGTTTCGCATACAAGGCTGTGGAAAGTCATGGAGCACTTGGGGATTGAGGTAGGAATCACAAACTATATAAGGCAACTGTATACGGGTGCAAGCGCTCGTGTGTGTTTTGGAAGGGAGAGTGAATGCTCTGCGAGTTTTAACATCTAAAAAGGGGTCAGGCAGGGCTATGTTTTAGCCCCCTTCTTATTTTTGCTCTACACGAATCAGGTAGAGTCAGCCCTAAGATTATCAACCAGGGACACAGCCAGGCTGGGCTCGTGCCCCCTCTCAGTTCTACTTTATGCAGACGATGCTGTATTACTTGCTAAAACTGGGAAGGGATTACATGGCCTAATAGATGACTATATCACATTTATGGCAGACCTGAATCTGAAAGTAAATGGCTCCAAAACCTACATCATGACAAACCAACGATAAAACCTGTTTTCCATGCAGAAGGGCACAATTTGAGTGAATCACCCACTTTTTCTGTTATCTAGGGATACTCTTTGATAGTAAGAACTCGTGGTCTCCGATGGTAACTAATAGATGTGCGCAAATGGAGGAATTCATTAAAGGGATATCAACATTCACAAAGAAATTGGGTTTCAAGGCAATAAGGGAACTCCTTACTATATATGCAAGTCAATCAGTGACATTGGCCTCAGTGGGCACTGGGGTCTGGGGAATGGTCAACATACAGAGCATTCAAAGGGTTGAGGATTCATTTCTTAAACATACCCTTTCCCTCCCCCCTAGTTGCTCGAAGTACATAGCCCACGCCGAATTGGGAACCCCGTATATCTCTGACAGACTAAAGATGGCCCCATATTGCTCTGACATACAATCTGGTCGCGCAAAGAAACGGGACTAAATAAATTAATTATCAGTGATGCAATGAAATTAGACCAAGCGATGGAAATCCCCTGGTTGAGATATGTTAAATCTATATGCGAGGAGATCGGTCTAGCGAAACTCTTTATTAATCTTGAGTCCTGCAAACTATTAAATAAAGAACAGTTAAAACAATGCGTCCAGAACAATGCCATGGGAAAGAGACGTTGGGCGAGGGAGTAAAATCATCATTAGTCGCTGATAAAAGGTTGCCCCCCCAGGAGGGTTTGAAACCATATCTGTCCCTGGTATGCAATGACCAACAAAGGTCATCCTGACCCGATTTAGGACAAATGTGCTAATGCTGATGGTAGGGTTTCCAAATAACTGTCACTCTTTGTCAGAGCTAGCTCTGTGACCGTGCAACAGCGTGTCGCCCACAACCAATTTGCACATCGTATTTTTCTGTATGTTTTATGAAATGCCTAGGAAGAGATACATTTTGCCCGGACTTAAAACATTTAGGGGAATATTTACAAGCTCCAATCGCCACAAGAATGTCACTTTTAGTGAGATTCCTGTGGCGATATGTGCTTCGCCTTATTAACAAGACAGCGTTAAACCACTTAACGTGGCTTAACACTGCCTTGTAAATAAGGCACCCTTTCATGCTGTACTCAGCGTCAAAGAGGAGGGCAATGGGTGTTGCGGTGGGCGTTCCACCGCAACACCCATTGATTTTGACGCTGCCCCCTATTTACAAGGGCAGATTAAATAAGAGGCAGTGCAAAAATTAAGACCAGGGAAAAGCTGGTCTTAAACAGGAGAAATGCTTTATTTCTCCTTGTTTTTGCTGTTTCCATGTATGTTGCTTTGTGCAGCACACATAGAAACAGCAACAGGCCATTGATTGTTTATGTACAAGAAGGTGGCGCTTCCTGCACATAAACAATCTTTTTAAAAATGACGTTTTGTAACTTCTATGTGTGTTGCATTAAGCAGCACACATAGAAGTGACAAAACACCATTTAAAGATTGTTTATGTGGAGGAAGGGAGACCATCCTGCACATAAACAATCTTCCTCTCAATGCAGACACCCTTGTACTATGGTGCAAGGGTGCCTGCGTTGGTGCTAGGCTGCTAAATTTAGCGCCAGCACAGGGGGAAACGCAGGGCTGCACCATATTGTTGGAAATGTGGTGCAGCCCTGCATTTCAGAAGTGGCGGAGCATGGCGCTAAGCCAAGGAGGCAAACGCCACGCTCCGCCACTTCGTTGTACATATGCCCCTTAATTTTAGACAGTGCAGACCAGCACCCTTATGTGTGCTGTGTAATGTCTTCTTACCTATAGCAGGTATTGAAAATAAGAGAAAGCCTGCAGGGGGTCTCCCCATAAATAAAGTACCCAATAGGATAACTGTTGCACTTTAATTGAGCTACATGTGTGGAGGAAATTGGTTTCCCTTTTATCTTATCATTTTCTTGATTGTTCATAATTGAATTGTATATATGAAGAGTTATTGTTTAATGTTTTAAGCTTTTTTAATTGTTTTGTACTATACTTTTATGTTACTGAAAAGTACTGAATAACGTTATGATTGATTGGTTGAGTGATTATTATATTGGATGGGACATTAAATCCTAATGCACCTGTAATAAAGCGGACAGGATGTCAGTCACATTTGAGATGAGGTACCCTTCCGCAAAACACAGGTCTTTAATACTTAGCAAAGGAATGTGCTGAAAGATTAATGTAAAAAGAACAATTGATGGACAGAATGCAGAACAATGTCATACATTCACCCCAATACAGAGATCTGGGCCTAAATCCATCGTTTTTTTGCTCCCCAGGCCATTCCAGTTTGAACCCAGCCATATGCAAATCAGTCTTGACTCTGTGCCCAATGGGAACAGTCCAGCCCGAACTGCCAGGCCAGGTCCTCCCTGGACTGGAAACAAGCATCCTAGGACCGGTTTCAGGGCTTCACCCCTCACCAGCCAGGATAGCTTGACTCCAGTGGCATAGAGAGCACGGTACCCACGTCTGAGCATACCCGTCCCACTCGGGGTGACAAATGCAAAAAGAACAATTGATGGACAGAATGTAGAACAATGTCATACATTCCGCTTTCGGAAAACAGAATATAAGAGATTGCTGGAGTTTTGAGCAAAGGCTTCTGGCAAAGAGATGTATAAGTAGTGGACACTAATAAGGGAACAACAAACACTGAGAACATATTGGTAAACATCATGTCAAGCACACCAAAGCCTAGGTTTAGTATATTCACATTTATGACACAAGGCTTACAGCCATCTCCCTCCACTACTAAAACCACTTAGACTGTCCTCACTTAAACAAAATCTTCCCGAGATCCGGGCCCAGGCTGTCTTCAGACTAATGCAGTTCAAGGAAATCATTCTCCATGCGTGCAAGTTAATTATCTAGTTTTTTTCGGTTTGCATTCTATTAATTCGAACTCGATCTTCAGGAGAAGCAGCTGAATATTACCAGTTTTTAAAAAGGATCCATGTCATGACTCAGGACTTCCTACCGACTGGTTTGTCCCAGGCAAACGATTTACCAAGTTTATTTTTGTTTCTTTGTAAGAATAGGTTATTATGACTAATATTAACCTACAAGAATAGTCAGCCTATTGATCAAACATATTGACAGCAGATAATGGGGTAACATACAAATTCTCACTCAAATATATTTTGTCAAGGAAAAGCAAGCTCTTTATGTTGTGTTTATAGATTTTTCTAGCACCTTTGACAAAGTGGATATTGATATTTCCACGTTTTGAGAGAAGTTGAAAACATATTTTGTACAATTTGTTTTATTATTTCTCCTCATATAAATGCAAAAATGCACCCAGGTGTGGTACCAGAATATTTTAGTTAGAACAGCGCATGGCATAAAATTGTGTACTAAGTAACATTTACATAAATATTCCCTCATTTGGGGGGCTGTGGTCTGGCGCTGGCCAAGATGGCCACGTAGAAAAAGAGCTCCTGCATAATCCATTTACCCCGGTGTCTGAGAAACACTGTGGGTGCCGGCGGCAACAGAGGCCTTTGACCGGAGCCGGTGGGGAGTTGAGAGCAGCGCTCGTGTGGGCCTATGGCCGTTGGGTCCTATTGTAGGAGGGCTCGGCTCCGGCGCAGCGGTGGGGAGCTGCAGACTTGCCTGCTTAGACGGTGCCTGAGGGGGAATCCTTGACTGGGCATGTGACCGGGGAACACCCCGGCCACTTGGTGAGCGGAGAGAACGGTGGTGGGCTGCTCCCGGAGGACCGCTGATATCAGGGCCTGCTGGGCTGTAAGGCCGCGAGATCCCGACGGAGGAGGGTGTGGCTTCCGTCGGTGAGGTGCCCCCGTGGAGGAAAGACTCTCGTCTTGGAGGCAGGGCCGCGAGTGCAGAGCGATGCCTGTGCCACTCAAGGAGGCACACTAATATTGTACAGGGCACCGGGTGGAGTAGGCATTGGGAACAGGTGGGCCCGCTGGACGCTGGGACCTGGAGCTAGGGGGAAACGCCTGATCTTGGAGCCCAGGTGGAATTGACTGACCGGTGAAGAACATACACAACACAGCAAGCAGCAGTGCTGTGCATGGCTGCAAGGAACCACACCGATCGGATCTGCTCTGGGGCACTTCTGGGGATGGTCAATGGTGCTCCTACCCCCTGTGTCCTCTGGAGTGGTGCAAAGGACAAAAGAATAGGAGTGGAGAGTGAGGTTGGACTTGGGAGTGTCGGGGCCTCTGTTTTCTCCTCTCCTCTTTCCCTACCGGCTGAAGTAATGCAGCCCAAGGGTGCCCCCCCCCCATCTCAGACCAACAAGCTTGACA
The DNA here is from genome assembly GCA_963921515.1 of Calotriton arnoldi. NCBI lineage: Eukaryota > Metazoa > Chordata > Amphibia > Caudata > Salamandridae > Calotriton > Calotriton arnoldi. Next base: position 562,824 of record CAWUFW010008963.1, on the reverse strand, counting down.
AGTACGCAGTGCCCAGGGCTACGATGGCTGAGAATGCAGTGGCGACCGAAAGCCAGGAGACGACGGAGCCCTCCCTGGGGGCCATCATGGCGGCCATCCAGGAGATAGGAACGATCCCGGAATCTACAATGCACAAGGAAACAATTGAGGTCAATCTCCTATAGGCGGACATGAACAAGACTGCGGAAAAGGTTGAGGTGGCAGAAACGGAACGGAAGAGACCGCCGACACGGAGACCTGAGAGAGGCTTTCCCACGGGTAACATGCACGGCTCAAGCGGAGGGCTAGGGTGGAGAGGCTGGAGATCGAGCCTGACCAGAGAGCAGATAGAGACATAGAAGACTACTGCAGGTACTTAAGGCTCCTTCTACACTAAAGGATGACACTTAACTGGGGCCAAGACCCTGATATAAAAAAGGGAATATATTTAAGTTTTGTAAGAAGGGCTGGGGGGCGGCCGTTTGTAAGTAAGTGGCGGCCCCTGATTACAAGTTAATAGTTCTAATTGGGCGACAGGCACTCTGCAAATTGGGAAAGTGGGTAGTTATGAACCTACGGTGCAGGGTGGCAGGGTGGGGGGTTTACTTTAAGGGGATTAGTTCACAAAGTTTATGGTTTTGTTCAATATTCAACTTCTATGATCCGGTCTTTGAATTATCCATGCAGGTTGAATATGCTGGGCAGCAGTCATTGGAGGGAGAGGTGGGGAGGGAGGCGGGGAATGGGGCTGGGCCCATACTCACACGACCATGGCCATGGCACCACAGGTTACAGCTACAATGAAAATCCTGACTTGGAATGTCAACGGGCTGGGGGACAAAATCAAGCGGACCATGGTCTTGCAGTACCTACGTCGACACTCCCCTGATTTGGTCCTCCTACAGGAGACACATTTGAGAGGCAATCATTATTTAGCACTGAACAGATTTGGATATACCCTTCTGGCCCATGCAGGTTTTACATCAGGCTCCAGCGGAGTGGCGATTCTGGCCAAAAACTCAATACCTCTAATACTAAACGGCACGTGGGAAGATACACGAACGCAGCAATATTTCAATGAAAACTCAGGGATGGTAGAATCGCCGTGCACTCTATGGGAGGCATATAAAGTGGTGGCCAGGGGATACCTACAGGAAGAGGCAGGGGGACAGAGGAAGGAAAGGCATCTCAAATGCACGGAATTGGAAAACGAAATTGACACACTTGATCGAGCTGCACAACACAAAGCGTCGGACGACCCTGACCTTCGACACAGAATACGACTCAAGCAAAGGGAACTTAGAGATCTAGAGGAACATGCAGCTCGACAACATACAGTAGCTGCACAGACGCGATTGTACGACCTAGGGGGTCATGGCTAACAGGCTTATTGCATGGTTGGAGAGGAGAGACAGGGAACGGAACTGGGTCGCAGAGATCTGAGAGGATGATGGCGTGCTGCGAAGGTCTGGGGCGAATATAGCGGAGGCCTTTGCGACCTACTATGAGGCACTATTTCAATCAGCAACGAACAGGATGAAAGACGAGAGCGTGGAATTGGTTAGGGACATTTCCCTGCAACACTCTCTACTGAGGACAGAGAAGCCATAGATGAAGACTTGACAAAGGAGGAGGTGGAGGGGGCCATTGGGGACCTACAGTCCGGGAAGGCTGCGGGCCCGAATGGGCTTCCTGCAGAATTATTTAAATGTGTGGCAACTGGGGTGTCGCAGCCGATGCTAGATATGTTCTACGCTGCATTGAAAGATGGGAGCCTGCCCGTAGATTTGAGAATGGCCACAATTGTGGTCATCCCAAAGAAAGACAAACCCCCGGAATGGTGTGGTTCCTATCGGCCCATTTCCCTACTGAATTTTGAAACAAAGGTCCTGGAGAAGGTGTTGGCAAACCTCACAGCCCCGTCGTCTCTACCATTGTACATCCGGATCAAACTGGATTCATGCCCCAGAGAAGCACCAGGTTGAACCTTGGTCGACTAAATGGGGTAATGCATGCTACGGCTGCGAACCCAACTGAACCTGCAGCATTACTGTCACTAGATGCCCGTATGGCATTCGATAGCATTGAATGGCTGTATTTTCAAGCAGTCCTCTTCAGGCTGGGCCATAGACCGCCTCCTCTATTGTGATCCAGGAGCCCGCGTTCGGGTGAATGGGTCAATGTCTAGGTCATTTATGTTACACAGGGGCACGCGTCAGGCGTGCCCACTATCGCCAATGGTATTTGTGCAGACACTGGAACCACTGGCGGCTTGGATCAGAGGAGACCCCTTAGTCTGAGGTATTGATGTTGGGGGAGGGTGGGAGGAGCGTATTTCACTATATGCCGACGATGTACTACTATACGCACACAGACCGAGGCATACATTCCCCAGACTCATTAACATACTCCGGACGTTTGGTACATATTCTGGATGCCAGATAAACTGCGATAAATCTCTAGTTTTTAATCTCACTGGTGACCTCCCGCCTCTTACAGCTGACTGCTACTACAACACAATACATTTAAATACTTAAACATATGGATCACGAAGTCCACAGAAGACTTCCTAACATTAAATGTCCACTCCCAACTGGCGAGACTGCGGAGAGATGTGACACACTGGCGGCAACTGCCGATATCCTTCATGGGCAGGGCAGTCTTGTTTAAAATGATGGCCCTACCGCGACTACTTTATACCCTGCAAAACACCCCCACAAGATCCTGGACACCTTCTTCCGGGCAATAGAGGGGGAACAGCGTAGCCTCTTGTGGGAGGGCGGCAAGCCATGAGTGGCTTTTCGTAAACTGCAACGGGGGGTTTACGAGGGTGGACTAGCAGTCCCAGACATTCGTAGCTACTACCTGGCGACCCAGCTAATCAACATTAATGGCTAAGCTTTCGCACCTCACGCTGAACCAGCATATAGAGTCAATCGACATGCAATGGGGACTGGTAGGTATTTGGCGGCCCTGTATGGTAGGAAAGGAGGGAGGGCTCTACTTGCTCACACTCAAACGGTCGTCGGAGCGTGGCACTCAGCCACTAAGCTACTGGGGTGGGACTCCAAATTGACACAGGCACCACTATGGGTGAGTGATGCTCTGAGTGAAGTGGGACATCTACAGGGATTCCGTAGATGGAGCCTTATTGGCATTGATACCCTGGGGGATATATGGCGCAGCGGGACCATGGTCACGTTTGCGGATCTCCAGATGGAATATCAAATGGCAAATGGAGAGCAGTTTCGATATATGCAATTGAGGCATGCTTTACGATGCCATGTGCCTGAAGGGGAGTCGTTGCCCGACTACTCCCCGCTGGAAGATCGGTTGCTCTTAGACCCCATGAATGAGAGAGCGGTTTCCCTTACATACCGGAAGTTAATGAACAATCTCCCAGACCCCCATGGGCAAGTTGAGAGAAGCCTGGGAATCAGACTTGGGACTCCTGGAGGATGATTGGCAGGAAGAGATCCAGAGTCCTAGAGAGGTAGACATATGGGCAAGATTCAGGCTAATTCAATTCCGCATCCTCCACAGGTCATACACCCCCAGAACACTCCAACATAGGATAGACAGATCTGACACAGGCTTTGCGATACCAAAGGGGATGATGGATGGAACATTTGAGCTAATCAAACACTCACCCCCAGTCAACTGATCTGGGTTTAATCCATCATCATTCTTTAGCTCACTCCACCACCCCAGTTCAGACATGGCCATATGCAAATCAGTCTGACCCTGTACCTCATGGGAACAGTCCAGCCCGAACTGCCAAGCCATGTCTTCCCTGGACCGGAAACAAGCATCCTGGGACCGGTTTCTGGCTATTCAGCCGTCATCAGCCAGGCTAGCTTGAATCCAGTGGCAAAGTGAGCAAGGGACCCACGTCTGGGCATACCCTGCCAACTTAGGGCGAACAAAGTGATACCAAAGGGGATGATGGACGGAACGTTTGAGCTAATCAAACACTCACCCCCAGTCAACTGATCTGGGTTTAATCCATCATCATTCTTTAGCTCACTCCACCACCCCAGTTCAGACATGGCCATATGCAAATCAGTCTGACCCTGTGCCTCATGGGAACAGTCCAGCCCGAACTGCCAAGCCATGTCTTCCCTGGACCGGAAACAAGCATCCTGGGACCGGTTTCTGGCTATTCAGCCGTCATCAGCCAGGCTAGCTTGAATCCAGTGGCAAAGTGAGCAAGGGACCCACGTCTGGGCATACCCTGCCAACTTAGGGCGAACAAAGCGATACCAAAGGGGATGATGGACGGAACGTTTGAGCTAATCAAACACTCACCCCAGTCAACTGATCTGGGTTTAATCCATCATCATTCTTTAGCTCACTCCACCACCCCAGTTCAGACATGGCCATATGCAAATCAGTCTGACCCTGTGCCTCATGGGAACAGTCCAGCCCGAACTGCCAAGCCATGTCTTCCCTGGACTGGAAACAAGCATCCTGGGACCGGTTTCTGGCTATTCAGCCGTCATCAGCCAGGCTAGCTTGAATCCAGTGTCAAAGTGAGCAAGGGACCCACGTCTGGGCATACCCTGCCAACTTAGGGCGAACAAAGCGATACCAAAAGGGATGATGGACGGAACGTTTGAGCTAATCAAACACTCACCCCCAGTCAACTGATCTGAGTTTAATCCATAATCAATATTTAGCTCACTCCACCACCCCAGTTCAGACATGGCCATATGTAAATCAGTCTGACCCTGTGCCTCATGGGAACAGTCCAGCCCGAACTGCCAAGCCATGTCTTCCCTGGACCGGAAACAAGCATCCTGGGACCGATTTCTGGCTATTCAGCCGTCATCAGCCAGGCTAGCTTGAATCCAGTGGCAAAGTGAGCAAGGGACCCACGTCTGGGCATACCCTGCCAACTTAGGGCGAACAAAGCGATACCAAAGGGGATGATGGACGGAACGTTTGAGCTAATCAAACACTCACCCCCAGTCAACTGATCTGGGTTTAATCCATCATCATTCTTTAGCTCACTCCACCACCCCAGTTCAGACATGGCCATATGCAAATCAGTCTGACCCTGTGCCTCATAGGAACAGTCCAGCCCGAACTGCCAAGCCATGTCTTCCCTGGACCGGAAACAAGCATCCTGGGACCGGTTTCTGGCTATTCAGCCGTCATCAGCCAGGCTAGCTTGAATCCAGTGGCAAAATGAGCAAGGGACCCACGTCTGGGCATACCCTGCCAACTTAGGGCGAACAAAGCGATACCAAAGGGGATGATGGACGGAACGTTTGAGCTAATCAAACACTCACCCCCAGTCAACTGATCTGGGTTTAATCCATCATCATCCTTTAGCTCACTCCACCACCCCAGTTCAGACATGGCCATATGCAAATCAATCTGACCCTGTGCCTCATGGGAACAGTCCAGCCCGAAGTGCCAAGCCATGTCTTCCCTGGACCAGAAACAAGCATCCTGGGACCGGTTTCTGGCTATTCAGCCGTCATCAGCCAGGCTAGCTTGAATCCAGTGGCAAAGTGAGCAAGGGACCCACGTCTGGGCATACCCGGCCAACTTAGGGCAAACAAAGCGATACCAAAGGGATGATGGACGGAACGTTTGAGCTAATCAAACACTCACCCCCAGTCAACTGATCTGGGTTTAATCCATCATCATTCTTTAGCTCACTCCACCACCCCAGTTCAGACATGGCCATATGCAAATCAGTCTGACCCTGTGCCTCATGGGAACAGTCCAGCCCGAACTGCTTTGCGCCAGGGGGTGTGGGGAGACAGGCAGCTTCTTCCATATAATTTGGGCATGTCCTAAGATTCAAAGATAATGGGCAGGAGTTGCTGGGGTGATGGCCCAGGTGGTGGGCATGCCAGTCCACTTGTTTGCACTCTGGCACCTACTGGGAGTCACGAGTGAGATCAGGTGACCCGCGCGTACAAAGATTTGGCTCATGCTGGCCTCTGGAGAGGTGAAACAAAATATTGCAAGGTCATGGGGGGGCAAAGAATCTCCTGAAGCTTATTAACTGGACGCTTGATCTGGATTGGTGCAGACTAGCTGAAAAAATTATATACGAAAGTAGAGGCTGCCCCCAAAAATGGGAAAAATTCTGGACCCCATGGGAAAAGTATAGGAACTAGATTGAAGGGGGGTTGAAGGGAGACGATAATAGAGTACTGAATGTACACACTATTCTATGCCTCTGTACTACTGTTCCTAATGTTGCCAAATGCATCTACTTGCTATTGTCTGCTTATATTAATGGATCGACTGTATGTTTAATTAAAATAATTTAAATATATATATATATTCCCTCATTTGGAGTTAATCATAGCAAATTTACACTCAATGGGACGATATTTTAGTAAATTAATTTTAGAACTTGAAAGTTATGTACATTTTGCTATAAAATACTCTGACATACAACTGGTACCTGGGTGCAATCATTGTCACGAATGAGGTTGTTTGTCATGTATTCCAGAAGGAATGACCACAAACAACCGGGAGTGTTAGTGCCCCTATTCTTTTCCCATATGCCACTCAGTTGCTTAGCCAATAAATTCAAACATTCTCCATCTCCAGAAAGTTGGGCTCTTGTAAGACTACTTCATCTTATTATTCTTGGTTTTTGTCGGTCTGAAGCTGAACTTGGTGTTCGTTACACAGCTGTAGTGTAGGGGATGCACTATAAATTTACCCAGCTGGGTAGTACTTACTAATTAGGCAGTAAAAAGTACTCCACTTTACTAGAGTTGTTGCACAAAACGGTGACCTCTTCTTGGATAAATAAGCAGGGCAGGATTCATTCTGCCATGCTGCTCATTTCACAGGAATTAAACCTCAACAGGTTACGGTTAGAAAATACATTTTAAAAAACCTTAATAATTCACTTAAAAACCAAAGGTTTCAGGGACATTATAGTTAGGAAACCACATTAAAAAACCTTGGAAATTCACTGCAAGAACAAAGATCACATGAGCGTTATACCTAGGAAATTCTTTTTTTTTAAAAACCTTAGAAATTCACTAAAGAAAACCAAAGGATTCAGGGACATTATAGTTAGGCTCACATTTCACTCGTACACAACCAGTGAAATGCTGCATTTATAGTTAGCTGAGCTAACTATAACTTATGCCCCTGCAATGCATTGCTTATGACCTCACATATTACATTGCTCATGACATGGTCAGTGACATCACTGATGATATCATCCACAGAAGTACTCACCCACTCCCACTCCTATACAACCTCTCATAGACCCACACACAAACACACACACACACACACACACACACACACACACAAACACTCACAAACTCATTCACAGACCCACACAGGTACTCACACAACCATTTCCTCATCCATAGAGCCAGTCAACACCCACTCACTCACACATACAGCCACTCACACAACCACTCACTTACCCATATAGCTACTCATGCAACCAGTCACTTACCCATACTACCGCTCGCACAGTCACACACTCACCCATACAGCTAGTCACACACCCACTTATCTACCAATACAGGCTCTCAACACAGCCACTTACTCACTTATAAAAGCACTCACACACTCACACACCTACACAACCACTTACATACCCATTCACACATCCATATATGCACTCACACATCTGCTCACTCACCCATGCATCCATTCACACAGACAGTTACTCTACAATACAGCCACTCACACACCAACTCACTTAACCAAACACCCTCTCAAACAGCCACCCACTTACACATACAGCACCTTACACAGCACCAGCCACTCACTCATTCACACAGTCATTCACACATCCACTCACTCATCCATACAGTCACTTACACACCCACTCACCGACCCATACAGCCACTTACACACCCACACAGCAACTGACATACCCACTCACTCACTCACTCACCAATACAGTCACTCATACAGCCACTCACTTACCCACACAGCTACTCACACACCTACTAATATGCCCATATAGCCACTTGCACATCCACTCACACACCCATACAGGCAATCAGACACCCATACACACATGGATACACACAGTCACACAACCACTCACATAATATAGGTAAGAAATAGTATCACTCATTAGTAGTACAGAAAGTATGCTATTTTAACTTTTTTAGTACCTTGGTGTATATGTTTAACACTCATAAACTTTTAGAAAACACTCACATTCACTGGGTGATGTAATTTGAGATGTCATCAGTGATGTCATCAGTGATGTCACTGACCATGTCATGAATGATGTAATATGTGACGTCATCAGCAGTGCATTGCGGGGGCGCGAGTTGTAGTTAGCTGAACTAACTATAACAGCGGAATTTCTCTGGTTTTGTACGAGTGAAATGTCCAACTAACTATAACGTCCCTGAAACCTATGTTTTTTCAGTGAATTTCTAAGGTTTTTTAAATGCTAATTTCTAACTATAACGTGCCTGAAACCTATGGTTTTTTCAGTGAATTTCTATGTTTTTTTAAATGCTAATTTCTAACTATAACGTCCCTATTAAGTCCCCTTGAATCCTGAGGGTCCCTGGGGGCCAACTTGCCCACCAGGTACCTCCAGTAAGCGCCACAGAGCTGCATCGCAGACAGGTGGTCCGAGGCCAGGCCCCTTTTTACACCACTCTGCAAACACGGCTTCTGGCGCACTGCTGGTCAGGACACAAGAGGACCTCAGCACCCCACCAGCAGTGCGCCAGAAGCTGCGTTTGCAGAGTGGTGTAAAAAGGGGCGTGGCCTTAGACCACCTCTCTGCAACGCAGCTCTGTAGCACTTACTGGAGGTACCTGGTGGGCTAGTTAGCCCCCAGGGACCCTCAGGATTGAAGGGGACTTAATCCCCAAAGTTACAACGTGCCAGGGGGCGCGTTTGCACACTTGCCATATCAGGCCCCACCCCCTCCCTGCACCACTGTGCAAACGCGCCCCCTGGCGCGTTGTAACTTGGAATATTAAGTCCCCTTGAATCCTGAGGGTCCCTGGGGGCCAAATAGCCCACCAGGTACCTCCAGTAAGCGCCACAGAACTGCGTTGCAGAGAGGTGTAAAAAGGGGCGTGGCCTCGGACCACCTCTCTGCAATGCAGCTCTGTGGTGCTTACTGGAGGTACCTGGTGGGCTACTTGGCCCCCAGGGACCCTCAGGATTGAAGGGGACTTAACCCCCAAGTTACAATGCGCCAGGGGGCGCGTTTGCACACTTGCCATATCAGGCCCCGCCCCCTCCCTGCACCACTGTGCAAACGCGCCCCCTGGCACATTGTAACTTGGAAGATTAAGTCCCCTTGAATCCTGAGGGACCCTGGGGGCCAACTAGCCCACCAGGTACCTCCAGTAAGTGCCACAGAGCTGCGTTGCAGAGAGGTGTAAAAAGGGGCGTGGCCTCAGACCACCTCTCTGCATCGCAGCTCTGTGGTGCATACTGGAGGTACCTGGTGGGCTAGTTGGCCCCCAGGGACCCCCAGTATTCAACTTACAACGCGCCACAGGGCGCATTTGCAGAGTGATACACTGAGGGGGCGGGGCCTCCGGCGTGATGCCAGCTTTTTTTAAATTTATTTTTTGTAGAAGGGGGGCTGTGTGGCCCCCCTTCTTTTACAATATTTGGGGCCCTGGGGACCCCATCCCCCAGGGCCTGACACGGTTTTTACTTTTTTTATTTAAAAAAACAGGAAGGGGGCCGCGTGGCCCCCCTCCCAAGGCCAATTTCGGCCCCGGGGACCCCATCCCCCGGGGCATGGGCAAAATTTGTATTTAAAAAAATAATAATTTTTAAGGAGGGGGGCTGCGTTGCCACCCTCCTGAGTCCTCTATTGGCCCCAGGGACCCCATCCCCCGGGGCTGTGCCTCTTAATTTTTTTAAAAATTAATTTTAATTTATTGATGGAGGGGGGCCACGTGGCCCCCCTCCTGGGCCACTTCTGGCCCCAGGGACCCCATCCCTTTCTGTTGGGGACCGTGGGGGGAGCCCCAATGCCCCCACGGTCCCGCCGGCTCCCCGCCTCCTGCGGGAGCCGGCATTGCTTTTCCACACAGGGAGCTCCTGACATGCAGCTCCCCTTGTGGAAAAGCAATCTGGTTTGGATTTTGGAAGTGAGAGCAGAAAACCTGCTCTCGCTTCCAAAATCCAAACCAGTGTTTGCTATGGCAGGGCGGGAGCCGCACGGCTCCCGCCCTGCCATAGCAAACAGCAGTGTCCCGGGAGTGGGCACCCCGGGACACTGCAGGAGCCAGCCCTGGGGGGTGGCGGTCCCCAGGGCCATCAAGGGCTCCAGGAGGGGGGCCACGCAGCCCCCTCCCATGTCTTTAAAGGTGGTGGTCCCCGGGGCTTGGGGTCCGTAACGGACCCCTGAATTTGCATTAAAAAAGTGCCCCGGGGAGGTGGTGGTCCCCGGGGCGTGTGGGGGGGGCTCTTGCCCCCCCACACATCTTTAAAATGTTTTTTAAAAAGAGCCCCGGGGAGGTGGTGGTCCCCGGGGCAGCGGGGGGGCCGTGTGCCCCTCACGCATATTTACGTGTAGCCCTGGGGGGGTGGTAGTCCCCAGGGCTTGGGGGGGTCTGGGAGGCCCCCCCACAGATTTAAAAACAAGCCCCGGGGAGGTGGCGGTCCCCGGGGCTGCGGCATAATTTACATAGCCCCGGGGAGGTGGCGGTCCCCGGGGCTGCGGGGGCCCCTGCGGGCCCCCGCTAATAAATAAATGTTTGCCCCCGGGACCTGGCCCACCCGGGAGCTTTTTATTTTATTTTCACGGCAGGATTCGCGACCCCAAAGCGAATTCTGCCGTTTTATGTTTTTTTTTTAAAAAAATGCTTTTTTTGGCCCTGGGGGTCCTTGTGGGACCCCCTGAGCAGGCCTAGGGGGTCACGGTGTTTCTACCCTGCCCCCTTTTCTTGTTTTTCACGTTTTGTTTCTGATTTCTTGTGACTCGGTTACCGAGTCACAAGATGGCTGCCAACACTTTCTGGTTTGGAGTGTTGGCAGCCAATGAGAATGAAGCTCGTGCTCGGGAGGGTTTGCGAACCCACCCCGCCCACAGATATCGATATTTTTTCTTTTTCTAATTTCTCAGGAACTACTGAACAGATTTACACCATTTAAAAAAAAGGTCTCTTTCTGAACCAAGACCTACATTTTTGCCTAATTTGGTGTAATTCCGTTCAGCAGTTCGGGCTGTAGCTTTGTCTAAAGTTTCCTATGGAAATGAACATGGGGAAAACACGTTTTGGGACCCTGCTTTTTTCTCAGCCCCCGCTTGACGAATCACCCCGAAACTTTCAAGACCGGAGCTGACCGGAGCGCCCCACAAGTTTTGAAAATTTCGTGAAGATTCGTCAAACGGCGCCAAAGTTATTTGCAAATCAAAAAACGCTTTTCCTATGGAAACTAGGTCATAACTATAACTACCTAGTGGCGACCGCCAGTAGGTTATATATATATATATATATATTCTTTACCATTCATGCTTTTACAATGAAATTCATCGTAAAGGCATCTGTTGTAAAGGCATACTCATTAAAATGTTTGTTGTTAAGGCAGGCATTGTAAAAACTTTGTCGTTGTAATGCCTTAGTTGTAAAGGCATCTCGTTATTCAGCCTTCATTATAAAGGCTGTTTCAGCTGAAAAACATGCTTGTCTTGGTCAAATTGCGCAGAGTTTGGTAAAAAATGCAGACTCACAGTCAAATTTTAAGTAAGATTAATTTTTTTATGAAAAGATAAAACATTAATACCAGTTTGACAAAAAGCTGCCAAAAAGTGGAATTCAGCTTTATTTAGCAGCAGTTTTATATCTGGAAGTTTGATGTTTGCATGTTAAATTTAGGTGGCAAAATTAATCAGAAATACTATTCAATATTTTTACTGTGTGCGTAAAAGACTTTCAGTTATTTTTAGCTGTCTGGGACTAACAGCAGCTAGGGGGAGAGTGTTGAGATCAAATGGTCCAAAGACCTTTCAGAACAGTATCTGCTAGATTTTATCAAATATCCAACAACAGTTAATATATTTTTTAATAAACTATTCCTATACAGTAATTTAAGCCTAGCTTCTGACATAGCCCCTGGAAATGTAAAAAAGTGTATTTAACTCCAAATCGTATTGCCCATTAACTTTACTGTATAACTGTATCACAATTAAGATATCCATTTAGTCCACTATTTAAAACACATTTTGTTTGAATGCAGTTCTCATTACACAGTAACCAGTGCGGAAGACCATTCAGTGCCCTGCATTTTGCTTTTGAGAATGAGGCCACAGAAATATTGTAGTCTCCTGAAGTCAACTCTTCCTGTTTTCACAATTATGTTCTTCTAGCTTATGTGCTCTCAATCACTGTTCCTAACCGGATTTCAGTATTTTCTAAGGATTTTTTGTCACTCACTCACTCACTCACTCACTCACTCACTCACTCACTCGCTCGCTCGCTCACTCACTCACTGAATCTATGAACTATGTAGATGTGAAACAATGCACAAATTGCCAAGCAGTTAGGGTATGGCACAATATGGCATGTGGGGTCACCTTGTCAGTGGAGGCTGCTCACCAAGAAAACTGGTGGGGTGAATATTTGAGACACTGACAAAAGCCAGCAGTGTCCTTAAACTCAGCTCCAAAGCTTTCAATCTTGGTTTGTTTTAAACAATTTTTATACTGCGCCACGATTGAGAGCTCTGGAGTTCAGGCTGAACGCACTGTGAGTTTCTCACAGGGACTGTCAGTGAGTTAAATTCACTGTAAATAAAAATTTACATTTTACTTACCTACGGTCTCGGTGCTCCTACTCTTCTTGCCGTCAGTCCATGACTGCAGCACAGGCTCCCAGAGTCTCAGCCAACTCCTCTCTACCAATCAGGATTGGCTGGAGCGGGCTGGCTCGACTCTCTGTAAGGCACTGAGGGTCTAAGACAGCTGGGTGGAGAGGTTTAAAGTGCATGTGTCAGGCTGACCATCTCAAGACAGTTAACCAAGTGACATGCGCTTTCGAAACTGGACTGATCATCATTTCTCTGCTGCCATTCAGCCATTCAGCAGCCATTCACCAGCAGTGGCCCTGCCCTCAAACATGGCTCGACCTGAGAGCAGCAGTGAAAAATAAAATGGTAATTAATTAATTTTATTACCATTTTATTTTTCACCTCCCTGCGCTTGCAGCAGGGGAGTGACCCTTAACCACCCTAATTGTGGGACCGCCGCTGCACCTTGCCATGGGTGGTGACCATATCAGATGACGTGCAAGCCAGTGTATGACAAATTTGCATATAAAGGAACCTATTCTTCTGGTAATTAAACGTTTCCTGTCACTCGTGTATACCTGTACCCTGGCCTCAGAGTTACATATTGTAGTGTTCATCTCAGCTCTGATTGCTGCACTAAATTTTGCAGGCATGATGTTTGCTCATACAGTAAGCACCAGAGGAATGGGCGTACAGATGTCTGGTTCAGATGTGCTCCTTCCAACTGACTTCTACAGTCTATCCATTGAACGTTTAAGTGGTGGCTAGAGAAAAGTTGGCCCCCAACAAGATAAAGTGCACCCTCGATATCCACCTGCTGGTTTCACGCATTTTATGATGAATGCATCAAGCAGTTTCCTTGTTCTTCGGTATCTATGTAGATAGTAAATCAGGTAATGCAACTTGCGCCTGTTCCAGACAATTCATGATTTTGTTCAGGATATATTTCTACAGACTTGAACAAACATATTCACCACACAAATTGACCGATTTCCTTAGTGTTCCTTAGTGATTTCCTTAGTGTTTAAATGCCATGTTTGCTGTGGTCGAAGTTGCAAATGGCCTGGAAAAATTGACCAGCGTTGGTGCAAAATTGCTGGTGGCCGTACAAACTTGCCTCGCACCTATGTAATGTATGTGATATGGTTCTAGATTTCTTTTTATCTCCCTGTAATATGATCAAATTACTCCATTGAAAGTATGCAAAAATTAGCTTCTGGATAAGCAGGCTCAGCGAATTGAATAACAAGACTTGGGGCCTGAATCTGATGCGGTTAGGAAGGCCTCCTAACGACATTTGCTCCTTCCAAATCGGATCGGGAACGTGTCTTCCCGACCGAGGGCCCAATTCTGATGCGGTTGGGAACAAATGTTCCCATTGAAGTCAATGGGAGTTCAACCAAATCGTATCTGGAAGCATCCGGATGCATCCTACTCGCCGGTCGGACTTTCCCGATCCGAGTGGGTCGGACACCATTTCCAACCGATTCGGTCGGAAGCTTTTCCAACCCGCATCAGAATCGGCCCCTAAGTTGGACAATATGGGGCCGATTCTGATGTGGGTTGAAAAGCTTCCCGACCGAATCGGTTGGGAAATGGTGTCCGACCCACTGGATCGGGAAAGTCCGACCGGCGGAGTAGGATGCATCCGGATGCTTCCAGATACGATTTGGTTGAACTCCCATTGACTTCAATGGGAACATTTGTTCCTAACCGCATCAGAATTGGGCCCTCGGTCGGGAAGACATGTTCCCAATCCGATTTGGAAGGAGCAAATGCCGTTAGGAGGCCTTCCTAACCGCATCAGAATCAGGCCCTCGGTCGGGAAGCTTTTCCAACCCGCATCAGAATCAGGCCCTATATGTTTCGATGAACTCTGATTTGAAATGCATGTGTTTTCTTCCTTTGGTATAAATCTAAAACGCAATTTATGAAATTTGGATATATTTACCTGATTTTATATGATTTACTCGTATTGTATTTATGTATGTTTTTAACTTTAGTGTAACTTTGGGTTTTACTAATCCTGTTTGCTAATAAAATTAACTACAGCATTAAAAATGCAATGTGTGTGTGGTGTCTCTGAGCCACAGTCCGTTGTTGAAAGAAGTCTAGAAACGTTAGTTTTACCTACATTTGTATATTTGATGGTATAAGCTGTTGCATTAGAGTCAATTGTGTTTTACTGATGTGAGTGTAATATTAGGGCATGGCTGTTAGGTTGCAAAATTCCAAATTCTTCTTGATTAACCAAAGAGAAATGGTTGAAGGTCACCATTATTTCAAAGACAACACCTGACCAGTGACCATGAGGTTTTTAACCCTGACGCAATAGTCTGTTTATTTTCAACTGCTTGTCACTTACCCCATGCATTACAATGTGCATTTTTCTTTTCCAGATTATTGAATACGTTTATTATTTATTTTCCACAAGTATCCCTACGCAATGTACATTAGTGCAAATCAGAATACAAGCTTAGAAACTAGATTATTAATAGAAATAATAATATAATTTCAATTATTCTTACTAATTATCTTTTTATATATTTATTAGCAGTTTATATGGCGCAGACAAGACCTAGTGGGAATCAGAGGACATTGCATGCATATGAAAAGTTTGTAAAAACAGTAGAGAATGCAATACAATATAATATAATCCTTAATAAAATACTCAAACTAATGTAATACAATATTTGAAAGTACTAGCGCCCCTCCAGGCACAGTTTTCTCATCAATGATTTCACTGAAAATGTTGCAGTGATATTATCAATGATGTCAAAGAAGATGTCATGAGTGATGTAATGTGTGGGGTATTTTTGCAGTGCATGGTGAGGGCACAAGTTATAGTTACCTTAGGGCACGAGTTGTAGTTATTTGAGATAATTGTAACTGGTGAATTTTAGTGCTTTTTAGAGTTTAAAACGTTATGTTGTTACTGAACATTTCACCTAACCATAACGCTAGTTTAACCTTTGGGTTTTTCATTGTATTTCTAGGGTTTCTAATGTAAAGTAATATTTAATCACCATACGGAAATCCAAATCCCCATCACTCAGCAGGGGGTTGGCTGCAGGGCCTCACCAGTGGCCTAGCCTGTGGCCAGGCACTGTGGCTAATA
This sequence comes from Calotriton arnoldi, assembly GCA_963921515.1. Classification (NCBI taxonomy): domain Eukaryota; kingdom Metazoa; phylum Chordata; class Amphibia; order Caudata; family Salamandridae; genus Calotriton; species Calotriton arnoldi. The sequence goes on along the minus strand of CAWUFW010008963.1, from coordinate 546,995 downwards.
CCCTAAAGGCAGCCAACCCCGCACTGCACATGGCCTTTGGCTGTGTGCGACGGGGGGTTGGCCACAGGGCCTGCCCGTGGAGACCCCATACCCAGGACTTTGTTTTAAAGGGGAAGGGGTCCACGTGGTCCCCTCCCCAAACCTATTAAGGCCCTGGACTTTTATTTTATTAAGGGGGGGAACCGCATGTCCACCCTCCCTGAGCCTTATTAGGCCCTGTCGACCCCAGAGCCACTACTTAAAACAAAGGGGAGGAGGACTGCGCGGCCCCCCTCCCTGAGCCTTATTTGGCCCTACGGTCTGCCATTCCACAGGGCTGGTTTGTTTATTGAAGGGGAGTGAGCCGTGTGGCCCAATCTTTGTTAGACTCTGGGGACCCCAGAGCCCCTACTTAAAACACAAAAGAGGTGGCCATGCGGCCCCCCTCCCCTAGCTGTGATTGGCCCTGGGTACCCCATCCCATGGGGCCCACATTTCTTAAGGGTGGGTGCCCTGGTGCCCACCCAGGGCACCCACCATATACTCTTAGGGGGCATGCAGTGGGAGCCTGCATTGCTTCTGCCCCTAGGGACCAGCTACTTATGCTGCTCACTCTGGATGGGAGCCATATTTTGATCTGCTCACTGTGGGAAGGGAAACAGATTAAATGTCTGCTCACAGCCAATGGGAGCATTTTCAAAGCTCCTGCCGGCTGGGAGCAGACTTTGTGTTTGTTGCCGCGTGGCAGGAGTTTTAAAAATGCTCCCATCAAGCGGGAGCAAACACAGGTTTCCCTGCCCCCACCGGTATGGGCAGGGAAACCACTATGACCTGGGGGTGAGTAACCCAGGACATAGCTAGTGAGCCTGCACTGGAGGATGGGATCCCCTGTGCCATTAATGGCTCAGGGAGGGGGTGGTGTGGCCCCCCTCCCTTTTCAAAAGTTTAGCGGCCCCAGGGGATGGGGTCCCTGGGACTTTAGAGGCTAAGGAAGAAGGGCCGCACAGCTACCTCCCCTTTAAAAATACAATGGGCCCTAGGGGATAGGGTCCTGACACCAAATATGACCAGGGAAAGGGGGTTGTGCGCCCCCTCCCCTAAAACAGACATTGGGCCCTGGGGGATGGGGGCCACAAGTGGCTCGGGGAGGGGGCAGTGCACCCCCTTCCCCTCAAAAATAATTTGGGCTTAGGGGATGGTGTCCCCGGGGTTGAAAACAGTCTGGGAAGTCGGGGCTGTATGCCCTCCTTCCACTAAAAAGATGCCATGCCCTGGATGATGAGGTCCCCAGGGATTAAGTCAGCCTGGGGAGAGGGGCCACATGCACTCCCTCCTCCCAAAAAAGTAAATGCCTCATCCCCCCGGGCCGTTTTTAATAAACAGGCGCTGGAGTCCATGGTTGTTTTTTCTAAAATGTTGCAGTGGATTTGTGGATTCTCTGTAGATTCATAGAAACATTTAAGAAAAATTGGGCCCTAACAGAGGATCTGTCACATCCACAGAGGTTCTGCATCCCTAGATATACAAAGTTTTTGAGCATCAATTGCTCAAAAGCTACTGGAAGGATTTTCACCAAGTCACAAAAAGAACTCCTTCTGGACCATGATCTAGCTTTCTGCCAAATTTGGTGTAAATCCATTCAGCAGTTTACACTGTAGCTGTGTCTAAAATTAATTTGGAAAAATTAATGGGGAAAACCTCCCCTTTTTTCTCGGCCCTGAAAAAAAGCTTGTCCCAAAACATAAAATCTCCATGCATTTTCCATAGAATTGTTTGAGACGGGCTACAGGAAAAACTGCTGAACTCTGCCCTGGGAAGGCGTTCCATGGCCGTTGCATGGGTATTTCCACGCAACTCCCAGGGCTTTTGACACATTGCCAGATTTACCAGTTCTGGTAAACCTTGGAATGCGCCAAAAGGTTAGGCATTCCCAGGGGAGGTGTAATGAGTAGAAATCTCTATTTCTCCTTGTTTCCTCCTCTTTCTATATGTGCTGCAGAATAGAAAGAGGAATATGCGTCTCAGGATTGTTTTTGTGCAGGAAGGGTGCCCCTTCCTGCACAAAAACAATTCTGTGTGCAACACAGCCACACTTGCACCATAGTACAAGGGTGCCTGCATTGACGCTAGGCTGGCAAAGGGTGCCAGTGCAGGGGAAAGGACAGGAATGTACTGTATTGCCTTAAATAAGACACATTCCTGCACTTTCCCTGTTGTACAGCGCAGCAAGGTGACTTGCTGCACTGCACTGGGTCACTTTCTCATAAATTAACCCCTTCATTATTTACCCTGGTACTGATTAAATAGCAGAAATTATGTACTGTTTCGCCATCAGTTGTTCAAATAGCAAAGCAAATTCATTATTCATCTAAGTATTAGATAACATGCACAATTTGGTCACTTTGCAAATAGCAGAGAAGCTTCACTATTTACCTAGGTACTGTCTAAACAACTGAAAGTATGTATTATTATGCCAAGTGCAGATTTCAACAGGCACTTATTACCAGGTAAAATACAATTGGCACCCATCTCCTTTTGCAAGTTTGCTCTAAATCTAGCTTAAACGCAATTTGCTCCCAAATAGCCCTATCTCATAGGTCTTAAGGTCCCAATAGCTATCAAAGAGAATGTATGAAGGTTTCCAACCTAATTTTAATCACATGGCACAGAATGCCACTCCATTTTACCAAGACACAGAGCCTTGTGAAGCCCATTATGGAGCTGTCAAGTACTGCCCAAATTATCCTGTTACTTTTGTGTAAGCTTAAAGTAATAAAGACACACAGTTCAGATTCTAAATGTAGCTTTATCATTCACCGACCGTGAGGTGCAATACATATTGCACAATTTGCACAAATGATACACAGCCACACAGTCAATTACAGCCAGTAGCTCAGCAAAAGAGGAAGTGTTTTCTAATCATTTATCCAATCATTAATCAGAATATGAGCTTTATCTATACATGGGCAGTGATTTATAAAATCAGCAAATGAAGCATAGCAACAGTTTGAGATGTACCCTTGTGACATTATCATTTCTCAAGACCTTACGGTTACAGCAGTGTTACAGACAGTTCAAGTACACTTAACGGCGAACAGGCCTGTGCATGTTTTGCAGGCTTGCTCCCTTTTGAGTGTCACAAAAATGGATCTGAAGCAAAATAGAGTCCACATTCCCCATATATCTCCTAATATCAAATCACTGGAGACAACCCCTCAGCTTTTCCTTCCCACTGGAAGTGTGTAAATGTATGCAATCTTGACAGGTGATTTTCCCCATGTATACAATTCTATCCAGAGGGATCTTTCCTGTTAGATGCATCAAGTAATAAATTAGTTTGCCTTTCTTCTCTTCCTCCTCTGACATTTTTGAGAATAACTTGCAAAGGCTACTGTTCCTCAGTCCTATACTAGGAATTCTGTCCTATTGTTTCCTACGTCTTTTAGTTTGGTGTCCCTTTTTAAACAAGAGTGTTAGACCTGTCAGCCTAAGGATGATATTTCCCCAAAACGTTTGCCTTCACACTCCAATGTTGCTGAATTTCTTTTTGTTAGCTTTAGGACTCTGTGCACTTTACAACTGCTTACCAGTGCTAAAGTGCTTGTGCTCTCTCCCTAAAACACAGTAAAATCGGCTTATACCTGGCATATTTAATTTACTTATAAAACCCTATTAAAGTGGTATAACATATTCCCAGGGCCTGTAAATTAAATGCTACTAGTGGGCCTGCAGCACTCATTGTGCCACCCATTTAAAACATGTCCCAGGTCTGCCATTGCAGTTTTAAACTGTCATTTCAACTTGGCAATATAACCCTCTTGCCAAGCCTTAAACTCCCCTTTTATTGCATATAAGTCACACATAAGGTAGGCCGTAGGTAGCCCATAAGGCAGGGTGAATTGTACTTTCAAGTTTTACCTGCCCTGGTATTAAAAAACTACTAAATCCAGTTTTCACTACTGAGAGGCCTACCTCTCCCACAGGAAAATATTGGGTTACATTTAATAAGTGCTAACTTGTGGTTGGAAACAGGTAGACTTTTCATGCTTGGTGTATAAAATATTGTAATTAAAAATCCCCTTTAATGGTAAAGTCGAAGTTTAAGTTACAATTTTGAAAATGCCACTTTAAAATTAGCCATTTTCCTGCCCTAACTATTTGGTGCCTGCAGCCTGTCCCTGGGTCACATGACTGGGAGTAACTGGAAATTGGACATTGTTTATTCCTCTCAAACAGCCCACACAATAGAATGATTAGATGTGCCTGAATGGGCCATCATTTTACAGGCTGGGGGAGGGGCGGAGCAGGGCACAGCCCCTCTTGCAACACAATAGGCTGTGCTCTGCCTTCACACAAAAGACTTGTCACTCCTGTATTTATCATGCAGCCAGCATGAAGCCAGGGTAGAGGAATCAGGAAACTTCAAGTACTTCAATGGAAATTGTCTAGAAACATTTCAAAGCATTTCAAACTTCAAAGGAGGCACCAGGGGTAAAAAGGGAACCCTCAGACCCACCCTTCGGTTCACTTTCTGGATCTGCCGAAGGACTCTCAGAGGACTGTCAGCTGCTGTGGCTGCTGTGTACTTCAGAAGACTGACCTGCTGAGCCTGGGAGGGCTGCTTTACTGCCTGAAGTATGCCTTGAATCTTCAGAGGCCTGCTCTGCTGTTTGAGCCCTGTTCGACTGCTGAACCCAGGGACTACCAGAGTGACTCCAATGGCTAGTTGGCTGGCCTCCTGATCAGAGCCACAGGGACAGGAAAGGCTCGAACCATCTGAACCCATACTGGGACCCAGCCAGAGTGAATTGTAACTAAAGTTCCCCCTAAATTATTACCTCTGTTTGCAGAAGTGTAAGTTCTCTGTGCACTGCAGTCAAGGCTATGTGGGCCAAGAAACCGACCATGCATGCAATAGTTACCTAGGGTTCCAGTTTAGGCCAAACAGGAATGTTCTTAGTTGTTTATTTATTAGCATTCATTTAGGTAAATGGGTTTATAAACTTGCATTGTGTGTTACCACTTCTGTGATGCAGCTTTTCCCTGGCATTTTAGACTGCATGAGTGGTAGAGCTGGGCGAGCAAGGAAATTCATAGGAAATAATGAGCCAGGTATGATCTCTTAGAGCTCACATGAAAAGATACAGAAAGTGGCCTGGAAAAAATATGCTAAAGACTCTTTCTAATTAAAATAGGTTATTTCTTGAATACTTGCATTTCAATTGATTTGCAGTATAATAGATGTTAGCACTGAAAAATGAGGGTGCCAGACTTTGACACCATACGAATTGTACAGCACAGCATCAGATTGTAACCCCGAGAGCCACTCCTCAGAGTGAAACAACACTCTAGAAACCTGGGAGACTGAAATCACACCAGGTACCTGACACCGTACCATAATAATATGAAATGTACCACAAATGTACGTTCCCACCATCAGTATCTAGAAGGAGTGTTTGAACTTGTCTCCCTGACCCTACAGGAGTTAAGAAGACGCGCACACATTTTTATCGTGGGCATTTGGGGAGGCTACAGACAACATGTGCGTACCATTCCCTGCAGTGCCAGTTAAGAGGGAGTCCTTACAGTATTGCAAATATGCAGCACTGCTTTAAGTAGACTGAAATTGGTAAGGGATATCTAAAAGGGGCATTGTCAAAGAATTTGTATACCAGATTCATGTGCTTCACACTACGGCAAACCTAACCAGAATTTGGGTGCCTTTGGAAGGTTTCTGTTACTTCATTCAGGCACAACACAACAATAGACCTACACCTAAAACAAGCCAGACCTATTGGCTTGTCAATTCTTTCTAACTGTATCATATCAATGAGTAACATTGATTTTGTTGTGAAAATGTCTGCCCTTCACACCAATTTTCTCTGCAGTCTCTCACTCTGTTAGACATCCTTTTGTTCCCCAAATCTTTCTGAAATCTGCCATATGCATATCTCACGCTTCATCTCTTTTCTGTTCTGCAGCACCTTTTCACACTCTCCTGCATAAACTTCCTTTCATCTCTTCTACTTCAACATCCACCCCACACACACTACCGACCCACTCTCCTGCTGTAAACAATGCATTTTGTTTCTCTTTGGTGATGTCTTATTTGAAAGTTATGTAACTCCTTTACACATTTTCCAACATTTACAATTTGCATATATGTGACCATCACTCAGTGGTCTGTAAAGAGGCAAACGATTGAAGGAGCTTGTAGTCTGAAGACCTTTAGGACCCACGGACAGGTACTGTGAGAAAATGACACTGCATTCTGCCTTAACTCCAGAGCTGTCAGTTTCTACTCAATAAGACATCTGGATGTGACTCAGTTCACAGTATGCACTATGCAAGAGTCATGTTGCATAAAAATTACAAGTACACAACATTTGTGAAGCACCCATGCACCTCAGTAAATTTTGTTTTAAATGGGCTGGCAATGGAGTGACAGGAGCAATGCAGCAACGTATGAACCACAGTTGTTTACGTGGTTCAATGGGCCTGGTGCCACTGCATCTGCTGCAGGAATGGTAGCTACACCTCTGGTACTAGTATCAGCTCATGCGCAGTAGATAAAAACAGTAAGCTGGTGCCTCCAAAAGAAAATGCTACAATTCGTGCTGTGCGGTTGCACAGCTTCCATTGGTGCAGCAGGTGCAGTGACACCGGGGCCTAGAGGCCTAAAGGACCCACTGAAAGCTGAATATTTCTGTATTTCATCATTCAAACAGCGGCAAAGAGGACCATCTTCTTCTTCGCACAAGCACCCATTCCAGACTGGCTATAGCACTGGTGTTGTTCATCAATGTAAATTCCTCGGGTATTCTGAGATATTGATAGTGACAAAATTAACAATAATGCTAACAATCTGAGATATTTAACTGTTGCCTCTCAACACAAACTGGGATAAACGAGTTGGCATGAAGGAAGGAGATGGCACAACTTTCTCTCCAGTGCTTCATAAGCAATGTGGAAATTATGGAGAAGGAATTAAGCACAAATCACTAACATTTGAGATTAAAAGGGAGAGAACAATAGAAACCCATCTAGTGGTTCATTGTACAAAGTGAAATCACAAAACCTGGGATTAATCCTGGCTTTCTCGCTCAACTTAACTGTGTGACCTTCGGCAAATATTTCATATCAGCAGCCCTCCATTTATTTCATTATTGCATATAAAAGTATCTTTAAATAGCTGAGTTCAGAATATGAGGAGTACAAAAGTATTGTGTTTCATTTAATAGACTATAATGTTGCTCTATCTATAAGGATGTGGACCACATATAGGGTACACATTACAACTTACTTGCCTCTTAGATCACAAAATTTTTTTCCTGGGCGAGGGCTCTGTAGGAATGGTTCTAAGTTCATGTTTAAAAAAACTCACTTTTAGTAAGTGCCTCTTAGTGCAGTGATTTAATGTGACATATTAACATCAAATATTCTGCACGTTAGAGAAAGGTGCTTTTTGGAATTTGAAGACTTTATCATATTTAGATGATGTTTGTTGCATGACTTACTAAGTGAACATTTCTGCGCTCAGCTCAAAAAACCTGCTTAGCCAGCCAGGTCTTTTCACTGATGCAGGCAGAGTGAGCAGGCTGATCTTTATCTTTTTTTATTATCACCCCCGCAAGTGGAATGGATGAGCCACAAACACCAGAATCTCTCCCAGCAGAAGTATCAGCTACCAAAGCCCAGAGCACAGACTTTAAACAGAACATCGCCAAGCCTTGTGATGTAAAATGCATCCTCTGAGGTGATAACACGTGTTATGCCCCTGGACGCTGAACAATGCCAATTAGTGCGGTGTAGGGTCATAACAAATACATTCGCTCTAAAACTGGTTTAGCAAGTGGTATGTGCGGGAACCACTTGCTGCACAAGTTCTGACCCTCTTCAGCCCCACACACTGCTGTGGAAGAGGAATGCTAAACTGCTGCACTCCCCTTCCACAATAGTCTGTTCCTCCACAGAAGATCTCAGCCGCTGTTGTACTTTTCCAACACATAAGTGAACCCTTTTTTGCAATGCTTGCTTTTAAACACAGCAGCTGCAAATGGTCTCTTCTGTTATGTGTGAAGTGTGTGTGTTTAACAATAGAGATTGAACACTAGGGTGAGTTGAGGTGTGCATGCGTGCACCCTACATGGAACATTGATCCTAACCCTCCAAGTGGTGCCCCTCCAGGCTTAGACCCTTGGTGGTCGTGCTAAAGGTACCCAGATAAAGTAACAAAGCTAGGGGGTTTGCCCTAATCCTCCTCCCACATCTGGGCTATGAACATCAGATAGAAAACAAGGGGGTGATGTGAAGGAATCGATAAGAAGCTTTCAGTAGGTACTACATAAATTAGTTCCTACTCACAGGGAAAAAAAACAACTAATAATGAAGCTAAGTATTAAATTATATACCACCTCCAAATCCGATTGAAAGAGGTTTCAATTTCTTTTTATGAATTCTTCAATTCATTATCCATTTAGACAACATGTAAGACACAAAGTCACAAAACAACAACATCAATAATTGAACAAATCGTTTCTCATTCCTTCCTACCCATTCTTCAAACAAAGGATTGCTGCATATTTTTGAGCAATTTAACCATGAGGTAGTCCCATACACACAAGTGGGGAAAAGTCAACCCTGTAATAAGCCCAAAATGTGTGCAACCAATTTCTTTATTGGCGTTCAAGTTCCATCGGACTCCTCGACTCTGTGGGGTCGATGCGTTTCGGCCCAGGCATTCGGGCCTCATCAGGACTTAGGTGCAAGGAATAAACAACACCTCCAGAAAGAGTAGGCTGAAAACTAATCTCCATGGGGACCTCTACGGGAGTGCAAAAATGGAAATCTAAAGCGAATGGTCCCCGCTTGCTCTGTAACTCAACGTGGGAGGGAAAAAGACTGAACTGAACTTCCCCACGTGAACTGGTGTCCGTGAAGGGAACCAGAGGAAAGCTGGAACGGCCTGGGTAATTTAAACAAAGACACAGGCCGAAGGCTCTGCAGAAATATGCCGCTGAAACAATCTCGTACGCGAATGTACGTGTAGGCAGCTTAGACTTTTACGGGGACACAGGTATCTGATACTGCAGGACGCCAAACACAGGACTGACTGGGAAAGTACTCGATCAAAGCTCCGGTCGGCTCACGAGGTGCCCAGATAGCCAAGAGCCAAAACTTGGGACTTAGAAATTTTTGGGCTAAAATCTGCTTTGAGAACTGTGAGGACACCAGGACCAACCTGCTCGTCTAACTGCCCAAGTGCATCGGCCTGATTTTGCAGCAGCTTTCACTACGTTCTTCCCTGCATCAGCAAATTCTTTTCAGTGGTCCTTTGGTAAAGGGGTATCCAGCACCCTGAAACTCTCATTGCCTACAGCCTCGGGTGGAGATTTTCGACTTCCAAAAGTGTGACTAAGTTCTAACGTTCGTCCAATAGCTCCCCGACAACTCTTCCTACTCGGACACCGCCTGCAGCCTTCACCCGCTGACGTTTACTTTCTCAGAACACTTTTCTTTAAAATTTCTTCTAAGTCTGAAGGTAAGCGATGATCAGGCCAAATCCACTCTTTGTATCGGATCCATATCGGCCATATTTTTCATCTTCGACTCAGTCTAGCACGACTAGATATCCGTAGTTGGCACTTTGATCTTTTAGGTGCTAGTTTTTACCTTAAACTTTAAAAAATCATAACTCTGGTTCTACCAATTGGATGTTTGTCGTTTAGGTGTCAAATAATTTGTTAAAATGTACTCTACTTTTCTAAATTGGTGTGGGATTTGTCTTGTGTTGTGTTTTACAGTACTACTGTTTGTGGGTTGCATAAATACTTTGCACATTGCCTGTAAGTTAAGCCTGATTGCTTTTCTGCCAAGCTACCAGAGGGTTAAGCATAGAATAATTTTGTGACTTTTGTGGTTCACCCTGCCAGAGGTTGTGGCTGATGCTTGCACAGTGGTCACCCCCATTCAGCAAATAATCAATTTCTCACAAAGAGGCGATATTTAGTTGTCTACGTGATCCTCTTCTAGCACCTCCATGGTGTGTTTTCACTGACATGTCATACTGTCCTGGACCACAAAACATTTCCTGTATAAAGACACAACTCACAGCTCTTGAAAAAGACACTACACTATGGGGCCGATTCCGATTTCGGCAGGAAACCCCTACGGACGACTCTGCTCCGGAGGGCTTTCCGACCGACTCGGCTCCGTCGACTCCGAGCGAGCAAGTATGATGTCTCCGTACGACTCGGGACATGGCTCGCTTGGAGTCCCATTGCAGTCAATGGGAGCTTGTGTTCAGAATGCAAACACGGGCCCCCATTGCAAAAAGGGAGGGTGTGGACAAGCGTGCAGCCCTGTGGCGGGCACCCCATGGTGCCCGCCACACTGCACATGCCCGGACAGAGGGGAACCATGGGTACCCCCCTGTGACCAATTCTGAAGGCCCCGGTTGAAGGGGGGCCCGCTAAGGCCCCACAAAGTATGTCTCCGACAGCCGCTTCATGTCGGAGTTGACGACTCCAGACAGCTGTCGGAGTTGTGCATCGGAATCGACCATCAGGAAACCAATGCCATTGGGCTGTACGAGTCGGATCCGGATGACGTCGTTTTTCCGAACGATGTCTGGAAACGAGTCGGACAGCCCGAGAGCTTTGGGGGCATCGTACTTGCACATTCGGGACCTCGTCCGAATCGATCGGAAACATGGCTTCCGACTTCGATTCGGAGGGTCCAGATGCCGTTAGGAGGCCGTCCGGCCGAGATCGGAATCGGCTCCTATATGTCATATCATCTTCAGTCTTGAAATGGAGATGTGTACAAACAGCATTTGGAGATATTTTGGACAGCAATATACTTTGTCAATAATGCAATACACTTAGGGCCTCATTATCAAAGAATTGGCGTAGGGCAGCGCCACAAGTCTTTTTGCTGTGCTGCCTCACACCAATTTGAAAGGGCAGGAATGCACTGTATTTACAGGATTCGGTGCATTCCTATCCTTTCAGCCAGCGCTGGCGCACAGTTTGAAGTCAAGCACCAATGCAGGCACCCTTGCCCCTGCACAAAAACAATCCATGTAGGCTTTTCCCTCGTTCTATGTGTACAAATAGAAAGAGCAAAAACCAGTAGAAATTAAAACATTTCTCCTCATTACCCCTGCTCTCAGGAGGCGTAATGTTTTGGCGATGCCCTAGGTTTTATATGGTAATTGAACACAATGAGGAGTACAGCCACTATTATTACTGGCAAAAGGCTGCACAGGACTGCCACTGCCCCAGGTGACTGCCTGGCATGTCTTGCTGAGGTCTCAGTCATCAAGCCTGGAGAGGTCACCAATATGTCACAGACCCTTGCTGTGGTCCGACTGGATCAGTGGTTGCAGACAATGATGCTTCTCAGCTCTAACTTATGACCCAATTGTATGGCTAAAGGAGCAGGTAGCTCTTGCTTTCGTGTTGTTGGTCTGTTGTTGCAGTTCCAGTCAAACAGTGCACCCAAGAGACCTGGAAGGAACTGCAACATCTGGTGGTGAAGACAACGCAATACTCTGTTTGTTGCTTGCAGTACTGTGGTAGCAGATCATTATTCATCGGTGATGGTGATGGGAGCTTAATTTAAAGGTTCAATCAGGGCACGACTGATTGCCAGCAAAGTCAAAGTTCAGCAGATGTACAGTCAGTTTGTTCTCTCAGCACATACTTTTTCGTCACCTTTCCACCGCATTCAATACTGGTGGGTGATAGGTACAGTGGAGCTTCTGCATCACCCCAACCCTTTGCAGATGGGAAACAAATCTAGAATCTGTTATCCAAGTTGAATCAATTCTCTAAAGGGGCAGTTGGTAGCAACATGCATTTCCGTTCTTTTGCAAAATCTCTCAGTTTGGTATGGCATAATTTCACATGTCAGTCTACCTATACCCTCCTCTTTTGCACACATCCACCTTGGAATCTATAGCATACCTCGCATAGTGGAACCTATCTAAGGGCCCTTATGGCAGAGACTCTGCAGTTTTGCAGTCGTGGTGGGATCTCTGCACTCATGGCGGGATCTCTGCAGTGCAGTTTCTCATTGCAGAGAACCCTCCACAAGGGCAGAGATCCCGCCACGACTACGTAACCTTGTCCATGAGTGCGCATGCGCTTTGTAAATCAGGCCCTAAATTTTCTGCAGTATAAAAGTAATTGCTACCTATATCATTCAATTTGAGGATGTGGGATACTAACAAACCTGAAATATGGAAATAGTATTTCTTTACTACAGAGCAGTTGCTTAATAAGTAAATACATTACACATGCATAGACAATTTATCAGTTGCACATTTTATTAGGACAAATTTAGATGGTAATAACAGATTATGCAGAAGGTCGCATATTAGCTGAGCATGCTTTATTTCACACACATCAGGTAAGGTCTTATCATGACAAAATACATTCCAGTGGAATTAATTATTTTCAGCAGTGGGTAACAATGTAGTAGCATGCAAGGTGGTATGTCCTTATCTAAACACCAAGGTGATGGCAAAGTTAAAAAAAAAGATTTGGGAACTGAACATTGATTAAGTGCATAATTTTAGTGACTTTGGACCAGATTTGCAGTAAGCTTTGCAGTATATCGGGAACCAGGAAAACTCAATAAGTTTGAGATGAAGCTGAGACATGTGAAAAAAGGCATTAGAGAAAAAATAGAAACAATCACCAAACCCTCCTCTTATTGTCGTGTGTAACATAGGATATACATTCAGAAACAACTTTTGGAAATCCACTTATAATCTTTGTAAATATTTGTTACCGTTCCTGTACCCAAAAACACATGACATGATGTGGTCAATTTATATAATAGTTTGTAGTAACTTCATGTTTAAACAGTTGCTTCATCAGAGAACAGTAGTTTTTTTTCCTAGAACACAGTATATCAAAAGGTGCAGTTAGATAGTCTTGTTTATCGTGTAGGCTCAGTTAGACCTGCCAACATTTGCATAGTTTCCCCCCCTAACATTTTTGCCTTTTACCCTCCTGTCTGCTGACTTCGGTTTTGCTGGCTTTAGGACTCTGAGCATTTTACTACTGCTAACCAGTGCTAAAGCGCTTATGCTCTCTACATAAAACATAGTCAGATTGACTTATATCAATTTGGCATATTTAATTTACCTGTAAGTCCCTAGTAAAGTGGCACTACCTGTGCCCAGGGCCTGTAAATGAAATGCTACTAGTGAGCCTGCAGCACTGATTGTGCCATCCACTGAAGTAGCACTTAAAAATGCCTCAGGAATGCCATTGCAGTCTGTGTGTGTGCTGTTTTAAACTGCCATTTTGACCTGGCAATAAAACATTAGGCCAGGCCCAAGCCTTCCGTTTTAATATATGTCACCTCTAGGGTAGGCCCTGGACATCCCAGAGGGCAGGGTGCAATGTATTTAAAAAGTATGACATGTCCTTTTAAGTTTTACATGTCCAGGTATGGACAAATCCTTAAATTAATTGTTCACTAGTGCAAGGCCTACCTCTCCGATAGTATAGCATTGGAGTTACCTTATTAAGCTGTAATTCCCAAATGGGAGCAGGTAACCAGGTTATGTTTGGTGTCTTTGGAATAGTAATGAAAAATCCTAACATGATGAAGTCGGATTTTAAATTACAATTTTGAAAATGCCACTTTTACAAAGTTGGCATTTTCCTGCCTTAGCCATTTGGTACCTGCAGACTGCCTCTGAGTCATATGGCTGGGTGTAGTTGACAGTTGGGCTTTATGTATTCCTTCTAGACAGCCAAACACAATGGGGAACTTAGGTGCGCCTGGATGGGCCATCACTGGCAGGATGGGAGGGAGGAGCAGAGCACAGCCCCATTTACTTGTGATTATTCTGTGCCCTGCCTCCACACAAAGGGCTGCATTCACCCTGTAGTTAGTCTGGAGCCAGGGCCAGGAAAGCAGGCATCCTGTGCACTTCAAAGCCATGCCTCTAGAAGCATTTCCCCACTTCAAAGGCACAACTGGGTATAAATACTGGACCTCAGACACCAACTCCTCAGCACACTTCTGGACCTGTGGATACCCTGCAAGGAAGGAGGACTGCTGTGCTGCTGAATGGACTGCCTCTCTGCTCATATGGACTGCTGCTTTGAAGGACTGCTGCCCTGTTGTGCTGACCTGATGCCTGCAACCCTCCTGCCTGCATGAGAAGGATTGACCTGCATATCTTGAACCCAGAACTCCAGAGTGACTCAAATGGCTAGTTGGCTTGCCTCCTGATCTGAAGCCTCAGGGACATAACAGGTTTCCAACAACTGTGCACCTGGACTCTACCATCTGTGAGTCTACCCTGCTAAGTGGTGCCACCCCAGTCCTGGAGAGTTGGAAGTGGGCTTAATGTGCTCTGCCAGCCTCTGGGGACCCAGTGGAACTGATGCATCTCCTCTGCTGCGTGGTGCAACTCCGAGAAGAAGCGACGCATCACAGCTGCTGCGTGGATTGGACCCGTCGCAAAGACCAGTTTTGCAGCTGCAGCCCGCAACCTCATTGGAACCACCCCTGCGCATCCCTCATTGTCAGCAGCCTTGACGACGATGAAAGACTCCGCATCTCAACCTCACAGCTCCTTAGAACTGATGCATCACCTTTACTGCCCAAAGCATCCTTGATGCCGGAACTTGCAACGCAAACCCTCATCGATGGGATCCTTGATGATGACGCAGGAGCTCGCACCGCAGCCTTGCCCCATCTCGGATCCGACGCAGTGAACCAGCTGTGCAACACATCTTCGAAGTGGATCCCCCCCCAACACTCCACAAACCAGGATTTAAAGTACTTTTTTCAGTGAGCCTAATTGGGTCCCTGTAGCTGGCCCTCTCTCCATCACAGTTGTCCTGAACTTGTGACTTTGCCCCTGTACAGTGCGACCAGATTTCCACAGTTGGCTCAGTGTGCTTTTTCGCACTATTTTCACAAAAATGATTAAAATTGCATATCTCTGGGTCTACTAATTGGATCTTTGCCATTTTGGTCTTGTTTTATTTATTAAAGAATGTTCTATTTCTCTAACTTGGTGTGGGTTACTTTTTGTGTGGTGTTTACAATCTATTGCTCTTTGAAGTGTTGCATAAATAATTTACACATTGCCTCTGAGTTAAGCTTGACTGTTCTGTGCCAAGCTACCAGAGTTTAGCTCAGATTAATTTAGGGTTGGCATGTGCCTCACCCTAACAAGGACTGCGGTTGCTGCTTGACCAGGGCTCATATCCCAGTCAACCGACAACCACATTTTGTACAGGCTCGAACCATCCTTAAAGGAAATCAGCATTAATGGCCAGCTCCATCGTATGAGTATGTATAATTATTTAAATCTCTTAACTTTGCAAAAGAATTGAAAAAATAGATAGGCAAAAACATTTTGTGATAGAGTACAAACATTTGAGCTGAAAAAAATAATGCCAAGTGCCTGTCCTGGTGGATGCCACATGAGTCCTACAGTTATAACTGCTCCTGTCACTTGCCTTGTGGCCCACCTGCAGAACTGCCTCTCTTCAACACTGCTTCAACCCACTTCACATGCTATTGACATTCTCTGTGTGCTGCTGAACCCTCCATTCATTTTGAAATTTAGGTCCTCAACTCTTTCATGTATATTGACCAGAAATCCTAAACATCACTGGTCCTAAGATCAATGCTGTGAAACATATCCTGCACAAGGTTACACTGTGTGCCTTTCCCTAAATAGAACATAATGTGCCACACACCTGTTTGATGAGAAGGAAGCAAATTAATGAACCTTCAGCACTTACAAAAACAGTCATTAAATAAATTGTAACTCTGGAGGCTAGAGGGAAACAAATCTGATATGTGTATTTTAGAAGTATTATTGGAACACATGATTGCATCTTATGAATGTACTTCAGTATCTCACTTGCTGAGCCAGATTTGCCATGGATACCCTATCAGGTGATTAGTCGCGCTCTGTACTTCCTTCTTTCTACTGCTGACTGTGCTTAAAGACTGAATGGTGGCAGCAAGGATGGAGGAGCTGGGGTGTGACAGGCATCACTAATGTAGAACGCTTCTTTATTCACTTCCCCTTTTCTGCAGGCATGATGTTGTGAAACTCAGATGTTCTCTTAAGAAAGATATGGGCAGGACCATGGGATGGTCTGGGATACCAGTCTTGGCTTTACTCCCAGAGTCTGTAGTTAGTGTGTTGCTAAGCTCTTGCACACTGTGAGAACAGAGAGCTTTTGCGGTTATAAGAAGCTCCTTCTTGTCGTCCTTACTATAGTGTCTATTAGAGGGTGGGAGAACTTCCATCACCAGGGATATCACACCAGATGGTGAATTATCGCTTGGCTGCAGCACTTGCAATGTTATGAGGTTTGAACAACAGCTTCTTTTGCATTAATGTATAGTAATTTAACCATGCGCTGAGGATCACAAGTAACATTCATCATTTCATTCACTCCACAATGTTTCAAAGCAGAGCAGAAATAGCAAAAGCGTTCAAGCACCACAAAAGCAGGTAAAACAAAGGTCATGTGCAAATAAACACATTCAAATAGTTCAATTTTAGAAGTTTTAAAATCAATTCAAATGAATTATACATGCCCTAAATGCCTTACTGTCCTCAAGACTAAAACAGTGTTCCTTTAGATTCAAGAGGTAATTCAAGGAGAACACTACAGGCATTTTAGCACATTTTTTGTCGTTTTTCAAATCTGGTGTTAGTGTGTCAGGAGGTGTTAATTCTTTTATTTGTAATCAAAGTACTTGGCCACTAAGGTGCTGATAGTCTTCCAGGGCATTTATATTTGAGCTGCAGCTTGTTGAAGGTGGGACAATAATTTTGAGTCCCATGTATGCAACTGGCCTGCAGTTAAAAGAAGCACACCAGAAGACCAATGATATTTATCAATCATGTTCGGTATACCTGAAGAAGTGGGTAATAATAAAGATGATTAGATCCTTTTCAAGACTAGGTGAAGGTGGTCACACTTCTACAGCTATGTACTTGCTCTTACTCACAAAGTCATGGCAATGTACCTTGGCCAGATATAAGGTTACTAAAAAGTTGATGACACCAGACCAATTTTTTTACTGCATTGAGTTTTTCATGCAACAAATCAGTGCATTCTGGAATTAGTCATTATTGTTCAGTTCAATAAGGCAAATCAGACACAAAACATCTAAAAACTATTATTTGTTAAAAGCAAAGGCCAAAACTAGAAACGTTGTATTCCAGTGAATTAGTGTCATCTGATATTTGGGATGATCTGTTCAAAATACAATCAAATACTTAGGGCTCCTTATGCAAATCACCAATGCAGTATAATTGAGGGGCTTAATTTAAATCCCATGACAGAAGGAAGTAAAACTATACCTTAAACAACAATAAATCTATCTACCTAGCCAAATGCCAGTCAATGTTTTTGTCAGATGCCGGCACAGCTGTCTTCAGAAAGTAAATATTAAGAATCAGTACATGACTGTGTGGTTGGTAAGGCCATCATCATTTGGGTCCTTTTACGATGAGTGTCAGGAACAATAGATCAAGGATATATTCTGTGAAATTTGATTTCCAAATACTTGATTTCTAAAAGGCAGTATCTATGCATTGTCTTTATAAAAATGTTAACATAGTTCATGATCCAAACTTGTGAGTATTGAGTATCCTTTTGTTAAATACTTTGTAATTCTTTAGCAAATAGTGTAGCGCTGAATTGATGTAGCCAGTATACAGACTACAACAAGCATAGTGTCACATGTGCACTGCAGTTGAGTCTCAGTACCTCTTATATTTTCTGCATGTAAGATAGATGCATGTAGTTTTTCAACAGGCCACTTTCTGTGTCCAATAGACTGACAATGTATTAACAAAGAATGCATTGGGGAAACTTATAGAAACGTTTCAAATGTTCTCGGAATAATCATCAAGAAAAGTTGATGTGAAGGAGTAAAGAAGTTTGATTATTTGATTTAATTGCACTCCCAAGATCAAAAATGTTTAACTAAATAAATGGCATGAAAATCCTCTTCATGAGTTAGAAATGCTATTCTAGCCTACCCTATCAATTATTCTGGCTATCCATGTGTTCCATCACCATTGAACTAAATGGTCTGTGTCCTATGCAACTGCTCCATCCTTTTGCTTTTTAGGTCGAGCATCAGCGCGCATGCGCTGTATGCAAGACCTACTGTAATCACTCACACTGAGTGTAATCCCGCCTGCTGCTTGCCATTGGTTAATTCCTGCGTTGCTCTTCTTTCCTATCTCCCTATTGGCTGGTGCTCCCGATACAACATTTCTGGTTTATGCCGAGGAGCACCGGCCAACTACAATTTACTTACGCTATGAGAGGTTATCTGTTTCTTTAGGGTCTATTTGTTTTATTTCCTGCTAGAAATTTCTTGCTAGTAATTCCTCACACAACGCGCATAACTTTTTTAGACATGGACGTCGTGCTTCATGGTATAGACGGTGCCCGCTTTCATTTTTTTTTTTAATCACCTTGGAGCCCGCTTTATTGGCTGCCATGCCTTAATTGTTTATAAACACAGGTGCCGCGCTTTGTTTTAGCACAGCGCCTGCTTTCATGTTTGAAATATGGGGCTATGCTTTAGGTTTCAGCGCAGGGCCGTGTTTACCATCAACACCATTTTGCATTGCAAACATGCAGGTATCATGTGGCACAATGCCAACTGACATGTAAAAGTGGCACAGCCCCCCTGGCTGATTATCCCCACTAATTTTCAAAATGTATGCAACCATGACCTGCAACAATAACGTACACGGCGCGCATATCTTTTTTAGACACGGACGCCATGCTTCATGGTATAGCACGGCACCCGCTTTCATTTTATTTTTAATCACCTTGGCGCTCACTTTATTGCCCGCCATGCACTTAATTTTTGATATACTCTGCCGCCACGCTTTGTTTTAGCAGGCGCTCGCTTTCATGTTTGAAACACGGGGCCATGCTTTAGGTTTCAGCGCGGCGCCGTGTTTATCATCAACACCATTTTGCATTGCAAACATTCAGGTATAGTGCGGCACAGTGCCAACTGACATGGAAAAGTGGCACAGCCCTCCTGGCTGATTATCCCCTCTAATTCTGAATATGTATGCAACCACGACCTGCAACAATAACGTG
Source organism: Calotriton arnoldi (assembly GCA_963921515.1). Taxonomy (NCBI): domain Eukaryota; kingdom Metazoa; phylum Chordata; class Amphibia; order Caudata; family Salamandridae; genus Calotriton; species Calotriton arnoldi. The sequence continues at coordinate 527,874 of CAWUFW010008963.1, read as the reverse complement.
GAGGGATATTTTGAAAACAGTAGAACCTGGGGCCTCCGGTTACTGTGCAGGAATAAAGTAGTGTGCTGAAAACTAAATGTTATGTTGCAGTTTCTTTTCTAAAACAGGCAGCGCCCTCACAAAGACAAAACACACAGCAGCTGTGCAAACCGCTGAGCATCTGTGCACTTTGTAATGTCCAGCCAATGCACAGAAAGTAAAAGCCAAGTGTGAAGTTTACACTATCGTACATCCATTCTGCGGTGCTTAGATGAAGGAAGTCATGCGTTTGTAGTACTTACCAAACAGAACAATTATCCAAAAGCTGGGTTCTGCTGTTTTAAAAAAAAAAAAATCTGTTTTAATGGCTTCCCTACAACTGGAGGTATTTAAAGGCCCTCTGTCCCACTCTCGGATGGTCGTTCCCTTTTCCACTCCTCCACCATCCTCTCCTTCTGAAAGGTAGGTCTGCTTGCTTCACTTTGCTTCCATAGGAGTTTTCTATGCACCAGGACGAATCAAGCGTGCTCTGAAAGTGCAGACCATGTTGTAGGAGAGTAGGATCTGCCTCTTATGGTTACCCCCACTTTTTTTGCTGATGTTACACTGTTTTTCGACTTTAGTCTGGCTGGGGCCCTGCTACCCAGGACCCCAGCCTAGCTGCTTCCTCTCTAAATTGATTCCATGTACCTTAAGTACACTTCAGATTGGATTCTGGGGTGCCCTTATAAGTCCCTAGTATATGGTATACTATGTACCCAGGGCACAGGTACCCCAGAGGCCTACCAGGGGCTGAAGCATGTATTATGCCACCCCTGGGCAGCCTTCCAAAATGACACCACAGGACTGCTACAGCAGCCTGAGTAAGGTGGTGCATGCACCCCTTACTGAGATATAGGTTCACTATATCTCACCCTATCACTGCACATATAATCCTATCAGTCACCCCTATGGCAGGCCTTATCAATCCTGAAGGCAGGGTGCTTGGTTTTATGTGAGAGGGTGCCCATGCATGAGCAGAGCCCCTCTGCAGCCTTCGGAATCTCCTCTCCGGGGTTGTCTGTGGTGCAGCCTGACCATATACTCTTAAGTGCATTATATCCTCGCGGTAAATGCTAACTTTGGGATGCCTGCACGGAAACATGTCGTGTTTGGTGTCAAACACCTTGGAATCATACCCCCACACCAGTAACTGGTGTGGGAGTATGATCCCACCCTTCTAGAGGGAGAGACATGACAGCACCGGTATACCCGGTACCAACTAAACAGAGCCCTGGCATCACAAAATGGATGCTGCAGCCACAGACACGAGTCTGGCCTCCTGCTGCTGACCAAAACTCCGGCAGGGGAGGCCTGGACAATAGGTTTCCTGTCACAGGGAGGTGTTACCACCTCCCAGACAGGCCTTAGTGGATTGGGGCTGGGTGGGTGCACTCCAAGAGTGCTTTGAAGTCCTGCACTGGGGGCACATTTGGTGTCCTCGTGCATACCCCAGTTCAAAAGGTTGCAGGGGCTGCCAGCCCCTGCTCTGGTGCAAAACTGGACAAAGGAAATGGGTGTAGCCACCCCTCTTTCCAAACCCTCTCATAGGTGGGTCCCCAGAGTTATTCCAACCCCTTTCTTAGGTATAAGTAAGGAACCCCTGGCAACAGGACTTTAGATATCCCTGGATGAAACTCTGCAACTGAATCCTGGAACTTCGACGCTCTACTCAAGACTAGAGGACTGAAGAAATCTCCCTTGGGGTCAAGGAGTGACTCCCCTGCTTGGCAGGCACCAACAAAGCATTTGCCGGCCTGCATCTCCGAAGCTCCCGCTGGACTCCGAAGTAATTGCAGCCCAGAAAGAGGATTTCCAGACTTCTCAGAGGCCGACCCGAGTCTCCAGCAAAGCTGAGACCCGCAGCCCTCACGAGTGACGTGGAACCGGAACTCCTGGGCACCATGCACATTTGCTAGTGCATCAACTTCTCGATGTCTCTTGAAGTTTTGCTTTGGGTTACTTGTAGCCCAGGCCCCGAGCACCATTTGCACCAAATATTGTGGGCCTACACTCCACGAGTGTTCCGTGGGCCCGCTTCTTGCATTTGCGCTTGAGGCTCCTTTGCGATCCCTGGTCCGTCGACTGGTGGGTCCCTGTGAAGGCAAATCTGATTTTCTTTGAGCTTCCCTGGTTGCTCCAGACGTGCCCTGACTCCCCACTGAGTGGTGAGTCCCTCAGACCTTGCTGGTCTGCACAGAAGCATCTTTCTCTGTTCTGCATGGGTTGCTGTTGCCAAGGCTTTTTGTGTTCAATCCGGACACCAACACTGCAGCACTCGACATCATTTGTGGGACAGCTCAAATCCAGCTTGTGGTTGTCGTCGACACCTCCTGGTCCTCGAGGCTGAAGAGTCAAGCTTCACCTCTTTCACCTGAAGCACCCGACATCGGTGGGCATTCGACTATCGTGCCCCTGGTCACTGGCAAGTGACCCAGACTCTGTCCCCTCTGCTTTCAGGTTCTTCTCATCTCCGATCCAGGCTTGGATCTCTTCGGACACTTTACATCTTCCCGGCAGCAGCACTTCCCTGCAGGCTGCCATTGAAATCGACGACGCGACCCGACACCATTCGACACCTATGCACCCGGCTTCCCTGGGTGAGGTAACTCGAGTACTTCGGTGCTCCCATGGGTTTTGACCCTAGAACTGTCTAAGTGCAAGAGGGTTTGGTCCTAATCCATTTCTAAGTGTCCTTAAAGTCTAAAACTCTAACCGCGACTTTCCCATAGACGATAACGGAGCTCACAGCTGTGTTCACACACTGCACACAGCCCCCGTGGGTCCCCTGTGTCACTACCTTGGGTGGTTCCTTGGGGTCCCAGCGATTCTACAGGCTCTAGGCCTTGTGTCTACTTAAGTCGTGGTTCTTATACCACTTTCTTAATATATGGTTTGGTACGCCCCTAGGGCTAATCGTATATTGTGCTAATTTACTGTGCTATTTGACTTGTAACTTGTGTACTTTGACCTCTAGCCTCATAAAGAGACTATTGGGTAGTGTTTAGTAATAAATACATATATTTTATATATATACCTGGTGTGGTTCTCCTTTAATTTGGTCATTCACGAGATTATAACTGGTAAAACAAACAGCTTAACACTCCTTCAAGACTTAGCCTGAAGGCTGCTCTCCATAGCTACCACTAGGATAGCTTTCAATAAAGGTTGTCTTTAAACCTATCATCAATAAAGGTCGTTTGGACTGGTGCAAGGTGGCCACTATAACTAGTGGACAGCATATACCAGGCCAACTTCTCACATTGGTGTGCAGCGGTTGGATTCAAGCTTGCCTTTGTTTTACCAGATAATCTCAAGTGTGTGACTAACTGAAAACCACTAAAGGTACCTCAGGTACATATAAATTCAAGCTTAGAAATACAGTAAGTTCTACTGAACTTAGAGTTGTGTGTCAAGGGCTTAGCACACCCTTTCTACAACTCAAGAGAGTTTAGTAGGCCACACTAGAGTAGGTAGTGCATACACCACACCTCACTAGTGATGTCTTCAAGGCCAGGAACCAGTGGGTCCCTGCCAGAAGCCAATGGGCTTCTACCATCCAAGTATGACAACCTCCCATTCTTGGAATTGAGAGCATTGTGCAGTACTAGGAAGCTGAAGACAGGCAAAAGTGCCAACACCCAACGCCTCATAGAGGTGCTTCTGTTGGATGATCTCAGAAGACCCACAGGGTCTGAAGGGGTAGGCAGAGAGGGTGGGGAAGAAGATGAGGAAGGGACCAGGGGTGAAAAAACCCAGGACCTGACCTCTGAAACTGGCCAGGAAGATGACAATGATCTTGCCCTGGAAAATCCAGCTCCTCCTGAAGATGAGGAGGAGGACCAGAATGGCCTCCCCTTTGTCCCACCAGGAAGAGTTGTAAGTGTGCCTAGAAGGTCAAGATCTCCTTCTCAGGAGTCTAACCATTCTGACACCTCAGTAGGGACCTCTGTTTCCTCTCATAGGAGGGAATCCTCTCATGAAAGGAAAGAGAGACTGCTCAAGTATGGAGAAGCTCAGCTTAGGATCAGAAGAGAGCAGTTGGCTATAGACAGGGAGTCCCTAGAGCTGCATAGACAAAGAAGAAAGTTGGGACTAGAGTCCCATGGTGGCAGCAACTTCCCTAGTGGTAGGGAAAGGTCTTATGACCATAGAAATCTGAGCAAGATTGTCCCTCCCTACCAGAGTGGGGATGACATCCACAAATGGATTACTGCACTGGAAAGGGCCTGTAAAGTTCAGAGGGTCCCCCAGGAGCAGTGGGCAGCAATCTTGTGGCTCTCCTTTGCAGACAAAGGTAGAGACAAGCTCCTCACTGTTAGAGAAGAGGATGCTGATGATTACCATGTCCTGAAGAGTGCACTGATAGATGGGTTTGGCCTAACCACTGAGCAATACAGGTTAAAGTTCAGAGATACCCAAAAGGCACAGACACAGGACTGGGTGGACTTTGTAGATTGTGCTACTAAGGCTCTGGAAGGCTGGTTACTTGGCAGTAAGGTGTGTGACTTCAAAGGATTGTATAATTTAATCATGAGGGAGCAGATTCTTAATAACTGTCAGAATCAGTTGCTACATCAGTACCTGGTTGACTCTGATCTGACCTCTCCCCAAGAATTGGGAAAGAAGGCAGACAAATGGGTCAGAACCAGGGTGAAGCAGAAGGTACAGAACCAAGGTGGTGACCAGAAGAAGCAAGATTCCAAAAACTCTGACAAGTGTGGGGAAAAGGGTAAAGACCAGAAGTCTTCTCAAGGTCCCCAAAAATCTGCATCTGGTGGGGAATCCCAATCTACCAAAGGAAAAGGCCAAAAGAAACCATGGTGCAAAATCTGTAAGCAGAAAACTCACTGGACCAGTGACTGCACCAAGTCCAAAGACTCTAATCCAGCCACCATTGCCCCTAAGGCAACTGTTCCCCCTAGTCCAGCTACAAGTGGTGGTGGAAGTACTCAGAATAAGGGTTTAGTAGGGTTGACCCTGGGTACTGAGATGGGCTCTGGCCTAGTCAGAGTTCCAACTCAGGCTGTCCTAGTCTGTGATGGGGGCATGGATATGTCCCCCTTTGTGAGTCCCAATAATTTGGGCAAATACAGACAGCAGCCTTTAATTAATGGAAGAGAGGCTTTGGCATTCAGGGACACAGGAGCAATTGTCACCATGGTGACAAAAGATCTTGTGGATCCTGGGCAGATTATACTTGGGGAAATGTACCAAGTGACCAATGCTAGCAATGTCAGAACAGACCATTCTCTGGCAGTTGTTAACTTCTCCTGGGGAGGGGTAACTGGCCTTAAGAAGGTTGTGGTGAGTGCAGACCTACCAGTAGAATGCTTGCTTGGCAATGATCTTGAAACCTCAGCTTGGGCAGAGGTGGAGCTCAGGAAACATGCAGAAATGCTAGGGATCCCTGCACATGTTTTTGCTGTGACTAGGTCACAGGCCAAAATGTCAAAAGCTGAACAGGCCCTGGATTCTGGAACAATGGACCAGGTGCCTCCCAAGAGAAGGAGCAGTAGGGTTAAGGCAGTGCCTTCCCCCTTGGCTCATGAAGAAGATCAGTCTTTTGAGGAAGATGATCTCAGGCCTGAAGAAGGAACTGTCCCAGAGGAGCTTGAACCTGATCAGGTTGAGTTCTTGGGGACAGGGGGCCCTTCCAGGGCAGATCTGAGCCAGGAGCAGCTGAACTGCCCCTCTCTTGAACCCCTCAGACAGCAAGCTGCTGCTGAGGCTGCTGGGAATGCTAGTGGCACCCATAAGATGTATTGGGATGATGGACTCCTGTACTCAGAGAGTAGAGACCCCAAGCCTGGAACAGCCAGGAGGTTGGTTATACCTCTGAAGTTCAGGGGCTTCCTATTGACACTTGCCCATGATATTTCTTTAGCAGGTCACCTGGGCCAGAACAAGACTTGGGACAGGATTGTCCCTCACTTTCACTGGCCCCACATGTCTGAAGACACCAAGAAGTTTTGTCGCTCCTGTGTAACCTGCCAAGCCAGTGGGAAGGCAGGTGGCACCACAAAGGCCCCCCTGATACCACTACCTGTGGTGGGTTCCCTTTGAGAGGGTGAGGATTGACATAGTTGGTCCCATGGATCCCCAAACAGCATCTGGGCACAGGTTTATCCTGGTGGTGGTGGACCATGCCACCAGGTACCCAGAAGCCATTCCCCTTAGGACCACTACAGCACCTGTGGTGGCAAGGGCCCTCCTGGGAATTTTCTCAAGAGTGGGCTTTCCTAAGGAGGTAGTATCTGACAGAGGTGCAAACTTTATGTCCAGTTACTTGACTGAAATGTGGAAGGAGTGTGGAGTGACTTATAAGTTCACCACACCCTATCACCCACAAAGCAATGGTTTAGTTGAAAGGTTCAACAAAACCTTGAAGGGCATGATTAAAGGGCTCCCAGAGAAGCTTAGGCGAAGATGGGACATACTCTTGCCCTGCCTTTTATTTGCATACAGGGAGGTGCCTCAAAAGGGGGTTGGCTACAGCCCTTTTGAACTTTTGTTTGCCCACCCTGTCAGGGGTCCATTGTGTCTGGTGAAGGAAGGGTGGGAGTTACCTCTCAAACCCCCTAAACAGGACATAGTGGACTATGTACTTGGTCTCCGCTCCAGGATGGCTGAGTATATGAAAAAGGCAACCAAAAACCTTGAGGCTAGCCAGGAATTACAGAAAGCCTGGCATGACCAAAAGGCTGTGCTGACTGTTTACCAGCTAGGGCAGAAGGTGTGGGTGTTGGAGCCAGTGGCCCCAGCAGCCCTCCAAGACAAGTGGAGTGGCCCCCATACAATTGTTGAACAGAAGGGAGAGGTTACCTATCTGGTAGACCTGGGAACTCCCAGGAGCCCCCACAGGGTGCTCCATGTCAACAGGCTGAAGCCATATGTGGACAGGGCTGACATGGGCTTGCTCATGGCAACTGATGAGGGACAGGAGGAAGAGAGTGACCCACTCCCTGACCTGCTCTCACAGAACCCTGATGATGGGTCAGTAGATGGTGTAGCCTTGGCAGGCAGCCTCACTGCCCAGCAACAAACTGATTGTAGACAGGTGCTCAATCAGTTCAGACACATGTTCTCTCTGACTCCAAGTCAGACCACCTGGTGCACTCATGAAGTAGACACTGGGGACAGTCTGCCTGTTAAAAGTAAGATTTACAGGCAACCTGACCAGGTCAGGGACTGTATCAGGACAGAAGTCCAGAAAATGCTGGAGCTGGGTGTCATTGAGCCTTCAGATAGCCCTTGGGCTAGTCCAGTAGTCCTGGTGCCTAAACCTCACACCAAAGATGGCAAGAGAGAGATGAGGTTTTGTGTGGACTACAGAGGCCTCAATGCAGTCACTAGGACTGATGCCCATCCAATCCCCAGGGCAGATGAGCTCATAGACACTTTGGCCTCAGCCAAGTATCTACATTTGACCTGAGAGCTGGCTACTGGCAGATCAGACTAGCTGATGATGCAAAGCCAAAAACTGCATTTTCTACCCCTGGTGGGCTTTACCAATTTGTGGTGATGCCCTTTGGGTTGAAGAATGCACCTGCCACTTTTCAGAGGTTGGTGAACACAGTCCTTACAGGTCTGGAAGCCTATAGTGCAGCATATCTAGATGATATTGCTGTCTTTAGCTCCACCTGGGAGGATCACCTGGTCCACCTCAGAAATGTTTTGGAGGCCCTGCAGAAGGCAGGCCTCACTATCAAGGCCACTAAGTGCCAGATAGGGCAGTCAGGTTGTGTACCTGGGCCACCTTGTGGGTGGAGGCCAGGTTCAACCATTGCAGAGCAAAATCCAGACCATCATGGACTGGGTTGCTCCAACTACCCATACTCAGGTGAGAGCCTTTTTAGGCCTGACTGGGTATTACAGAAGATTTGTCAAGGGGTATGGATCAAAAGTGACACCCCTAAATGACTTAACCTCTAAGAAAATGCCCAAAAAGGTTCAGTGGACAGTTAGTTGTCAAAAGGCATTTGATGACCTGAAGCAGGCCATGTGCACTGCTCCCATTCTGCAGAGTCCTGATTACTCCAAAAGGTTCATTGTGCAAACAGATGCATCTGAGTTGGGGGTAGGGGCTGTACTGTCACAGTTGAATGATGAAAGTCAGGATCATCCTGTAGCTTTCATTAGCAGAAGGCTGACCCCCAGAGAGAAACGTTGGACAGCCATTGAGAGGGAGGCCTTTGCTGTGGTTTGGGCTCTGAAGAAGCTGAGGCCATACTTGTTTGGCACTCACTTCATTGTTCAGACAGACCATAAGCCCCTCTTATGGCTAAAACAGATGAAGGGTGAAAACCCCAAACTTTTGAGGTGGTCCATTTCCCTACAGGGGATGGACTATACAGTGGAACATAGACCTGGGAGTAACCATGCCAATGCAGATGGACTCTCCAGATATTTCCACTTAGAACATGAAGACTCAACTGGTCAAGGTTAGTTTAATGTCCCTGCGTTTGGGGGGTGGGGTTGTGTAGGAGAGTAGGATCTGCCTCTTATGGTTACCCCCACTTTTTTTGCTGATGTTACACTGTTTTTCGACTTTAGTCTGGCTGGGGCCCTGCTATCCAGGACCCCAGCCTAGCTGCTTCCTCTCTAAATTGATTCCATGTACCTTAAGTACACTTCAGATTGGATTCTGGGGTGCCCTTATAAGTCCCTAGTATATGGTATACTATGTACCCAGGGCACAGGTACCCCAGAGGCCTACCAGGGGCTGAAGCATGTATTATGCCACCCCTGGGCAGCCTTCCAAAATGACACCACAGGACTGCTACAGCAGCCTGAGTAAGGTGGTGCATGCACCCCTTACTGAGATATAGGTTCACTATATCTCACCCTATCACTGCACATATAATCCTATCAGTCACCCCTATGGCAGGCCTTATCAATCCTGAAGGCAGGGTGCTTGGTTTTATGTGAGAGGGTGCCCATGCATGAGCAGAGCCCCTCTGCAGCCTTCGGAATCTCCTCTCCGGGGTTGTCTGTGGTGCAGCCTGACCATATACTCTTAAGTGCATTATATCCTCGCGGTAAATGCTAACTTTGGGATGGCTGCACGGAAACATGTCGTGTTTGGTGTCAAACACCTTGGAATAATACCCCCACACCAGTAACTGGTGTGGGAGTATGATCCCACCCTTCTAGAGGGAAAGACATGACAGCACCGGTATACCCGGTACCAACTAAACAGAGCCCTGGCATCACAAAATGGATGCTGCAGCCACAGACACGAGTCTGGCCTCCTGATGCTGACCGAAACTCCGGCAGGGGAGGCCTGGACAATAGGTTTCCTGTCACAGGGAGGTGTTACCACCTCCCAGACAGGCCTTAGTGGATTGGGGCTGGGTGGGTGCACTCCAAGAGTGCTTTGAAGTCCTGCACTGGGGGCACATTTGGTGTCCTCGTGCATACCCCAGTTCAAACCGGTTGCAGGGGATGCCAGCCCCAGCTCTGGCGTGAAACTGGACAAAGGAAATGGGTGTAGCCACCCCTCTTTCCAAACCCTCCCATAGGTGGGTCCCCAGAGTTAGTCCAACCCCTTTCTTAGGTATAAGTAAGGAACCCCTGGCAACAGGACTTTAGATATCCCTGGACGAAACTCTGCAACTGAATCCTGGAACTTCGGCGCTCTACTCAAGACTAGAGGACTGAAGAAATCTCCCTTGGGGTCAAGGAGTGACTCCCCTGCTTGGCAGGCACCAACAAAGCATTTGACGGTCTGCATCTCCGAAGCTCCCACTGGACTCCGAAGTAATTGCAGCCCAGGAAGAGGATTTCCAGACTTCTCAGAGGCCGACCCAAGTCCCCAGCAAAGCTGAGACCCGCAGCCCTCACGAGTGACATGGAACCGGAACTCCTGGACACCATGCACATTTGCTAGTGCATCAACTTCTCTACGTCTCTTGAAGTCCTGCTTTGGGTTGCTTGTAGCCCAGGCCCCGAGCACCATTTGCACTGAAGATTGTGGGCCTACACTCCACGAGTGTTTCGTGGGCCCACTTCTTGCATTTCCGCTTGAGGCTCCTTCGCGATCCCTGGTCCGTCAACTGGTGGGTCCCTGTGAAGGCAACTCTGATTTTCTTTGAGCTTCCCTGGTTGCTCCAGACGTGCCCGGAGTCCCCACCAAGTGGTGAGTCCCTCAGACCTTGCTGGTCTGCACAGAAGCATCTTTCTCTGTTCTGCGTGGGTTGCTGTTGCCAAGGCTTGTTGTGTTCAATCCGGACACCAATGCTGCAGCACTCGACATCCTTTGTGGGACAGCTCGAATCCAGCTTCTGGTTGTCGTCAACGCCTCCTGGTCCTCGTGGCTGAAGAGTCAAGCTTCACCTCTTTCACCTGAAGCACCCGACATCTGTGGGCATTCGACTATCGTGCCCCTGGTCACTGGCAAGTGACCCAGGCTCTGTCCCCTCTGCTTTCAGGTTCTTCTCATCTCCGATCCAGACTTGGATCTCTTCGGACACTTCGTATCTTCCCGGCAGCAGCACTTCCCTGCAGGCTGCCATTGAAATCGACGACGCGACCCGACACCATTCGACCTGGGTGAGGTAACTCGAGTACTCCGGTGCTCCCGTAGGTGTTGACCCTAGAACTGTCTAAGTCCAAGAGGGTTTGGTCCTAATCCATTTCTAAGTGTCGTTAAACTCTAAAACTCTAACCGCGACTTTCCCATAGACGATAACGGAGCTCGCGGCTGTGTTCACACACTGCACACAGCCCCCGTGGGTCCCCTGTGTCACTACCTTGGGTGGTTCCTTGGGGTCCCAGCGATTCTACAGGCTCTAGGCCTTGTGTCTACTTAAGTCGTGGTTCTTATACCACTTTCTTAATATATGGTTTGGTACGCCCCTAGGGCTAATCGTATATTGTGCTAATTTACTGTGCTATTTGACTTGTAACTTGTGTACTTTGACCTCTAGCCTCATAAAGAGACTATTGGGTAGTGTCTAGTAATAAATACATATATTTTATATATATACCTGGTGTGGTTCTCCTTTAATTTGGTCATTCACGAGATTATAACTGGTAAAACAAACAGCTTAACACTCCTTCAAGACTTAGCCTGAAGGCTGCTCTCCATAGCTACCACTAGGATAGCTTTCAATAAAGGTTGTCTTTAAACCTTAATGAAATATCAAACCAAATAAGACGGCCAAGCTATATAGCTATCTGACACAGAAGTGTCTGGCACCTTAAAAGTTTATCTAGAAAACCCTCACACACCAACCTGGTTGGTGTCATGCTTCATCATCAGGTCCCAGCTGAGTAGCCGAATGCTACTCAGCTGTGCTGCAACACCTGATTACAGTGGAGCGGGTTGTAATGTTAGTGCATGTGATGAAGTGAATGTGAAACTAAAAATACCTCTGGGATTCTACCTGTTAATTATTTTTATTCCCAGTGATCCAGGGTATATTAAAAACAAGAGAGTGGATAATTTACTGAGTGTAATGCTTATATCTCAATATTATCTGTTGATGGTCAACATGTTTCAGCCCACTTAGGAAATTGCTGGGGCTTTCTTCAGGACCTCTCAAATAAAGTGCTTGGTTAGTGAAGTGAAAGAAATGAGTGGTAAAAATGAACCACGTGTTAAAGCATTTTTAATACTCGCGCTAAGGAGTACCATACATGCTAAGAGGACTAACCGTACTCAGGGTCCTCACAATGGGCTAGTACCTATAAAGGAAAAAGACATAACACAACACAATACGAACATTTAACATGAATAATCATAAAACTGGAGATTATGCCTTCACCGTATTGATGGTGCACTATAATTTTGTAACTACAGCACGCAGTGTCAGATATACGTGTAGTCACTTTCAAACACAAATCATGCATCCAATATAACATGTTTGTGTATAATATAGTGATCACACCATCAGGTATCAATCGAAAAAGGCGTTTAGTTTGTGCCTTATTTAATCAGTATTGCTTATAGTGAAACGGTGCCAGTGAACGAAATGTGTGACTATACGTGGTAGTCACCTTAACGGCGGTTTTTATTAAACCGAGTGGGGCCGGCTAAATTGTGCCGTGTTTTTATAATAGTATTTTATACAGTGACTCAAGTAAAAGAGTAATTAGCATTTTGATAATTACACTAATAGTATAACTGGCTCACACATCTGATCCTGGGAGGGGGGAGCCTTTTAAGTCACACACTCTGACAAAGAAAAGGATAAAAATGGAGGAGAGGGTCAATGTAAACAAGTCGATCTGCACCAAAAAAGGATTAAGGTTGGCAGGGCCAACAACGATTAAAAAAGGAAACAAAATTACACATAAGGTGTAGCGGCAAAGTTTGTCAGAAGCCGACTAAACCCTGAATAGGGTAGATCTTACTTCGTGTCATGGTCTCTCCCGCTGCATAACCTATTTCGGTATCCTCAGGAACAGGCTGGTAAAAGAATGGAGGAGCCGGAGTTGGTTAAAAAAGGAAGTTTGACCAATTGCGGGAAGACATCCGGACAGAGTCTATTCATCATCACGTATATGACGTGAGATGCGTAGAAATGACTAGAGTGCTGACTCTCATTATGACAAAGACTTCCAGGCAGTGTGTACACGTCATCACGTACATGACGTGAGACGAGTATAGAATAGCTAGTATGTTAACTATAAGTAGTAGTATCCCGCTAATGGTGGATGACATTGTAACTATCCGATGGGATATTTGTGTGAAAAAACGGAAGGATGACCTTCTTCACAAATAGAGCCTGATTAAAGGGCAAATTTCTACCGCGTAACCTCCCACATGGACGAGGGTACAGATAAAAGGGTCAGTTGAATTGTATGTAATTATAGGAAGTCTGCTCCAAATAAAATGGTGTAAATACTGGGAGTTTAAGATCTAATATTGCACCCAATGATGATACCATAGATCGCAATTCAAAAACTGTGGATTGTGACTTATTGCAACGGTTAACACTAATCCAGGGTATATAATCATTTAACCCATAGGTCAATTAAATAATCTTTTGTTATGAAGACGTATGCTTCAAAGGAATTAATATAGATACTAATAACTGTTAAAAATTAACTCCTAGTCATAACAATACAGTTCACAATTTTAGAATATGGGTTCAGCGATTTAGACTATTCCAGGGTATGTTGTCATTTAACCCATGGATATTAGTAGACATTCGATACACCCATCTTTGCTCTTTATCTAGCAGTAGTTGTTGGGTGTTATTGGTGTTGAGGTCCAATTGCTCAATCACAACCCATTGCATGTCATTAGGGGTATGACCATGTTCCAGAAAATGATTTGTCATACGAGTCGTGTTACGCTTACAACGAATATTACTTCGATGTTCGCAGATTCTTGTTTTAACTCTACGACTGGTCATGCCAACATACCTCAGACCACAAGGGCAGGTTATGAGGTATATGACATTCATGGAATTACAGTTCGTATGTCTGCGTATTTCCCAGGTTTTTCCTGGTTCCAGATTGAGAGTCTTCGTTGGTTTTGTAAGGTGACAAACACTACAATCACCACAAGGGTAGTGTCCTGTAACTTTTGGTAAGCCCCATGCATTCAAGATTGTATTCTCATGTCGGATTTGGGACTGAGGTCTTGTGTGTACCAAACTATCTTTCAAGCTTTTTCCTTTTCTGTAGGAAAATAATGGTTTTTCCCATTGAAGGTTGCCGGTATTTAATATGGTCCAATGTTTCTGCACAATTTTGGCCACTTGATTTGATACAGAGTTGTAGGTGGTCACGCAAGTCAAGGGAACTGAAGTTTCTATTAGTGTCTTTGGTTCTAAAAGTCCCTCGCGGTTCTGATTTCTTGCACGTTTCTTGGCTTTTTTGATAATGGTGTCTGGGTATCCACGATTTTTTAATTTTGTGGTAAGCACCTGCGCCTGATCTTTGAAATCCCCAAGACTACTACAATTTCTGCGTAAACGCAGATATTGTCCGTAGGGAAGATTTTCCCTTAAAGACCGAGGGTGGAAACTTGAGAAATGTAAAAGAGAGTTCCTAGCCGTTGGTTTGGAATGTGTTTTGGTCTCAAGTCTTCCATTATTGTTTATGATATCCAGGTCTAGGAAAGTCATGTTCCTCCTACTTGTGGTGTGAGTAAATTTCAAATTGGGATCACATCCATTAATCCAGACAAGAAAGGAATTCAGCGAATCTTCTGATCCTTCCCAGATAAGAAAGACATCGTCTATATACCGTTTGTAAAAACGTATATTCGCTGTAAGTGAAGTGTTAGAATTCAGCAGGAACTTTTGTTCAAAGTTGTGAACGTACAGACCCGCTACACTAGGGGCGAAGGTACTCCCCATTGAAGTGCCATATGTTTGTAAATACAGTTGGCCTTCAAACTCAAAATAGTTCTCTTTTAGGGCCAGTTCTGCACATTTCAAAATAAATGATTTAGGAGTTTGATATGTCCAAACGATACTGTTTAGTGATGTTTTTAGAACCTCCAAAGTATCATCCTGAGGTAAACTAGTATAGAGGCTTTCTATATCCAAGCTTACTAAAAAAACAAGTGCTAGGGTTAAAGATCAAATCTTTGATCTGCCCCAACAGGTCTTTTGTGTCTTTTAGATAGGTGGTAGTAGCCTGTACCAGGGGCTGCAGAAAAAAATCGCAGAACTTAGAAAGGGGTTCCAAAACAGAGCCTATGCCCGATACTATGGGGCGGCCGGGTGGAGGAATTTTATTTTTATGTACTTTAGGGATAGTGTAAAAGTATGGTATTTTCTCTTTAGAGGTGGTCAAAAATTGGGCTTCTTTTTTACTGATATGTCCAAGGCCTTCTGCCTCTGTTAAACCTATCATCAATAAAGGTCGTTTGGACTGGTGCAAGGTGGCCACTATAACTAGTGGACAGCATATACCAGGCCAACTTCTCACACATGTTACCGAGCCAATTTCAAGAAACACTCGAAGACATTCCTCCCATTAATTAATCTTGTTCTAGATAGCATTCCTCCCATTAATTAACCTTGTTCTAGATGATGTTCCTCCCATTAATTAATCTTGTTCTAGACGACATTCCTCCCATTAATTAATCTTGTTCTAGACGATGTTCCTCCCATTAATTAATCTTGTTCTCTGACGACATTCCTCCCATTAACTAATCTGGTTCTAGACAATTCGAATGACGCTAAACCTTAGAGTTTGCGCTGAATTAGTATGACGCAGAGCCTACAGGCAAGTGAAGTCGGTACTATAAATATTTTCTCAGAATTATAAAATAATTCCATTCTTAACGAGGCAGATGACTTCTCTATAAAAGGCCAGTTTCAGGTGAGTGAGGTAACAGTTTGCAAGGTGATCATGCACGATTTCAAATCTCAGATTTAAAAAAAAGTTGGTAATTAACATGGCAAATGTTGAAGCAGAGCAACATACGTTTGCCAATCCGAAATGCGAAACCATTGCAGAATTTTGAAGTCAAATCTACTCTCTTTACTTAGAAATGAGGGACACATTTCTGTTTTCTCTCTAAGCATGCTTGTTTCATCAAACGCGAACTTATTTTTTAGCAAGGACAACGAGAATACTTTGCGGTGTCCATCCATAAATTGTTACCTCCAGCGCAATGTCCATGAAAACCTGAAGGGCAGCTGTAGGGTCTTATATACATTTATATTTAAATCTACACATCTCTGTATGTGGGGCATCAAATCAGGTTTTGGACAGGTAGCAAGTTACACTGTGAAGCAGTAGGATGCTGGGATAGTGTTCTATTTCTATTGCTGCTGTATGCAAAATGTTTTGGTGTTATGTAGGAGTGACCTGGGAGATGCTCTTGTCTTAGGGTGCATTGCATTGTAATATGATAGTTATGGTCAGGGGCACCTTATTTATGTGATGCTACAGCATTTTTGTCTTAATTAAAAATTTGCCACATAATTCCTCCCCCGCTGCACCGTTTACATATTTCAATAAAATACTTTCTAGTTACAATGCATCAAAAATATTAAAAGCCCTACCACGTGTCTAGCCCTGCAGTGGTAGGCCCTTTGCAATCCTTAACTGGTCATCTTCCAATTGCTGAATGCTGTAGTTAAGTGGTAAACTGATAATAATGGCGTTAAACTTTAGCCCCAATAGTGTTAAAGTTGACACAATACTGAAGCAGTATGGGACAAAATGTGCTGCACTGCCGCCAGACAAATGTCCAATCTCGCACCACCAGGAACACCAATGCCTCCCATTCTAGAAGAATCCGTTGTCCAACTTAGCACTGCGCTTCCTTAATTTGCTGTGTTACTGCTTCTTTACAGGCATTTCTTATTTAATGTGCAGTGTTAGTACTTATTTGCAGGCAAGAAAAGGGGTGTAAGCATGTGTTCCTCCCTTCCAAATGATCTGTTGTAGTCAGCAGGATAATTCCTTTTTTATAACACAGAACGCTAGTCCAAATTGGTTTTGATGAAGGTTTTTATTTGCATTCACCGCTTTATAAATCCTTTGTGCATAATTTCACTCTTTTTTTATCTCGTTTTTTTGGAACGTTTTTAAAAAAAAGGAAAACAGACGACACGTGTTTCGCCCTATGTGGCAAATCCAGCCTGGGCTTTCTCAAGGCTAATATATTTGTTTTAAAATTCATAGAGTCAAAAGGAATATGAGTACATTCCAGTGTCCTTCAAGGTATCGAGTAATGACATTCAAGATATGAAGTATCCAAATTCTGTCTGTTCAGCAGAAAAAAGGTCCCAGGATAAATCCGTAAGCGTGGCGCTCCAGCGGAACCTTACCATAATTCATGCCCTTAACTTTTTACATACGTTTGTACATTTAAATATGCTTTTACTTTCAGGTACTTCACCCATGATGCATCCCTTTACAAGATGGCCACCAACCTACCATTGCCTGTAGTCCCTTTTTATTTTTACGTGTAGTTAAATAAAAGCCTCCTTCACACTATCGATCTGGCCGCCGGTCAAATAATATATGATCTCTACAATTTAGCCTGTGATCGGATAAATAGTGAATTTTCAAATATTAAGCCGACTGCTGGCTACATAGCAGAGAATGTGTACTAATTTGTCTGCTGCTGGGTAAATAGCAAAGATTATGTATTATTTGACCAACGGCTTGATAAATAGCTACTTCCTGAATTTCTTGTACTCTGTGGGAGTGCATGGACCTTGCTCTTTTCCTGTGAATGCCTCCATACTCTGTATCATTCTCCAGAAGTCACTTGCAGTCACTCCGACCAGCTCTCACTCCCTCCCTGTGCCTTATACTTTCCCCATTACACTGCCTGTATGTTTTTGGCTGTGCATTGGTGCACTCTAATCTTTCTTTTTTCTTTTGTGTCCAGTTTCCATTTTGGAGCCTAGACAACAAATATGGCCTCCTGGCATCTGCTATCTAGTATAATATTCACACTGGGGATCTTGGGATCGGGATAACCGGTTACGTACTGGTCCCACAATTGACTAAATTCACACTAGAGTACATCCGGTACAGTAATGTTCTGAGGATTACAGGCTAGTATCGTGCCTACAGGGGTTTCCCTTTAGAACTGGTAGGTTGGTGTGTGAGGTGATAAAGTTGCTTCTCTGGGAGGAGTCCTTTTTAGGACGAGAACCCTCACTCACCCAAGGGTGACATGCTTCATCATTGGGTCCCCTCCTCACACCCGGACCGTGAGGTCCGTAGTGTGGGCTACAACGCCTAAAGTGGGAGGAGCAGAGGTATTTTTAGATAAGCGCACTCTGTCCCTCACTGACCCTATCTCTATCGCTCATCAAGAAACACCCTGGGCCCCTTGGTCCTGGTGATCTTCCTGCCGCCCTGATCCATTGTTTCATGGTCCTCTTAGAGCTTATCCTTAATCTTTGGATTAAACTCCCTCTGGGAGTCTAGCAGTGCAACCGGGGGACATTTCTGGGTGGGACAACGCTCTTCATTGTTATGTTATGTTGATAAAATTTCTAAAGCGCGACTGATACCCTAGGGTGTCCTGGCGCTGAGCACTGCCTAATTGGTTGGTATGGTAAAATGACTATACAGTAAACAGCCAGGTTTTCAGCCCCCTCCTAAAGGAGAGGAGCTCGGTTACAAACATCATCAGAGTTTCCAGAGTTGATGGATGGAATTTTATCTCCCTAGACAAATTAGTCTTTTGCCACACTATCTTCCCCTTACCACCAGGTCAACTGTGAGGCTTCTTGTGGTAATCTTTATCTTCTCTGACTTGTTCTAGAATCTACCCAGGGTCTACCAGCAATGCGTTTTACCCTTATGACCAACAACAATGGCATCGCATGACAAGCCAATAATTGGTCACGCTATATTTAATAACTAATTGAAAAATTCAAGGCTGAAGCATGGTTAAAAAAATGATGTTGCATATTAACTACTCTTTCGCGCAACACAGCACAGCAAGCAAAGCTGTCCGGTGTGTTGTGTAAAAGGAAGAGAGCAGAAATGCTCCATATTTACAAACCTCCCTCCCACTCAAACATGTGTACTGCATCCCTTGAGGATGAAGTATGGGACAAGGCTTGGCAGGATCCTCTGGGTACAATATTTTCTAGCACCAAACACTGGCAGAATGACTGTCAGCCCTGGGCCCAACCACCACCCATCATTACCTGGCCTTGTGTCAGGCGCAATATTGAGAGGCAGATGCCTCTATAGCCTCCTTGCATGGCCTGAGCAGGGCAGATATGAGCCAATGTTTGCAAAAAAGGTTAAGGGACCCATCATTTAAGCAAATCCTCAAACTTTGAACTTGATGTTCATGGGGGCAGCTTTGGTAGCTTCTGGACCAGGGGGAATTATAAAATGGTCCCTATATGACTTTGTCTTAATGGTGAGACCCCACTTGACCTCCACTCAAGGTCCTGTGTTATAGAACCACTTTATAGTTTGGATACCCAGTACCTGCACTGAGGGTTAGTGCAGCACAATGACCTTTGGATACAGTGACCCCCTTTTATTGAATTTTATTTTAATGAAGATAATATTTGAGATAATTGTATAGGGAGTAATTGCACCAAAATGTGCATGAGTGGAAATGTGATTTCAATCATCACCAATACTTTTGACAAAATGACAAATATCATCACAGTTACTTATAGCCAATGTTTCCTTGCCAGTTTAGGCCTTCTAGGACTATCATTTAAGTGGTACTATATAAGCACCTTTGCTCGCAAAACATACTAGTGTATTGCAATATCTTTACCCTTTCCAGAAGCAGGAGAACTGGTTTCCAAACAAATGATTACAATCTTAAAGTGTTTGAATCCAAATGTAATGCATTAATATTTTACTAACAACATCAACTCTAGAAGGAATAACTTCACACTAACTGCAAACTTGAGTGCATTACCTGTACCTAAAGCCATAAGCACCTGAGATATTTTTCCATAATCTTCAGACATTATTTTGTAGGACGTATGAGTATGTGTGGGTATGTATTTGTTTGTATGAACGATTGTGTGTGTGTTGTAGGATGCGCTTGGGTAATCTATGGTGTATTATATACCTTGTTTTCATACAATTGCAATGTTATATCTATTGAATAAATTTGATACTTTTTGTACCTAATGTGTTTGGTTATTATATTTTGGGAGGCCAGTGTCTCATGTCTGCGGCACTTACACTAGTGACGATTAGCACTTTGGATTATTAACACATGCAGAGAAATTTTCTTCTGATTGTATTTCTGAGTTTCCCCTGTTTTCTCTGCCTGCTATAGTTTCAGGGGCCCCCTTCTGTGTGAGTGCAAGTCTTGAGTGGGTTCACCTACTTTCTAACTACTCTTTCTCAATAGGTATCTGGGGAGCACATCTTTGAAAAGGTGTCAGTGTGGTGTGGTGCACAAGAGGGCTTCATATTAGATCCCACTCTATTAATTCTATATTTTTAGCCTTTGAGCTTGGTGTTCAAAGACTGTCCATTTGCCAATAAGTGGATGACATTCACCTCTACATCAAAACATCATCCTTCAGCCTTGCTAAACTTTTCCATCACCTCTCTCTAAAACATAGAAACTAGTTCAACTGAGCACTAACTCATACCCTTAATGTTGATGGCAAACACTTGTAACATCCTCAAACTCATTTGGATTTATACCCAATCCCATGTTACACATCCTACACATCAGTATAATTGCTAAATCAGCCAATTTGCTTCTGTTCTTCATCAAAAAGGTTAAATACCAATCCCCCCAGCACTCTGAAAACAATTGCACAAGCGCTAGTTATTTTCTATCTAGACTTTGGTATAACAATCCTTGCTGTTACACTATAATCCCCACTCGTCCATATCATGCCAGTCCTGCCTCAATGGCTGAATATAATGTCATCCGGCCACATCTTGCCCATTTTTAACAAGCTGCATTTGCTTCCCATTGATCCCATAAATCGCAATTGATCTTAAATGTCAACTTACGGTCTACCACCTCGCTTATAAAGCCCTGTATCTAAACAAAACATACTATCTTGCAAACTAACACCTCAGGAAGTCAAAGAAGTCTCAGCAACACAATCACTTCAAACCTCAATATACCCAGATTCAAGACCTCCCAAACACCGAAGAAAAACCTTCACAGGTGAGGTGCTTAATTTGTGGCAGTGGTTTTCAGGGCTCGGCATTGGCACTTACTTCTCAACATTGGCACTAATGACAGTCTACAACATGGTGCCGCTGGTTGTCTATTTTGAGATGAGCAAACCCACAGTGTTTAATAATACAATATACATTAAAACTGACAATTCAGACTATGCCACGCCAATCTTATACCTTTGGGTGGCCTTTAATAGTCAGAATTGTCACACTTGTAGGAGCAGGTTATTACTTGTGTTGGTACTGTAATCGGCAGCACTGTCTGGGGCAATTGGGGGGGGGGTGCAGGCTGCAGTGGCATCCTAAGAAGGGCCCTGGCACTTAAAGTTTTACAAATTAAGCACTGCATAGGTGTCAGAATAACTTTCTGTAACTCGCTTCCAGTGTATCTTTAAACTGAACCTATGCTCCTGTCAATCAGAAGACAATTAAAACCCTTCTCTTCAACATATATAAGAATTAACATTTCCTGTTGATTCCCCAGTCTACTCTACAAGGTACTGTTTCATTTTGTTCAGCATTATAGTTTTAATGTTTGTATCTCCTGCTCAGTTTATTGTGAAGCACGCTAAAACCATATGGTGCAGGAGTGCCATATGAAACCATTAAACAATAAATAGGAGCACCCTAACTGTCATCCAGTAGAAAAACAGGTCTCCCCAAGAAACGTCTGTTGCAGAAACTGAACTCCTGCTACCAGAGATAAAAAGGTTTCATTTTTTAGAGTTTTTAGAGGTTTTTAAACACTCTGGGGTCGATTCCGATTTGGGCCGGAAAACGTACCGACTGACTCGGAGCCGGAATTAATTCCGACCGACACGTATCGGTGCAGCCCGACCCGCAAAGTACGATGAGAAGCGTGCAAAACCCGACCGACTCGTACGGAACACAAGCCGAACGCCCGAGCCACGCGGAAAACAGCAATCCGGCCGGGAAAAACACGCGATTCGAACCGACCGACACGCACCCGGAACAATCCCGAACGAAACGTACCCGCGAACTCCTACCCGCCAAGTACGATGCAACGCGTGGAAAACACGACCGAGTTGCACGGAGGACAAGCCGTACGACCGACACGCATAGAAAACTGCGAGCCGAAGCACCCCAAAACACCGCGACCGACGCGTACGCAGCATAGAAAACAGCACAAACACAGCGTGAACGAATCGGAGAAGCTCGTACGAGACAACTGCAGGGTCCGACTCGGTCACAAGAACGTCTCCTACATGCACAAAAAGTACAAAGGGAAAATACACAAAAAAAGGCCAAACAAGCAATTACAAAGCCAATAAATACTGGGGGGCAGGGAACAAAGACACACCCACAACTCCACCCATATAAAGGACACAAATCCCTACCATGATCCTTTGCAAATTCAAATTACCTGCCAGCACTCAACAGACAGCAACCACACACCCACAGCTCATCCATCACACAAGCCACACACCATCAGCACCCCAACAAATAGCAACCTCACATACACCCAGCAAAACACACACTCACACACCTTCACCTGCACACCAACACACACATCACTCACCATCACCACCCATCACCATGCCCCCAAAGAAGAATCATAAGTTCCTAGATAGTGAATTGGAAGTCCTGGTAGATGAGATCCTCAGGGTAGAGCCACAGCTGTTTGGTACACTGGTCCAACAGACACCCATGTCGCAGAAAACCAAGATGTGGGAGAGGATCGTCGACAGGGTGAACGCACAATCACCATGTTTGCGCACAAAGATAGACATCCAGAACAGGTGGTATGACGTGCGCAGGAGGGTCAGGGAGCTGTTGAAGAAGGACTACCTCTTGAGCCAACACACCGGCAGTGGCCCTCCTGCCAAGCCAGTATACCTCAGGCCCTGGGAGGAGAAGGTGCGGGCCATCCTACCACCAGTGAGCGTATATGGACTTGAAAACATCCCATAGCCTGGTGAGTACACAACAAATGTACACAATATTGTGCGACAATACACACACATCACTGTCAAGGGGAGAGTCAAACCATGCACCCTTAGCAAATACACAGCAACCAGAACAGAATCATCCCAAAATGTGTATGTCAGTCAGATAAACACAACACATGCCATCTCATAGTGACATGTAACTGTGTCATCACATGTATAAACACAACTACAACTACAGCTAGGCAGTGGCACAAATATAACTAACAAACACATCCAGACATGTAGCCACCACTACAACACCACCACACAGTGAAGCCCACTGAAAGGAAGGAATTCTGTGTATGCTGGGCAAGTCAGTGTAGCCAATAGCATCATGGGAGTCGTAGTCACAGATATTGCCCACCCTCACAATGCGCACATCAACACCACCATGAACCATGCTCACATCACAGGGAGTGGAAAACAACTGACAAGATGGCTGACACTGGCTACTGCTGTGGGGAGCACAAGGCCCTGCTGGCAACTGTGCACCAACCAACAGCAGGACACTACTGACTGACATCCTGAAAGACAACTTGCACTCCCTGCAATGGAAGCATGTTCCATGGTGGGATATCTGGCTGGGTGGGAAGGAGGACTCACAGCCCTGACCATAGTTACCAGCAGCGTTTCTCACACACACCCCTAACACAAACTCCACATAACTCACCTGGGAGAATGCATTGCCTCACACTCCAATCAAATATCCCACAAAGAACCACAACCCTGGGTCATGCTGAGTGAAGCACAGGGACACACATGGGACTTGTAGCAAAACTAACCCCAGGATAACACTGTCAGCCATCTTGTCAGCACAGGCACACAACCCCACAGGGAAGCAGAGTCAAAGGGAAGGAAGCATGGGCATGCTGGGAAGGGGGGTGGAGGCAATAGCATGATGGGAGTGGTAGTCACAGCTCAACATCCCCCACCCACATGGCCCAGCAAGCTCACACTCAAGCATGCACACCCCACAGAGAGTGGAAAGCCCCATCAAAGATGTCTGACACTGGTGCTCTGTTGTGGGGAGCCCAAGGCCATGCTGGGAACTGGCCACCAACTAACAGCAGGACACCACTGTCAGCCATCTTGCCATTGCTCTCACACTCACACACAGTGAAGTCCACCCAAAAGCAAGTAAGTATGGGCATGCTGGGAAGTGGGGTGGAGGCAATAGCATGATGGGAGTGGTAGTCACAGCTAACATCCCCCACCCACATGGCCCAGCAAGCTCACACTCAAGCATGCACACCCCACAGAGAGTGGAAAGCCCCATCAAAGATGTCTGACACTGCTGCTGTGTTGTGGGGAGCACAAGGCCATGCTGGGAACTGGCCACCAACCAACAGCAGGACACCACTGTCAGCCATCTTGCCATTGCTCTCACACTCACACACAGTGAAGTCCACCCAAAAGCAAGTAAGTATGGGCATGCTGGGAAGTGGGGTGGAGGCAATAGCATGATGGGAGTGGTAGTCACAGCTCAACATCCCCCACCCACATGGCCCAGCAAGCTCACACTCAAGCATGCACACCCCACAGAGAGTGGAAAGCCCCATCAAAGATGTCTGACACTGGTGCTCTGTTGTGGGGAGCACAAGGCCATGCTGGGAACTGGCCACCAACCAACAGCAGGACACCACTGTCAGCCATCTTGCCATTGCTCTTACACTCACACACAGTGAAGTCCACCCAAAAGCAAGTAAGTATGGGCATGCTGGGAAGTGGGGTAGAGGCAATAGCATGATGGGAGTGGTAGTCACAGCTCAACATCCCCCACCCACATGGCCCAGCAAGCTCACACTCAAGCATGCACACCCCACAGAGAGTGGAAAGCCCCATCAAAGATGTCTGACACTGGTGCTCTGTTGTGGGCAGCACAAGGCCATGCTGGGAACTGGCCACCAACCAACAGCAGGACACCACTGTCAGCCATCTTGCCATTGCTCTCACACTCACACACAGTGAAGTCCACCCAAAAGCAAGTAAGTATGGGCATGCTGGGAAGTGGGGTGGAGGCAATAGCATGATGGGAGTGGTAGTCACAGCTCAACATCCCCCACCCACATGGCCCAGCAAGCTCACACTCAAGCATGCAAACCCCACAGAGAGTGGAAAGCCCCATCAAAGATGTCTGACACTGGTGCTCTGTTGTGGGGAGCACAAGGCCATGCTGGGAACTGGCCACCAACCAACAGCAGGACACCACTGTCAGCCATCTTGCCATTGCTCTCACACTCACACACAGTGAAGTCCACCCAAAAGCAAGTAAGTATGGGCATGCTGGGAAGTGGGGTGGAGGCAATAGCATGATGGGAGTGGTAGTCACAGCTCAACATCCCCCACCCACATGGCCCAGCAAGCTCACACTCAAGCATGCACACCCCACAGAGAGTGGAAAGCCCCATCAAAGATGTCTGACACTGGTGCTCTGTTGTGGGGAGCACAAGGCCTTGCTGGGAACTGGCCACCAACTAACAGCAGGACACCACTGTCAGCCATCTTGCCATTGCTCTCACACTCACACACAGTGAAGTCCACCCAAAAGCAAGTAAGTATGGGCATGCTGGGAAGTGGGGTGGAGGCAATAGCATGATGGGAGTGGTAGTCACAGATATTGGTCACCCCCACAACTGTCCCATCAACACCACCCTGAACCATGCACACATCACAGGGAGTGGAAAACAACTCACAAGATGGCTGACACTGGCTACTGCTGTGGGGAGCACAAGGCCCTGCTGGCAACTGTGCACCAACCAACAGCAGGACACCACTGACTGACATCCTGAAAGACAACTTGCACTCCTTGCAATGGAAGCACGTTCCATGGTGGAATATCTGGCTGGGTGGGAAGGAGGGCCGGATGTCAACCAAATACAACCAATGCAGACCATGTACACACCCCAACATTCACATAGAAATGCCCAAATAATGCAGGACAATGTGCTACACCAATATCAACCCCTGACTGTGACAACTTAGGACAATGCAATGTACAGGCCCGCATCCAGAGGCACAGTCACAACTGTCAGGTGTGTCAACCATTGATTCCTGCAGAAACATAACATACATTGTGTGTGTCTCCCAAAAACAGGTGATGATGGGGACACAGCAGCAGACGCTGAGGAGTCCCCGTCCCAGGCTCAAGTGGATACGGAGCTCACTGGTGTGGAACAGCCTCTGCCCTCTTCGGATGAAGAAGACCCACCTGGCACCTCCGGAGCAAGTCATCATGCAGCACCAGCAGGACCACCAGCTGCACCCCCTGCACCCACCCCTCCAACGACTGTCAACACACATACCACCCCTGCCGACATGGACAGACCAAAGAGCACCACCAGCACAGGGACCCTGGACCAACGTGGGGCCATGGACACCAACACCACCAACAACCCCCAAGGGGGCCTAGGGTCACCTGTGCGTGGCACCTCAGGTACTGCACGTGTCGCCAGGGGTGGTGGGAGGGGTGGGAGACATAGGTCGCTGCTCGCAGAGGGGTCTGGACTGCATGATGACCCACAACTGGCACGCATAGCCGATGCGTACCAGTCCAGCACCGGAGAGCTCAGCCAGGTAGTGGGGCTCCTCAGGGACATTAAACAGCAGCAGGCTGCCCATCATGCCCGCTTGGACTCACACATGTCCCGCGTGGAGTCCAAGTGGGACACACTGCAAGAGATGACGGCGGTGCATAGGGACATATTACAATGCCTCCGCCAGATGAGCAGCAACCAGTCAACACCTCCCTGTGTGCCCACAACATCTGCTGCTGAAACAACTGCAACTGCCACAGGTAGGCAGGATGACTCTGGCGGAGAGTCCCCTGCACCGCAGCAGCCTGCACTTGAGGGTCCCCCCCCCAAAGAAGAGGGGTCGTCCGAGGAAGGACAACTGAGAGGCTGATGGCCATGCACAACCCCCAGGAAGCCAACACCTGTTCTGGATAATCACCTTTGTGCGCAAACTGTTCACCCTGTTGACTGCAACACAACTCCCCCACATGACATGGGGAGTACAAGTTGGACCAATGTCTCAGATGACTGTGGACTTGATACAGGACATTTGTGCTACCAGGACTTCCAATTCATCTAGGAACTTTGGATTGCAATCAAAATGTACAGCACTCACCATCCTGTGCACTATTCACACACATGTATGACAATAAACACACTAATACACCATTCCTGCCTCTGTCGTGATTCCAACGTGGTTTCTGTCATGGAGATGATGACCAGCGAAATTACACTGTGCATGCTAACTGCTACAGCAAGTACAACACAGGCATGTGAGTCATGGCAACGTGACACATATGAGGGAGACACACCACCAGGGCTACACAACAAATACACACCTAGGCCATCTGACTCATTGCCTACACTGATGTTGCCAGGAAATACGGTGCAATGCACAGACACAACACCTATTCACAGTCTTAGTCAACTAGCCCACTGGTGCAGTAAGCAAATGTCAGTCAAATGTGTGACCACAGACAACGCACATCACAAAGTGAAGCACAGGTTTATTACACATTTGCAACATGTTGTAACCATTACAGATGCAAGGTAATCCCACCTGGCAGCGGGCACACAGTCAACAAGTGTAGAAGGAAGGAAGTCCATGGGTGTGGCGCACATCACCTGTAGGGACACGACAGCTACCACCCTGGAAGTCGAATCACAGTGTCGGGCATCACAGTTGACCAAACGACTCTGAAAGTACCCTGTGAAGGACAGAAATGACACAGTCAAAAGCACTGAAGAACAGGACAGAACTGCAATACTCATGCCCAATACATGTCACAAGATACCCACCCAGAACCAAGTTAGCATGTCAACACTGTTGGGGAGTACAGACTACCTGTAAGGTCTTTACGGCCAGCGTCCTGGATCACTTGAAGGATTGGGCCTTTTCTAGTGGAGTGATCCCTATGACACAAGTTGGCTTCTGCCCAAAACATTCTGTAATAGACAATATTGCGGCCTTGCAGTCAATTATAGATAAATATATATTGAAAAAGGTACAGGTGGTCTATTGCGTATTCGGCGACTTCACAACCGCTTTCGACAGAGTAGATAGACCCACCCTCTAGAAGAAGCTAGAGAAGTTAGGAATCCCCGATAACATTCTAACGATAATTATAGCACCACATACAGCAACATGGTGAGGAGTGCAAATGGGGGAGAAAAGGGATTAACTCGACTAATAGCTATGTCGAATGGATTAAAACAAGGCTGTCTTTTGGCCCCTTTATTATTTTCACTTTACATAAGCGATCTTCCAAATTGTTTTTCAAAAATTTAAAACTTTCCTCAAAAAACAGCATCTAACAATATTCATATTTTGATGTATGCCGATGATGTTGTAATATTAGATCTCACACCAACCGGCCTACAACGTAATCTAAATGCATTAACCTGCTATGTAGAAGAAAACAACTTAGTGCCGAACTTAAATGATGTACCCTCTTGTTGCCTCTTCTTCGTCCTCTTCCTCTGCCCCAACCTCTGTATAAAAAAGGAGGGGGAATCACAGGTTGTGGGTAGAATTGTTGTGGTCCATGTGGGAACATGGGGTATTGCCAACAGTGGGGGCCTGGAGGGCCTTGGAACTGTGGTCTCTCGTAACCGAGGAACGGGGTTTGAGGATTGCGTCTATTCCCGCCACTCCCCCAACTGACCGTAACTGTTTGTTACTGTATGGGAGCCATCATCCAAAGGCTCTTAGGGACAACCTTCCGTTTGGGCAGTTCCTGCGCTTTAGGCGTAAATGCAGCACCACCCGGGATTATGACGATGTGGCATCACAACTCACACACAACCTAATAAAAAAGGGATTACCCGGTACATAGCATTAACACTGCCAGGAAGAGGGCCAGAAACAATAACAGGGAGGCCTTATTCGAAAAGATACCCGAAACTGAGGAGGACATACTGACCTGTGTGATGACATTCACCCCACATTCAAACAGGATTAAACAAATCATTAGAAACAACTGGGGTATCCTACAGACAGGGAACCTGGCACTGGCACCTCCCAGGTTTGCGTTCAAACGTCGCAGCAACTTGAAGGACCTTTTGGTCCTCACACGTCCCCGCCCTGGTCCACGCCACAATAACCAACCAACTTTCTGGGGTCTACCTCTGGTCACAGGTCACTCAGCGTGTGGCTCGTGTTCTGTGTGCCCTCTTACTGAGAGAACCAAAGAACTACAGCTATCGCCCAATTTTAGATGGGTCCAAAGGTCTCACACCAATTGCAACACCAACAATTGTATTTACACCATTACCTGCCCTTGTAAACAGAGGTACATTAGCATGACAACCAGGGCAGTGAAGGTCAGGATTATGGA
This sequence comes from Calotriton arnoldi, assembly GCA_963921515.1. Classification (NCBI taxonomy): domain Eukaryota; kingdom Metazoa; phylum Chordata; class Amphibia; order Caudata; family Salamandridae; genus Calotriton; species Calotriton arnoldi. The sequence goes on along the minus strand of CAWUFW010008963.1, from coordinate 498,981 downwards.
GCACCGAAGGAACATACGCTGCAACAGACTAACTACCAAACTCTGTCAACATTTCACAGAGAAGGGACATGCACCTGGTAGCTTAAAGTGGACAGTGATTGAGGCCCACCCCAACCTTAGCAAACAAGGCCTCTTCGGGAGAGAGCAACGCTGGATTTTCAGACTATCCTGCGAAAGAGATGGGCTCAATGAGGATATTCCGTGGGGGGAGGTAAATAATTAGAGCCTCCTCCCCCCACTATCTGCCCTCTTGATTACCACTGCATGCAGTTGATGTCACTAACTGCAGATACTAGCCATCACCAGCGGGGACTTAGTATCCCTTGAACACGATCTACTTTGCCATAATAACCAAGCCTGGCTTCATACAGTCCCTGTCGCCATGGCCATGTGGACTCTCTCCTTCACCTCTTACATGAGATAACTATCATGACATCCCTTCGGGATTTATCACATGTAGAGGTGTCAGTGTTTACATCCCAATGCCGGGACTTCACCCACTTGAAATCACTCCACTGCGTGACCTGTGTGTCCCATTATGATTGTCTGACTTCGGCCTACAGACCGATAATGTCGGTCAATTGGGTACTTCCTTCACCCCTTTTATACATTGCCAATGGCGTTGGCCTCAAGATGTCCCACGAGGGTTGGCACTCTTTAGCGCATACACGCGCACGCGTGACCCATCCAATACAGTACCCACCTTCTGGATGCTATGCGCATTCCACGTTATAAGATGGCCGCCATAGCTTTAATCAATAGCTTTAAGCTTCTACCCCCTTCAAAGATGGCTGCCGTATATTTATCGACCTGTGGATGCCACATGCATTCCACGTTCTAAGATGGCTGCCACTGTTTTGACCGGGAGCTTATAGCTTCAACCCCCTTCAAAGATGGCCACCGCATGTCCCTCGATCTTCCACTTCCGGGTCGTTTCCCTGCTACTTAAACCTACAGGCTTCACACACCTCGCGCTTCCTCCCAACCAGGCAGAGCGAGAAGTAGGTTCCCGGCACCTGTTTTCCAGGAAAACTGTAAGTAAGCGTTCCCCGCTGTTCTTCCCCCTTCTCCCCCCCCCCCCCCTTTGGCACCAGAGACCTATGCCACTTTGACAGGATGCTCATCCTTGGGTAACCTTCCATCTTTGCCTATACCCATCGTGTTTTTATCTTCCCCCTTTCTCTCCTCGAAACCAGCATGATGTTAACTTTTGTAACGATCGTTGCTCTGCCTAACTATTGATGAGGCGTGACTTGAACCCGAATTGGGTGAGTTCCATCGCGCCATTTTCTGCGGTGATTGGTTACCACCAATGACACCAGTATGTTTTGTATATGTCACGTGTGCCACAAGTCTACTTATTATGTTTGTCTGGCCATGCACCACTTGAATTGCACTAACCACTTGTGCATGTGGTTGTGGCGTGTTTTTAATTTCATTTTGGCGGCATTATTACTGTATGTGCATACCTTATTCATGTACCGTTGTTTTTCTCTCTCTGTTTTGAATCTCATTAGGTTGGTCCCATGATTTGTATTATTAAGGTACCTCATTGAAAGGTCATCAGAGTGATTGGTTCATTTTCCATAACCAACCACCCGTGTAGATAGTGCATCAAGATAGGCCCTGAAGAATTGCCGAGTGATTTACACACATAAGGCAAGAAACATGTTGACCATGACTACACACATATAGACACCTCCGACCATTATATTCGGCGGTATCCCTATTCTGGTTTAAATTGAGACGAGTGGGCTCGCAGATTAAAATTAATTTTGGAGCACCACCTCGCCTCATTTTATTTCTCCTCACATCTACACCACTAGGCCCCTCACACGCACCTCACCTATACGGCTTTGGAAAAAGATATCCGACAAAGAGCCCCTCATAAGGTGCCCATCAGGCATTGCAGCGCCGGCCTGACGAGGAGCAAGCCCTATGATGAAGCATGACACCCAAACGGGTGTGTGAGGGCCCCACTTCCCAAATTGGGAGACACCCACACTCCACTACTGAGTAAAGGTGTTGACCAACCTAGCCTCCTTCTCTTCTTTCCCCACCCTACAGGAACTGCATACTTCTTCGGTGCTACATTGTATTTATTAGGGCCTGTATGCTGGCCTATATGCGCCCCTTCTCCCTCATTTGTATTGAGTACTATCCCTAGTTATGCCTACTATATTTAAAGCATAAAAAGAACGTTTAATTTGTAAAATTAAAAATGCACAGGAGCAAATTGTTTTTTTTCTATGAGCCACATGCCAGTGCTGGAATTGTTGAATACCAGTGCTGCCTCTCTTGAATCCATGATATGCCTCTTTCTTCCACCACCATACACCTTCTGGGACAGATTTACTTAGCCCTTGCATTGCCTTTTCGCCATGCAAAGCGACGCAAGGCCTCGCAAGGGCTTAAGTGAGATTTAGTATGCCACTCAAGGCCACTTTGTGTGGCTTAGTAAATCCAGAGTAACGCAAGGTAGCACAAATCGCTGTCTTCCATTACTCTGCATTGAGAAGCCATTCCATGGGTGAAGCATGGTTGTTGCCATGCACCACCCATAGACTTTGACGCAACCCCAGATTTACTAAGTTTAGTAAACTTGGGAGCAGCCGCGGCCCGTGCAGGTAAGAGCGGTGTGGCAGTGGGGCCTGTTGGGGGGGAATTTGTACAGACGAGGGGGGGAAATTAGTTATTGGTCGTCTGTCGAATCCCTCCCAAACCGGCCCCACCGCTCTTATCTGCACGGGCCGCGCTGCATCAAAATGGTACACCTTCCCAACAGAGGCATAACGAGGAGAAGTATCTTTATTTCTCTTTGTGTTATTTCTTTTTTCTACGTGTGCTGCATTCTGCAGCAAATGTAGAAAGAGGAAAATGCCTTTGAGGATCGTTGTTGTGCTGGAAGCTGTCCCTTCCAGCGCAAAAACAATACTGCCTGTTAACGCAGGCCTCCTTGCACCATGGCATTAGCGCTAGGCAGCACTCAGTGCACCAGTGCAGGGAGAAAGCAGTAATGTGCTATATCTTAGTAGATATGGCACATTTCTGCTCTCTCCCTGTCACGCAATGCAGAAGAATATCAGCTTTTTCATAAATTCCATTAACTTGTCTGGATGATTTGCATGCATAAATTACATATGTGTTGCTCAGAAGGTTTTGCGAAGTAGCCTAACAGGAGTAAATTTAGCTTTCAGTTAAAATTCAGCGCCTCAGGTAACCTCTGTGCCTGTACAATGCTAGATTTAGAATAAATAAATCAGCTTCAACAGCTGAACAGTGTGTACCTTTGCACGAATATCTAAGGTTACTAAAGCAGATAACATTTGGGCTAATGTGCAATATAATGCTCAGTCCAGGAGATATCCTAGGGTTGCAAAATCACTTATAATTTGAAGGACATCAGCAGCGATGTTATGAAAAGGTGTCTGTTTGAAGTGGTTATTTTTGTTTGCAGAATCGATTCCTTAGGTGAAAATATCAAAGATAGGCTGACCTACCTGGAAAACAGTAGCAGTGCTTTGAAGCCAGAGGCATTGCAACAGAAATGGACGTGCCCATCTACATGAGGGTAAAATGTACATGTTGTTAAACATTTTACAAATCCTTAAAAACACTGATTTAAAATAATTGTATGAATGACGCTTCAGCACCTCTTCTAAAACTAACTAATTTGTATTCCTCAGTAAGACATAGGTTTGTGCATGTACTCACTGGAGATGGTATATGCAGTCAAATAGATTGGCTGCATACACTGATCTCATTGTCCAGATAGCTATAGAAAATGGTGATAAAATGAGACATCAGAAAAAATGGCCAGTATTTGTCCCTTTGTAGGGCTGTGCCAGTAGAATACCGCACAAAACAGACTTCAGGTGCCAAGTTTGGCAAACTGTAATCAGTTCCAGAGGTTCTAACAAAGGGATAAGGATGGCCTTCACACCCTTCCCTTGTTAATTTCAATCTTCCTCCAACCTGGTCTAATTCACCATCATTAGGTGCCTTACCATTGCTCACCATGAGCCTGGCTTTGTGCATGAGCGGAGTCATCTTCCAAAGGCACAATAATCAGTCCATCACATCTCCTGAGGGTGAAATGAGGTTTAATTCTCATCTTTCCTTGTCAGGTGAGGGTGTAAAAGACAAGATGGTTGAAGAGATTATGTGGACTGGACTGCACTCCATTCTGGGCCACCTCCTGTAAGCTGCCAGCTTACCTACTTTCTCCTCAGGGAGACTTCCAGAGTCTTCCTCATACTCTACAGTGAGTTGTTAAAGTATTTCAACAGACCATCGGTCTGCAAGTGGGACAAGGTAGACAACTAGCAGTTAACTCTGCGCTCCTCCCGCATTGGCTTCATGCACATGCAAATGAAGTAGGTTCCACAGGCAGGGAGAATATCCTTGGGGAAAACTGACCTGAGCATTCCCAATAGGGTACTGGTTAGCACAGGAGAAGTTATTCTCTAGAGAGTTACTGCCTCAGGCTACTTGGATGCCTGCCCCATCACAGCAAGAGTATGCTGATTAGCTGAAGTCAAAGAAGTGTCCAAGGGGCAGACAATTTCCATCCACAAACAAACCACAAATAGAGGTACCCAGGTAGCTGTTAATTCATCTCCTGATTTCCCAGACAGCTGCCCATGCTGGGCTAGTAGAAGTGAGCAAAGAGCATCTTTTTTGCCTTCTTGACACCTAGGCTGTCAACTAAGTGGACATCATTTGCCAATGGTAAGAGGAATTTCCAGTCCCTGGTTGACTCTTAATTTAGAGGTGGAATTCCTCCTTCATAACAAACTCCCTCCCAGCCATTTCTCCATCAGCATGCACTTGGATTCGCTTGTGCAGTATTCATGTGCATGATACTCAACTATTTGGTTTTATTTGCAAGCACCATGCATCTTAGTCTCCTGCATGCAATGCAATTTCTTCACAGTCTCCTTAAGAATGGGAGAGAAAATAAGAAAAGATCTGTCAAGTTCTCCTAATCAGCACATTTGCTTTGCTCTTATATTTCTTGCATTAGACTCCTCATTACGACTGAGGGGTAAATGGTGAAGTAAGCCTGCTGTCTTCTCTTCTGAACTCAATATATAATTCATGCAAGTCATCTCTTACGAATTTAACCAAGTCAACTCATCCTTCGGCCATTCAACATACCTCTTTTGCATGCTTAAGAGCATGAGGGTAAGGAGAGAGGATTAGCATAGGCTACCACTGTCATGAGTACATCAGTCTCGCTAGGGGCCCAGCAGAGACGATTTAAAGGTAGTCTAGAGTACTGTCTTGTGCACTGTGGTTGTGGTCCTGAGTACAGCTACTTTGAAACTTCTAGGGTTGTAGTGTTTTTTCAGTGCCTCAACAGTGAACCACATAGGTTCAACCTTTTCCATTTTTACAATCTGTTCTTAGTTTGTACTATTTAGTGAGGAATTTTAGTGACTGTAATAATATGTATTCCGAGGTCTACACTTAAACCCCAATGTCAGAATTGTTCCCACATCTGCATGTTAGTAGGGACTATGTAGCAATTTCCAAGGTGGTCCCTATTTGCTAGTGTGCTGCAATGAAAATTAGGCCTCCAAACTGACCCCTTGGGGTAGTTGTGGATGGAGGGTCGAGGCCTAGCTCAAAAGAGGCTGCATTAATGTTGAGAGCAGATGCACCACAACATAATTGTTGCAGTCTAAAAAAGACCGAATGTACAGCCAGATTTGCTAATTAGTTAAAAGAACAACACTTTCATAACACCGCAAAAATAAAATATTAAGAAATACAATCCACACGCAAAATGGCAACGATAAATACAAAGAAGAAAAGCTGGTTGCCAAAGTTACAATTAAAATACCCTTTTCGTGTTTATTACAATATTGGTGATCGCTGCGCTATTTATAAAAAACATGTTCACACCCTGTAAGGAATGCGATTCTCTCTCAGAGGAAACAAAGACTGACAGGGTGCTGTGGAGGGGATCTGTCTGCTGAGCTACCCGTCAAAAATGAAGCCCCCCCCCCCACAGGACTCTTCACAACTTTCTCGTGATCATAAAACAACACTGTTGACAATGCATGGCCTGTCATCCTCTGATCGGAAAATAGGGACTTATTTTTACCTTACGAGGGAAGGTCTGAATGTCTTTTTTACTTTCCAACCCGATAACTTATAGTAGAATGTTCATGAAGTCTAAAGCAGCATGATATATTGTGGCATTGCTACAGACACAACAACACAACAGAGGGGCCGATTCCGATCTCGGTCGGAGGCGCACCTAACATCATTCGGTCGGGAAAAAAGCCATGCGAATGCCTGTTTCCCGGCCGAACCGCACATTATTCCGAACGAGCAAGTACGATGCGCACAACAGCATAGATTCCGACCCAGTCGTACTCACCCAATCCAGGTCCTGTTCCCCGAACGAGCCGGATCCGTAAACGCAGAATCGAGTCGCACGGAAGCCAAAATGCAGCCCGTCCGGCCGGACAAGTACGATGCGCTTCCCGTACGCGCCGAACCCGTCGCTACGCACGGCACGTCAAAGCATCTGGGAGAGGCGCACATAAGCTCCGATTCGCGCCACAACACGATCCACGGCTACGAGACGAACACGCCAGCGACGAGGACGAGGCGAAGCAACGAGAAAGACGAACGAGACGAACCAACCATGAATCCCATCGTGCCGATCCTACCAATATTCTACATCTACTACCGGAACAGGCACGGACGCGTATGGCGCAGAAGGTAAGTCAGACACCAACCACAAAAACAAACTACACGTACCCGACATATCACACACACACAGAGGGATGCAGAAATTACTTACACCAGCAACAGCAGCACCATAGGGGCGGGATGGCCATCACCAATGCCACATATACACATAGGGGCCCGGATGCCTACCACTACTACCACCTCTACCCAGGGGTGCCAGATGCCTACCACTACTACCACCTCTACCCAGGGGGTGCCAGATGCCTACCACTACTACCACCTCTACCCAGGGGTGCCGGATGCCTACCACTACTACCACCTCTACCCAGGGGGTGCCGGATGCCTACCACTACTACCACCTCTACCCAGGGATGCCGGATGCCTACCACTACTACCACCTCTACCCAGGGGTGCCGGATGCCTACCACTACTACCACCCTTACCCAGGGGGTGCCAGATGCCTGTCACTACTACCACCCCTACCCAGGGGTGTCAGATGCCTACCACTACTACCACCTCTACCCATGGGGGCTGGATGCCTGTCACTACTACCACCCCTACCCAGGGGGTGCCAGATGCCTACCACTACTACCACCTCTACCCAGGGGTGCCAGATGCCTACCACTACTACCACCTCTACCCATGGGGGGCAGGATGCCTGTCACTACTACCACCCTTACCCAGGGGGTGCCAGATGCCTACCACTACTACCACCCTTACCCAGGGGTGCCAGATGCCTACCACTACTACCACCTCTACCCAGGGGTGTCAGATGCCTACCACTACTACCACCTCTACCCAGGGGGTGCCAGATGCCTACCACTACTACCACCTCTACCCATGGGGGCTGGATGCCTACCACTACTACCACCTCTACCCAGGGGGTGCCAGATGCCTACCACTACTACCACCTCTACCCAGGGGTGCCAGATGCCTACCACTACTACCACCTCTACCCATGGGGGCTGGATGCCTGTCACTACTACCACCCCTACCCAGGGGTGTCAGATGCCTACCACTACTACCACCTCTACCCATGGGGAGCTGGATGCCTACCACTACTACCACCTCTACCCATGGGCGCTGGATGCCTACCACTACTACCACCTCTATCCAGGGGGTGCCAGATGCCTACCACTACTACCACCTCTACCCATGGGGGGCTGGATGCCTACCACTACTACCACCCTTACCCAGGGGGTGCCAGATACCTACCACTACTACCACCTCTACCCAGGGGGTGTCAGATGCCTACCACTACTACCACCTCTACCCAGGGGTGCCAGATGCCTACCACTACTACCACCTCTACCCAGGGGGTGCCAGATGCCTACCACTACTATCACCTCTACCCATGGGGGCTGGATGCCTGTCACTACTACCACCCTTACCCAGGGGTGCCAGATGCCTACCACTACTACCACCCTTACCCAGGGGTGCCAGACGCCTACCACTACTACCACCCCTACCCAGGGGGTGCCAGATGCCTACCACTACTACCACCTCTACCCAGGGGGTGCCAGATGCCTACCACTACTACCACCTCTACCCATGGGGGCTGGATGCCTGTCACTACTACCACCCTTACCCAGGGGGTGCCAGATGCCTACCACTACTACCACCCTTACCCAGGGGTGCCAGATGCCTACCACTACTACCACCTCTACCCAGGGGGTGTCAGATGCCTACCACTACTACCACCTCTACCCAGGGGGTGCCAGATGCCTACCACTACTACCACCTCTACCCATGGGGGCTGGATGCCTACCACTACTACCACCTCTACCCAGGGGGTGCCAGATGCCTACCACTACTACCACCTCTACCCAGGGGTGCCAGATGCCTACCACTACTACCACCTCTACCCATGGGGGCTGGATGCCTGTCACTACTACCACCCCTACCCAGGGGTGTCAGATGCCTACCACTACTACCACCTCTACCCATGGGGAGCTGGATGCCTACCACTACTACCACCTCTACCCATGGGGGCTGGATGCCTACCACTACTACCACCTCTACCCAGGGGTGCCAGATGCCTACCACTACTACCACCTCTACCCATGGGGGGCTGGATGCCTACCACTACTACCACCCTTACCCAGGGGTGCCAGATACCTACCACTACTACCACCTCTACCCAGGGGTGTCAGATGCCTACCACTACTACCACCTCTACCCAGGGGTGCCAGATGCCTACCACTACTACCACCTCTACCCAGGGGGTGCCAGATGCCTACCACTACTATCACCTCTACCCATGGGGGGCTGGATGCCTGTCACTACTACCACCCTTACCCAGGGGTGCCAGATGCCTACCACTACTACCACCCTTACCCAGGGGTGCCAGACGCCTACCACTACTACCACCCCTACCCAGGGGGTGCCAGATGCCTACCACTACTACCACCTCTACCCAGGGGGTGCCAGATGCCTACCACTACTACCACCCTTACCCAGGGGGTGCCAGATGCCTGTCACTACTACCACCCCTACCCAGGGGGTGTCAGATGCCTACCACAACTACCACCTCTACCCAGGGGGTACCAGATGCCTACCACTACTACCACCCTTACCCAGGGGGTGCCAGATGCCTACCACTACTACCACCCTTACCCAGGGGTGCCAGATGCCTACCACTACTACCACCCCTACCCATGGGGGCTGGATGCCTACCACCAACAACACCCCAACTCACATGATGGCTAATACATGACACAACAAGCACACACCAACATAAAGAATGCAACATAAAGACATCCCCCCAACACCATGACAAGCGTGTGTAGACTGTGTCAAATGCCTACAACACTGAACATGACTTTGAACATACAATGTGACCCCCTATCACATGTGCCACACATAAATGTGTGTGGCCCCCACAATGCAAGCAGGCCATGACCATTGTGGCAATGGGGTCCAAACCCCCATCATCACAGTGACCAAAATGTAAGTGTGGGGTCCATAGCTGAAGCACATTTTGAACATTGTGGCAATGGGGTCCAAACCCCCATCATCACAGTGACCAAAATGTAAGTTTTGACAAAGAAAAAGCTGCAACTGCCAAACTGCATGGATGATTCCTGGTCACAGAACAACAAACACATCAGTGGCAAAGTAGTGCTTGTGTCCCATAGCAACATAGATTGGGGGAGGCAAACAGTGCAGTGCAAATAAGACATACCTTTGGCCATGTGCAGACAAACATCACCCATGGGGGCTGACACTGTCAACATTCATCAATGACACAATGACAGAAGTGACCATCAGAATGCAGACCCACATATTTGCACCAATGGGCACACAAATGCAGATACCCTGTGGAGACTGTAGATGTGAGGTGAACAGATACCATACCATGGCAGCAATGGGACACACAAACAATGATCATTGTGCTGACTGATGACCTAGGAGTCCCAGGGACAGCAGGGGAAACACACCAAACAACATACAGCCAATGGCACACTAAAGATATGCCAATGCAGTGGTGCAGATGCACAAACACAAACAGGCAGACCCACACTGCACATCAAACACAACAGGTGAGGGGGGTACCAGTGTCCCCAGGCAACCACACAACACATGAGGAGGCCTGAATACCAATTACACAGATGTGCATACAGTGCCACACAAAGGTAACTCATGGATCCAAATCCCCTATGTGGGCAATCAGGCATTGTCAGATGAGAGGGAGCACAAATCACACATGTCACACAAGCATGTAGGAACAGCAACTGACACAGCAAGACACAGAGACACCACAGCACTACCCCCAGGGCCCCCACAATGTGGTGACCCTGGGCTGCATTACAAACCCACTGTGATGACAAAGCTAGATGTCGTTCACACTGTGAACCACAGTCATGTGTCCTGAGCAACAAACTACCATCACACCTACACAAGCACAAATTAATCAGCACGGCCAGTAAGCCAAGGCCAACATGGAGGCAGGGGTCTAGCCGGGCAACAACTCTCATCTGCGCACACTCAACACCACACACCTCGACCTCCAACAATGTGCAGCAGTGAAGCTCACATGCACTGGTGACATTGCACATGCACCCATGACAATACCGGGGGGGGGGTGGGAACCAAGGTGCAGAAACACATCACACATGGCCACTCAACAAGACTCCTGAATGTCTGACACACTGCACACTACGCTGTACATGGACATGACGGCAATACCACACCAACCAATGGGATCCCAGCCACAGTCACACACCAATGAAGAAGCCAAGGTCACCCACAAAGAACACACATAGACAACTACCAACATTGGAGCCCTGACCCTGAGGAGTGCCAGAAGTCACACACACAACGTGTCACAACCAATGAAAGCTAACACAAACCGGAAATCACATGACAGGTGTAAACAACAAGTGCCAAGGGGAATCCTGACTGTGACCCATCAGCGTCTGCCACACAAACTCAGCCCTGACAGCAAACACACCTATGGGTGACACCCTGATGACCAGTAATGTGCCATGCACCCACATCACAGAGAACCCAGGGAGAAGACTTTGGGGGAACATAGGTCAACTCAGCAAGCATCACAAACAGGAACATCACTAGGGATCCCAGCATGCACAGCAAAATGGAAGTGAACACACAGACATGCTCATACAACACACACCTTGGGCGCAGGCGATGTCACAGGAGTACACACTGCCATGAGGTGACTCCACTCCTGTGTGAGGAAAGCTGTGCCATATGTCGCCTCAGTAGGGCTCCATCATGTCAGCAGAACACTTGGTCACACAGTCAACAATTAGCACCAAATGAAGGCTCCCGTCACATCAGCCTGGTCATGGGAGTGTCAACGAAATCATCAGCACAGATCCAACACACATGTATAGCAAGTTGCACTGACAACACAGATGAGTCCTTCCCCATTGATTCCCAAACCTGCATGTCCAGTGGAGATGGCCACACGGTCAGGGAAGTAGACTAATTGAACAATGGCAAGCACAACAGATGTGCAGGGGTGGAAGCCACAGATGTGACATAGCTAATGTAAGTAGGAAATCCCATTGCCAAATATTGAAAACATGACACCCTCAGATGCTGCTAAGGATGACATGGATACACCACAGGATAGGACACAGTCCCCCTGGACCACATGGGTTCCTGCACAGTAACACTACATATTCATGAGACCAAATATCACCATCACTGCAGCAAGGGCATGGTTAGCATCATCAACATCATGTACATCAGAAGCAAAAGCACTAGAGAACAGAAAGTTGCTTTATTCAGCATATGTGGGTTCAAAAGTTGAAGTCATGTAAAAAATAAACAAAGGCCAATGGCCAGTCCATCATGAAAGTCAAAACAGGGTGACAGTGGCAGATGTCACCCTACGCATGCCTGCACTGATGAAAACCAGGGACAATCCCTCGGAGGGGCATACGGGGGGCAGGCCAGGCACCGCAGGGACAGGATCAGGGCTCACCAGAAGGAGGCAGGGAAGGGGTGGTGGGTGCTGGAGAGCCACTGACAACTGCAGTGGAGGTGTCTGACATGGTGTGTGCCGGCACAACTGGGGGCATGACTCAGATGGTGTGGGTGCCGGCACGACTGCAGTGGACCGTGCAGATGGAGTGGACAGGTTCGCCACTGCAGTGCCCAAGTCAGACAGGGTGGTAGTGGCCTCCACTGCAGTGCCTACCTCCAGGGGAGGAGAATGGGGATCAGGTAAGGTGGGCAGGACAGAGGGGAGGACACCCTCACCACACCAGTGGCACAGACAAGCGCAGCGGGGGTGTGGGGCCGGAAGAGCAAGTGGCAGGGGGAGAAGGCCTGATCCTTTTGGGGATGGTGTATCTGTGGGTGGGGGAACCTGGGGCAGGGTGTGGTGGGGGCACCTGTGGAGTGGGGGCCTGAGGGATGGAGGAAGGAGACTTGGTGCCTGAGCTGCAGGGCGGCGGCGGGGTCTTGCTCTTCCGGGTCCGGGGGGACTTGCGGGTGGGGGCGCCAGTCAGTCTGCGCCTGGGGGAGGGTGTCCGGGGGCGAGGGGCACTCCGCTCCGTGTGGGTGGGCTTCCTCTTCCCTCTGAATGCTGTATCAGCTGGATCGGAGGGGAAGAGGCCGAGGTCACTGAGGAAGAGCCGCTGTGTCTTTGGGGTTGCAGGTGAGGCAAGGGAGGGTCTTTGAAGGGAGAGGCAACTGAGGACTGCGCAGTGCTCGTGGATACGTTTGTGTGTGCCTGGGCCCCATCCCCTGTGAGTGTGGTTTCAGTCCCCTGACTGTGCGTGCTTGTGCGTCTTGTTTGTGGCGTGTGTGTCTGTGTGCTGCTCGTGTCTGTGCTGGTGTGTGCCTGTGCCGGTGTGTGTGTGCTTGGGACAGGTAAGGTGCTGGGGAGTGTGGATGGGGCAGAGGCAGGAGGGGTGAGGGACTGTCGGAGGAGGGACACTGCTGCCGTCAGGGAGGAGTCCATGGACCTATTGCCCCTCTGTAGGGCAGACATGCCCGATGAGATGCCCTCCATGAACGACACCAGCTGAGTCAACAGAGTGGTGTGGGCATGGAGGACACTCAGCATCGCTGTCTGCCCTACATGGAGCTGGCGAAGGAGGTACACAGACTCCTCACTCAGGGCAGCAGGGGACACAGGGGCAGGGGGTGCGGTGCCTGGCCTGAAGGAGACACGCTCCCGAACATGGGAGCCTCCACGGACCTCGGGAATGGGAGCCGATGGGAGAGCGGCGGCGGTGGTGGTGGCGGGGACAGCAACACTAGCTGGTGTGTGGTGGCTGCTGACACCCGCCTCCATAAGGGAGTCATCCTCCGAGCTGCTGTGGTCCTCAGCTGAGGTGGATGGTGCTGAGGACTCCTCGGTGTGGCTCCCTCGCCCTCCGTGCCACTGGGTCCCTCCGACCACTCCTCGGCTGCTGACCCAGTCTGGCTCTGCGGCTCCTCCTGGTCCGTGGAGCTGTCCCCTCCTGTGGCCGTGGATGTATCTGCAATCAATAGGGAAACAGACAGATATCAGTCACCTGCACCGAACGCACACACCACAGTAAGTACAGCACATTACAGAGCAAGCCCTGGCATCCTTAGTTGAACATTGCTAAAAGTGCCCAAACAGAACAGGAGAAGCCAATTGTCAGTCTGATGGTCAACCATGGCACTCACATCCCACCTGGCCTTGCACCCATCTGTCTGGTGTCTGTTGGATGGCAATACCCCAGTGTGGACACATGCACCACCTACACAGTAGTTGGACAGTGCAGAGAACCCGGTTAAGCATGTGAACATGCACACATCACAACTCTTGCCACTGAGTCAGTACAGGTGTCCGGATGAAAGGGATGCCCAGAGTCAAATAGGAAATGCATGTGATGCATACCAGCGACAGACACCATGATGCACCCATGTCCTGATAGCCATTGCCACAATGGTGTGCATGTAGCACATGTCACTCCCCTGCAGGATCACTAATAGGAAGTCACATGCCATGGCACAGGCATGCCTGCTAAGTCATACATCACTGTCTCCAGTCACATGGGCAGGGCAGCCAGACAACAACACTCTGCACTGTGTCACAATAGTAGGTCATGGGAAATGCAAGTCCTGGAGCTGAACAAGTGCACATGTACATCCCCCACACACCACATCATCTGAACCCTTATCTGTCCAGGTCATACCGATTGGACATATGGGAGACCTGTAACACAACCCTCTGAACCTGAGCACCTCACAATCTGCTGTGAATGGGAAACAGCTGCCTGAACTTCACATTCGCATACCCCAGTCTGCACGGTCAGGTGATCAAACACCTATGTGTCACACAAGTATCGTCTCCTATGGTCACATCTCCGGTGGCATGCTGAGCCACAACCGAGAAACACCCCAGCAGTCCTGACAACGAAGCCACAGCACACTGACACAGAGGCAGACACCTGAGGGGACAAATCACTGAGCACAACGTGTCAGCTGATACACGGGAGTGGGAGTACAGAGTGTATTGTATGGCCTGGAGTAGGCATGACTGTCCTGCCCCACATGAATGAGGGATGAGCCCTGGACAGTAGGCAGCTGGCTAAGTATGTGTGACACACGTAATATACATACTCCTGGGGCCCAAACATTGTTGCCACCCGCAGCATGGGTGTGTGCCAGATACCCCAGGCACATGTGGTGGATCAGCTCAGCAATTGGACCACATATCAAAGTAACACGCAGATTACATGTCAGAACACAGGCATTGTGTAAGCAATGGACCCACCCATGATGCCCACCACAGAGTTAGGGAAACAGATGCTGTCCCCCACCTTGAGTCAAGCAAACTGCAAGGACACAGTACCCAAGTGACACAATTCCCTGACTGTAAGGGCCACACCTGGGTATCAGATGAGGAGTGGGCAGTGCACAATAGAGGGACATGGGTCCTGGACCACATGACTGATTACTGTGGAAGTTTAACCAGGCCAGAGGAGGGCACATAGCATGGCAGACATAGTTCACAATGCAGTCATGGACTCACCCCTCTTTGCTGCTCTCTGGCCTTCAGCTGCCCATCCAGATCAGGGAAGACCACCGCCAGGATCCTGAGCATATGGGGGTCAGGGTCCGGTGTCCGCCCCTCCTGCGAGGAGGCGACAGCTTCAGCTGGACCCGTGCGATCCTCCGGGTCCAGCCCCTAAGGTCCTGCCACCTCTTCTGGCAGTTGCGGATCCGGCGCTTGTAGACCCCCACGGATCTCACTGCCCGGACGATGGTCAGCCATATCTGCAGCTTCTGGTGGGCATCAACCTGTGAGGATGACAAAGTGAGAATGCCATTACTACACATGCAACATATCCGTGCATTACACAGTTGGATATACATGTCTCAATCACAGGGGCACATGATGTACACAGGCAGTGCAACGATGGCCATGGACAGTATGCCAGCAGTTACTACATGGTATCATTGCCTGGGAAGTAAAACCTTGTTTAAATGCACTGTCACTGCGCTATACCTGTCCAGTGCATGTAACTACACACTATGGGGGGTGACAACTACTCAGTGAGCCTGCTAGCCAGGGGCGTGCAGACTGTTAGCCTTGCTAGTCAGACAACATGCACATTTAGGAAGGCAGTGGACAGAACACTCACCTGCTCCCCTGCTTTCCCATACAGCTTGCTGTACTGTGGAAGGAGGCTGTCCAGCAGGGCCTGGTTCTCCTCAGTGCTGAAGGCTGGGGCTCTCTCCATTGCAGGGTCCAGAGGGTGCAGATACAGCAGCAGTGGTGGTGGCATATATCGTCCTGGAGCATGTAGTGCAGGCAAGTGAGCTCTCAGGGGAACAGCCAGCATTATATGTGTGCTGCAGAGGCAGATACTGTCCCATGTGTCCAAAGTGATAGGTCCAAGTCGTTTGCATCTTCTGAATCTGGCCAATCCATGGAATTGCACCACTTACACACGCCCACAGCATCCTTCAAAAGTTCAACTTCATGGCACCCATGAATTTGCAACATTGTTGTGGGTGACCAACTGAATTTACAGCATCAGACTCGTTCAAAATTTGAAAATGCGTCCGTTGCCAGGCCAGGCCAGGCCATAGCCAATGGGTGCGCACCGATCGGTCCATTGCTGTTCAACGCGTACCCAGGATACAACGCGTACCCGCACACATTGAATGCAATGGGCCGGCCGGGCACACCGATCGGTCCATTGCTGTTCAACGCGTACCTAGGATACAACGCGTACCCGCACACATTGAATGCAATGGGCCGGCCGGGCACACCGATCGGTCCATTGCTGTTCAACGCGTACCCAGGATACAACGCGTACCCGCACACATTGAATGCAATGGACCGGCCGGGCACACCGATCGGTCCATTGCTGTTCAACGCGTACCCAGGATACAACGCGTACCCGCACACATTGAATGCAATGGGCCGGCCGGGCACACCGATCGGTCCATTGCTGTTCAACGCGTACCCAGGATACAACGCGTGCACCGCACACATTGAATGCAATGGGCCGGCCGGGCACACCGATCGGTCCATTGCTGTTCAACGCGTACTCCAGGATACAACGCGTACCTGCACACATTGAATGCAATGGGCCGGCCGGGCACACCGATCGGTCCATTGCTGTTCAACGCGTACCCGGGATACAACGCGTACCCGCACACATTGAATGCAATGGGCCGGCCGGGCACACCGATCGGTCCATTGCTGTTCAACGCGTACCCAGGATACAACGCGTACCCGCACACATTGAATGCAATGGCCAATGTGTGCACACCGATCGGTCCATTGCTATCCAACGAGTATTGCGAATACAACGCGTACCAGCACACATTGAATGCAATGGCCAATGTGTGCACACTGATCGGTCCATTGCTGTCCAACGCGTATTGCGAATACAACGCGTACCAGCCCACATTGAATGCAATGGCCAATGTGTGCGCACCGATCGGTCCATTGCTGTCCAACGCGTATTGCGAATACAACGCGTACCAGCACACATTGAATGCAATGGCCAATGTGTGCGCACCGATCGGTCCATTGCTGTCCAACGCGTATTGCGAATACAACGCGTACCAGCACACATTGAATGCAATGGCCAATGTGTGCACACCGATCGGTCCATTGCTGTCCAACGCGTATTGCGAATACAATGCGTACCAGCACACATTGAATGCAATGGCCAATGTGTGCACACTGATCGGTTCATTGCTGTCCAATGCGTCCCTGTACAAGTCACTGGCATATGTCACCATGCCTGTCACAGGTGAACATATGCCAGCCACATATACTTCCCAGGGAGTGAGGGGCACACCTACAACACCACAGCCTGTCCAAACTGTATCCTAAGGCATGTAAGGCTGCATTACCTATTCCGTGTATGGGGGTGAACATGTTGTTCTGTGGGTGTCACTTGGGGGCAGCCACCCCCAGGCTGTGCACGTGTTCATGGGGACAGAATCCTTGGTGTTTCGTGTACATGACCACTGTGATGTGCAACTGTTCATATCTGAGCATGTGGCATGGACACATTTCACGGTGGTGTATGTGTATGTCATGTCACATACCCCCTGAGTCCTATGTGGGACGGTATGTTTAACCCAGGGTGACCCATTGGCACAATAGTGATGGTCCTCCACAGTCTGTGTGCATGTTCTGTTTTCAATGTCTCTGATTTCATGTGCACAATGGGAGACAGTCTCCACATCCACGTTGTTTGTGCATGGACTTTGATGTTGTGCATGTGTGTGTCACAGACGTCCATGTCTGTCCTGCCGAGGCAACAGGGACCACTACCTGTGGGGGTCATGGTTGTTTTGCTGTGGTGTATACATGATACACCATGTCATGCCAGTGTCCATGTGGCAATACAGGGTCCGTGGGAATCTACCTGTCGTTGAGCTGTGATGCCTGGGGCACATCTGTCCTCACATGTCACTGTGGGGTGTGTTTGTAACGTGGCAGCAGGAGATGGGAACTGTGACACAGCCTCATGATATCCAATGGCACAACCTGGGACTTATTGATGCCACTTGTTGAACTGTGATGTTAGATGTTGGCCATGTATGTGCCATACATGTCCTTACGGAACTGCACACATCATATACTTGTGCCTCATAATGATGTATCATGTGATATTGAGTGTGTTCAATGCCACATATGTGGGGTGACTGACAATCTTTCTTTCTTTACCTATGCACTGCAGGGCACCAGCTGTCCATAGACCATTCCCTGACCTGGCAACGATGGTGGAACGTGACAGCATCCGACGGTACCGCTTCACCAGGCAGCTGATTGAGGATTTGGCAGTGCGCTTGGCACCACATTTGCAACCTGGCCGGCCGTACCCTACAGCGCTGACCCCCAAGGTGAAGGTGATGGCAGCCCTACACTTCTTTGCCACCGGTACCTTTCAACACACTGTGGCGACTGCTGGTGGGATGTCACAGACCATGTTCAGCCGTGTGCTCCGCGATGTTTTGGAGGCTATGTTGATATACCTGAACCAGTACATCTATTTCCCTAGACTCCAACAACTCACTGATGTGAAGAGTGACTTCTATGCCCTGGGGAGGATGCCGCATGTCATTGGCTCCATTGATGGGACACATGTGGCTTTGGTACCACCACAGGCCCAAGAGCAGGCATACAGGAACCGCAAACACTACCACTCGGTCAATGCACTGGGGGTCTGTCTTGCAGATATGAGCATCTCACACGTGTGTGCCCGTTTCCCCGGTTCTGCACACGATGCCTACGTGGTGAGGAGTAGTCGCATCCCGAGGATGATGTCACAGATGTGGAACCAGCGTGCCTGGCTTGTTGGTGTGTACTGACTTTGTACCATTGTGTGTGTTCTGCAATGTAGTGTTCCACCCTCTTTTCCAACTCAGCTAATGTGCAATTGTCTGTATGTAGGTGACTCCAGATACCCCAACATGCCGTGGTTGCTGACGCCCCTCAGGAACCCTATGACACCAGCCCAGATGCGCTACAATGAGGCACATGGTCGGACGAGGAGAGTGATTGAGCGGACATTTGGTCTCCTGGAGAGCCGCTTCTGCTGCCTGGACAAGACAGGAGGGGCCCTCCCATATGCCCCAGCAAAGGTGTGCAAGATTGTCATCGTCTGCTGCATGCTACACAACCTGGCAGTGCGGAAGGAGTTGCCTCTCATCCTGGATGACGATGACCAACATCCGCCACCTGTGGAGGATCCTGGCCTGGACCACGATGCCAGTGATGATGATGATGATGGTGATGGTGATGTCCGCACACAGCTCATCTCCAACTTCTTCAGCTGAATGTGAGTATCCAGAGATGTCATGTCAATGATGTGAATTTGCATGATATGTGTTGGTGGTGCTCTGGTGCTGTTTGAGTGTGTCCATGGGCTACATGACTGTATGCGTGTAGCGATCCAGTAGCATCCAGCAAGGCGATTCGATGATAATTATTAGAAATTGTCCTGGATCCTTTTTTTAAAAGAGGAATCATGATGCTCCCCTGGCATGAATTTGGAATTTTCCCGGAAGCATAACAATCGGAATATAAGAGAGCTAAAAATGTTCTCCACTCTTCAGGGTTATTTTGAAGAACTTTAATTGGAATTTTATCAGGCCCCATTGCTGCAGAAGATCTAGCTACCTTTATCTAGTGTGCTATCTGCTGGGTTGTTGGAGCTAAAATGCCTTAATTCTTTTTTATCTTCCAATGATTATATTTACTCAGTTTTCCAGTGCTCATATTTGGTATGTACAACTCATAAATGTACTTTTCCCAGTCAGAGGATGAAACTGGTGAAGCTTGTAGGGGTTTCCTTGTTCCCATTTCTTTAGCAATTAAATTCCAAAATGCCTTACTATTTTCCATTTTTACTGCTATTTGGATATTTACCCTGTTTTTGTCCTTTTGATCCTGATGTTTTTTTCTCTTTTTTCCGTTTGCAAATTTTTTAACCCCTTTGCTGCTAGGCCTTTTCCCCCCCCTGTGCTAAGCCTTTTTTTGGCTATTTGGGGTAGTTCGCGCTTAGGCCCCTGTAACTTTTTGACCACATAAGGTATCCACGCCAAATTTGCGTCCTTTTCTTCCAACGTCATGGGGATTCTAAAGGTACCCAGGGTTTGTGGATTCCCCTGGAGGGGACCCAGAAATTAACCAAAATACAGCTACATTTTGTTTTGGAAAAATGGGAAAAAAGTGCTGCAAATGAAAGCATCTGGTTTTTTCCCCTGCAAATGGTATCAACAAAGGGTTTATGGGGATTAAATCACACTTTTCCCAGATTTCAGGGACTGACAGACTTTTGTCAGAAAACCAACATTTTTTACACAGTTTTGGCATTTTACTGGGACATAGCCTATTTTTGCTATTTTTTGTGCTTTCAAACTTCTTCCAGTTAATGGTAGAAATGGGTATGAAAGCAATAATGGATCCTGGAAAGCTATACATTTTAAGAAAGTAGACACAATTCTGAACTTAGTAAGGGGTCATTTGTGTAGATCCTTCAAGGTTTCTTTTTTTTTTTTTTTTTTTGTCCTCATCTCACCAATAAGCTTATACGGGTCTTATGAAGCCGATATTTCAGTCTGTGGGCCCTCCGGCTTACCGCACTAGCTTAGGTCGCCTGACCAGTCCTGCTCGTTTTGGGACTTGGTGTAATCATAGGACGAACTATATTAATTTCAAATTACGTCCCCATCTCGTAAGAGGTAGCCAGATGTTTATCGAGCTATCCCCTTCTCCTTCATGATCCAAGCGAGCCATAGCAAATGCGGCTTTAAGCCATTCTTCACTTTTTGGGGGAAGGGAATCCTTCCACCTTTTACATATCTCTCGCCGTGCGAGTATAATCATATATAGAAGTAGCCCGCGCTGGATCTGCGGTGCAGTCTGACAGAATAGTCCATCGTCCCCAAAGAGGACTAGTGCCAAATTTACATCAATATTAGCTTTAAAAATGTCTTGTAAAATGTCACCGATCCCCTTCCAAAAATTCTTTAACTCAGGACACTCAAAGAAGATATGAAGGTCATTGGCAGTTGGCAACAAACATCTAGGACATTTTGGTGCTGGGGACGGGGCAAACTTAGCTATCTTGGCTGGGGTATAATAAAGCCTATGTATAACAAAAAAGTGGTTCTTCTTTAAGCTTGCAGGTTTAATAAATTTATATAGTACTTTCAGTGATGGCTCAAACAGGGCGTCTATACATGGTTCAAGAGGGGTTTGATTCCAAACTAGGGTAGGGATGGGATCTCCTGATCTTCCGCTTCTAACAAATAATTGTACCACACTGATATCTCCTTCTTTATTGGGTGTGTGGAGTGGCACAAACTCTCTATGTCCCAATTCCCTCTTGTTTCGCCTTTTTCTGCATCAAACCAGGATACCAGTTGGAAATATTTAAATCTGGAAAACCCTGTACCAATCCTAGCCCTCAATAGTTCCCATGAATGTATCCCCCTGAATCCAGCAGGTCAGACCAGATGTTTATGCCCGCACTCTTAATGGGTACCGCGAGGCTATCTCTAAGACAACAGGGAGTTCCAGGGAGCCCCAAATAGGTGCTAGATCGGAATAGTATCCTATCCCCCATCTAATTCTGACTTTGTACCATATTTCCAAAGCTGCCTTGAGGACCTTCAGACGTACTCTCTTGAAGTATTTTGGGGCCCCGAACTTATATAAAAACGCCTCACCTCCTCCTCCTCCCTCCATTCTTACCATTTCTCCCAACAGCATTCCCCACGCCGACTCATCCGGTTTCCCTAGCAGCATCCGAACTTCCTTAAATTGAAATGCTGCTGCGTACCAGTTTATATCAGGAAGAGCCAGCCCCCTTTTTTTAATCTACGTCTCAATTTCTTCCATGACATTCTCACACCCTTGTCTCCCCAGATGAAACTCCCGATCTTACTCTGCACCTTACTGATGCACTTATATGGGAAGACCAAGGGTATTGTGGAGAACAAATACGAAAGCTTGGGAAGAATAACCATCTTTACTAAATTAACTTTCCCATAAATAGTTAAGGGAGGTTCCTCCATCTAGCAAAGAGGCGGTCTATTTCTTTGGTTATTCTGTTCAGATTAATCTGGGGAATTTTTTCCAAATCTTTAACAATGATGATACCTAAGTATCTTAACTCGTTGCTAGTTGTGCCTTTCCATTGATCTAAGTTCCAGCACATCACCTCAGTCTTTGATGTATTTACTAGATAACCTGACAGAGTCCCAAACCTCTCCAAAAGCTCCTCCACCCGGGGAATAACCACCACAGGATCGTTGGTGTACAATATTAAGTCATCAGCATACAACGCTAACTTACAGCTATAATGCTGAGACTTAAAGGGATAGATCGAATCATCTAAACTAATGGCTTGAGCTAACGGTTCAATATAAATGTTAAACAGGAGAGGCGAAATCGGGCAACCCTGCCGGGTCCCCTCTGGATGTTAAAACTAGGGGTCAGGAGACCGTTCAACAGAATCCGGGCAGAGGCTCCCTGATAACAATGTCTCAGGGTTTGAGTAAAAATCGGGCCGAATCCCATTACGTCTAGTACTTCCCAAAGGTACACCCAGCAAACCCTATCAAAGGCCTTGGCCGCATCCAAGGCAACTATGGCCAAAGGATCAGATCTTTCAATGGCCAAGTCGATATTTCCTATTAATAATTGAGTCTGTCTCTGGATGTATCTTCCAGGGACAAAGCCCTTCTGATCAATATGGATCAAGCCTGGAATCAATTTCGCCAATCTCCCCGCTAAAATACCCATAAAGATCTTGTAATCGGCATTCAGCAGGGAGATTGGACGATATGAATCGGCCTTTAGCGGATCCTTGCCTGGTTTTAGAATCAGGACAATTGTAGCCTCCTTCCAAGACTCCGGGACTTTACCTGTGGGGCAGTACACTGAATTAAAAATGGTACCTAGTACCGGGGACAACTCCTCTACTAACAGTTTGTACACTTCATTCGGAAGCGAGTCCATACCTGCAGCCTTTTTATTCCTACATTTTTTGATTTGCTCAGCTATCTCCTCTACTGTAATGGGGGCCTCCAAATTTTTACGACTCTCCTCTGACAAAGAAGGCAGAGATTTAGTCCTCAACCATGTTTGTATAATATTTGGAGATGGAGCTAAATCTTCTTTATAGAGATCCGAAAGAGAGAGAGCAAACAAGTTTGCATGTCTTCAAAGCTCCTCGATTTCTCCCCTTTGCTGTTAACTATCAGTTCGGTAATATTATTCTTAGATCGATTAGTTCTTGCTTTCCAGGCCAGTAAGGCACCTGCTTTCTCCCCATATTCAAAATTTTGCATATTCCTAGTATGCCATTGTGCCCTGCATTTTATATCTAATTTCCCCTGTAATCCTGTCTTGCATCTTCTAGGTCACTCATAACTTGTCGCAAATGCCCTTGGTCCCCATGACTTAATCTGTTCCTCTCACTCTCTAACTTGGCTATTTTTTCCTCAATTAGTTTTAGGGCCCTAGCCTCAGCTCTGTTCTTAGAACATATAAGACCATGGAACCTCCCTCTCAAATTTGCCTTATAGGCATCCCAGATAAAATCCATTGTTGTGGAGCCCATATTCAAAGAGAAAAATTCTAACGTGGACTGCTTTATGGCCTGAATAATTTCGGGATTCTGAAGCATTGCCCTATTGAGCGTCCATCTTGTCTGCATCGAGCGCCCTTTACTTTGAAGTGAAAACTGCACTGGGGCATGATCTGAAAGATGGCTTGGCAAAACTGAAATTCCCTCCAGGCCACCCAGAGTGGATCTATCCATCAATATATAGTCGATTCTGGAGGAGTGACGGTGCTTTTTGCTGTAATACGTATATCCCTGTAGATCTCCCTTCTTTGCCCTCCACGCATCCACTATGTCCAAGTCGTGTAGCATGTTTACCAATGCACGACGTACCCTAGGGGCCCCGACATGATAACTCACGTTGGACCTATCTTTTGAAGGGTCCAAGAGAACATTGAAGTCTCCACCTATTATAATAGGAGGGGTTTCCATTATCAGTTTTGATTGCAACTTGCAGATGTATGTTGGGTCGTCTACATTAGGGCCATAAAATGAAGCACAGACTAAATCTGAGTTTTCCAAAGCCAATTGTACGACCAACCACCTCCCAGTGTGATCCGACTGCGAATTTTTTATAGAACAGGGGGCTCCATGTTTAATCAAGATTGCTACACCCCTACTGTGGATAGTTTGCTGCGATGCAGAGTAGCATTTTATCCAAGGCACTCCCGAAAAACAGACCGACTTTCCAAAAGCTCAAATGCGTCTCCTGCAGAATACACACCTGAGCCGAGGAAAGTTCTAAATATTTTAAAATTAGCCTTTGCCTACGGGGACACCTTAACCCATTAACATTCCAGGAGATAAAAATAATCCTACTGTCCCTTTTATTTTGGTTTCCTGCCATTAAACTGCTGATCTGTTACACCATCTTGACAGTATTTCCTTAAATCTAAAGTGAGATGAGGTTCATTTTTTTATTTTTTACCCACTGCTCCCCACCCAGTGCATCCAGTGCACCTCCCCTCCCATCTCCCCCAATACCACCCCTGCCCATGAGGAACCCTCCCTTCCAATAGGCGAACCTGTTCGGCCCCTTTCCCCCTTAGTGTAAAAACTATATGTATATTTTAAATCCTGCTATCAGCAAACAAAATATCAAATGATATCTCCCCTCTTCCTCAATGCCCTCCTTCCCCCCCGCTCAATTTTGAGGTATCATTTTACTCGGGAGAGTGAGGGGAACGCTTTGGAGTAGGACATTTGTGCCGTCACGGTGATCCCACACAAAAATCAGTCGAAAAAGTGATTTTTTCAGCTAAATGTGAGGTTTGCATGGTATTCTGGGTAGGGAAATGTTGGGGGATCCACGCAAGCCATACCTCACTGGACTCCCCAGGGTGTCTAGCTTTCAGAAATGTGTGGGTTTGGTATGTTTCCCTAGATGGCCGCCGAGCCCGGGGCCAAAAACCCAGGTGACCCCCATTGCAAAACAAGATCAATTTGTGATAGGTAATTTTGATGTCTCTACAATATGTTTTGGGCCCTTGCCTGACGCAGGTACTTGGCCCACCCACAAGAGTGAGGTACCATTTTTATCGGAAGACTTTGGGGAATGTGGGGTGGGTGGAAGCTTGTGGATCTGCGCAGATTCCCGAACTTTCCATCACAGAAATGTGAGGAAAATTTGTTTTTTTTACAAAGTTTGAGGTTTGCAAGGGATTCTGGGTTACAGAACCGAGTGAGAGCCACACAAGTCACCACATCCTGGATTCCCCTGTGTGTCTAGTTTTCAAAAATGTATAGGTTTGCCAGGTTTCC
Organism: Calotriton arnoldi; assembly: GCA_963921515.1. Classification (NCBI taxonomy): domain Eukaryota; kingdom Metazoa; phylum Chordata; class Amphibia; order Caudata; family Salamandridae; genus Calotriton; species Calotriton arnoldi. The sequence goes on along the minus strand of CAWUFW010008963.1, from coordinate 473,446 downwards.
TTGGGTGCCAGCTGTGCTAGGACCCAAAATCCACAGGTAGGCACATTCCGAAAAAAAAGTCTGTGCCTAGTGGGCTTTCTGCCACCCTGGGGAGGGGGGGAAATCGGGGGCTATTGCCCCGATATGCCCCCAAGGGGGGCAGAAAGACTGTGGCTATATTTTTTGGGTGGGTGGGAACATCGGGATGCCCATTCTGGGCAGCCCACACCCCTACATATAAAAAACACCTAGTGGGCTCTCTGCCCCCCCCCCCGGGGGGCAGATCAGGGGCAACTGCCCCCATCTGCCTCTTGGGGGGGCATAAAGACTGTGGCATCTTTTTGGGGGGGGGTGTGGGGGCATTGGCATACCCATTCTCGGCAGCCCCCACCCCTGAATGTTGAAAAAAATATACCCTTGGTGCCTAGTGGGATTCTGCCCCCCCGAGGGGGCAGATAAGGGGCTATTGCCCCAACTGCCTCTGGGGGCAGAAAAACTGTGGTAATTTTTGGAGGGTGGGGGCATTGGCATGCCCATTCTGGGCAGCCCCCACCCTACCTATAAAATAAAAACAAATCCCTGGTGCCTAGTGGGCTTTCTGCCCCCCCTGTGGGCAGATCAGGGGCTACTGCTCCCATCTGCCTCCTTGGGGGGGCCGAAAGACTGTGGTATTTTTTTGGGGGGGTGGGGGCATTGGCATGCCTATTTTGGGCAGCCCCCACCCCTACGTATATACAAGAAAAAAATCCCTGGGGCCTAGTGGGCTTTCTGCCCACCCGGGGGGCAGATTAGGGGCTATTGCCCCCATCTGCCTCCTGGGGGGGCAGAAAGTCTTATGCCTTCTTTGGGGGGGTAGGGTGGGGGCATTGGCATGCCCATTCTGGGCAGCCCCCACCTCTGGCCTATAAAAAAAATCCCTGGCATCGAGGGTGCTTTCTGCCCCCCCCAGGGGGGCAGGAAGGCTGTCTGCCAAAATTGTATGGGGGAGCAAAGACCCTTGCCCAAGGGGCCGCTCCCCCCTCCCTGGTGGCTAGTGGGTGGATCCCTACTTGGGGATCACCCTCCTGGGGTGATCCCCAAGCAGGGATCCACTAGGGAAGGGTACCATTGGAAAGGGGAGATTCCCCCCTTTTCAACGATACCTCTCCCATGTTTTTCGGTGCTCGGGGGGCTGAGATAGCCCCACAAGCACCGAAACTGTTGCTTTAAGTTTCAGTTTCGTTTTCATTGTAATGACGATCGTCATTGCAATGAAAACCCTAACCATACTTTGGGAGGTTGGGGAAGCTCTTCCCCACCTCCCAAAGCAAAAAAAAAAAAAAGGGGAAATCCCTCTGCTGTTTACAGCGGAGGGATTTTTTTTAAAGTGTGCTCATGATGGAATGGTTCCGTCATGAGCACACTTGAACTTGTACCCATGACGGAACCATTCCATCATGAGCATGGAAGGGGTTAAAACTTTATTATTTCTTTCTGTCTGATCCCTGAAAAGTGCTGAAACTGCATTCTAATCAGTCTATTTAATTTAGTTGTTTCATAGTCTGAACTCTTTCTTTTCATATACCTAGTACTCTTTTTCTGGCCGTTAGATTGTTGGAATTCCATATTAGCCATCCTTTTTTCTGTTCTACTTTGGTGATACCGTTCTCCTGTGTTAAGAACCATGAAGAAATAGACTGAGTTAAAAGTTCAATTTTCAGATACAGGATTGCATGGTCACTTTCTGATGTAAATGTAATGTTTAAGGATTGAGCTTTTCTGAATAAATCCTGGCTACAGATTATATAATTCAGAATAGAGGAACTAAAGGTACCTTTTGTTGTGAATGTTGCCGGCATCGTCTCTACTCTTCCATTCAAAATAACTCCATTCATTGCGGTAACTGAGGAGAGAAGTATTTTCCCACGCTTGTCTGCTTTTATCTTTATTGGAAATATGGGTAGTGGAATTACCATGCTTCCTCTTAATCAAAGATCCCCAATTTTTCTTGAAGTGCATTTGAGATTTTCCTGTTAAAGTCTCCTGTTAAAATTACGGCAGGATACCCTTTTAGTTCTATTACCGAATCTATTTTCTCAAAAGTTTTTATCGTTAGAGAATCGAAAGTAGATCAAGGGGGGATATAAACATTGAAGATTAAAAGGTCTTGGGTAGTGTCTAAACTCTCTTTCCAGTGCTTGATCCTAATGCATTGAGCATTTGTAAGAGACAAGTTAATTACTTCCAAGTCCCACTGAATTTCTTCCCATAAGAGGATTGCAAGTCCACCTTTTGCGTGGCCCCTCCTCACAGCAACCACCTGGACATCATATACAAAATAACCTTTTTGATCAACAGATTGTAGCGCCAAAGTTACTTGTAGAGTCACTATCGCGGGGATGGTTTCCAGAATTAATGCTAACTTTTCCGGGTCTTTTCCGGCAATGTTCCATGATGCGATTTTTAAACTCCTGTTAACCTTTCCCTGTTTGTTACTGTTCAGGTTACTGGAAATCCATAACCAAGCACCTTTATTAGATGGTCTCTCTACTTTTAACGGATTATTATTCCAAATTTGCCTTTCTCCATCTTTGATAAAAATGGTCAGATTTTCTTCAGGAGCTCTTGCAAGGATCTTATGATCAGAAGGTGTATGGTGATGATGAAAATTCTTACACTCCTTCCACTCCTTTAAGTTTTTATGTTGAGTTTCATTTTCTTTTTGTTCAGCTCCTATTACATCAAATCCATTTCAATGAAGAGTTTCACTTTCTTTTAAAATTATAGAGGGGATCACATTGGACCAAAACTCAACAATTGCCACCGAAGGTTGAGATTTATTCGGAAAAGCTACTAGTTTAATTTCAGATGTTGTTAGTGAATGAAGTGAATGGATCTTGTGAAGGAGATTTAGGATTTTCCTAAGATTTAGTGGATCATTTTCCTGGGGGAATAAGTCTGTGATTTCCAGGATGCGGTAATGGATATGAACGCGCGGCACCTTTCCGTTTAAATTCCCTGAGCTTAATTGGATTTTTATTTCAGGATTAGTCATGAACTGTGGATCTTTTATTAAATTTATGGAGAAATTTGGGGCATAAGGATTCAGCTGTTTCTGTTCTTCTTCACTATCAACTAGTGATTGATGATGATCTTTATTTTGTAAGGACTGTAGAAGCATAAGATTTTGACCGTTTGGTGAGACTTGCCGATCAGGAGATAAGGACTGATGAAATTTTAACTTCTGTGTCTTTCGTTTCAGAAACCTTCGTTTTGTTCTTTCCTTATGACTTTTTTCCTTGGTTCTTTTGTTTCTTTTTCCCTTCCTCTTTGGCATAGAACCTAACTTCTTTAAAGCGGGAGTTCCCAGTATATTCTTTTCTTCTTCTTTTATTAATTGGTTTGGTGACCTTTGAGATTTTTTCTGATTAAAAATTGGAAAAAGTGTGTTAACATCGCTTGAATTATTTTCTCTTACAGGGTCCTTAAACAATTTTCAAAGGGAGTAGATATTATCATCATTAGTGATCTAATTTTTCTCTTTTTTTGGGGTAGTTCTGCCCATTTGGGTCGCCTTTTGTATCTTGGTTGGTAATTGACCTTCAATTGATAATGATGTTTTTCGGGATTGCTCTTTTCCTCCCTCAATTATGTCTTTTTTTTCTGTTGTAGTATATGAATTTTGCTTTAGTTGTTTTTTCCTCTTCTGGTCTACTAGGTGCTGAAGTATTTCCGTTTGTGTTTCCGGGATCTGGTCTGAATGTTCCACATAGTTTTCTAAAAGAGCCAATATTGATTCCAAGATTAGGGTACTTGATACGGGATCTTGCCTATTTGGGGATTTTAAGGTGTTAAACAGTGGGAAATCTGGAGACTGCGAAAGATTTTCCACTAAATCAGAGATATTACTTGGAGTGCTATGAAATAGGTGAAGAGACTCCTTTATTGGTTTAGATACCTCTAGTGGTGGACCAGCATTATAATTATTATCCGGTAGAGTAAAATCAGTATCTGGAATTGTAAGTGGTACCGCTTCTGTAGTTTGACATGATAATTCATGATATTCTAAGTGCTCAACTGCTTTTGTATTCTCAGTTGCCTGTTTTCTTTCATATCCTTTGGAGGACTGTGTGAAATTATTGTCTTTTGATTTCTTGTGTTCTGTTTCAACGTTATTGTATCGGTCATGTGACTTATCCTGTTCAGCCATCTCGTTTGTGTGGCCCGTATTTGACGAGTAGGTGAAAAAAATTGTTATCTATATATTTCTAGGCAGTGCTCCAATATGGGCTGCTTTGCACTTGTTCTTTCTTGTTGTTTTTTCCGTGCCCAGTCTTTTCATATGGATTGTTCTACTTCTCAATTTCTTATAGGCCATGGAGGTAGGGGAGAGCTAGCTGGGATTCACCAAGCTTAACTGGAGATCACTATGGGTTTGTGCGTGGTAGTTGAGAAATGCAGTTGCAGGGGCTAGCTTGCCCAGTTATACTGCTTGTACTGTTGTTATTGGCCTGCCCCTCTGTGTCTACCAGGGTCAATCAATCAAACAATTAATCAATCAATCAGGGTTTTGTAAAACGTGCTACTCACCCGTGAGGGTCTCAAGGCGCTGGGGGGGTGGATCAGCAGTTCTGTTAAGTCAAAAAGCCAGGTCTTGAGAGCCTTCCTGAAGGTGTTCAGGGAGGGGGCACGTCGGATGTCGATCAGGAGCTCGATCCAGGTCTTGGCCGCGATGTAGGAGAAAGCTCTTCCCCTTGTTCTGGCTCTCCGGATGCGCGGGGTTTCGGCGAGGGTGAGGTTGGTGGAGCGGAGGTTTCTTTTGGGTATGTGGAAGGTGATTGTCTCGTTGAGGTATTGGGGTCCTGTGTTGTTGAGGCATTTGTAGGCATGGGTGAGTATCTTGAAAGTGACTCTCTTCTCGACGGGGAGCAAGTGGAGGTTCCGTAGGTGTTGGCAGATGTGCTCATGTCGGGGATGCCTAGGACGAGTCTGGCTGCGGTGTTCTGTATCATCTGGAGCTTGCGGAATAGAGACTTGTTGATGCCGGCTTAGAGGGCATTTCCGTAGTCCAATCTGCTGGTTATGAATGAGTGGGTGACTGTCTTCTTTGACTCGGGGGATCCATTTGAAGGTCTTTCAGAGGATGTAGAGGGTGTTGAAGCAGCTGGAAGCGACGGTGTTGACCTGCTTGTTCATGGAGAGGGAGGAGTCGAGTATGATGCCGAGGTTTCTGGCGTGGTCCGTGGGGGTCGGAGGGCTGCGGAGGGCAGTGGGCCACCAGGTGTTATTCTATGCTGATGGGGTGGTTCAGAGTAGGAGGACTTCTGTTTTCTCCGAGTTGAGCTTTAGGCAGCTGTTGCTCATCCAGGATGCAACATCCTGCATTCCTTCTTGGAAATTGAGTTTTGTGGTAGTGGGGTCCTTGGTGAGGGAGAGGATGAGCTGGGTGTCGTCGGCATAGGATACTATGCTGAGGCCGTGCTGTCTGACGATGGCGGCAAGGGGGGCCATGTAGATGTTGAAGAGGGTTGGGCTGAGTGATGATCCCTAGGGTACACCGCAGTTGATTTCCGTGGGTTCGGAGAGGAAGGGTGGTAGTCTGATTCTTTGGCTTCTGCCGATGAGGAACGAGCGGATCCAGTCGAGGGCAGTTCCTTGTATGCCGGCCTCATGTAGTCTGGCGGCGAGTGTGCAGTGGGAGACGGTGTTGAATGCTGCTGACAGGACAAGTAGGATTAGGGCTGCGGTGTGGCCTTGGTCAAGGAGGGTGCGGATGACGTCTGTGGCGGCGAGTAGGGCAGTCTAGGTGCTGTAGTTGCTGCGGAATCCGGATTGGGAGGGGTCAAGGATGGAGTTGTCTTCGATGAACTTTGTTGGCAGTGCATTGACGGTCTTCTCATCGACTTTTGCCGTGAAAGGGAGGAGAGAGATGGGCCGGTAGTTCTTGAGGTCCGTGGGGTCTGCTGAGGGTTTCTTAAGCAGGGGTCTGACTTCTGCGCGTTTCCAGTCGTCGGGGAAGGTGCCGGTCAAGAAGGTGGCATTGATGGTGCATCGTAATTCTGGTGCAATGGCGGTGGTGGGTCTGTGGTAGATGTGTGGTGGGCAGGGGTCCATGGGGGCCCCCGAGTGGATGCCTTTTATGCTCGAGGTGGTCTCTTCGGTCGTGACCGGCGTCCAGGAGGCGATGGTGGGCTGGCTGGTGTTGCCGGTGGGCACGGTGGTTGCGGAGTCAGTTGTTTGTTCGTTGAAGTTGTCATAGAGGTTCTTGATTTTCAGATGGAAGTACGATCCGAGCTTGTAGCAGAGGTCCTGGGAGGGAGTGATGTCCGTGGTTTCGCTGAGGGACTTGGTGAATGCCTGGATGACGCTGAAAAGCTCCTTGGAGTTGCTGGCGTTGGCGAGGATTTTGTTGTGGATGGAGGTTCTTTTGGTGGTTCTGATGTGTTGGTGGTATTCCGTCATGGAGTGTTTTGTAGGTGGTGTGGTTTTCGGGCGTCTTGTTGTTTCCCCAGTTCTTCTCGAGGCATCTGCAGGTGCGTCTGGCTTCTTGGAGGTCTGCGGTAAACCAGGTGGCTTTCCTGTGGCGCTGTCTGTCGGAGCTGCATAGCGAGGCGAGCTTGTCTGCGCAGCTGGAGATCCAAGTGTGAAGTTCCTTGGCTGCGAGGTTGGCGTCGGTTGTGGCGGTGGGGGTGTCGTGTTTGAGGGTGGAGTTGAGCTGCTCCTCGGTGACTCTGCTCCAGTTTCTTCACGGAGGGCGTGGAGTGGGTTTCGGTGGCTTGAGTTTGTTGATGAGGAAGTGTGCGCAGTAGTGGTCGGTCCATGGGGGTTGTGTGGTGCGGCTGAAGTGGGTTCTATTTCCCCCTGCGAAGATGGAGTTGAGGGTGTGTCCTGCCTTGTGGGTGGGCGTGGTGACGAGTTGTTTCAGTCCGATGTTGGTGAGGTTGTGAAGGAAGGTGGTGGAGTTGTGGTCGCTGGGGTTGTCGAGGTGGAAGTTCAGGTCTCCGATGAGTATGTAGTCCATGGAGGCGATGGCGTGGGGTGCGATGAGGTCGGTGATGGTGGAGGAGAAAGGGGCGTGGGGGCTGGGGGGTCTGTAGGCGAGGGTGCCGCAGAGTGTGGAGTTCGGGCTGGTCTGGACCTGGAAGTGTAGGTGTTTGGCGGCGAAGAAGGCGTCGCTTGAGGTGGAGAGGCAGAGGGAGTTCTTGTGAGCGATAGCGAGTCCTCCTCCCGGGTGGTTGGGGCGGTCCTTCCTCTGGATCTTGTATCCGTCCGGGAGGGCGATGGCGATGTCGGGGGCAGAGGATGCGTTGGTGCAGGTTTCTGTAAAGAAGGCGGCATCTGGTGAGAGGGTGTCAAGGAGGTTCCAGATCTCTACGGTGTGTCTGTGCATGGAGCGCACATTGAGGAGGATGCACTTCAGGGCATCGGCGGTGTTGGTGGTGGGGGCGGCGGTGAAGGTCTGGCGGCAGTGGCAGCAGGAGAACTGGCCGTGGGTTGTGTTTGGGGTGGACTGCTGGCAGTTGTTTTGTCTTCTGGGGTTGAGTGCATGGAGGGCAGCTGCGTTGTAGCGGTGGATGGGTGGAGATCCAAGGTCCCTGGCGCTGGTCGTGGTCGGGTCACGGCCGGGCGCAGACGGGCTTGCCAGCGGCGCGCCCGCTGCGCGAACGCGCAGTGGCTGCCATTAAATAGGGAAGGGGAGGGACGTGCAGGTGGGAGCGGGGACCGTCTGGGGGGAGGGGCCGCAGGGGCAGCAGCGGCAGAGACGGGGACACAAAAACCGGCACAACAGAACAGGGCACAACAGAACGGGCACAACAATTGGTCAAATTAAAACAAAAAGACAAAAGTACACGCACAACCAAGGATACGGGGCAACGACCAGGCAGAATGGGCACAGAAGCGGACAACAGCAGCCTCGAACACCTACCAGGTGGAGGTCAGTGGCGGAGCACACACAGCAGAGCTGCTGGGGAGAGAGCAGGTCTCAGACCTTCCTGAGCTAGATGGGAGCGAAGAGCTGACACTTGCACCAGAATAGGGCTGTGCCTCTCTCCACACACACAGAGCTGCATGCCCCCGTAGTGAGTCTGGAGCCAGAACAGGAAGGGCAGGTACCCTGTGGACTTCAAAGGCCTCTCTTTGAAGTTTCCTCCACTTCAAAGGCACAACTGGGTATACGTACTGGACCCCTGACACTGCCAACTCAGTACACTTTGGATCTGAGGACACTCTGCCAGGAAGAAGGACTGCTGTGCTGCTGAAAGGACTGCCTCTGCTGGATTTCCTGGACTTGTGCTCTGGTGTGTCTGCCCTGCTGCCTGCTGCCCCTTGCCTGATGGTGAGTACTGGACTTGACTCTCTACATTCCCAGTACTGAGTAACTTCAAGGACTTGCTGGCTTGCCTCCTGTTCTGAAGTCTCAGGGACATCAAAGACTTCATTCAACTCTGCTTCAGCTGCTGGACTCTGCCAACTTTGAAGCCTGTCCTGCCAAGAGGTGCCAATCCAGTCCAGGGCCTTTCTGCAGCTGTTTTCTGTCAAAATCCACATATCACCTTCTTTGTGCAAGTCAGAACTGACGCATTTGCCTTTGACGCCAACGGAGTGCCTCTTAAGAGACTCCACAGCATCAACAGCGCAGCTTGACAATGACGCAGCACCTTCATCGTAAGGGGTTCAACGACGACATGGGACCCGACTGCGTGACTGAGAATCGACGCAGTTGCTCCTTGACGAGGTCAGATGCTCTGGAAAGGTGCTGTTTTCAGTGGGCCACGTGGCTTTTCAGATTTGACCTGGTCCAGCTCAACCTCAAGTAACACCTACGTTTTATTGACTTTTGAGCACTACATTTCAATTTCATATTTAAAAATTCATAACTCTGGTACTACTTATTGGTTTTTTGTCGTTTTGATCTTGTTTTGATAAAACAATTAAGCTCTATTTTTCTAACCTGGTGTGGATTATTTTTGTTTGGTGTTTCACTGTTTTACTGTTTTAAGTGCTGCACAAATACTATACATATTGCCTCTTAAGTTAGGCCTGACCGCTCTATGCCATGCTACCAGAGGGTGAGTACAGGTTAATTTATGGTGTGTATCTGACTTACCCTGACTTGAGCGTTGGTCCCTACATTGAACAGGGTGCATACCTCTGTCAATTGGAGACCCATTTCTAACACTAATATTATTTAATTGGTGGCACAGGAACTGCAGCTACTGCTGTTCTGTATTACCCATGTAGAGGCATTCCAAATTGACATACCTTCTAGCAACCCTCCATGCCAACTGAGGTGACCACTGCTGGTCTTGTCTGATATGTGCACTAATATTAGTGGCTCAGAATGATTTTGACTGAACATAAGTAACTCATTTCAGTAAAAGTTGGAGACCCCTGGCTTGGAACATGTTTTCATTTTGTAAAAGTGCTCTCCGGGTGCATCACGCTCAAATATTAGTCTTAAATGTCTTATTTCACAGTGGTCTCACACATTTTTATGATTGCTGAATCTGCTTAGCATTCTGTACGATTTTTGGCCTCTCTTTGTATATGATCCTTAATTGGAATTAACCAATTTTCTGGGGCAAAGACTCATCCCCTTCCGCCACAGTTGCCCCATGCTAAGCCCTTTTCGGATGTTTGGAATAGCTTGCGCTTAGTTTAAAAATCCAGAACATTTTTTCCACAAAAGGTATCCAAGCCAAATGTATGTCCTTTTTTACCAACATCCTGGGGATTCTAAAGATACTGAGGGTTTGTAGGTTCCCATGGAGAGAACTGAGAAACAGCCAAAATATGGCTAAATTTTAGGGGCTTTTAGGAGAAAATGGGAATAAGTTCTGTGCATGCAAGCATGCAAGCATGGTTTTTTTGCTAAAAGTGTCAATAACAAAAGGTTTCCTGTACTAGGATCACCATCTTTCCTACTTTCAAAGGAAAAACAGAGTTGTATCAAAAAAAGAATTTTTTTACAGCAGGTTTTCGTTTTCCTAAGAGGCATTCCATTTTTCCTAATTTTTGTGGTTTCAACCTACTTGCAATTTGTGGTGGAAACACAGGTGAAACCCAAGGATGATCCCGGAAAGCTATGCATTTCTGAAAAGTCCCCAAAATTCTGAATTAGACAAGTGGTCATTTGCACAGATCCCTCAAGGTTTTCTGAAAGAACCTAACTATTTTATTAAAAAAATAATACAAATGAGGAGGTAAAAAATTACCATTGGTGATGACGTTTTCATCTGTCATTTTTTGTCATGATGGCCAAGTTATGAAAACAATATATGGCTATGTCCATAAAACCGTTCTGGTCAAAAAGATATATAATGTTTAGGTTTTTCCAAAACACAAGGAACCCAGAGCCAACAACTGAGAGGCAGCTTATCATGATTTTTCATCATGTAGCGACTATGCAGCATTTCATATGGTAAAATCTAATTAATTAAAAAATGAGTATGAAGGAAACCTATGTATTTCTGAAATGTTCACAACATACTGATATTAGGAACAGTGGTTACTTTTACGCCTTTATATATGGGTTTACCCTTACTATCATGTGATTCAGAGGCATTTTGCAAAATGTGTTCTTTCATGCGCACTGGTTTACATTTGGAAACCAAAAATCCAATTGATAATAACAAATGTTCTACTATTCTGTGTTCTCACACATACATAGTATCCTACTTGTGGGGCTGGGCCTAGCACCTGTGGCACAAAACACGCCAAAAGGCGACCTGGAGACATCACATTTCACTCTGCAAAATCAATGCTATTTTTCACAATGTGGGTAGATGCAGAATTTGGAACCTAGGTCATCTGCCACCCAGCGATACCAACCAAACCCAGACAATTCTGAAAACAAGACACCCTTGGGAGTCCTAGGTGGTCTGGCTTGCATGGATCCCTCTATTGTTTCCTACCCACAATGTCTTGCATAAAATAAACACATATCTTCCTCACATTTCTGTGAGAGAAAGTTAAAAACACATATTCCTCACATTTCTGTGAGAGAAAGTTCCAGGAATGTGCGAGGATCCACACATTTCCTACCACCCACCATTCCCACACTTGTCCTGATGAAAATGCCACCCCACTTGTGCATGTGGTTCTAGCACTCGTGCACAACAGTCCCCAAAAAAAGTAACATGGAGAAATCAACATTTCCAGTCACAAAATTACCTGACTTTGCAATTGAGGTAGCTGCAGTATTTAGGCCTGGGCTTGGCCACCACCCAGGGAAATCTACTAAACCCAGATATCTCTGAGAAGTAGAAACTTAGGGGAGTCCAGCATGGTGTCACCTGTGTGGTTCACATTACGTTTTCTCACCCACAATGCCCCACAAGCCTCAACCTTTGCTTAAAAGCACTGATTTTCAACATATTTCTGCAACCAAAACTTCAGGAATCAGCTGGGATACACACAATTCTTATCTTCTAGCATTTTCACACTCGACCCGACACAAATGCTACCCTACTTGTGTGGCTGGGCCTAGTGCCTGCAATAGGAATGGATCAAACCAGTAACAATATGAGTCTTCGTGAAGGATTCCCATTGCCATAATTTTATCTGTCCGATTCTGCTTCAACGTGGAGAGACCAATTAGAGGTACAATGATGATTAATCACTAGGAAAAGGCAATGCTAATTATGAGATTATTCATAATCATAATAGAAGCCCTTATAACCTTGAATAATTAAAAATGTTTACTGCTTCATTTGAGAAATTGGGGGTATTATCTGAAGAGGGGAATTACCCACCTTAAATAATAACCACATTCCTTGTTAGGGTGAACCCTTAAAGTCACTAAACTAACCTGAGATCAACCCCCTCTTGGCTATGGCATAGAGCAGACATGCTTAACTTAAAGGGAAGGTGTAAAGTATGTATGCACTACTCAAATAGTAATAAAGTCAAAACAGAACACAAGAAAAATCCCAAACCAATTTAGAAAATATATTTTTATAAATAAAATGACACCAAAACATCAAAAATCCAATAAGTTGAACCAAAGTTATGATTATGATTTTTCAAAAAGCACCAAAAAGTGTTAAGCACTATCCATGCCCATCGGATCAAGGTTAAGGTTTACGGCCAATCACAATGGACCACTGGTCAGATACAGGGACCAGATTTGTCCCGGTCAGAAGTTTTACTTCAGATGTAGCCTCTGGAGGACAAGTCAAAAATCCTTAGTGGGACAAGGCAGCAGGCTATGGCCAGGGAGGACTCCATGTCATCAGAGAGCTGTTTGATGAGTTCTCTGTGAAGCAGTTGACTTTTGGTAGGAAATCTCAGAGTGGGAGAAATTTGAACTTTGCACTGAGAGAAGGAACCTTGCCCGACAGATACTTTTTTCGCTTTCGCCCAGTGAAGATTTCTACTTTCGGACGTAGTCACTTATTTGGAGTGTGGATTTATCCAGGAGGCAAACGGCCCAGCAGCAACTCACCTTCGTTGGATCGGCTCAGCAGGTTAGCCCCAGTCTGCCGTCAGTTCCTAGAACAAAACATTGGCAAAAAGTTTCTAAGTCCCAGAGTTCATGATTTATTAGGAAGAGTACACTTTGACACCAGCCAATGGTCCAGGATCTTAAGGACAGCATGTGTCAAGACTCACTCCAACAGAGAGGCTGATTTAGTAAGTGTGTTGGTTGATGGTAGTACATTTTGTTTATTTGCAGTGTGACTGGTTTCAAGCGTACGCAAGGGAAGGGTTGATTTGAAAATTAGATTGAGTTTTCTGGGTTTGAGCGGAAGGATGATGAAGACAGAGGCAAGGTTTTATGGTGCAGTGAGCAGGAGGAAGTGAAATCACAGTACAAACTGCTGACACAAACAGTTCTCCTCATCCTTTTAGGGTATTATGTGATTTTAGATTACCAATTTCGAGGAAGAATCATACCAAATTAGTAATCATATTTCTTGCTAGGCCAAAAAAACACTTTCAATGAGAAAACCAACTGTTACCAATGGTATATTTCAGAGGTCATTTTATTTATTAAATTAAGCTCTATTTTTCTAACCATGCGTGGTATAATTTTATGTGGTGTTTTCACTGTTTTACAAATACTTTACACACTGCCTCTAAGTTAGGCCTGACTGCTCTGTCCCAAGCTACCAGAGAGTGAGCAAAGGTTAATTTAGAGTTTGCCTGACCCTTACTCTGACTAGGTTTGTGGTTGTTGTTTGAATAAGGTTCATACCACTGTCAACCAACGACTCCATTCAATGGAAGTAAGGCCCATCTATTTAATAGAGCTTTGACTTTCCTCAAAATAGTCAAATAATTTAGATGAAACAGGTCTTCAAAGCTTGAGGAGGGAAAGATTCCTAAATAGCGTACTGGATGATTAAAAGCCAGGTGTAAACACTGCAGAATATCGCTTGCCTCTGTCCTAAACAGTAAAACTTCCCATTTCAAATGGTTAATCTTGAAGCTATCAGCTGCAGTAAATTCCTGAATTATGTCAAGCGCTTCTTGAATATTATTTTTTTCTGAAAAAAGCTTGATTTTTGACATTCCCTCTACTAGGGTATTAATCAAAGTTGTCTTCTGTAGCTTGACTGCCTGGGGCTCAATAAAAAAGCAAAACAAAAATGGCGACATTGGACAACCCTGACGGTTACCTCTCTTTATTGACACAACACCAATGTATTTAGCATTGATCAAAATCTTTGCCTTAGCACACTGATCAATATTCTTAAGCACTGCTTAAAATTACTTAGGGAAATTAAATTTCACTAAAATGGCAAATAATGCATCCCAATTGACTAGATCAAAGGCCTTTTCAGCATCGGTTAAAATTATTGCCTGGATCAGATAACTTGTGTTTGCCGACATTGATCTGCCCACTCTAAATCCATTTTGATCTTTCCTTATATCTTGTTGTGCCAAAGGCATTAATCATGTCGCCATCACCTTAATAAAACTCTTATAATCAGAATTTAATAAACTGATTGGCCTGTATGAATTAAAATTAAAAGGGGACTTATTTTTTCAGAAAACTGACTAGCAATGCTTCAGTAAAGGAGTTGGGAACATCTATCCCCTTCACGATTAGATTAACTATCTCTGTCAAAAAAGGTAAACGCTGCAGAGCAAATTCCTTGTAAAATTCTATTGGGATGCCGTTGCTCCCACATGTTTTTGCTTTTGCAATGGCCTTTAAAGCTGCCTCAACCTTGGACAGAGATATTTTCTCAATAGGAGTATGGTTATCTCACTGCGGCAATTTGTGGAGCTCAAAAGAGCTGAGCTGATGGTCCAGCTCTATCAATGGGACTTATTCTACTTTTTGATTTAGATCATAATAATGTTGATAAAATATCTGGTCTAGCTCTTCTTTAAGGCATGTTTAGATCTTGGAAAATGGATTAATAATAGTCTGAATATTATTGTTGCGCTTTTTACTCCAAGTGGACCATGCCAAATGTTTGCCAATCTGTTGGCTTTCTTCATAGACTTTCTGCTTTCTTCAGCCAGAAAGAAAGCCCTGAGGTTCTGCGATGCCTTGTTGAACTCCTGACACTGTCTTGCTTGATCGTTCACATTGTTCCTCAACCCCCTTACTGCACCTGATGTCTTTTCCAGGGCCACCTGCAGCTCCCTAATTTTCATTGAACGATCCCAGTTTAGTTTAGCTTTTTAAGCAATTGTCCACCCCCTAAATGTAGCTTTAAAGGCCTCCCATACTGTAAAATAATTGAGAAGTCTTACCGATAAGCTGCCATATGGGTCAATTTATTCTCTGTGGGAATTTCAGTTATATATTAGATTGCTCATTAGACACAACTAACCCCAACCCGTGCATCGGTTAGGGAAGGTGCGGGGAGCCAATTGCAGGTTAATGGAAGTTTTGAATCTCATGGATGTCTGCAGAGAATTTAAACACTACTCTCATACACATAGTTTCTTAATTTTCCCAGAGTGTGAATCTGATGCACAAATAGATATCTTCCCCAGAATTTCTTTCAGGCACAATCATCTTTGCATATCAGTTTGTTTATCTGAGTCTAAAAAGGGTTAATATAGATGGAAATGTGAGAGATTCCTTTTAAAGGAGGTGGAATACAAGGAATATATGAAGAGACATCAGGGAATTCCTAGAATTTATTATTGGATGGAATTGCACCTATTAGGATGGCATTGGATTCTTTGAAAGCCTCTATAAAGGGCAAAACTAATATGCTATACAGTACATACAAAGAAGAGCTGAGATCTTGAAAATAAGGTTATAAAAATGATTAATGACTTCGAAAATGAGCATGTAAATGCTGTATGATGCAAAATACAAAGGGAACAAGACATCTACTTAGGACCAGTGAACTGTAAGGGACAGTCACTTCGATCTTTTAGAAAGAAATTGTAGCACTCTATCTGACTCAGCACCAAAAAGCCTATAAGACAGTTGACCATTTTTAGTATACAACATTAAGAGGCTAACAGCTCAGCGAGCATTGAATCAATAGAGAAAATTCTGTGCAATCGGTCTTGAAACCAGGTGTCATATTAGCACAGCTCCAATCATTATATCGGAAGTATACACTCATGACCTGTGCTACTCCAGTGTGGACATGGAGACATATTTGGCCCATTCACACTTGAAGTCTTACCTCCCCAAACATCCAAAGAGCTTAGCAAACGATTTAGCCCCATTGAAGTGTTTAAGGCAATGGATAAGCTGCTTGGGGGAAAGCCACTGGAGATGATTCAACCCCTCTTGAATATATAAAACTATTTTGTCTGTTTTAGACTCTAGATTTGTTGGAGATTATAGAAACAATTTCTATAGGGGAAGAAATCTTCCCTTGGCAGAATAACAATAATGTATTTCATAAGAAGGGGCAGCCTAGGGAGGAACAAGGCTCTTACTGGTCCAATTCTCTTATCAATGCAGATGCAGAGATTTACTCCACAATTCTGGCTATGCACCTAGGGAAGGTTATAGTCAAATTGTTTCTCTTTAGCAGCATGGATTTAGCCCCCATTGAAATACAAAGGCACATGTCAATAATGCAGTTTCATTGTTCAATGCTGCTAAAGTTGTGGGATGAATATTGCAATGATCAAACTTTGGTTCAATATGCAACTTACGGGCTTCAGCTGAAGGCTTATTAAATTGTTTAATGTGTTATGTGGCACTTGAAGTGCATGGATCTCAATAATTGATATGGTTTCACCACTCCTATGGAGCACCAGGGGCAGACACCAGGGATACCCTATTTCTTGTCTTCTATGTGCTATATATATTTAGCACTATTTAAGACATATTATTCAAAAAGAAGGTACAATACCTATTGAATTTAAGGGATACCAACTTAAAGTGTCAGCATATGATGACAGTATTGCAATTTATACAACATCAACTAAGTATGCCCTGCTGACTATTGAAAATGAGGTAGGTAAATTAGGAAATATATACGGCTATCACTTAAATACTGCCAAAACTGAGGTAATTGTTACCTATAATACAGGCTTATAAGATGACCATACTGTCAATGAAGCTACCACCTGGGTGTTAAAATAACGAGCGAGCTAGGATTAATTGTGAAAAAGAACTATGATGGTTTATTAAAGGAATGTATTTGTGATGATGCATAGTTGGAATTACCTACCAAATAGCTTCATTGACAGATGTAACATATTAAAATTTATAATTCTTCTTATATTCCTTTTCTTATTTCAATTTATTCCATTGCTAGCCCTAAAGATTTTTAGTGAACGTTTGGATTCTGCCATTAGTAATTTTAACTGGAATTACAACAAGTTTAGATGAGTTATTAGGTTCTTGAAATTGCAGTTGTGTAGAAGGGGTTGGCCACTACCTGACTTTGAATTTTTCTACTGAGCTGCATGATTATTTTGAAACTGAAATTCTGAAGTGCCCCCGGTTGCTTCATCATATTTACAGATCTCAATCACTCCAAAAGGGTGTAGTTTAGCATAATTCATGCTGGGTTTCAGTTTTGACAGGCTTGGCATAAACTAAGCAAACAATCCCTACTGACATATTATGCTCCATTGCGGAAGAGTCTTCCTTGCGAGCTATATTTCATGGAATAATGTGCCTCTTATAGGCTTGCAAAGGTCTTGATACAATCTGTAAATTGCATAATAATGATACCCTTGCTTTATTCCTTCAGGTACCTGCAAGAAAAA
This sequence comes from Calotriton arnoldi, assembly GCA_963921515.1. NCBI lineage: Eukaryota > Metazoa > Chordata > Amphibia > Caudata > Salamandridae > Calotriton > Calotriton arnoldi. The sequence continues at coordinate 456,331 of CAWUFW010008963.1, read as the reverse complement.
TATGAACTTCCTTATATATATATTTTTAATATCTTTAAATCTGATATTTTTTAAACAAATCAAACCCTGGCACTCTTGGACTAAATAAAAATATGACAAACAATTTACAAAGGAACTAGGTCAAAATGTAAAGCACATCCAAATCTGTCCCAAATTCTATCTAGGTGCACCCCTGAACAGTACCAGCTGTCAGGATACTACTGCCAAATTAGGAAAAGCCAGAAATATCCATCAGGAGGCACTCAATTCAAAGTCCAGCACCCAAAAAATTCCATTAGGTCCAACATATGATTAACAACAGCCTTGATATGGTATAAAAATGCTCTGGGTCTCTCTCTGCTGTAGTAGTAGTAGTACCAACGCCTGCCCACCTTCTTCCCTGCCCCCCACTCACAATGCCTTCTTCTATGTGATACTTAGGATTCTCCATCTCAATGACTTTGAGATTTGTTTTATGAGGTAGGGCTTCATTATCTGTTTTATTTTCAGCATTGTCTATAAATCAAGTGATATGTTTATGTTCTGTGTAAAATGCAACAGTAAATATACTTGAATGACCCTCAATTTTTTGCCAACTACATACGCGCATGAAAAAGCAGCTGATAGTTACCTGAATACCTTCCTCACCCACAAAAAACAGGTTTGCAAACTGTATTGCTGTAAACGTATTCTGGGATTGAGTGACCGAAAAGTTAGGCAATATAATATAATTTGATATTACTCTGACTACTCGTACTGTGTATATGGTTTGGGACTGATGAATATATATTTAATGTGTAAACACGGAACTCTATATGATTGCTATTGCTAGTGTTCGATTATGTTTCGTCAGCCAATGAGGCTGCCATGGCTCTCCCAACCTCCAGGTTGAACAGTGGTGGTCGTCTTTTTGGAGTACTTTTTTTTTGTATTTGAATCTGCCATAAATAGGTTAAAAGGCAGAAGAGGCAGAGTAGGTGTTACCAGTTTAGGAATAATTGCTAACTGTTAAGAGAATAGAATTCTATAGCATTTTATGCATATTGTACTGTTTAATCTTGTAATATGCCGCTTTCTTGTCTTTTCTACTTCCTTAATATTATTTTTTTTTATATATACCTGAAAGATGTTTCTTTTTGACAGGATGCCTCCTATTCGATAAATCACAGGGTTTCTGGCTGATTCACAGTATTCCTGGGTTCCCTCCATTTCCTGAAAACGGTTACAGTTATCCATCCTCCGGGAAGAAGAACGGACAGACTGTCATCTGCGTTACTTACAAATACGAACAGTATTCAGTGATAGGTAAGAATGGCGCCCAATCTGCTCATCTTTAAAACTGCCATGTTTTAAATGGGAAGGAATACATGAGGGCAAACTGTACTTTTCCATTTAAAGCACCAGCCACATGCATGTATGTTTTCTTGTTTTACAAGAGGCATCAAGAGATGAGGCTTAGGGCCTAATTACAATGTCGGTCGGAAAGCTTCCGACCGCTGGTCGGTGGCTTTCCAACCGACTTTGTAGCTTTAAACTCCAACTGCCTTATTAAAATGAGGGTGGTCCGAGTTTAAACCAGCTGGGGAATCCGACTCGGTTCCGACGGGCTCAAGGAGCCTATCGGCCAGTCGGAAAGGCCTCATAATCCCTAAAGCACGGCGTTTCCGTTGTTGGGATTATGATGGCACTTTTTAAATAGCAGTTCCATGTCGCCGTTTCTGACATGGAACTTCTGTCGGAAAGTGTCTTTGGGGGGGCCCCTAGCCAGGCCCCTTTCTCCCCTGGCCCTCCGCATGTGGCCCTGGAGGGGACCTATGGTGCCCCCCTTCACATCCCCTGCCCTGTGTGGTGCAGGGATGTGTAAAAACTTAAGTTTTTCGATGGGAGCTTGTGCTACGGGAAGTTTCGGCCCTCTGCACAAGCTCCCATTGAAAAATGGAAGTTTGCGACCGCACCATGTATGGTCGCATCCTAATTGCGGTGTCAGAACCACCGACCTGAGGTCGGTCGGTTCCCCATCTGCAACGATGTCGTTTGGATGTAACTCCGACCGACATCGTAATCAGGGCCTTAGTTCTCTGGAATTGAAGACCATCTCTTAAAGGAGCTTCAATGAGTTATTGTTGTTTTGACAAACATATTTTACAGGATGTAAGTAGGGGTGTGTGCAATTTTATTTATTTATTTTTTACAAAATTCACGTGTTAGACAAAATATATTTCCACGGTATCTAAAAGGTCTATAATAAAAACAATACCTGACATAAAGACAGAAAACTGCTTCAAGGAGAAAATGCCTAGTTTGAGCGTGTTGGATCTGGCCCTCTCTCCAGGGTCATCCCACAATATTTTGCCTTCACCCTCCTTTTTTCTGAACCCATTTTTCTTGGCTTTTAAGACTATATGTACTTTACCACTGCTAACCAGTGCTAAGGTGCTTGTGCTCTCTCCTTTGAGCATGGTAAAATTGGCTTACACCCAATTGGCACATTCAATTTACTTGTAAGCCCCTCGTAAAGTGGCACTACATTTACCTAAGGCCTGTAAATGAAATACTACTAGTGGGCTTGCAGCACTTGTTGTGCCACTCACTTAAGTTGATTTATTAAACATGTCTCAGGCCTCCCATTGCAGGCTGTGTGTGCAGTTTTAAACTGCAATTGCGACCTGGCAAAATAAACCTTTTGGCAGGCCTAAACCTTCCTTTTTACTACATATGTCACTCCATAGGGTAGGCTCTAAACAGCCCACAGGGCAGGGTGCGGTGAATTTTGAATGTTGGACATGTACTCTTAAACTTTTACATGCCCTGGTAGTGAAAAACTCTGAAGTTCGTTTTTCATTAATGCAAAGTCTGTCTCTCCCATAGGATAACATAGGGTTACCTTATTACATTTAATAAGTGATAACTTTTAATTGGGAGCAGGTAGTTTGTCCTCTGAAGAATTGTCATTTAATCCCTCTTTAACGTAATGTTGGATTTTAAGTCACAATTCCGAAAGTGGCACTTTTAGATAGAAAGTTGGCATTTTCTTGTCTCAACCATTTAGTACCTGCAGCCTGTATCTTGGGTCACATGACTAGGTGTAGCTGGAAGTTGGTATTTTTGTATTGCTCCCAGACACTCAGACAAAGGAGGAATAAATGTTGGCCGGATGGGCCATCTCTGACCTGTTAGGGGGGAGCTGTCACGTACCGCACTTGCATATCACAAAGACCTCTCCTCAGCACACTCATAAAGTGTTTCATGCCAGTCTTTTGTGCCCCAGACAAGATGGGGCCAGGACAGGAAGGCAGGAAATTTCAGACATCTCTGTAAGGGGAGGACTCAAGATGCTTCCCCCACTTCAAAGCGGCCACCAAGTTTAAATAGTGGACAATCAGACTCAACTCTTCAGTTCAGATAGAAACCTATGGAAGACTCAGAAAAAGGACTGCTGAGATACTCTGCTGCCCTGCTGTCTGAGTAAGAAGGACTGGACCTGCATCTTGAATCCAGAACCACCAAGGTGACTTGGAGAGGCAGTTAGCTGGCCTCCTGATAAGTGCCGCAGAGAAAGAAAAGGCTCCAACCACCCTGAATCTTGTACCTGGACTCTGCCTGCTGTAAGTTCCAAGTGGTGCTACCCCAGTCTTGGACCCTTAGAAATGGGCCTGAAGATGCTTCGCCAGCCCAAGTGTGGTCTTAGCAAAACTGAAGCAGCGGTGAAGCATTGTTTCACAACTCTGAATCAGAACTGCCACTGTGCAACACATCTCTGACACAGGACCACACATCTCCTTGGAACCGCTGCTGTGTTATGCATCATCAACACAGGCCCTCACATCCCAGCCTCGTAGCTCCTCACAAGTGCCGCTGCATGACGCATCCTCCGCGTTGGACCTCGCAACGCTCTGCAACCAGGATTTATTACACTTTGTTCAGCAGGCCTAACTTGGTCCCTGTATCTAACTCAACTTGTGACTTTGTCCTGGTCCAGCATGACCAAATAATCACAGTTGGCGTTTTGTGCTTTTGAGCACTTACTTACTTATGCCTACTACCCATGTACACTTTATGCATTCTTTACGTCAGATGTCAGAACGCTGGGGGCAGGCTCTGAGTCTGTGTGTTGCACTGAAGCTGCTGTCTGCTGCTGCGTCTGCTGCTGGCCCTGATCGTGGTGTTTCAGCACCACCGCCATCTCACCTCTGACCCCAGAAACACTTTATGGACTCAGCAGGTCCTAATCCAGCATCAGATTCCAGAAGGGGAGAGGGAGCCAAGGTTCTGTGGCAGCGAGGATTCCCTTTCCTCTCGTCCCTCGAGCATCATTGCAGTAACAGCTGCTCCGCAGAGCAGATGAGATGCACGCCGCCCACCGTGTCTGAGCCAAGTGGCTGAACTGCAGGACCAAACTGCGGTGGGCAAGAGCAACGCCCTGAGAGCCATAGCAGGAGACAGCACTTAGATTGACCTTCAGGAAGGGCAAGGCAAGCGCGGAGGCTGTAGTCAATCTCTGCAGAGAGAGAGCCTGGATCCCTGCAGAAGCACGGCAGTTACGACTGGGTGCGTCTTGCAGGTGTTTTTTTCAGAGAGCTCCCATTTGACCCCTGATCGTCCGCCAGGACCCATCCTTGAACCCAAGGACTCAACACCAACATTAAAGCCTGCACACAATGAAATTCTAGAGCCAATAGAGGATAGAGTGGGGGCCGGTGCAATGTGACTCTAAACAGGAGGGGGTCTTGGAGAAAGGAAAGTGGTACCGCTCCTCCTTCACATTCCCACCCCACCTGGCTTCCGTTGCAGCTGCCGCCTCAGTTTAGGGAGCGGATTTCTGTCCAGGAATCAAGCGAGGTGAGTGCTGGGAGCTTGGCTACTGGGCACCTGAAGCTCGAGGCTGTGTGCGCTGAAGTGCTTGGCGGTAGGAGCCTAGGTGGTGGCCTAAGTGTCCACCAGAAGAGGGAAAGGGAAAGGGAAAAAGACTATCCTAGTGGCTCGCTGCCATTACTCCTACAGGCTTCACAAGCGTACAAGGCTGCTATCAGTACATCCTCCCTGCAGCCTGCAGACCACCACTCCACAGCCCACTGGCCAGCCGGCTCAGTAGCTAGCAGTCACTCGACCCATCTACAGCCCACCGCAATAGTTGCTGTAACAATTGGCCACCACTGCCCTCTATATTCTGCCAAAACTCACCTAATCCACCAATCAGTGCACTGACATGGCTGACTAGTTCTGACAAATGTTGATAAAACAATAAGCAACTTCCAAGCAAGTTTCACAAATCAAATCGCCCTAGCACGACAGACTATCTCTTAATTGGCAAACACAAATCAAATACAAATGGTTTCAACATAAGGTCCAGGAAACTAAGGGGTGACCCAGGGCAGCACAAGATAACTCACTTCAGTCTGCAAGAGACCAAGATGGGCCCACCAACCAACAGATGATCATTCTGATAGCTGAGGGGCTTCATCGTCCAAACATTAGATTACATACAAGCTCAAGTGCATAAAGACAACTCATTGCAATCTCTTCCACAATCACCCCCCCCATAGCAACAAGCAACCTGGACAATCTCAGCCCCACAGGAAACGTCAGCATAAACAATCATTTCAAACACTCAAAATTAAGCTTAGCACAATTGTCCTCCACATCAGTAGAAAAAAGGGCAGCACCCTGATTCCACCATAGTTAGCTTGAGTCCATTTCTCACCCAAGGGCACAGTCCAATGCGCAACGCAAACATTTTTTTGTATGAAGCTAAATCTCCTTTAAGTCCAATTAAACTATCAACTTTGGACATGAATTTTAAAACTTTGATACTAAGCAATGAGCCTCATGATCTTTCATCAAATAACAATGCACCACTGTCAAAAGTCTCTGTAAGGAGGTCCCTGAGTAAAAGTCCCATAAAGATTGTGGAGGAGGAACATGACATAATTTGAGACTCCTCAGCCCACTCTGTAAATAATGGAAAGTTACCGGGCTCTACCTGGATAGCACTTCTAAACACATTTGAGGCAATATCATTAGCTGTCTGTTTCCAGTGTGACAAACAGGAAATCCAGGTAGACCTCCTCAACACACTCACCATCTATGTATCCAGTATTGATAGAAAACTGCAGTCAGTGAATGATATGATCCACAGTTCCCAGGATAATTGTTACATGCAACAAGCTCCTTGTTGATGCACCACTTTGCTTGACAAGTTACAGGCATTACCAAACATTTTGTCAGAGATTTTTCAAGAAGGCAAAACTCAATTTAAAAAGCCCGCCGGGAAATTCTGGGCAACAGAAAAGGATCCACCAGATCTATCACCAACTTCTGTGGCTCCAGTGAACTCAACATTACCACGCCCGACTTCCTCATCACAAATTGCACTAGACATAAAAACTGCAAGTCCAGTGCCAGTTCATTTAAGGCCAGAGGACATTAAGGTTGGCAAACTTGAACCACATCTATCTGGCTAAGCAAGAAACTGCATTTTCACTAACTGCTCAGGAAGAGATTAGCATCAAAGTAGCCACTCAAACAAAAAGAAAACAGAAAAGACTTTAAAAAATGCAGAAAAAACAAATAGTATACCAACAACATGGCATATAACAATCCTTCTTTCATAAGAAAGAAGGAGGTGACAACTAAACTATAGATTCTAACTATGAGCAAACAGAAACGCCACCCCTGGTCAAAGTACAGAGCCAAGACAACCTGCTGACGACCCAAGGTAAACAATTTGTGGTCAATGTCCAAACATCTGGAGCACAAAGCCAGGATAATTTGCAGATGACTCAGTGCAAACAAGGCAAACAAGAACTGGCCGATGTACCGTGCTTTGAAAACTAAGGGACTACCAGCTCAGATTCAGTATTGGTCACTGCAACCCTGACGGGGAACCCTCCCATTGCAACAGAGTGCAACCAGTTTAACACAACAGAAGCAAAATTCCAGACATTTAATCGTGCCAACCATGCAGCGCTTGAGGCGGAAGGTATGACCTTCTACTAGGACATGTTACAGATCTGGGTAAAACTACAGGGAGAATCAAACCAGGGAACTATCCAGAAATCCTCACCTCCAAAATTAATGTTCATCCCCAATTATACATCAAGAGGGTCATTTGACATTTTAAATAGAGGTGTGGTTTTGAAACTAAAAAAGGAAATCAGCGCACTTGGGCACCTTAAATCATATCACTTAAAAGCAATAGAAATTCAACCACATCCCTATTTAAGTGACCGGGAAGCAATCTTAGCTACTTGGGCTACAAGTGACATCGCAAACGAAGTGCTTCATTAGTAGGAACTCTTCCAAAAATGAGGGATCGAGTTAAAAGGGTGCCCACTAAGATACCCAGGCCCTGTGCTACCTACAAACCTGCCTCCTATTAACTCAATCTTAAAACTGCCCAGATTAACATGTACAGCTAATAGACATGTCATCCTGAGAGGCACCTTGGGGGCAGAGTTTCCACCTACTGACCTGCCATAGCTAACAATAGTGAAATCAATTGAAAAAGGGCCCTCAAGGCACTTCATAATTTTCACTATGGATGAGAAAACTCAAGAATGGTCCTGGCTGCCGCAAGCTTTAGACCACAGTTGGTCCTGATGAACAGCAAGTTTCACTTGAGCCAGACCACATTAAAATCTGTTCCTGGAATGTACATGTATTTGACAAAATTCCCCTGGATATTGAAACAATGGACTACCTTCAATATGTTTATATCATATTATTACAGGAAACATGGAGCCTAAAACTAACACCAGTAATAGGGTATACGGAACACCACATCTCTGCAGTGAAGACCTCATGTTATGGGCACCCGAGGGGGGGCCTCTCCGCATTCATTTCAACAAAATACAAATGGTTACTGGAAAACATAGGCCTAGGGGCAGGGGTGCTACAGGCTACCAAAGTTGAAACTAAAGGTCAACATGAACCTCTGAAGGCCCGCTTCCATCTAAAGGTATCCATCTATCCATGCAAAGCAAAGAAGACAGAGAGGACCTCAACCTTGGTAGCACTAATAAAGACTCTGCAAAAATGACATCACATTTTGCATTTTATTGTCACAGGGGACTTTAACATCAGGCTTTTTCAAAACCCATTTATTTCAAATTCATTTCCCTCACAGCAAAGTAAGAAATCAAGCAGACTTATCTTTCAATGTACGTCAAAAGATAGAAAGTCAAGGCTTAAAAATTTTGAACGCCAACTTTAAAGAGGATAAGCCGGCAGCTTACCTTTTTCAATGGTAGGATTGATTGATTACCTTTTAATAAATAGCGAATCATTTTCCCTGGTCAAGTCATTCACAATTAAGGCCCCGTAATCAATTTCCCCAAGTATTCAAAATAGAATTTGCATCCTTCCATCTGACGGCAATGACTGACTTGAGCTCACTTCCTAATTGTTATAACTTGGCACGTCTTCGATACAGAGCAAATCATAGCCCTGGTTTACATCCTCTCAGACAACACTCAGGGCACAACCAAAGATGCAGGATATCATACATGGGAGGACCTAATAAGAAACCTACTCATTGCATTTCCAACCGGTCCAATTGTCATCTTCAACCAGCAAGACAAATCAGCCTCCCTATGGCCCCAAAGACAGAATTGGTATACGAAAGAGCTGCGTGAAATAGAAACCAGATCAATAGAGAAGTAAGAATGCTCTCTCAGAATGGAAAAATAGGCAAAATGCTCAATAGAAAAGCACTTCGGCAGCTGAGAAAAACTTACAACAAAGAATGCTGGCAAGCAAAAAAGATTTACCAGTCAGGAATATGGAACTACTCTTCATGTTTGGGAAGCAACCCAACAGTAAACAATTTTGGGGTGAGATAAACAGGCTGGTCTTGGTTCAAGATCATCATCATAACACAGGAATCCCTGAGGTTGTCTGGGTGTCCCACATTTGCGCTATGTATTCATTCCCGGCTAGTGCGATTACTAGTGGGAATAGTTCAAATAAAATTAAACTGGGATACCAGAGCCCGGCGTTGCCAGGGAACAACAGGACTACCAACTGAGCCCAGTGGCCTTTAGCAATCACTGACAACACATAGAAGACTCAAACGCCAGTTCTTCCTTAGAATCCTATCAACTCTACAAAACCTCAGCACCCATACTGACCCTGAAGATGGCAAGTGCCTGGAGAGGAACCTAAAGAAACTGAAGTTAGAGGGTGCTCTGGGCCCCAACAGCCTTCCGAATGCACTCTTTAGGCAAGATGTCCAGCTTCTGTGTTTGGTATCTAACACCTCTTTCCAATAGAAATTACAACTCCAACACCATCCCCTCCCTCATAGAGTGGGAGCATACTTAGCCTGATATATAAGCGTGGCAGTCAATCATCCCCTCTGATTTATAGGCTAATGTTATGTTATGTTAATTTATTTGGTAACACGCAACTATCACCCAGAGGTGTCTTGGCGCTAAGCTTGACCAGAGCCTACTTAACAGTGTCAAGCCTGAGAAGTTATGATTCAGAAAGAGTCAATAAGCCATGTTTTTGGAGTTTTCTGAAGTCCAAGAGATGTTTTATGTATTTTAAGTGAGTTGGAAGGGCGTTCCAGGAGCAAGATGCATTGTGTCAAAGCTTCCTCCCAAGACAGCGAGTATAAATTTAGGAAACAGTAAGTTTTTAGCTATGGAAGACCGCAGGGTTCTAGATGGCATGTACTAAGTAAATTTCTTCTTCTGGTGTTCAGGACCCATGCCAAGTGGGGCCTTAAAGACAATACAGACTTTCTTGAAGTCCACTCTCTGTCTTAATGGCAGCCAATGTAGCTGCCTTAATGCTCCGGTTGCAGATTTAAATTTGGGAATGCCTAGGAGGAGCTATGTGGCTGCATTCTGTATAGTCTGTAGTTTATTCAAATGATGCTGTTGTAAGTTGGAGTAAAGTCCATTAAAGTAGTCAAGTTTTGAGAGCACCATCGAGGTTTTCACAAAGATGGCGGTAGAAAACGTAAGATCTTTTTGCGGGTCTTGATAGTATAAAAAACTGAAGATGAGACCGCATTTACCTGCTCCTTGTAGATAAATCTCTCATCAATGATTACTCCAAGGTTGCGGATCGATATGACCATGGTTGGAAGGGTTCCTAGCTCTTGTGGCCACCAGGAGTGGGACCAGAAAGATGGTGATTTCCCCCAAAAAATGACCTCCGTTTTGCTAGAGTTTAGCTTAAGGCAGTTATTAGCCATCCAAGAATTAACTGCCAGCATACAGTTCCTAAAACTAGAATCTATGTTGGGATCATTCTCTGTTAAGGAGACAACATTATGTCTATCGCCAGCATAAGAGGTTAACGAGAATCCAAACTGTTTTATCAGAACTGCCAAATTAGAAACATAAAGATTAAGTAGTCAGGCTCAGTAAAGAGCCTTTCGGCACTCTGCAAGGCAAGGAGAAAGAATCAGAAGTAAACTCATTCAGAGAGACTGTTGGTAGCTGGCTCTGTATATACTATACCAAAGTATGGTATATTGTGCACAGAGTCCAGTGGAACCCCAAAGGTAGGCAGAGGTAAAGTTAGATAGCACCTCACTCTCTATTTGTGGTAGTGTGGTCGAGCAGTAAGGCAGTATCAGAGGACAGTGTTAAGCATTTGTTGTACACACTCGGTCAGCAAATGAATTCACACACTCAAAGACTGAACTTCAGACCAATTGTTTTTGTATAAAAATATTCCTTTAGTTATTTTATTTTCTAGAACCAAGCAATCCTGGCACAGGTAAGCAATAAATACTTTACAGTAGTAATGCAGATATAAACAGTTTGAATTGAAATGGTATATGCACTTTGTTTTGACTTACAGGATGGTTGCAGAGAAATGCAATACTTTGTAAATACAGTGCATAGACTTGAATGGGCTTTTTTGTAAGATTACAGGTAAGTTACTTTTGAGTAGTATACCTGGATACTACTCTGGGACATTTCCTGTAAACAGGTAAGTAAAATCGTTTTTGTTAAACAGTACTATTTTAAAGAATTTCTTTAGGTTTTGAAACTCCACACACAAACTTTTCCAAGAAAAACAGTCAATGATATCCTATGGAGGAAAATAGTGTTATCTGTTTTGAGGTAAGTATTTGGTAGTGGGAGTTGAGGTTCTGGGGGTAAACTCAGAGGTCCCCGAGGGTCAAGGATGCACTCTAGTTACACCCTCAGGGCGGCCGGGTGCAGAGTGCTGAGGCCCAATGTTATGCAATGGGGGATAGGGGGCCTCTGGTTGGTGGCTGCTGACGAGCAGGCCACTTGGGTGTGGGAGCAAAGCTCCTGGACTATAGCTCAGGGCAAATGGGGAAACAAAGTAGCACCAAAGGTGCACCCTCAGCGGCACTAGGGCGGCCGGGTGCAGGGTGCTGTTTCGACGTCGGGCACCCTGTTGTTTTCAATGGGGAACCTCCGGTTTGCAAAGGCACTGCAGGCTTGGGGACGAAGGTCTTCTGGGTGCGACCACCACTTCGAGAGGTAAGTTCCGAAGTTAGGGGTTGGTTAGGCACTGTTGGTTTGGCCACCCAAGGCCGTGGGGCGTCGGGTGCAGGGGTGCCTTAGACACAGTCTTTGTAGTTGAAGGCAGGCAGGTCCTCCGGTGTTTTGTAGGTTGCTGGCTGCAGGACACTCCGGGATTTCGCAGGAGCAGGTTCGAGGTGGAGACAGGCCGGTAGGGCTGTGGCCAAGTCACTGGGCGTCTTCCTCTTGTTAGCTGCTGCACGGCTGTTCGGTCCTTCCTCTTCTTCTCCTTGTAGTTTCTTCTTGTCTGAGGAAGCAAGGTTCAGGGGTGCCCCTAAATACTAGATTTAGGGGCGTTACAGGTAGGTAAAAGGTAGGGACCAATGGGTCCCTTCCCTGGGGTGACCCCCTATTATGTCAACCTCCAGTGGCAGGGGGGCATGAGCCTGTCCCTGGTTGACTGAGTCCCCCCATCTGCAAGATGGCAGGGACTGAGAGTTGTGCTTCACCTCGCCTCCCCCACCTCAGGGGTGGAGTTGGCAGAGATGGGCACACCTCTCTTCCTCACTTGTTTTTCCTGCCGGTTCTCCCGCCCAGAACCAGTGGGGACCAGTTGCTGAAAGCAGCAAGTGGCCTGGGGAAGCTCACAAAGGCGGCAAGCCTTTGAAGCTTCCCCTTCGTGAACCCTGCCCAGCCTGGGGGAGGAGGCTTGGTACCTGGTCCCAGGATGTGCATTGTTTCAGGCCCCAGAGAGCAGCAGGCTCTCGACCCAGGGGTCCAGAAACATGTCTGGTGGTGGCAGCTGAAAGCAGCCACTCAGCCTGGACACTAGTGGTTAGTTAGTTTTCAGGGGGCATCTCTAAGATGCCCTCTGTGTGCATTTTTCATTAAATCCCACATTGGCATCAGTGTGGGTTTAATGTGCTGAGAAGTTTGATACCAAACTTCTCAGTTTTCAGTGTAGCCATTATGGTACTGTGGAGTTCGTAATGACAAACTCCCAGCACCATATACTCTTAATGGCAGCGCTGCACTTACAATGTCTAAGAATGGACTTAGACACTGTAGGGGTACAGGGCTCATACACCTGTACCCTCACCACTGGTATAGTGCACCCAGCTATAGGGGTGACTGTTCTATGACAGGGCAGTGGGTTGTAGGCATGGCACACAGAGATGTGTGCCATGTCGACTCTTCACTTTGTTCTGCACCAAAACACTCAGCCTGCAAAGGCAGTGTGTGAGTGTAATGGTACAGGACCTCTAAGGGTGGCACAATAAGTGCTGCAGCCCTTAGCGGCCTTCTCTGGTCACAGTGCCCTGGGTACCTGTGGTACCATTTACCAGGGGCTGACCTGTGGCCAGAGATGCCAATTGGGTTTAGGCTTCAATGCAGTTTTTTGGGGAAAGAACATAGACCCTGGGTACCTGATTAGCAGGAGCCCAGGACACACTCAGTCAAAGCACATCAGCAATTCAGCAAAAAGTGGGGGCAACCATGCAGAAAGAGGGCACTTTCTCACAGAGACATATTGTTTTTGGGCAGTCTGAAACGATTTTAGGATTGTAATGGCCTTAATAGATGTTGAAGCCAAACAATATGCCTCCTGCATACTTCAAGAACCCCAAGCATGGGCTGGAATTTGGCCTGATGGATCAAGAGCTGCAAAGAGTGAATGCTTTTGTAAAGTTATGTTGGACCCATCGCACCTCTAAAAGAGGCTCCTTGAACAATTTGTGCTGGCAGGAAATAGGGTCTCAGATGAGTAAACATCTAAACAGATCATGGGGAACATACCTGCTGTCGTCAATAGATGCACTAGGTATAAATGAAGCCTAGGCTATCCCTATGGAAAGAACATCCTTCTTATGGCTAAGCAACACCTCAGCTAAAGCCCTATCACAACTGCAAGACAAGAATACATTTGCAATGAAACTCCATGCTTGAACAGTTATCACTTAAAACCAGCATTTAAATCCCTGAGTATATCTGACAACCCATTACTCACTTGCATTAGAACGTCAGTCTATGTTGTTTCACTTTGGGCAATTTAAAACAAAAGACCTCATTCAGTCTGGAAGAGCCGCTTATGTGGGTACAAACAAGAGATGGTAATCCACATTTTATGCACATGTCCAGCTCTCTTTGAACAAAGAAGGAAGCTAATTAGATCACACTTCTTGAAACTGCACTTTCATCCCTGTAGGCAAACCGTAACTTGTTGACATAGCGGAGACTCAAATCCCCTGGAGTGCCAGGGAACTACATTTCTGTGCCTAGTAGACAAATGACTTGGCAATTCGCTGCACCAGATGCTATTGCCTAAGCACTATAAGTAAGAAGCTGGACACACAAACCGTTATGCACGATGCACTTGCATTTTTGTTCCTTAACAAACACATAGTTGGTGTTTTATTGTAATAGATGTCAATCATTTTAAAGTATGGTCTTTTTAACAACATTTTATATTGAAATGTTTTAATTAATCATCAATAGATAAATACAAATACATGCCTACTAACCCACTATGGTATAGGCTGTCAGCCAGGACTCTCTAGCTATCTCTGTCATGGGCTTTTCTTTCAATCTGACTCCAGGTGTAGATCATCTCCTTGCAATCAGCGTTGAGGCCTCGGTGCCAGGTCTTTCATGGCCTTCCTCTTTTCCTTCTCCCTTGAGGATTCCATGTCAGGGGTTGTCCTGTGGGGTTTGATGTGGGCTTGCGGAGGGTGTGACCTATCCAGCCCCAGCGTCTTTTCCCAATTTCTTCATTTATATGAAGTTGGGAAGTTTGCTCCATAGATCGTTGTTGCTGATGGTGATTGGGCAGCAGATTTGGAGGATTTTTCCCAGGCAGGTGTTAAGGAAGGTCTGGATTTTGGTAGTGGTGGTCACTGCTCTCTTTCAAGTTTTTGCTCCATGCAGGAGGACAAATTGTATGTGAGGTCTTTGAAGCTTCAGATCTTCTTTAGATGAATGAAGGGGGTCCTTGCTTTGCTGAGTCTTGCCTTGAAGTCGGCATCTGAGCCACCCTGCTTGTCAATTACACTGCCCAGGTAGGTGAATGCCTCAACCTCTTCCAGTGCCTCACCTGACTGCAGCTGGGCTGGAAATGTTAGCCTCCAGCATCTTGGTTTTCCCAGTGGATATTGAGGCCAAGTTGTGCTGATGTGGCTGCCACATTATCGGTCTTCTCTTGCATCTGCTGATGGGTATGGGAGAGTAGGTTCATACACACTACCCTTATCAATTATATTGCTGGGGGAATGAGAGAGAAAATTATATGGGTATACGTTTGCACTCTCCCTTGTACTATCACAAACCACAACAAAACAAACGTACCCCAGCTAATATGGCTCTCAACAATAGAAACCAAACATCATCATTAGTGAGTCCTTTACTCAATTCAGGATAATTTGCTTCCCAATAACTGCAGATAGGACCCTGGGGGAGTTTCTAAAAAAGAACGGGATGGCCTTACACATCCCCTGGGTGTCTTGCTCCATCATTGGCTATCCTGTACTTGCCAGAGAATGCTCTAGTGGTGGGTGGCCCTCGTTGTGGACCACAACGAGGGCTGCCCACTACTAGAGCATTCTCTGGTGAGCACGCAATCGCCAATAATGAAGCAAGACACTCAGGGGGTGAGTGAGGTCATCCCGTTCTTTTTTGGAAACTCCCCCAGGGTCCTATCTCCAGTTATTGGGACGCAAATCCTGCCGAATTTAATAAAGGGTTCACTACTGAGAATGCTTGGTTCCCATAGTTGAGAGCCATATTAGATGGGGTACGTTTGTTTTGTTGTGGTTTATGGGAGAGTAGGGCCAGGTCATCTGCAAAGTCCAGGTCATCGAGCTTCATCCAAGGTGACCACTGGATCCCAGTTCATGATCCAGTCTTTGGCCAGCAGGTAGAGAAAAGATAAGAGCAAAGAAGCCTGGTGGACACCAGTCAGCACTTGGAAGACTTCTGTGAGTTGTCCTCCATGGACTATATTTCAGGTGCACTTGCAAGTTTATCTGGCACACCATAGTGGCGGAGGAGTTTCCAAAGGGTCTCTCTGTCCACGCTGTTGAATGGCTTCTCATAGTCGACGAAGTTGACATACAGGGGGGAGTTCCATTCTATCGACTGCTCAATGATGATGCGCAGTGTTGCAGTCTGGCCTGTGCAGGATGTATATTTGCAAAAGCCCGCTTGCTGGTCTCACAACTGAGCATCAACTTGTTCCTTCATTCTGTTTAGGATGACTCTGTTAAACACTTTGCCTGGGGTTGATAGAAGAGTTATCCCTCTATAGTTTTTGCTTTTACTCAGGTTACCTTTCTTGGGGCTCTTGATGAGATATCCCTCCTTCCAATCTTAATACCTTTTCCTCTTCCTAGATCCTTCCAAATATGGGGTAGAGCATGTCTACTGATGTTTCAACGTCTGCCTTCAGTGACCCCACAGGAATTTTGTCAGGTCCTGCTGCATTCCCATTTCTCAGACGTTTGAAGGCTTTCCATATTTCTTTCTTGGTTGTTCTGCTGCAGTTGATTATCAAGTCCTTGTCAGCTGTCTGCATGTCTGGTGGAGACTGTGGCACGGGCAGGTTCAGCAGTTCTTCAAAGTGCTTCAACTATCTTTATTGTTGGTTTTCGTTACCCATGATAATCTTCCCAGCTTTGTCTTTGACAGATCTTTCTGGCTTGCTTTATCTGCCAGAGAATGTCTTTGTTATGTTGTAGAGTTCTTTCAAGTTTCCATGGATTGCTGCTTCCTGGGCTTCTGTGGCAAGACCATCAATGAATCGTCGTTTGTCTGATCTTAAGCTTCTATTTGCTTCCTTGTTGGTTTCGGTGTACTCACCCCGGGCTTTCACTTTTTCTGCTTTTGTTCGGCTGATGTTTACTCCAGCTTTCTTCACATTCTGACAAACGTTTCTCTCATGATCATATGTAAATGTAACTAAAAGGACATGACTATGCTTCCCTTTCAGTAAGATATGTTGTGCTTGGACCGCGTATACTTTGCTTATGTTATATGGGGTTATGTGGCCCTAAGATACATTGTCGACATTGCTAAGTTAGCATGAGTTTTGCTTGCCCTATGCTGCTGCTTTTGCACACGCCTCTGCTAAGAGTTTGTTTTCGCGACACTTTGCCTCTGCCCTGTACATGATAACAGATTGTTTTTCACGTTCTCAGCTTTCCCTTCAATTCTGTCTGAACATAATGTGCAAGGTCGATCAACAATGCCTCTTGTTATTCTGTTCTGATCAGTCCCTATTACCTAGACAAAACATGTTACCAACAGCTGCAGTACGGAAGAATCGAGCTTTGATATGGCGTTGTTGCCTGTTTTTGAAACACACTCGAAGAAAGCCGTTCCATGGAGCTGAGCTCTGCTGTTCCTATGATGTAAACCTTTGCGTTTAAGCTTTGAGGTAGGGGTCTGCTAATAACGCCTAGAGATCTTCTGTTATATAAAATAACTTCTTACTACCAAGGGGAGGGTGATTAGGGCGAGTTATTTTGCCTTTTTCACAGTGTTTATAAAATGACGACTCCTTTTGTATTCTGTGGTATTGTAACAATGCTAATGATGCTTGCCTTATGCATTTTGCTGCTGGTTGTGGTTCGCATACTGTTTTATGAATCACTATAGTCAAAATAAACATTTTGAACTTATTTAGTGACTCTGATTATTCTTATTGTGGACAAGTACGTGAGAGCGAAAGAGTGTCTTGTTCCCGCGACTCTGAGGTGAGTCGGGAGTGCTCGTGTTCTGGGTTGTCTAAACATTCGTAGCTTCTTGATATTTGTTGGAGGCCGAATGAGACACTATGGCTAGTCGGTTGGGATTTTGGGTACTAAGGTGATAGGAGGTACACCCCTATTTACTGAGGTCCTGTTTTCTTGTGCATGTGTATGAGCAGAATCCCCGCAACATGGCGCCGTTAACGTTTGGTCTGGTTCTTATCTGCGAGGCGCTTGCGTAGTGCTCGTGCTGGTCCACAATACCCTCACTTCTGTTTCCGGAGACAGCTGTGACGGAGTAACCTCCTATATTGACATTTGTATAGGTTTATTCAAGCTTGAAGTTTTAAAAGGCATTTCTTTTCTTATAACCCGAGTTTGCGCTGCCACTCTTTAAGTTGTTCTACTGTCTTCTCTGTAATGGCTGTTGATATTCCGGCTCATAGCAGAGCCGCGCTGAGGGCGCACTTGACTCGTTATGCAGTCCCTGATGCTGGGGCCGCGCTTATTTTTGTGGTGGAAGGAGATCCGGCTCACCAGTTTGAAGTTTTTTACTCTTGGGTCACCTTACCGGCGGTGGATGGAACTGATGATATGTTTCACACATATACTGCCACTGCCTTTCCTCAGCAGTATCTGCCTTATAGAGCTCTTGAGATTCCGCTTACAGCTTGGCAACACCGTATTTGGTTTAATGGAACCCTTCCTCACCCATTAACGGCAGTCCGTTTAGGCCCTTTCTCTATAGATGGGTCCACGTGGCCAGTTTTGGCTGGGTTTACCCCGCACCCATGTGCTTTTACAACTGCGACTCTGGCAGAGCTCCGCGTCTTACATACATCGTTAGTGCGCGTATATAGAGCTGTAATACAGTATGTAACATGCACCGTCCAGGTGGGACCATCTGGCCCTGCTGTACAACCTACGGGTCCTGGTGGCGTGACCATCAGTCCCATTATAGTTAATTCTGTCATGGGCAAGCGCCCACAGAATAAGGATGAATTTCCTTATTGGCTTGCCGAGAAATTTGGACAGATAGAAGCTGTCTTTCCTAATCCCACTCCAGTGGAGAAACACAGGATCTTAACTATTAGTTTACCCAAAGACTTAATTCCAGAATTGGCTGATTGTAACACCTGGGGCAGGGTGTTTGCAGCGGTATATTCTATGTGTTTCGGCACTCCCTCCATGACCGTACTCCCCTCTGTTATTAAATTCATTCAAGATGAACACGGAGCAGAAGCGGCTGTCGAGCTGGGGATGAGACTGGTGGGAGTGTTCGACGTGGTTGCTAATATGATCCTTGCGAATGTCAAGGGCGATGCCGTTAGCTTTCAAGTAGCAAACCGCTTAGAAGCGGTCACGGAGGCTGACAGACCGCAAGAATTACCAAAGATTATTGCGAAGGCATATAAAACCATAGGCCGCAATAGTCTGGGAAATAAGCCTACGAATCAAACACAAACGCAGTCTCAAAGTCAACAGAAAGCCCAGCCTGATAAGGATGGGTGCTCTTTCTTTCCTAAAAAGAATTGGCAAAGAAATAAGAAACAGGGTTCCCAACAGCAGAAGCAGGGTTCGCGTGCCAGTTCACCGACCCCTGATGCTTCTGAATGTACTTATGACTTGCGCGATCGCGCTAAAATTAAGTCTCCTGATAGATTTCAGGTTCCTGATCAGCGTTCTCCTCGTTCTTTACAGGAAACATCAGGCTCACAAGCCGGTGGAGGTGATCGCCAGGATCGGGGTAGAAGTCAACCTGCTTCACAACTTCGTGAACAGCCTCAACAGTTTGAAGTCAAGGACAAGCAGGGTGATTTCGCTCGTACCCGACCTGCTTTTCAGAAGAAAAAGGTTGCCGCTTTAACGGCGAGATATGCCACAGACGGTGAGGACGCAACTCCTGGATTGGACTTGGGCAGTGACTCTGCTCGACAGCGCGGCGGAAGTTACCATAGTCAGGGAGGCTCTGCGTCCCCGTCTGGATGTGACAGGAACTGACATATTTGTTACTATTGAGACTGTAGATACCCGGGTTGCTCCCCCGGATAGACTATACGAAGTCATTTTCCAAATTGAAGGTGATATCCTGCGTCCCATTAAGGTTGTTTTCTGGGAGAATCTAACCGCTACATATGACATTTTATTGGCGGAGATGGATTGGCCTCCACCCTTTGTGTTAGCCTCTTCTAGAGGGGAAGATGTGATACTTCCGAGTTTTTCACGTTGTGTCCCTGAGGAACAAGCGCAGGCTTTCGCAGAGGAATGGGCTTTGGCCTTAGCACCAGCGGTGTATCGCAATCAGGTGGGTTGGGACGTTGATTCACCAGCTCATGAAATACCATTGCGCTCTATGCCACAACCTCAACCTCAATATCCCATCAAACGAGAAGGGAAGGCTTCGGTTTGTGACATTCTGAGACAATTGGAGTATCAGGGGGTAATTGAGTCATGTATATCACCTATGAATAATCCTCTCTTTACTGTCCCTAAACCTGATGGTTCTTTTCGGATTGTGCTGGATTATAGAAATTTGAACAGCCATTGCCGCACCTTTGCGGTGCAAAACACACACAGTTCAGCGCTGGTGAATAATATTGTTCGTAAAAAATACAAAACGACACTTGACATTTCGAAGGGTTTCTACAGTCACAATCTCGACCGTGCGAGTGGTGACCTGACAGTATTCAGTGCCGTCGGAAATCAGAAAAAATGTACACGATTGCCTATGGGGTATAAGAATAGCCCCGGGGCATTTGCGGCGCGCATTGTGTCTTTGTTGCATGACATTGACCCTGAGGCCTTGTCGTACGTTGATGACATCTATTTGACTGACGACGACCTCGCCCCACATCTTGACCGAGTCGACCACATAATATTGTCTTTTGCCGACTAAGGTTATAAGTTCAATTTTGCAAAGTCACACATTGCCCATCTGGCAGTGCTCTTTTTGGGCTATGAGCTCAATAATGAGGGAAAGGGTTTAGCACCTCACTTCCTAGAGAAATGTGCACATTTGCAACCACCTTCTTCTTTGAAAAAGTTACAATCTCTGCTGGGTTTTTTAAACTTCGGGAGGACTTACATTCCCGATTATGCCCAGCGCATCAAACCGCTTTATGCATTGATACAACCTAAGTTTTCATCTGCCAGCTGGCTTCCGGAACATACTTCCGTTCTGCAGTCTTTGCAGGCGGATTTGCTTGCGACTAACTTCCTAATGACTCGTGATAACACCACCAACCTGGTAATACGTATCGTTTCAGGGGCAGTGGGTTTCACGTACTTAACATTCAATGAAGGAGACACAATACCTATTGCATACAAATCACACTTGTACACTGCAGCTGAAATGCGTTTTTCCTCTGTTGAGAAAATCTTGACTGCAGTGCAGATGGCGATTCAAAAGGAACGCTCACTGGCGCAGGGCAAACGCATTCTTATGGTCACCCCCGTCCCTGTTTTGGAAGCGGTGACTAAAGCTAGTGTGCCTAACTCGAAGGCATTGCACCCACGTTGGATTCAGTGGGCTACTTCCTTGACATCTTCGGATGTGACATTTGTCTTTGATCCATCACTTCAGACTCAGGAGTATTTGCAGTATGAATTTGTTCATCCTCCTTTGTCGCTTCTTCCTCTGAGTGAATACAAATGCATCATTTATACCGATGGCTCGGCGCAACCGGCCACGGGTTTCAAACATGCTTATTCTGCGGCTTGCGCTATTGTGGCTGGCTCCAGTGAAGATGGAGAGTTTAAGTCTTCCATTGTGCACACTCAGGCACTAGGTGACTGTACGGTGCAATTGGCGGAGCTGCGTGCTCTTGTACTTGCTCTCGAGTTTGCTGATCCTCTTGTGAATACTCTTATTGTTTGTGATTCTTACTATTGTGTCCAGTCGTTCAATGACAACTTATTCTTTTGGTCTCAAAATGATTACTGCGATTCTAAAGGCAGCGCAATTAAGCATAGAAAGCTTTGGGTTCGAGTCGCAGATCTTAAACAACGTCTGCCTCTCACACATGTTATTCACACTCTTGGCCACCAGCGTGTCGGAACTCACGCTCTTGGTAATACTTTGGCTGATGAAGCAGTCAAGTCTGCAGTAGCCACGTGTTCCGTAACAGCAGTTACAAGATCTATGACTAAGATTGATAATGAGATTCTGGCAGCGGTCGCTGCAACTAGGGAGGGAGGTAATTATCCTGTGGGTTTCCCTTCTAAGTACTCTTATCATGTATCTCCCGAACAGGTTCCTTATGCTACCATTCCTTCGGTTGGGGATCGGCTGATTCCCAACTCTGACCGCAGACAAGCTTTGATCAAAGCCGCACACGAAGGCATTGCTTCGGCCCATGCTGGTGTGTCGGCAACAGTCTGTATTCTTCAGCAACATTACTGGTGGCGTGGTTTATATAAACAGACTCGTAACTATGTTCTTTGCTGCGATGTTTGTCAACAAATCTAACCTTCTACGGTCCCACGTCCACCACAAACTCAGTTATGTATTTCTAATAGACCTTTTGGCTGTGTCCATCTTGATCACTGCGGTCCTCTCTCTTCTGATACTGCATACAAGTATATCTTGGTTGCGGTTGATTCGTGCACTCGATTCTTGTGGGTCTGGCCAAAACGTAGTGCTGACGCTCAAAATGTCATCAGGGATTTGCGTGCCTTTATCGGGATGTTTGCCTGTGGTACCTTCCATTCTGACCAAGGTCCAGCGTTTGCCTCTAAGGCTTACAAGGATGCGATGAAGTCGTTGGGGGTACAGGTGCAGTTTTCGTCTCCATACAGGCCTGAGGGCAATTCAGTTGTGGAGCGAATGAACCATGAATTAAAGCAATCCTTGACAGCTAGAGTCTTAGGTACTGGCAGGGACTGGCTGTCCCACTTGTATGGGGTCCAACGTGCACTAAATAATCTCCCTAGAAGATCTCTGGGTGGGCGGACCCCTTACGAAATGCTCTTTGGCTTTCACATGTTTGTTCCTGACCTTGATGGTCTGGACATTGTGGCGGCTGCCTCTCAGTTTGACATAGATAATCATTCTGCTATGTTACCGGATCTACAAAAGACACGTGATACTCTGGCAACTGAGCATTTACCATCTTCGCCTGCTGATGCACTACTGAATCCTGTTACCGGTTGGCTTCCTAAAATTGGGGATCTGGTGAGAGAGAATATTGAAATTAAAAAAGAATTTGGTCCCTCTTACCGTGCTCCTGTTTCAGTACTTGGACTGAAGGGTACTCGTACAGTCATTTTACCACCGTTGCCAGGTCGCAAAGACAACAGGTACATCTCAGTGGACAATGTCAAGTTACACAGTGTGGCCGATTCTGAATAGTGTGACACCTGCAGTTTCGTGCAACGCAATATTTTTAGCACCGTTAACTTTGTCGTCACCTGCTGCCACAAGAATGTCTGCTCATATGATGGACACTGTAATTGATCTTCAGCCTTTGCCACAATCCTCTTCTGCAATGGATATTGTGTGCCCTTTTCCGGGAATTGATTCCGTGAGTGAGATGCCATCAAGCCCACGAGTACGAATGGACGATTCGACGCTTTCACCTTTGCTTGCAAGTCCAGTGAGTGCCTGTGATGGAGAACCGGCACACCTTTCTTCTGCCTCGTCCTCCTCATCCTCCAGTTTGTCTGATGCACCTAAGTCTAAGTTGCGTATTTTTTACTCCTGGTTCATAAAGACATACTTCGTTCCCCCATGGACCTACATTTGGTTGGTGCTTATCCTGATATTCCTCTTCATGTCAATTGGTTTTGTGACAGTATTCTTTTTACTTATAAATGGCCATTATCTCCCTGAACGCTCTGCAGTTAAAATGGTCGATGGAACTTTGGCTCCTCACACATCGTCCCATATCATGAAACGTGACAAGTCTTTTGTGAATATTTCAGCTTTCCCAGTTCCTGATGGCATCGTTTGGGACAAACTAGCTTATGAAATCCATGGTCCGACTGAGGTCCTTCGTGTTCCATATGTGTTTCACGTCTCCTTAGGAGATGTGGTGACACAGGACATACATTCGGATGATTGGGATGTGCAGGCAGTTCATGCATTGTTTTCAGATTTAAAATATTATGCTGCCTTTGATGCTGAAGATTTGTATTTAAATTCTGCCAATTATGGTGATCTCTTTTGCTATCAACATTATGGGCATCATTTTTTACACATGAGACCTGTTTTTAATTTTACCCAATGGGAACATTGTCCAACTCCCTTACAGGGGAGTTCAAAAACTCTTAGGAATAAGTTCACCTATTTTTCCAATTATGATTTGGCTAATCCTGAATCCTATTACTTTAAGCTTCAAAAATCCCCTGCATCTAAGTACCTGTTATCCCACACTAAACTAATTTACGCCGACTCGTTTAGAACACAGTTGGCCACACACGGTTATGACCATTGGAAACAGACTATAGATTTAAAATCAATCTGGGGCACAAAGCCATGGCAGGTTCAGGGCACTGAGGTATTACATCGTGCCTGCCTGATCCCGACTCAATTGCTGTTTTTAAATAAAACCATTTATCAAACAACCTGTTATGGCCTTGCAACTGTCAAAAACCTAAATACCCCCTGCATTCCTTCATTCGCTCAATATGACAATTGGCGGGTTCATAATAACTACACCATTGAGGCTTTGTAGGCTCTCCTTCAAAATGCCTCCTTTAATGTTTCTGAGATTGATTCATTAGGATGGTTGTTGTGGCAAACTAATGCTAATGCATGCCAGTTGCGTTTCTATAATGTTACACCTGGGTTCATTCAGACTAATGCAAAAACAACAGTTGATGGACAGAATGCAGAACAATGTCATACATTCACCCCAGTACAGAGATCTGGGCCTAAATCCATCGTTTTTTTGCTCACCATGCCGTTCCAGTTTGAACCCAGCCATATGCAAATCAGTCTTGACCCTGTGCCTCATGGGAACAGTCCAGCCCGAACTGCCAAGCCAGGTCCTTCCTGGACTGGAAACAAGCATCCTAGGACCGGTTTCGGGGTTTCACCCCTCTTCAGCCAGGATAGCTTGATTCCAGTGGCATGGAGAGCACGGGACCCACGTCTGGGCATACCCGTCCCACTCGGGGTGACAAATGCAAAAACAACAGTTGATGGACAGAATGCAGAACAATGTCATACATTCACCCCAGTACAGAGATCTGGGCCTAAATCCATCGTTTTTTGCTCACCATGCCATTCCAGTTTGAACCCAGCCATATGCAAATCAGTCCTGACCCTGTGCCTCATGGGAACAGTCCAGCCCGAACTGCCAAGCCAGGTCCTTCCTGGACTGGAAACAAGCATCCTAGGACCGGTTTCGGGGTTTCACCCCTATTCAGCCAGGATAGCTTGATTCCAGTGGCATGGAGAGCACGGGACCCACGTCTGGGCATACCCGTCCCACTCGGGGTGACAAATGCAAAAACAACAGTTGATGGACAGAATGCAGAACAATGTCATACATTCACCCCAGTACAGAGATCTGGGCCTAAATCCATCGTTTTTTGCTCACCATGCCATTCCAGTTTGAACCCAGCCATATGAAAATCAGTCTTGACCCTGTGCCTCATGGGAACAGTCCAGCCCAAACTGCCAAGCCAGGTCCTTCCTGGACTGGAAACAAACATCCTAGGACCGGTTTCGGGGTTTCACCCCTCTTCAGCCAGGATAGCTTGATTCCAGTGGCATGGAGAGCACGGGACCCACGTCTGGGCATACCCGTCCCACTCAGGGTGACAAATGCAAAAACAACAGTTGATGGACAGAATGCAGAACAATGTCATACATTCACCCCAGTACAGAGATCTGGGCCTAAATCCATCGTTTTTTGCTCACCATGCCATTCCAGTTTGAACCCAGCCATATGCAAATCAGTCTTGACCCTGTGCCTCATGGGAACAGTCCAGCCCGAACTGCCAAGCCAGGTCCTTCCTGGACTGGAAACAAGCATCCTAGGACCGGTTTCGGGGTTTCACCCCTCTTCAGCCAGGATAGCTTGATTCCAGTGGCATGGAGAGCACGGACCCACGTCTGGGCATACCCGTCCCACTCGGGGTGAAAAATGCAAAAACAACAATTGATGGACAGAATGCAGAACAATGTCATACATTCACCCCAGTACAGAGATCTGGGCCTAAATCCATCGTTTTTTTGCTCACCATGCCATTCCAGTTTGAACCCAGCCATATGCAAATCAGTCTTGACCCTGTGCAGTTCGGGCTGGACTGTTCCCATGAGGCACAGGGTCAGACTGATTTGCATATGGCCATGTCTGAACTGGGGTGGTGGAGTGAGCTAAAGAATGATGATGGATTAAACCCAGATCACTTGACTGGGGGTGAGTGTTTGATTTGCTCAAGCGCTCCGTCCATCATCCCCTTTGGTATCGCTTTGTTCGCCCTAAGTTGGCAGGGTATGCCCAGACGTGGGTCCCTTGCTCACTTTGCCACTGGATTCAAGCTAGCCTGGCTGATGACGGCTGAATAGCCAGAAACCGGTCCCAGGATGCTTGTTTCCGGTCCAGGGAAGACATGGCTTGGCAGTTCGGGCTGGACTGTTCCCATGAGGCACAGGGTCAGACTGATTTGCATATGGCCATGTCTGAACTGGGGTGGTGGAGTGAGCTAAAGAATGATGATGGATTAAACCCAGATCACTTGACTGGGGGCGAGTGTTTGATTTGCTCAAGCGCTCCGTCCATCATCCCCTTTGGTATCGCTTTGTTCGCCCTAAGTTGGCAGGGTATGCCCAGACGTGGGTCCCTTGCTCACTTTGCCACTGGATTCAAGCTAGCCTGGCTGATGACGGCTGAATAGCCAGAAACTGGTCCCAGGATGCTTGTTTCCGGTCCAGGGAAGACATGGCTTGGCAGTTCGGGCTGGACTGTTCCCATGAGGCACAGGGTCAGACTGATTTGCATATGGCCATGTCTGAACTGGGGTGGTGGAGTGAGCTAAAGAATGATGATGGATTAAACCCAGATCACTTGACTGGGGGTGAGTGTTTGATTTGCTCAAGCGCTCCGTCCATCATCCCCTTTGGTATCGCTTTGTTCGCCCTAAGTTGGCAGGGTACGCCCAGACGTGGGTCCCTTGCTCACTTTGCCACTGGATTCAAGCTAGCCTGGCTGATGACGGCTGAATAGCCAGAAACCGGTCCCAGGATGCTTGTTTCCGGTCCAGGGAAGACATGGCTTGGCAGTTCGGGCTGGACTGTTCCCATGAGGCAAAGGGTCAGACTGATTTGCATATGGCCATGTCTGAACTGGGGTGGTGGAGTGAGCTAAAGAATGATGATGGATTAAACCCAGATCACTTGACTGGGGGTGAGTGTTTGATTTGCTCAAGCGCTCCGTCCATCATCCCCTTTGGTATCGCTTTGTTCGCCCTAAGTTGGCAGGGTACGCCCAGACGTGGGTCCCTTGCTCACTTTGCCACTGGATTCAAGCTAGCCTGGCTGATGACGGCTGAATAGCCAGAAACCGGTCCCAGGATGCTTGTTTCCGGTCCAGGGAAGACATGGCTTGGCAGTTCGGGCTGGACTGTTCCCATGAGGCACAGGGTCAGACTGATTTGCATATGGCCATGTCTGAACTGGGGTGGTGGAGTGAGCTAAAGAATGATGATGGATTAAACCCAGATCACTTGACTAGGGGTGAGTGTTTGATTTGCTCAAGCGCTCCGTCCATCATCCCCTTTGGTATCGCTTTGTTTGCCCTAAGTTGGCAGGGTATGCCCAGACGTGGGTCCCTTGCTCACTTTGCCACTGGATTCAAGCTAGCCTGGCTGATGATGGCTGAATAGCCAGAAACCGGTCCCAGGATGCTTGTTTCCGGTCCAGGGAAGACATGGCTTGGCAGTTCGGGCTGGACTGTTCCCATGAGGCACAGGGTCAGACTGATTTGCATATGGCCATGTCTGAACTGGGGTGGTGGAGTGAGCTAAAGAATGATGATGGATTAAACCCAGATCACTTGACTGGGGGTAAGTGTTTGATTTGCTCAAGCGCTCCGTCCATCATCCCCTTTGGTATCGCTTTGTTCGCCCTAAGTTGGCAGGGTATGCCCAGACGTGGGTCCCTTGCTCACTTTGCCACTGGATTCAAGCTAGCCTGGCTGATGACGGCTGAATAGCCAGAAACCGGTCCCAGGATGCTTGTTTCCGGTCCAGGGAAGACATGGCTTGGCAGTTCGGGCTGGACTGTTCCCATGAGGCACAGGGTCAGACTGATTTGCATATGGCCATGTCTGAACTGGGGTGGTGGAGTGAGCTAAAGAATGATGATGGATTAAACCCAGATCACTTGACTGGGGGTGAGTGTTTGATTTGCTCAAGCGCTCCGTCCATCATCCCCTTTGGTATCGCTTCATTCAGACTAAGCCTGATCCTCGTTATCCACCTCATAGTTCTGTGACTACATACTCGGTAGGTAAATTGTGCCAGCAGTGGCTAGAACACTCTACCCTAGCATCTGTCAAACAGCACCTTTCCATCCTATCGAATGATATAGATTTGGCTGATTTTCTCCTAGGCCTACGTAATCCAAGGGCCAAGCGATTTCTTAATGCCTCTTATAATGAAATT
This sequence comes from Calotriton arnoldi, assembly GCA_963921515.1. Taxonomy (NCBI): domain Eukaryota; kingdom Metazoa; phylum Chordata; class Amphibia; order Caudata; family Salamandridae; genus Calotriton; species Calotriton arnoldi. The sequence continues at coordinate 428,541 of CAWUFW010008963.1, read as the reverse complement.
TGGAAACTTTTACAGATGGAAGCCGCCTTCCGTCTGCGTCAAATTGACCAGGCAAACTTGGAAAAAGTCCTTGCTGTAGTGGACAACAGCATTAACACGCTTTCTTCACGCATTTACACCTTAGACAATATTGTTTCTTCTGTAATAGATATTGTGCAAAGTGATGTTTCTGTGTTATATCATGGTCAGAATCAGTTAAGGTCGGTCATGCAATTTGCTTGGACGTTGCAGACACTAAAAATGGGTAAAGTGCCTTGGGATTATTTGAATGCCACTGCTTTATTTTTGCCTTTTAACCTGACTGATAAACAGAGGTTTATGTCCATGAAAGATGCTGTACACACGCTGTTGCATATTGAACAATTGGAGCCTTTGCCGTTCTCCGTAGAGAAAACGGACTCTGCTGTTTGGTTAATTCATGGCGTTATCACTTTGCCCTTTTCGCTTTTCAAATTTAAATCATGTATGCAACACTTTCCTGTTGGCCGCTTTGAACCGCTTGGTAGTGCTTTTCTGCATGAATTATGGGTCCTGCCCTTTGCTTATCGGTGTTTAAGAGAGGATAAAGAGGTTTTCCTTACTGGGGAGGAGTGTGATTCGGTAGTGGGTCACTCTCTAGTGTGCAAACACATTAAATTACACGGCGAGTGTAACGTGTCAGCGCCCAATCTATTTTGCTTTTTAAAAGGGACCCCAGTGCCATCCGTCACGCCTGTCTTTACATTGCTTACTAACGGCAGCTATCTCATTTTAAACAATCAAGACTGCTGTGGTTTGCGGGCGGGTGTCCCGTACTTGGTAACTGTTTCCCAGCGCGTGACTTGTTGTAGCAATGTCCTTTTCCCACCCCCGCAATGGAGTTTAGATTTTTCGCTTTGGCCTTCCATTCCGACTTTGAAAACAGAGTTCACAGGCTCAAAGCCCTTTTTTTTTTTTTTCTTTTTGTCCTCATACGCCATTAGATATGTCCAGAGCCGCTTTAATTTACTCTGCGGCCCCCCAATTGATTGGCACCAGCAAGAGAGCTCTGATCTAAATGGATACGCTTTACACAGTACCTCTCATATTTGGTCTGTTCAACTCTTCTCTCTGATTGACCCTCAGAACTGACCCGAGTGGTGAAGTATTTCTATGTAAAAGCATAATCATTGGACATATATGCCCTAACTCATAAGTTATCCAGCCAACCCTTACATGGCAACCAGAACTCTTTCTTCCTCTTACTCTTCTTTTCCCAAATAACTTTATCCAATTTCATTACATACTTAATGGAATTTAACCAATCTAAAAAGTCGGAGGCGTACACTTAATCCAACATTTACAGATTTCTCTCCGGGCAAGTAAAATGAGGTAAAAACACAACTTATTTTTATCTAAGGATAATAGTTCATAGTTTAGAAAAATACCAAAGAATACCAAAGAGGTGCTCACCTGGATATCGAAACCAAATATATCTTCCATACCTCTGATAACAGAACCCCAAAATTGATGTAACATAGGGCAACTTATGAACATATGATCATCGTCTGCTTTTTCCTGTTGACACTTTGGACAGCATGGGATGGCTCCCTTCGCAAACTTAGAAAGCTTAGAGGGAGACCAGTACACTCTATGGAGAGAGAAAAGATGATTTCTCCTTAAATTGGCAGCTTGTACTGTAGAATATAGTAAATCATAAGATACTTGCCATATTGCTTCTGTACTGGAACCCGGCAAGCACTCGCCCCACAGCTGCGATGGAAGGATGAAATCACCATCTGTCAGATCTATCAGGAGCCAGTAGAGATTTGCCACCTCTTTCTTATTTCGTTGTCTCAGTCTTAAGGCTGTCTCTAAATCATTCGTGTTACCAACCGTTATGCCAATCGCCTGGGACCAACTTTTTATTTGTAAATATTTGAATTTAGATAATTGATTGTCCGTGATTGTCCTCAAGTCTTCCCATGATAACAAACAGCCATCAGGAAAAAGTTGGGCCCAACAGTTTATCCCGGCTGATTTTAACGGTGTAACTAATAAGGGGCATATTAACAACGGCCAGCGATAATTATCGCTGGCCGCTGTTAGCGTGAGGAATCCTATCGCCGGCTATCGCTGGAAATTATCGCCATGCTAGCGCTGTATTAACAACGCTTAGCGCAAAGGCGATAATTTTCCAGTGATAGCGATGTTTTCCATGGAACATCGCTGGTTTTCCAGCGATGTCCCATGGAAAACGGCGATATACTTGGCGATAGGGCCTGTGGTCTTAGCCACACAATCCACCCCCATGTTAGGTATGCCTTAGTCAGGAATTTAGCAGACGTTAAATTCCTGCGTTAAGGCATACTTAACGCAATTTAATATATCGCTAACCCACGTTGCTAATATGGCGATACCTGGGTTAGCGATATTTCCCCTGTTGTATTCACAGGCACGCCCCCTTTGCATCTCATTAGCGATGCGATGGGAGGCGTGCAGAAAACGGACGCTAGGTCAGGAATCACGCGCTAGCGTGTCCTTGTTAATTCGGCGATAAAATTATCGCCGCTTTTCGTCCGAAAACGGACGCTAAAGCGGCGATAATTCATTAACGCCGCCTTGTTAATATGCCCCATAGTCTTTAGTCCACTCAGGCGAGCCTGGGGTGTCCCAAATAGGAGCCATAGCGCTGTAGTAGCTAATCTTCAAAAGCTTCCTGATTTTAAACCAAGTGTTAGCTAAATCCTTTAAGGACTTCAGACGTACCTTCTTGAAAAAGCGTGGATCTCCAAACTTGTATAAGAAAGCATGATCTCCTCCTTTTTCATCCTGTAACATTTCCCTAAACATTTTCCCTATATCTGAGGCGTTAGGTTCACTCATGAGCATTTTCCCTGTCCTCATTAGAAAAACCCATGCATAAAAAATTATATCAGGCGTACATAGCCCTCCCTTGTTCTTCTTTCTCCGAAGCTTTTATGCGAAATTCTTATTCCTTTGGAGGCCCAAATAAAAGAATTTATTTTTGCCTGTATTTTCCTTAGACCTTCTTCTTTGAAAGCTAGTGGTATATTTTGAAACAAAAAAATAAGTTTTGGTAAAAGAATCATTTTTACCAAGTTGACTCTCCCTATTAATGTCAAAGGTAAGTATGCCCAATTTTTTAGAGAATCAGAGATTTCTTTATCAGCTCTACGTAGGTTTGTATCAGTTATATCATTATTATCCTGGGTAATTCTAATGCCTAGATACCTTATTTCTCTTTTCAATATAGGGGAGCAAACATTCAAATTCCAGGCCATACACTCCGTTTTTGACTGGTTAATCTCATACCCCGAAATATCACCAAATTGTTGTGCTAAACTGTATATAATGGGAATAGCCGTCACGAGGTCAGACGTATATACCATCATATCATCGGCATATAATGATACTTTTTTCCCCCAATTTTTACATTTAAAAGGGAGTATATCCTCATGCCTTCTAATCCTTTCTGCGAGGGACTCTATATATAGATTAAAAAGCAAAGGTGAGAGAGGACATCCTTGCCTTGTCCCTCTCTGAATTACTATAGAAGAAGAAAGATTGCCATTTATCAAAATTCTGGCTGTTGGAGTTTGGTAAATCGAGGAAACTGCCCTACAGAAATTTTCCCCAAAATTACATTTATTCAAAACATGAGTTAGGTAGGCCCAGTTAACCCGGTCAAACGCCTTAGTAGCGTCAAGCGTGATAATAGCCATTGGAATTTTATATAGTGTCGCCATGTCTATGGCTCCGATCAGATTGTACGTTAAATCTTGAATGCCTCTCCCTCTAACAAAGCCCTTTTGGTCTTCATGTAATAAACCGGTTATAATTCCATTCAATCTCTCTGCTAAAATCTTAGCAAAAATCTTATAATCAAGATTCAGCAGAGAGATTGGTCTGTACGAATCACACTGACTGGGTGGCTTAAATGGTTTTAAAATCAGGGCAACAGTAGCCTCATCCCACGAAGGGGCATATTCCCACCCCTTTCAAAAATATGGGCGAATAGTTTATCCATTACTGGAATAAGAACCTCACCCAATGATTTGTACAGCTCGGCCGGTAGACCATCCGGTCCTGATGCCTTGCCTTTTTTGCCTATCTCTATTGCCTTCTTGATTTCATTCTGGCTTATTGGTTTGTTAAAATTCCTAGACATCTCATCACTGATCTTTTTGAAGGAAAGTATTCGAGCCATGCTTCTATCATCTTGGCCTGTGGGGTTAGATCTTCTCGATAAACTTTATTAAAATGTTTTCGAAAGGCTTCTTCAATATCTGCGGGGCTCTCACATAAATTTCCAGAAGTGTCACAAACTACTTCTTTTATATTGCCCTTTGCTAGTTCCTGTTTGGTTTTCCAGGCTAGGAGCCTCCCGCAGCCTTCCCCATATTCAAAATGAGCCAGCTTGCTGGCCTCCCACCTCTTCTTCAACCTGGCGTCTAACACCCCTGCCAAATCTATTTTAAGCGATTGCAAAATCTCGCAGGTTCTCTCTGCCATTCTATCCCTCTGGGGGGTAAGCTCATTCTCTAACTTCTGGATTTTACGCTCTATTTCTTCTATCTCTGCTTTGTATTTCTTCTGTCTAGAGATTTGGATTGAGGTTATGCAGCCTCTCAAGAAGGCTTTATAAGCATCCCATGCTATTTCTATAGAAGTACTATCTATGTTGATCAGAAAATAATTCTTTGTATCTGTTATTAATCTTTCAATTACTTCTTCCTCTAACAGAATGGCTCGATCTAGGGTCCATCTTCTGTTGATTAATTTATTTGGGAGTTTCAGCACGAATATTACTGCCGCATGATCAGATAAATGTCCCCCTAGATGTTTCGTGTCTTTCACCCAATCCCTCAACTCCATACTGACTAAAAAGAAATCTAATCTAGACTTATGGCCATGTTTTTTATTATGGAAAGTATACCCTCTCCTACTTCCCATTCTTTCTCTCCATATATCCATCCATCCAAGCTGTTTCATCGTGTTTTTCAATAAAGATCTCATTTTACAATTCTGGGGTATTCTGCTATTTAAAGACCTATCCATTGCAGGGTCTAAGACCAAATTAAAATCACCTGCCAATATTAAGGGATCTCGAAAAAGCAGTAACTCAGCAAGTAGATCTTTTAAAGGGGCTGGGTCGTCTAGGTTGGGACCATAATACCCTGCTACTGTAAATTTATATGTATGGAACCTTATTTTAACTATAGCCCATCTTCCCATTTTATCAACTTTGAAACCTTCCACTGATAATGCGGGTTTCTTTTTAATGATTATGGCCACCCCCTTTGTTGTTATCTGTTGTGTAGTACATATAACTTCATAAATCCAGCTTTTAGTTTTGCATAAACTCCTCATCTCTTTCTCGGTTAAGTGTGTTTCCTGAAGAATAAGAATTTGTTCTGGAGTATCTTTCAAGTATTGGAATAACCTCTAAATCCTATGTTTTACCCTCAACCCATTTAGATTCCATGACATCATCCTCAAATATAGTGCCTGATCAGCTATGGCCTGTGTCATCTCTCCTCATGTAATTCTGAGATCTATTCTGGCGAATTGGACTTTTTTTTTGATTTTTTTCCCCATGCTGCCCACCCGGTGACCATCCCCTTCCCCCCCCTGCACCCACCCCTGTGCTCCCCTGGAGAACCCCCACTCTTTCTCTTATGGCCCTACCCTGGCCTTTGAGGCTTCCCTCTTGTTGGTCAGGACGGTTAATAAAAAAATCCATAGCTCTTAATATGGTTGCTGACTAGTGCTTTCAAAAATTATTTTAAAGGTCTTCTCAATTATGCTGGCGAGCCGGTGGTCCACTACCTTGCCCTGAGATAAACTGCAAAAAGGTTTCTGCCTCCTCCACCCGCCTAAATACGTGCATTTTATTGTTAAACATCACTTTTAATGTCGCCGGGAATTTAAGCTGTGCTGTTGCACCTAGTTGCCTGAAAGAATCTAGTAGCTTTCCCAGCTCCCATTGTTTAGACGCAGTTATGGAGGAGACATCTGACTGAATTTGGAAGGAGAACCCTTCCGCACTTAGTACATTCGACTTCAATGCTTTGTTCAGTATTTCATCTTTTAAATTATAAGTCAGAAAATGAACCAAGATTTTTCTGGGTCTGATTTTATTTGGACTTAGTCTAAACGGGTCCCTATGTACCCTCTGAATTAAACCAGCAAAATCTAAACCTAAGAGTAAGAAAAAGGTGAAGACATTAACACAAAATCAAATAAAGGCAAATTTTACACCCTCATTAAGAGATTACTTTAAAGTACTGCCTAGTACACTGATATTAAAGCCGGTAGACCATATGTCTATACTTAAATAGAGCAACCCTAGTAGCCCTTGTAAGATACTTCAATTTCCTGAGGGAATATTAAGCCCCAATAAGTTTCAGCCATTAGTAGGAATGTCAGCAGAAGAGGGCTCGGAAGAACTTATGATGCCAGATAAAGGCGCTGATATATTAAATCTGACTGAGGCCGGGACTTCTTTAACGGATAGCCAAGTTCTGGATAAGGAATCAGAACATATTGAAACATCAAAGAGGTCATAACGAATTCATCCACATCTTGGTCAGTTCAAGATCTCTTACAGGTCCTAACGGAGGAAATGAGACATAGGTTCCAGGTGTCAGAAAAAACCAAGCTGAAATTAAGGTATTTTGTGAGAAAATGGAAGACAAGCTAGATTCATTGACTGCGAGAGCCGCAGCTCTAGAGACCACGGTGGCGGAGCTAACAGTAAAAGCAGATGAGAATGCAAAAGATCTCATTAGATTAAAAGAACGTGAAACCGGTTTCCAGGATAAGTTGGAATCAATTGAGAATTCTCAGCGGAGAAATAATCTTCGGTTACTGAAAGTCCCTGAGGGAGTTGAAGGAGACAATATTAAAGAATTTGTAGTAAAACTAATAAAGCAAACAACTCAAATTGACTGTTCTGAGCAAGCTCAAAGCCCTTTTATTCCAACAAGAGGTGGCCCTCACTTCAGCCCGTGAAACATTCAGGTTGCAGGTGGCTCGGACCTGGAGTGAGATACAGTCGCTTCTTAACACTAACCTCCCACTTCATTTTGGGGAGCTAATTCACCAAATATTTAATGCATCTGATACGACAGGCCTTGCCCATTTTTTTAAATGTGTGGGATCTGGCCTGGTCTCTTCCTTTCAAACTTTGGGCCCGATTCACAGAACTAACTTACGACAAAATCCTAAACTTACTACCATTTTGGTATTCACAGAATGAACTTACTCATTTTGGTATTCACAGAATGAACTTACTCATTTTGGTATTCACAGAATGAACTTACTACCATTTTGGTATTCACAGAATGAACTTACTACCATTTTGGTATTCACAGAATGAACTTACTCATTTTGGTATTCACAGAAGGCACTTACTCATCAATGAGTAAGTGCCTTCTGTGAATACCAAAATGTGTAAGTTACACAAAATGTGTAAGTTACACAAAATGTGTAAGTTACACAAAATGAGTAAGTTACACAAAATGTGTAAGTGTCTTCTGTGAATACCAAAATGAGTAAGTTCATTCTGTGAATACCAAAATGGTAGTAAGTTTAGGATTTTGTTGTAAGTTAGTTCTGTGAATCGGGCCCTATATTCGGGGTAATACCGGCTTTTATTCATTCTAAATTTTCCAGCGTTTTCGGAGGGTTCCCCTTAATATTCGCGCTGGCAGCTGGTGTCCTGCTTCTCCTCCTTGTGCTTCGTAATGGCTGCTCACTTTGTGGCTCTGCACAGACCGGCCCGACTACAACTGTGCCGTGATCGCCTATATGAGGCTTTTGGATGCTTGCCTTTAGCAACGCTTGGCGTGAGTTACGACTTGACATTCCGCTTTGCCTATTTTACTTGCGTGCAGCCAGTGCTTCATTGCAAAAAGATGTCATTTCTCCTGGGCGATGGAACTTTGCTTATCGAACACGTGGTGTCCAATCCCTGATTTCAGCCGGTTGTTGGGTCCCTTAGAGGCGCATGACGAGGCTTGTTCTGTGGATGGTCAAATGACGCGTGCAGCTTTACTTGGAATCTTGGATCAATGGGATATCTGTGCGGCTGCCAGACTTTCCTACAACGAATTTCATTGAATATCACGCAAGTTTCCCATTTCTAATTTTGGATGCTCCTGCTTGTGAGGAACATGATTGTTCCTTCGACTTACTAAATTGGATGTCATCGCTTTTTTCTACCAATGACAAAGATGAACTATTGGAGGAATTGCATTCCTTTGCACCCAAACCTTCATGGATTGACTACTTGGGTCGTCCCTGATCCGCTGTCTGGAATACAGACTCTTTTTTCCAGCTCAAAGTGCTTTTAGCTTTTTCTTCGAACTTTCCCTTTTTTCTCCGATTTGTTTTTATTTTTATTATTTTTTAGAAAGTCCCTCACCAATATTCTAAACAATGCCGGACTTTTGAACTCTGTTTTTGTTCTTCTGTCTATGTCCTACTGACTTACCAGGGGGAGGGTGTTATGTGGGGTTATGTGGCCCTAAGATACATTGTCGACATTGCTAAGTTAGCATGAGTTTTGCTTGCCCTATGCTGCTGCCTTTGCGCACGCCTCTGCTAAGAGTTTGTTTTCGCGACACTTTGCCTCTGCCCTGTACATGATAACAGATTGTTTTTCACGTTCTCAGCTTTCCCTTCAATTCTGTCTGAACAGAATGTGCAAGGTCGATCAACAATGTCTCTTGTTATTCTGTTCTGGTCAGTCTCTATTACCTAGACAAAACATGTTACCAACAGCTGCAGTATGGAAGAATCGAGCTTTGATATGGCGTTGTCGCCTGTTTTTGAAACACACTCGAAGAATGCCGTTCAATGGAGCTGAGCTCTGCTGTTCCTATGATGTAAACCTTTGCGTTTAAGCTTTGAGGTAGGGGTCTGCTAATAACGCCTAGAGATCTTCTGTTATATAAAATAACTTCTTACTACCAAGTGGAGGGTGATTAGGCCCAGGTATTTTGCCTTTTTCACAGTCTTTATAAAATGACGACTCCTTTTGTATTCTATGGTATTGTAACAATGCTAATGATGCTTGCCTTATGCATTTTGCTGCTGGTTGTGGTTCGCATACTGTTTTATGAATCACTATAGTCAAAATAAACATTTTGAACTTATTTAGTGACTCTGATTATTCTTATTGTGGACAAGTACGTGAGAGCGAAAGAGAGTCTTGTTCCCGCGACTCTGAGGTGAGTCGGGAGTGCTCGTGTTCTGGGTTGTCTAAACATTCATAGCTTCTTGATATTTGTAGGAGACCGAATGAGACACTATTGCTAGTCGGTTGGGATTTTGGGTACTAAGGTGATAGGAGGTACACCCCTATTTACTGAGGTCCTGTTTTCTTGTGCATAGTTCTGTGTATGAGCAGAATCCCCGCAACACTTATTAATGTTTGGATTAATCTGCAATGCCAAGCTGTGCTCACTTCTGAATCCATGGCATCTTGCATGCGCTGCCTGTAGTTTAGAAAACATGTGGCATGCATCAGAAGAAGTGATGAATGTCCATCTGTTAGTATGGAAAATACAGTTTCCAGGAGGTGCAAGTCCATGCATGTATTAGAAAATGTGGCCTGGTCTATACATGTGGTGCTGCCCAGCCCATTTGAAGGGGCGGCATTTTTATCCACAGTAAGTCTAGCAAAGTTTCAAAATCCATTCATGAGGCATACTCTAAGACAGTGGCGTAACAAGAAATATGTCCCACATCCTTAGAGAATGTGAAGAGGGGCCCCAGAGTTTCCCAGATGTTCATAGGCCTAGGACTGAATGCCCCCCTCTTGCCGAGGGACAGCATGGGCCTGCATTACGCCCCTGCTCTGAGATGGCACGGGAAATGTAGCGAGACAAGCAATTCTCTCAAAATCCTTGCTGTGATATGTGTCATATGATGTTGTTCAGGTTTACATTTTAATCAACATTTTCTATAGATTAGAACAATAGATCAAACACTGAAGTTATCCCAAGTATGAAGATGAAACCTGGAATTGTCTCAGGGCCCCTACTCTTACAATCCTGTCTAAAGCTTTTGACAATATAAAAAGTATAAATAAAGTTTAGTGTGCCCACTAAAAGATGGACTGCTTATGGTAAAGTGGATCATGAAAGTAACTGACATAAGGAACACAAAATTAACTTTTAATTAGTAATAACTAAAAAAAGCACAGGATCTGTACAAAGAAAGCATATTCCTGTTTAAACAATAGCCATAACTAGTGTGTTCAATGGCAATACCTTTGTTGTTACTTGAATAATGTTAGTTCGTTTGACTGGGCATCTAAATTTTCCAGTGGGCTTCTGCAAACCAAACATACTCTTATTAATGCATTAACAATACCACCCATCCCTTGGGTTAATATAATCATCACATGTACAAATATAATCATCATGTCGTGAATTGGTAATGAGCTGTGTATATCTGTCAGAACCCCTTTCAGAGGGCCACAGGGCATGCATAGGCCACCGGGCCCAACTGTGGTGGTTGAGTCCTTCTACGCATGATGTCCAGACGTGCTGTGGATCCCGAGCAACTGGGCCAAGAAGCCCTTCTGTACTTGACTCTCAGTAGTAGCTGCGGTCGAGCAGTCAAGGCTCCCTCGGGGGAGAGATGTAGATGCAGGTCAGTGAGCACAACTCATGATTCAAAGTGCAAACTGTACAAATGATAAATCAATGTCCAGTCAAATACTTGCTTTAAAATGGAAAAGTAGTGTTTTATTGCTAAGTCTATAAATGCAAGGCTATATGACATTTCTGAAACAACAACACAATTCCCCTTGAGGTTGGGGCTCTAGTAGTTATCAGACAAATCGCTGTCCCACCCTCCTTCGTGTAATGTGCTCAGGGTTATTCCCCATTCACTGGTGGCTGCATTTAGGGAATGCTCACTATTAGGCCATACTAAAGAGTTCCTGTTTGACTCTTCAGGTTTAAGTCAAAAGTGTCTATGGTACCGTAGCACAGTTGGCAGCGAGTTACCCGGGGCGCATTGACCCAATTCACATCTTACCCACTATCGCAGCCCGCAGCGTGAGCCCTCAGCGCGAGCCCTCATGGGTCTGCCTCTGCTCGAAGAAGTCAGGCTACTCATGCCCCACACGGCAGCTCCCAGCGAAATAGGCTCTTTCGCCTGAGCAGCGCTGCCGGGGGTCTTTTTGGGAAGACACAGTAAGTTGTCTCTACCCAGAAAGCGGGCAGGGGAAATTCTTCCTACAGCTCCGGACGGGAGACCAACGAGGGTGCATCGTTGTCCATGGTGTCCTCGGCAGTCCTCAGTGGTCAGTCAGGTCAGTTCCCTCGCATTGTGGGTCCAACCCACTGAACAAAGCCTCAGTATCTACTTCAGGCAGGAACCCATATCCCTTGGCCAAGTTGGTTTCAGCAGCTCCTCCTGGCATATGAGGTTGCTGTGGCACTTGACAGCACAAGAGCAGACTATCTTGGTGCAGGCACCCATGCCAAGATGCTTAGGAGTCTCAACATTTCTGGAAGTAGTAACGTTACCGCTGGCATACGGGGTCACCACAGCCTTGCAGTATTTGTTCATCCAGTCCAGCACCATGCTTAACTCACGGCTCATTCTCTGGCAGCCCTCTTCTGGCATCCGGGGATCACTGAGCCAACAATGCACATGGACAATGACCCAATCAGTGCACATCCTCACACCTCACTCAGGAAATCCTATCGCAGAATTCCTCACTGGACCTCGCTCCCTCCAACGCTCTCCTCTTCCTTGCAGGGCGCACTGGTCTTGGCAAGCAGGCAGGCGCCGGTGGTCCAGGCTCCATGGCAGGTGATCTTGGTGTCATGAGTGATGTCCCTTCACGCAGCAGGAAGACTAGCAAGCCTTTGCCCCTAGTCCTGGTCACAGGCCGAAGCCTTGCAGAGCTTCCCCTTCTCACATAGCCCATCTGGCTGCTTGGCAGATGACACATTTTGGAGTCTCAACCTCCCCTTCTTATAGTCCATTTCCAGACACCAAAATGTAATTTAGGGTCTGAGTCTTTGAAGTTTTATGTTAAGGTTCTGCTATTTCTAAAGTGGACACTTCTCTTTTTCTTCTTTCCTCATGAAAGACTGTCTGTCACAAGCCTCCGAAGCTGAGTGACCCACAACACAATTCAAGCGAGTGACCAGAGTTTATACCTGGAGGTCAGCAAAGTGATATGCGCATCAAAAGGTTAATCCCAGATGCCCAGGCCTACTTTTTATGATTCCCTTATCAGCCCTGTTTTTTTTCTGAGATGTGCCTAGGCCCTTTTCCTGTGATCTATCACTGAATCAAAGAGCAGTCTATTGAAGTGTAAAGATATTCTCTTCGTTTTTCACTCCAGTATGTGCCCCATCCAGCTTACAGGAATGCAGCAATACACACATCTTTCTGGGGGCATTCCTCTACTTCTCATGTCTTCAACAAGGCAGGCCTGGGCTTCTCAAAATGGAATCCAGGGCTCCCCATGTAATGTATCTTTATAGGCACACTTGCTGTCCACCACTGTTACCTCCCTGCATTGTACCCTTACATCTCTACCCGCATTCAGCCCAAACATACTCAGTCTGCATGCACTGTCCAGCGCTTAAACCTTTCTACATTTAACCAGTGTGTGCTATTTTGAAACACACACACTGCCAGCACAACAACTAACCATGTGTGCTGCACAACACTTCACCCTTCATGTATTGTACTTCATGTATTGTACTTCATGCAATCACAGATACACCCAGCACATGCTTTTATTGTGCATGCACTACACAACACTAAATCCCTTCTGTAATGTATTCCTCACAGGAATACATACACCCAGTACATGCTCTAAGCATGCATGCACTGCTCTATCTTTGTACTGTACCCTTCCCAGGCACACATACATCCAGTGTAGAGTCACTACTCCTGCACTACACAGCACTCAACATCTACCGTTTGTAGGCCATGGGGTGAGTTAAGCACACAACGGAACTTTAAAAAGGTGAGTGAGCCTGTAGGCCTCACTCCAGCAGCACAGGGTCAAAAGGTCCTGTTCACTGCTGCTGATCAATACAAGGTATGCTGCCACCACCGGGCTCATAATGCCTAACTCCTGGGGTAGTGCTTTAGGTGCCCCTCCCAGTCCAACAACACCATAATCCGTGAGACAGGCTTATGTCATGGTGCAAACGCATGATCCGTGTTCGCCTATGACAAAACATCTGCATCAGGGATCCAGATAACAGTACAGTTGGGCACTCAGGGCAGGGGTACACCTCTCTTACTATGCAGTGGATTTTTCCATTCCCAACAATATCTATATGCACTAGTAGGCACCCTCAATTTGACATGCCTGAGAATGGTGAGCATAGTTTCTACCATTACTGTCAATGTCATTTGTACAACCTGTCTGTCAGTTTTCCATGTGTTGCTTGACCTTACAACCTGTGGAATTGCGTAGAGTATTCTAATTTTCCAGCTCTCTGATCACTATCTGCTCAAAACCCACTCCGTCTGTACTCAGGCGTATGAAAAACGTTTGGATCTGATTCTCATTTCGAACTTGTAAGCTCACACTCTGCCCTCCAATAGACAAGTCACCCTCTCACCTTGCTATAATACATTATATACATGTTGATCTATTGATAAATATGAGATTTTTAAATGTGACATGTGCAATAGGAAGATTTTTAATTGCAATACAGGAATCGCTGAATGCATTGGGTTTGGGGTAGAAATACGACTTTACCTATGACTTGAGAATATTTTCGATCCTTGAAAGTCCGTATGTATGTAGAAATTTATATTTAATGTACATGTGACCCTTTTCCTATTCAGTGATGAATTAAGAGCTTTTTTATAGAGTGGCAGAGCTTCCTTTGTATATTTTATCAGGATTTTATTGAGTTTTATACAGTTTCTATGGTTGTACTGTTTGTATAATTCGCATTTTAACGGTACGCTGTATTGTGGCATGTTTATTTTTATGGCTATATTTGCCGAATAAAAATATATATTAACAACAATACATTATATACATGTTGGTCAGTATCCTCCAGTTCTCAAGTAAGCACTACCCAAATTCCACTCCCAGTTTTGTAGGCCAAGCCCATAACAGCATTGCTACCATGTAAAACCCTACACCATTTAACTAGTTAATCACACTCTTTGAATGGCCTTTGACTCACTCCCCTCTTCACGTATTCACTCTGGTTGCCCCTCCTTTAGTCTTTAATGGTTTCTATGAATAGTTCACTAAAAAGCAATATTCAAACACTTCCTCATAGTAGGGAAAATGTTCAGCCTGGAACTCAACAAACAGGCCCTAAATTCCCAAATCGCAACCGTGGATAGGGCCATATCATTCTTCTTACAAAGCAGAAGAATCTCTTCCATGAGCTCCCATCCTCAGGGGCTTGTCGGTACCATCAAGACCTGAAGTTCCCCACCATCCACCATCCATGTTTATTATCCATTCCTCTCTATTTATTGAGCTTCGCATCCTACTTCGTATAAAAATCAGTCATTAGAAACACCCTGGCTATGATCCTCATACATTTACCCTATCCATCCTCCCACGAAGTCCAACCCTCTGCCGTCTCTCCTACATTTCCAACTCAAATTATTACTTATTCAAAGTGTCGCCCTTACACCCCGTCTTCTGACCTGTCAGTCTCAATCTTTAAATATTCCCTCAACAGAGGCAACTACCCCCAATATTTAAATTTTGCAGCTGCCATACTTTTGTCCTGCACATCTAACCTGGGCTTCTATTGGAATTCTATAACGCATATTAGCAAGCCCATTATCGCCGTTTTAGCTGCAGTTTCCTGCCGCTAAAACGGCGATAATTTTATCGCCGGTCTTGCTAATATGCCCCCAGATTCTCCCGTCCCCATGTGAATCTACAGCATGCAATAATTTACATAAATGAATCTATAATTTCCTGAGAATTACTCCACCATCCCAATACAGTGTAAGGACCTTTTATCATGTTATATCCTTGCATTTGAAACAAAAGTAACACGCACTGGCAAAGCCAATAGCTCTAGCTAGCATTGCGAGCCATGATAAAAATATTTTAAAACTCTGCAGCACTTAAAAAGCAAAACACAAAAGTATGTATTGCTTTATGTATACAATGCATGTACGAGAGAAATAATTGATTCTGTGATGATTCATTGTACTTGTGATACATTATATTGTGCCTCCCGCATTTTAAAGCAAGCATTTAATCGGAAATGGAACGATTTGCCAAACATCCAGTAGCATTAGGTAAGAGAGAAATAAACCTCTGGGTTCAGCCAAAGAGAAGTGCATGTATATTTGAAAGAATTAGTAACAAGAGGTCAGGCAGCCGGCTGAAACACCCGAAAAAGCCTTAGAAGGGCGATCTGAAAACCTGTTTTGATCCTGAGGTCAGTGGCACAGCGCACAGTAGATTTTTCAACTTTGGTGTTCAGGTAAGCTGTTAACGATTTCAACATTTGTCTGTGATACGTTCACAATACAGCGGCCCGGTGCTTAATGATTTGCAGCTATTTACCTTCTCATCAGTTCTTTTGCTAGCAGCACGTGATGCAAACCATAGACTTTAGACTCCGCACCACATGTTCATGTAGTTTCAAAGTTTTGGTCTTAACTACTTGCCAGGAAAATTGCACAGATGCATACTCTATGGGGTCCTAAAATGTGTGATTGGTTTAGTCAGTGGTTGCTATGAACAGAAGGACACTGTCGGTGGCGCTGTTTTACCTGCTGAGTACCCACATCAGAGAAACAGGCTTTACCCTCTGTTAAATGTGCATTTTTGAAAGCCAGATTCCTACAGTGTTTCTCTTTCCCTCCGATTAGAGCTTCTTTGTTTCAACTGCTATGTTTATTTTGCTTGTTAATGTGCCTTTTTTATTTCCTTTTCATAGCAAGACAGTTATTATTGTACAATCCAAAGGTCTACAACTGTTCGATTCCTAAAGTCTTTCAACAAGAGTTGATATATTTGCAAAAAATTTGCCTTGGTTCCCACCAGCCTTGGATACCGAGAAAGAGCATTGAAAAGCTCCAGTCAGCCCAAGGAGAACTGTTTGTGAACTTTGCTAAATCCCACTTCTTCATTGATGGTAAGAACAACAAAGCAATTGTGGTCACCATCATGAATCATCTCTGTACATACAGTTATAAATGTAAGTGACCAACTTAGGTCTAATGACATCACCTACAAAAGCATTTTGAGAGAGAGACCCCTATGATGCTCCTTCGACCCCCGAGGTGGAAAGCTCCTCTTTATTGAATATTGTCCATCTACAATTTTATGCTGCATATGCCACCACGAGGACCCTTCCTGAAACCCTTCCCATAGGTTAGCTGTGTAAGGGGTGAGGAGTGCTGAAGGAGCCATGCACAGCATGATCTGCCACCACCTCCTCTTTACAAAGCATACATCAAAACATATGTATCTGATTTCCTGCAACTACCTTCCACCCCCACCCGGCCCGCTCTCCCTCATTTAATATATATATATTTTTAACTAGAACACCTAGGTCCTGTTATCCTCACACCTCACTCATTAGTCTATTTTCCAAATATGATACCTGGACATCTACCATTATCCCACCTCACTCCCAATCCTCATGCACAGATAATACCTGCCACTGTCCCCTACCTCCTGCAGAAACTCCTTCACAAAAAGAATACCTAGAAAATTCGTCATTGTGCATGATGGTTACCTCAATTTCTTAAATGGGCCCACGTGTTGTAAACATAAGCTGCTTGTTTCATAATATGGTAGTCCCGCATATGCACTGCTATAACGCAGCTAAAAGCCGAATCCCATTAATTCCATAATTATTTTTTTATAAAATTATTCATTGAATGCAGATATTTTATCTTTTGATTTTCAACCAACACAATGTCATAAAAACGTTGTTTCTCTTATTTCACAATGATCATTTCTGAACGCATTTCCAAAACGTGTTAAAATGTCTCTGCAGTGGTCTTCAGACATATCATCCATCAGGGGGTTAGTGTGTCAATGTGTATACCCAACTTGGTGCTCATAGATATCTGCCGTGCCACAAGCAGGGTGAGCTTTGGCACAGATAATGGATTCTATGCAATGTCAAACTAACACCAAGATGAGAGACATAGGTTCGAATTACATTGAAAAACCCAATACCTCAACCTTGTAGAGCAGAGACCTCTGGCTTTGCCAATACTTAGTAAAGTAAATTCGAATTACAATACAAAATTCCACTAAAGCAAAAAGAGTTTATAAATGTTAACAAATTCAAAGACTTTACTTAAGTAAAATATGCAATGTATTTACAGTAAAATATTGTTAAAACCATTGCCAAAGCCAGTAGGTCCCAAGGATGAGACCTATCGATAGTTACAATATTTAATAACGTTTGACTTCACTTATCCACCCCAGGTAAGGTATAAGAGCATCACCCTCCATCAGGAGGACAATAAACAACAAGTGAAACTTCTGAGTCCAATTTTGCCTTTTCTCAAGGACTGTGATAAGGAAGAACAGGACTAACATTAGCTGTGCGCAGGGATGGCCCTTGCTCCAATAGTGCCCTAAGCAGAGAGAATTATGGAGGCACCAGGCCCTTTTCACAGGTCAGCCCTTGGCTGGCTATATCAAGGCTGCAACTTACCTCTGCACACACATCTCCGTACCAGTGGCGGCTGCCTCGGAACGGGGGTGGTGAGGTGGTGGTAAATGAATTAGAAAAAATAATACACTTACTTTTGCTTCGCCACAGCTGCCGCCACACGCCTGCATCCTCTTCCTCTGCACTGGCAGCACCGGAAGCAGACTCTCCCAGCCAATCACAACGCTGCTGTGATTGGTCTGAGCGGCCTATTTGACCGCTCAGGCAGGGTTGGGAGCCTCGGCATGTTCTCCATCGGCTGTGCAACACAGCCAGGTGGAGCTCATGGTAAGTACGCATGAATGTTTGGCAGGCCCAACAGGGCCGGCAAAACAACCATGCGCACTACGGGAGTGCAAACCACTCCTCACTGTGCTCAGCCCCGCCCTCCCCTGACCTGGCTCCAGTCCCACACAGAAAAATAAAATGATAATGACATCTTGTTATTATCATTTTCTTTTTGCACTGCTCAAATAGCAGGGTGTTTTAAGTGTTTTAAATGTACACGGATCGTCTGTGCAGTCTTTAGCATTGTTATGTATTTGAAGCTCACAATGTTATTTACTTTGCAAACTAAATAACATTGTGAGCTTCAAATACATAACGCTAAAGACTTCACAGACGATCCGTGTACATGTAAAACACTTAAAACACAGTGCCTCAGACATTCCACGACTAACACAACCCCTCGCAAACACATCAACCAATGCAAAACATCTTTCCCTACCTGGTGCCCATCGCTGCAGGTTCACTCAGTTTTTCAGCACTCCCAGACACACGTCAATTTGCAGCCTGTTCCCTGCGGAAGAAATAATAAAAGAGTTGTAAAGTACGAGTGATGGCGGCAGCAGACCTCACCAAAGCTAGCAAATGTGGATATCCTTTCTGGATCCGGTCCAGCAGCAATGAAGCCATGTTAGGCAGCGGGGATGTGATGCTGCCATATTGCCCCTCTGGAAATGGTGGTCACGATCACGTGTCTAACTGAAATACACAGCACTAATATTGTTTTCATTAACTGTGCTCGCAGGATCCGCATGAACAGGGAGACACCTGCGCTGATACTGGGAGAACCGGATACACGTGGTCCAAGTCATGACCTTGAAACGGGTAGTCACGGGCAATGGGCTGGGAGGACATGGACATTTGGAATGAGAGTATAAAATTGGCTAGCATTCGCGCCAAGAATTTTCAATTCTATTAAGGACACGGAGGCGAGGATTATGCTTCTCTTTCTATTTATTGCCACTCACAGCAGCCAATGAAAACTTTGTATTTCTGAAAACAAACTACATTTCCCATGATGCTCATGGTATACATCACATCCTGTAGGACCCCATAAGAGCCACCATTACCGGAACTCGTCCTCTTTCTTTGCTTCGAACAATAAAAAGTCCAACATAATAACTTAAGTCCAACACAATCCTCCAACGTGGAAGAAAAAACCAGTCCAGCTGGGAAGTACGTCTTCTTAACCAGGATTACACTTAATCCGTCTTCTTGTCAGATCCTGAAAAAATGAGAGAGAAAACAACCCGTAACTTCTGCATAACCAGAATATATACACAACGGGTGGGTAACAATTACAATACTGTAATGTAATCGGGTGGGATAATCCTCGCCTCCGTGTCCTTAATAGAATTGAAAATTCTTGGCGCGAATGCTAGCCAATTTTATATTCTATTACAGGACCGGAGGCTTCAATATTATGCTAGTTTAACGCTGATTAAAAACCACAGAGGATATATCACCCACCGGTTTATAATAAAACTGTTTAAATGTTGACTCAGAGGACCAATCTGCAGAATGCATGATATCTTGAACAGTAGAACCCAGCATGAACGTCTTAGAGGCCATGGCACCCCGGACAGAATGCGCCCCAAACACTTGAGTATTAATACCTGCCTCCCGCATAACATATTTTAACCATCTGGCTATTGTAGCTGCCGTGACAGGTTTGTAAGGCTTCTGCAAAGCAATTAACAATTGTACCACACCATCAGGCCGAAGGGACCTGGTACATTCTTCGTATGCTTTAAGGCAGTGAATAACACAGAGTTTGTGATTGCTAGGAAAAGCATGATACTCCACTTTACGTGACATTGTTTTTGTCCTAGAAGTGATGTTGAAAGAAACTCCTTCAGGAGTAAATACTCTACCTGTAAGATCTAGAGCTTTGATATCTGATGATCGTCTACAAGCGGCCAGACATAACAGCATGGCCTATTTGGTCGAGAGTTGTTTCCTGGACAGCATATCGTTGCTGGGCCATTTATTAACAGGGAAAGAACTAGCGAAACATCCCACAATGAAGAATACTTCGGCTTGGGCGGATTAGCTACTCTAATACCTTTCAAGAGTTTGCAAATTAATGGATGCATCCCTACTGGTTTACCCTCAAATTGAGAATTACCTGCCGATATGGCGGAACGGAAATTGTTGATGGAACGATAAGCTAAACCCTCTGAAGCTTTTTTGGACAAAAAAATTACAACATAGGATAAGTCTGCCCCCACGGGATCCACGTGTTGTTCCACGCACCAATGAACCCAGCCCTTCCAGGCTGAAGAGTACCTTTTCCTGGTGGAGGGGGCCCAAGCTTGGTTGATAAAGTCCGAAGCTTGTTCCGAAAATCCTGGCAAGTGCCAACGTTGCCGGAAAGTCTCCAGGCCATCAGGGACAACTGCCCCGCTATTACCATCGGGTGCATCTCTCCGTGAGGGCCCTGGAGCATCGCTGAGGACCAGGGAATCCTCCTGGGAAAGTCGCAACTCGCCTCCAATAATATTGGGAACCAAGGTTGCGACTTCCACAGGGGAGTGACCAGAATCACCTCTGCCTGTTGACGCATTACCTGTGTGCACACTCGGGGAATCAGAATGAAGGGAGGAAAGGCATAATTCAGGTTCCGTGCCCAATCCTGTGAAAAAGCATCCGTCGCCAGAGCCAACGGATCTGGCCTCCAGCTGAAAAAGTTGGTCATTTGACGATTCAGTCTGGAGGCAAACAGGTCTATCTCGCAATGTCCCCATATTGCCTGTAACCATTGTACTATCTGGGGTTGTAGTTGCCAGTCGCTGTAGTCCCTGAGGTATCGGGAGTTCCAGTCTGCCACTACATTGGATTTGCCCGGAATGTATTCGGCTATGATCGAGATCTGATGATTGAGGCAGTAATGCCAAAAATCCTTCGCTATCTCCACTAACAGGGGAGACCTCGTGCCTCCCAACTTGTTGATATATTGAACCTCTGAAATGTTGTCCATCCGCAAAAGGATGCAACACGACACCTGTTTGGGCGACAGTGTCCGAATCGCGAACGGCCCTGCCAGGAGCTCTAGACAATTGATGTGGAGGTTCAGCTCGCCTAAGGACCAGCGCCCTCCTGTGGAAATATTTCCGCAGCATGCCCCCAGCCCCACCGGCTGGCGTCGGACTCTATGATGACCTCTGGCAGAGAGCCGAAAATGGCCCTGCCGTTCCATGCCTCTACGTGCGCAAGCCACCACTGGATCTCCTCCCGTACTTCCTGGGAAAGGGGAACTAGATCTGTGTAAGAGAGACCCTTTTGTAGGTGTTGAATCTTGAGTCTCTGAAGGGCCCGATAGTGTAAGGGGCCCGGAAAGATCGCTTGAATGGAGGACGCTAAAAGGCCCACTATCCTGGCGATTACTCTGAGAGAGACCATCTGTTTGGATAACAGGGAGCATAGCTCCTTTTTGATATCCCGAAGCTTGGAGCGAGGAAGACTCAACTGAGCCGTTTGGGAATTTATAACGAAACCCAGAAAATCTATTGTTTGGGTAGGACACAGCACTGACTTGGGTTCGTTGATCACGAAACCCAGGTTTTGTAAGGTAACAATGGTCATGCGTAATTGCTGCACTGCTAGAATTGGAGATTGTGCCATGATAAGAATGTCGTCTAGATAGACTATCATGCAAACTCCCTGTTCCCTGAGATAAGCTATCACAGGCTTCAGCACCTTGGTGAAGCACCAAGGAGCCGAGGAAAGTCCGAAAGGTAGGACCAAATATTTGTACCATCGACCCCGCCATTGAAATTGCAGGAATCGGCGATGGGGAGGAAAGATGGGAATGGACAGATAAGCGTCCTTCAGGTCCAGGCGGACCAACCAATCTCCTTGCTTGAGGAGATCCGCTAAAAGATGGATGCCCTCCATTTTGAAGTGTTTGTAGGTGAGGTAATGATTGAAGTCCTTTAAATTGAGTACCAACCTGTAACCTCCGCCTTTCTTCTGTACCAGAAAAATATTGCTGCAGAAACCGTGAGGGCCCTCGTTGCAATACGCTATCGCGTGCTTCTGCAGCAATTCTTCGAGCTCGGAATCGATGAAATCGCACTCTATTAGGGAAAAAGAAAGCTGTCTGGGTTGCCTGACTTGAGAGGGAGTCTGAAAGAAATCGAGGTGAAAACCCTGAATTTTCTGCAATATCCAAACATCCTGCGACATTTGAAACCAATTGTGATAAAAGTATTGAGAACGTCCCCCCAGAGGTAGCATGAAAATGTCCGGAGCACTCACCTGAGGATTCAGTGTTTTGGAAGCCTCCACGGTATGATCCTCTGTTAAAACGCCTCCTGTTGAAGCGTTGCCTTGTGGGGTAAAAGGTTCCGCCCCGGGTGGAGTCCCACTCTCCCCTGCCTCGACCGAAGTCTCCTCTCTGAGGACCTTGGGAGAACTGTCGGCCAAACGAGCGTCCTCGGCCTCGTCCGGCCCTGTTGAAAACACCAGCCTGAAAAACTCTTTAAATTCCTGACTGCGCTTTATCTAGAGTTATGAAGGTGCCCACATATTTGGCTACGTACTTGACGAAACGGTCCCCGAACAGGTTCCCATCCGCCAGAGGGCCTGGTTCAGCTGCGGCTAGCTCCGTGAGATTGGAGTCCATGCGCATGAGGATAGATTTGCTCCTCTCCGTGGAGATGGCGCAGTTAGCATTGCCCAAAAGACAGATAGCTCGTTGTGTCCAGCCTGCCAGGATATGGGGGTCTGCTGCATTCCCCGATTCCTGCGCCTCTAAAGCCATCTCCAGAATTTTTGCAAGAGGCCCAACAACATCTAAAAGCTTGTCTTGGCATCCGCGCCATGCGCGGTCGATACCCTTTTTGGGATCTTTTGCGAACTTTTTTAGGAAGGTCAAAAGGCTGGAATCTATATCAGGGGTTTCAGCCACCTTGTCTGAGATGTCTGGACGAGGGCATTCTGACCGGAGTCTGTTGCGTACCTCCTTGTCAAAACTTTTGCGGAGGTTGTCGTGCAAGTATGCTGCAACCTGAGGAGCGGGCAGCCAATCCGACGACCTGGGGTGTATGATCTCCGATGGGTTAAACGTAAAGGGGGTGGAAATAGCCGGTATGTCCACATTTTTTGATTTCTTTGATCTTTTCTTAGGGGGAGACTCATTTGGGTGTCAGTACCCGTGGTATCCGTATCGGTGTCAGTGTCCGGGTCCCTGGTTTTTCCGGTATTAGGTTGAGGGAGCGACGAATACGAGGCAGAGTGAGGCCAGGATCTAGATTGAGGATCGCCACTGGGGGCGTTTACTGGTGCAGTGAAACCATGACGTTTCGCAAACTT
This sequence comes from Calotriton arnoldi, assembly GCA_963921515.1. Taxonomy (NCBI): domain Eukaryota; kingdom Metazoa; phylum Chordata; class Amphibia; order Caudata; family Salamandridae; genus Calotriton; species Calotriton arnoldi. Next base: position 405,289 of record CAWUFW010008963.1, on the reverse strand, counting down.
TTCTAGCTGCTTGGTAATTGGTTTCAGGGCAGAAGCTAGCGCTTGTTGCACAGTTCCCGGAAATGCCTTTTCCAGGGCCTTGTTGACCGACTCCTGGACCGAGGCGTCCAGTGCCTCAACAATGTTATCCTCTAAGGAAGGATTTTGCACTTCCTCTTGATATAGGGTATCATCCTCTTCATATTGGACCCACTCCTCCATTGTGGGATCAAATCTGTGACTGTAAGTGTTTATACAGCAAAATATAATAGAGGAGTAAGGGGGGAGCCAACCCCCAGCACACGTGAATGGAAAAAATGAGGTACCTGGCTCCTCAGCAAAGCTGTAGTAATAGTTGTTACAGCCCACAGGCGTAATTGGAGCCAACAGAGCAGATTATTATGCAGGAGGTGTGCTCCCTCCAGGCCCAGATCGTTCTTTCAGCCTGCCAGGCGTAGAGAGCTGCTCAAAGGATGAATGCGGCCAAAGGAAATGAAAAACGATAGAAAAATGATCGAAAAATGGGCAGTAGCGACGTGCGTAGCCCAATCCTACCAAAACAGCCCAATTGGGCTACGCACGTCGAAACCAGCAAAGGGGAAAAGGCTCCTGGCGCACTCGGCCGATGAGGGAGGCCTCCGCGCCCAGATATGGAAGCATGCATTCACCGCCGAAGGCGGTGCGGTACCAGAATCAGGAGAAGGTGAGCAGCGTATCGTCCCGCGATACAAAAGATGCAAACGTCTCGAAAGGACGTACTGGCCGGGAGAGACGGATGCACTATTGGACACAGACGGAGTTGAAGAAATAATCTGCAGAGATTGTGACAAAACGCTACATTTTCCGTTGTCCACTGGGGATTAAGACACGAGGCGCCCGGGGAGGCGATTTGTCCTTCCGAGACGTTTGCATCTTTACAAATTACCGTCTACACCAGCCGAGTTTAAAGACTATGAAGACATCCGTATGTGAGCCACTATTTCGCCACTTCTATCACTTTTAATAGACTTTTTCTACACATACTGAGGGGACACAGGCTGTGCCATTAAAAGAAAGTCCACACAAGCTCCTCTGTTCCAGTTCCTGAGAAGAACCCCGCTTTAAACATATTAGTGGTTTGAAATGCGTCGACCTTTCCTTGAGACCAAACAAGTGTATTTCAATTTTGAGTATCAGGTCCATTATTTGTTGAATGCACCCTTTGATGAAAATCGATTTAAATTCTGACAACCTGAATACAGTACTGTTTGGTCAATATTCCCACAGGGTTTGTGTTGCATTTTTAGGAATTTAAAGACGCCTTGGTTTTCATTTTGTTCAACCCTTCCCTGTGTCTTGTTCTTTTGTTTATTTTCTCTCTATTTTTCTTATCATTCTTTCTTTGTAACTGGAGCATGTTTATATACCATAATGAGTTGTTTTTAATGTGATATGTAATGTTGTGTCATATATGTGACCTAAGATTTATGTCTTATATGTTTGTAATTGTATGTGGTTCCAACAAAAATGTTGTGATTGTTCATTGAAATAATAACATGAACTTATCTACTGATTCTTGATGAAATTGAATCTTTAAGAAACAATGAAGAAAAAATAAAACAAATCTTTTTTCAGTCACTATGAGTGTCACGTGTGATTGGGAAGAATTAATTGTAGAATAAGCATCAGTATTGGCAATTGTGTTGTTGTCACTGTATTGAATTGGCCTAGCCTTGCTGATTAGGGCCAGAACCCTTTATTGGTCTGGATAGATTCCTATGGCATATCTGGCATTTGGCTCTGTGAGGTTTGCTATGGCCACCAGGTACACTCTGCATGAGCCTATTATCCTTTGGATTTAAGGAAGGAATTTCTTGCAGCCTTTCGACTTCCTCTGATGCTTGTGCTTGCTCCTCCTTAGCAGCAGCTTATCTATAGGAGCCTGGATTTGCCCTCTTGTCTAGCCTTGGTTAAGTCATGACTTGGTGTCTTCCTGGCAGCAGCCCCTGGATTCTCTACAGTAGCCCACTTATCTTTCTTGCACTCTCCAGCTACCCAGGCCTTCCACTACTTTCGGGGTGACTGAGCATAACAATAAGTGTCCTTCAGGGTTCCTAGAAAGTTCACCTTCTACTTCGTCCTAAGTAATAGACAGCGAGCTGGTGTAACCAACACTACTGATACAGTCCACAAATTCCAGAATAAAAGCGAGGAGTCTAAAGCCTCCAGTCAGGGGAGAATGGACAAGGATATCTTTTCCTTGCTTTTGAAGGTTTCTTACCTGCTTTCTGGGCTTCTGCAGGGACTTAGAAAAGGAGGTGCACGTTAATCCTCAACCCTTATTATCAATAGCAGGAACCTGTCCCACTCCTGTGCTGCATTTGGAAAGGCTTAATATGCCAGCTCTCTCCAAAAGAGAGGTATATCTCCCTGTGAGCCAGTTTCTACTCACTTTGAAATGCCAAAACCACCCCTAGCCTTTTAAGGGATCCAGCTCTTGAAAAAGAGAAGAAAAAGTTGAGCTTCCGGAACATACTACCCCACAATTATCAAGGATGTGTAGAATGATGGTGATTGAGATTCCACAATCCCCTCTTCCTCCATCAGGAGATTTGTAGTCTTCATGAAATATCCCTTTTGCATTTTTGGGATTTGTGCTGTGTCAGCTGGTGCAGGAGAGCAATTAACTTACACAGCAAAGCAGCTCGAAGCAGAAATCTCAATAACAGCTGCCTCAGAAATGATCTTCAATCATAAAATATGCATCAAGAAGGCTAATGTTGCAACACTTCTCTCTGCTCAATCACAGTGACAGCATGGACCCTTGAGTTCCCTGAAGACTCCCATTCACCACTGAGGATTAGAGAACACTGGCAACTCTAAGGGAAAGTGATCAAGAACAAACAATAAGCTAACAAACCTAACTGAAATATTAAAAGACAAACCAGTGCATTTTCATGTCTATAAACATAAACAAATTGATTATAACAAGTACTGGGACTTGAATGTGCTGTGCACTGTTCACTTGGTGATAATCACCGTCTATATGCACTTTATATTCACAATAAACAGTTAACGTTCTGAACCATATATGTTTTTAATCTTATTTTTTACAATTATTATTGAAAATCATAGATAAACACCTAAGTTCTCATCACTCAATATGTGTTAATACATCAAAATGCACATTGTGCTTTACATACACATATTCATAAACAATGTCATTAATACAAAATTATACATTTCATTATGACGCCCGCCCAATGCATTTCGGGACCTAAAGAGTCCCTTCCTCAGGGGCAAATCTGAAAATATAAAATAACAAAATTACATTAATTCATTAGCCTTGTGGGCTCAACATCCTTAACAGTGCTCTTTATTGTTTAAAGTGGGTCACATGCTGACCTGTAACCATTACCCATTTTCCTAGTCAACCTCATCTTAATAATGACAAACTCACGCCCAGTGTGAATATATGTGCGTTATGTACCTTGGGATCATGACTGTGTCCTCTCGCATCTGCCAATGACCTCTTCCAGTTCTGTATAAAAACTACAAACATCCAATGCCGATATTACAAGCTCACCCATAGACAATCTAAAAATATCAGTAATCACCAAGTTACCAATCCAAAAACCACTGATGTCTCTTACCTCCAACTTGACCTTGTATGCCAAATCTATTGAAAATAAAAACAAAAAAACAAAAAAACAACAGCTCAAATGCCTGTAAAAAAATGACCTAATATGCCTATGCCTGAATGTTCCAGCCCGCCTGAAACCGCGGTGTTCTCAAATCTCACATAACCGTGGTTCTCACCTGAGTGCTTGAAACGTCGCTTCAATAACCAACTTCTGTACCAGGACGTGTGCACCGGATGTAGATCAGAATCAAGTTTAAAGACGACGCATCAACATTAAAAACGGACTACTCAACAACGTGGACACTTCGAAACACTCAAATCATCCACCATGATGGACTGACTCCTATCCTTCTTTTAACGTGATGACTGTCACGTACATAGGGTCCCCTAAGCGGGTGCTTAATGTTCCACCCCAACTAGAAAAGCAATCCTGAATGCTGTAATACTAGTCAATGACTGGTGATGCTAACCCCTGCTCGAATGCTCAACTGTTGAAAACAAAAGCGGACTACTATAAACAATACCTCCCGAACTTAAAATCATACTCTCGCAATCTAGATGAGATTTCAGAAATTACCAAACTGTGCCGCTATATGATGGATGACAATTGAACTCAAATGAACTGAAAATCTAATAATAAAAAGATAATAAATTGTGATGTCAAAAAAGTTCATATCTGAATGTTCAATGTAATATAATCACCAAAAGTAATCATATGAAAAATATGTTAAAAATACAAATACTATCATTAAAAATCACAAATACTTAACAAATGATCACTGTTGTAATCAAAAAGAAAAAACTGTTACATCCATCCTATGACCTATAACTGTAGGGTTTCATCCATAGAATGTAATACAAGCTAATGACTGCCAATCTCAATGCTTAACCATCTCAGTCCATACCTTTGCTTATGTATATGAAGTGATGTGTGCATGTGCATAGATAAATGTATAGCTTACCCCATGCTTCTAGAGAAAACATGACATATCTAAACGATCATTAAGCCCTTTCGGAATCATTGTTTGCAAGAGATTTATCCAATATATCTCGCGTTGGAGTAGTTTTTTGTTGTTATCAATCCCTGGACATGTCATGACCTTCTCTATCACCTGAAATCTAATTTGGGATATAGCATGATTTGCTTCAATCCAATGATTAGCCAGTGCCGCAGTTGTGTTTTTTGTCCTGATTCTGCTTTTATGCTCTGTGAGCCTTATTTTGATCTTACGTGATGTTTTGCCAACGTAAGCTTTTCCACACGGACATTTAATGCAATATATCACATTATTAGTATTGCAATCACTAGTATGTCTCAACGGGATATTCACTCCTGTGATGGGATGTGTCAACGTATTTCCCATGATGACATTATTGCAGTGCATGCAATTGAAACATCTCATTGTGCCTTTTGGTTGTTTTAACCTTTTGTCCGTTCTTGCAATAGTCAATAGTTCTCTCAGGTTTCTACCTCTGGTATAGGCATGTAAAGGTTTGGTCTCAAAAATCTTATTGAAATCTGGTTCATTTGCTAGCAATTCCCATTTATCATTGATGATCTTTTTGATTGCTGGTGAGCTTGTAGTGTACTTAGATACAAATACAATTTTATTGGGTTTCTTTGTTGTATTTGGAATAAACAAATCTTTGCGCTCTTTACTGGCAACTCTGTTCACACAATCATCCAAAATACATTGTGGATATCCTCTATGCTTATATCGCAGTTTGTATTCCTCAATTTTCATCATGCTTACTTCAGGATCAGAACATATCCTCTTAATCAGAATGAATTGTGAATATGGTAAGTTTCTGATGAGGCTCTTTGGATGGAAACTCGAATACGCCAGCGCATTGTTGCGGTCCGTGGGTTTAGTATATATCAAAGTATCTACTCCCATAGCTCCTTGTTTTTTAATTACAGTGACGTCCAAATATTCGATCTGTTGTTCATGAATTTTATGAGTGAACTGTATCCGTGGGTCAAAAGTATTTATTGTGTATAACAATCCATCCAATGACTCTCGTGTATCCATCCAAACCATGAATATATCGTCAATGAATCGACAGTACAGTTTAATTTTGGACCACCAAGCCAGATTACTCATTATATGTTGATGTTCAAATTGAGCCATATAAATGTTAGCATACGTTGGGGCCCCCGAAAAACCCATAGAAGTTCCTGTGAGTTGAGCAAAGTATCTATCATTCCACTTAAAGTAACTGTGTTGTAAACAGAAATTAAGTAACTGTAACAGTAGTATCTTCTCAGTTTCTATTTCCTCTAACTGAAGTAATGCCCATTCCACTGCATCTATTCCAGCTGCATGAGGTATTGAGGTGTAAAGTGCTGTAACATCAATAGTACATAATAACCAAGTGTCTTGCATTTCAGGTTGCATATTATGTAATTTTGACAAAAAGTCAGTAGTATCTCTTATATACGATTTCCAACCTTTTACAAATTTTTGGAGAAAATAATCCAAATATCTGCCTAGGGGGTCAAAAATTGACCCACACCCAGACACTATAGGCCTAAAAGGAGGATTCATCACATCCTTATGAATTTTAGGTATCATATACAGTAAAGGTCTCCGTGGATTAGATGTAGTTAAGTATGCCCTTGTAGATTCATCAATCCAGTTCAAATCTACAGCATGTTGTAAAATGCTATTTAAAATGGCTAACAGTTCTATCGTAGGATCCGAATCAAGTAATAAATAAGTGTTGGAATCCATGACATGTTGGTCCACGTTGTCTTGATAAAAAGAGGTATCCATCAACACAATCGCTCCCCCTTTGTCAGCTGGCTGTATTGTGATGTGTGAATTATTAGCTATGGACTTTATTGTTATTCTGTCATATTTAGTTAGATTCTGTTTTCTCGATGATAGCAAGTTCAATGCTTTGATGTCTTTTTTAACCATTATTTCGAATGTATCTAACATCTTATGTGAGATCAGCGCCAAAAAACTGCTTTTAGGTTTAAATTTCACAGTCTCTGTGCTTGTGTCCATTTGTTCTGAATTGACTACATTGGAGAAAAAATGACGTAGACGTAACGTTCGCATGAACCTAAAGAAAGATGCCTCCACTTCCATTGAATTAGTGGTGGTTGTAGGTACAAACGATAAACCTTTGTTGAGCACTTTCATCTGTTGCGAGGTCAAGTGTGTCGAAGAAATGTTAACTATTAAACAATGTTCTTCCCGCTTCGAAGCGCTTTGCCGGCCCTTTCCTCTCCTGATCGGGCGGTTGTGCCTGTAGATCCCTTCTGTGATGCTGGTGGTAACCCTTGGTCTGGAGCCTGTGACAAAAAAGACACACTAGTAGAAATGTTAGTACTTTCACCGGCCTCTGTTGATGGTCCTGCAGTGCTAAGTCCTGATGTTCCTGTTTGCATTGGTATCCGATTTGTTGAAGTCTCCTTATCTGATACTATACTTTCCTCGGACGAAGTGGTTGTAGTCTTTCTTTGATCGAATCTCCTTCGGGCATATATCTCTGCCCATGTGTAAACTTCGTTAAGTTTATAGTCTATTGTGTCACGCTTATATTTGCGAAGCTTTCCTTCCTGTAGTTCCTTGCTATATTTATCAAGTTTCTGATTTAATCCCTCCAGATTCATTTGCCATGTGTTATGTTCCATGCAAAGTTCCAATTCTCCTTTCATTGTTATGATCTCCTCTTCCAAATCTCTGATAGTTTTGGATAATTCCTCTACAATCAGTAGGATAAGGTCTAAAGAACACTTATTCAATATAGAGAACCATTTATCCATGAAGGCTGGATTTAGATGAAAGCGGAATAACATCGGTTTGATTGACAGTCGTAATCCCCTAGGTATCCTTTTTGCTTTGTGGTATTGAACCAGCGTTGAGGCGTGTAGTTTCTGATTAAGTTGACGTCTGGTTAGGTATTCTAACTGTTTAAGCTGCTGTGATATTGAGCCCCCATGGGCATCCATAGATCTTACTTCCTGAATCAATGCGTATATTTCATTTGCCTGATCTGTTGTATAGACCATTGTTGAGGCTCTGTTGTCCGTAAGATTCGTAATTGATTCAAATGACATGATCGTGGGTGCTACCCCCTGAGATGACAGAAATTAAGAAATGAGTTATATGGTGGGAGTGGGAGTGCACCCCCACCATATAACTCATTTATAAACATAAACAAACAGAGAATTTACCAATCTTGTCTTGAATACTGAGTACGCTCTACCCAAGTTCTTTTGAATATTCCCTAAAATAGTCACACTAAATTGTGATCACAGTAAATGGCTGCTAAGGGCATGCTTTAGGAGAGAGGAATAAAGACTAGACCTTCATTCCAAGAAGAAAAACGGGGGATGGCCTAGGCGGGGACGCGATCAGATGCTTCTTTTCTGAGCTCTGTACACTGGGCCAGACTAATCAATAAATCAATCAACTCGGATTTATAAAGTGTGGCTACTCACCTGAGAGGGAATCCAGGTATGTTCTTCCTGGGATCAGTCTAAAAGCCAGGTCTTGAGTCCCTTTCTGAATTTCAGGAGAGAGGATGATGTTTGAAGGGGAAGGGGAATGTCGTTCCAGGACACGGTGATGAGGTAGGAGAAGGATAATCCTCCACTGTAGCTTTAGCAGATGAGGGGAGTGTGTGCGAGGGAAGCAGAGCAAGTGGTGTCTGGAGGGTTGGTGGAAGTCCAGGCGATGGTTGATGTATGCTGGTCCTTGGTTGTAGAGGGCCTTGTAGGTGTGTATCACCATCTTGAACTGGCATCTTTTCTGGATGGGGAGCATGTGGAGGTTCTTGAGGTGGGGGTGATGTGAGTATATTAGGGGAGGATGAGTTCTGAATCGTCTGGAATCTCTTCAGGAGTTGGGTGGTGATTCATGCGTAAAGCGCGTTGCCATAGCCCAGCCGGCTGGTGACTATGGCTTCAATGATAGTTTTCCTGGTGCTAATAGGGAGCATTCTGAAGATCTTTCGGAGCACGCGTTGGGTGTTAAAGCAGGCGGAGGAGACTGCGCTGATGTGGCATTTCATGGTGAGTTTGCTGTCCAGGATGATGCTGAGGTTGCGGGCATGGCTTGTCAGTGTGGCTGTGTATCGGAGTACAGAGGGCCACCAGGTGTCATTCCAGGGGGAGTTGTCCCCAAAAATTAGCACTTCCATCTTGTCTGTGTTGAGCTTCAGAGAGTTTCTTTTCATCCAGTCGGCGACACTTGTCATGCAGTTGTGGAAGTTGGTCCTAGTGGTGGAGGGTTCTTCTGAGAGAGTGAGGATGAGCTGGGTGTCGTCTGCGAAGGATATGATGTTGAGGCCATGGGTTCAGACGATGTTGGCTAGGGGCGTCATGTAAGTGTGATGACTGAGGGATGAACCTTGAGGGATGCCACAGATGGTACTCTTGGGTTCAGATGGCCCAAATTCCCGCTCCAGTGGGTTCCTCTTGACTTCAATGAGGCGTATTGGTCAAGGAAAATGCAGAATCAGCCCAGGGACTGCAGATAAATGCTGGATTGTGACATCAAGTGGCAGAGCCCTGCTAAGCAGCAGCCATAACTATCTATATATGTCCCACTGACCTTACTTTTTGAGAGATCAGGTTTGGGAGTCCGAGAGCAATTGAACATTACAGGTCCCACTTGTGTCAACTGGGGTCTTCTACAGCTAGTGACCTATAGCCTCAGATCACAAACCCTTAAACAGGAGACCAAGTACCTACGTTTAGCACTTGACTCAATGGGCAGTAAGGCAGAGCACTTTTTGGACTGCTTCAGAGTGATTCTGTGTGTTATAAACTCGAAGCTCAGCAGCACACACAAAATAACACTCAATAAAACCATTGTCCAGTCAGTGATTTTCTTTAGAAAGGGAAAGTACTTTAATAAACCCAAAACTATATAATGCACACAAAATTACAAATATTTGGAAGTTTGCTTGTGGAATTGCAAATTAGAAACCTTCCTCAAGGGTACTCGCAGAATAACCAGGGTGCAAATCACATACAGTAAAAAAATGTCTAAGAGCATTAAATCATTACAATTGGTTTGTCCTTGTCTTCTCCATGATACTAATGCGATGATTTGCACACAAGCAGCCCTAACCCTCACAACAGCAATACCTCTATATATCGTTATAAAGACAACACATAAGGCTTATCACCATTTAAATGCATGTCTGCTTGTTTTTTCAGAAGTATTTATGATAAAATTCTCGGGTCTACAGCCTTCAGCAATGCATGTTTCATAGAGTCAATATAAGCTTTTCACATGAGAATGAAGCAATTCCTACAGCCTTTAACATGCACTGCTCTTTGTTAACCAAGTTGTATAGCTACCACTTCTCAACCCAAAACGCAAGATGTCAGATTCTCCAGATCATTCCAAACAAGCCCAAAGATTTTTTTAACTTCTGAGAGTCATGCCATTTCTAAGCACACAGTTCTCCCCCCAGGGAAACTTAGCATGTGGCGAATTTCTCCTGCTGTAGATGCTCAGTGGGAGCGCACTGCTGCTTCAGGTGGCTTCCTGAGCCAATTTTGAGGATGATTGGTCCTTCAGAGGCACCCACTTAAAAATATGCACATTTTTCTCCCTCTGGCCATGGTGGCTTGTGGAGCGCACAGATGCTCCTGTGGTGGTTCCATGTGATGTTTCAATTTCTTTCTTAGTCTTACATTAGACCATGACTGGTTCACTGATTTGTGAAGGTGCATCCAACTCTTTCTAGGTGCGACACACACAAGGGTGCACACACACAAGTACGCACACATGCACGCACGCATGCACACACACACACACACACACACACCTGTTATTACGAGACTGGCCATTGACCTTAATGAAGTATGTATTTACTATTCTAACTCCACATGCACTTTGATAGTAGGGTAGGTTATAAAGCGAACCGAAGCAAATATAATGGCACTTTTAGTTTTTTGAAACACTCACTCGAAAGTACCTAAACACATTACCAGGACCGGTCCTCCTAACGCACCAGTTCTTGCAAAGATGCTGTTTGTCTGGTTCTGCCAGGGTTTACCCACGCTATGAGGACAGATCTGGTCCTCACAGCATGGGTTATACATGCCCCTACACACACTGTGCCAGATGGCCCACTGACCTTCTTGACACTCAACATTCTCCCACATGAAAGTTGGAAAGTCTGTTTTTCCCACTCTCATTCCTGCCTGTTTTTGTGTTCCTTCACCAAGGTGGCACAGTAGGGTGACGTGCAAGGCCACTGGAGCCCTGGGTGGACTCTCACTCAGGGCTGGAGTGGGGAGGACCAGGGGCTTCTGCGAGACAGGAGACACAATTCTTGTCAGAGCTACCCACCTCTCAGAGTGGAGCAACATTTACAACAAGAGAGGATGGAAAAGCACACATTTGAACCCAGGGCAATGCTGGTTAAAAGGGCTATTTGTTGTTATAACGTGCCATTGTGCTTCAGATTTCTTCTCTGTGGCAGGAGTCTCCGGCTCAAGAGCTGTATGGTGGCTTTCCTAAGGCCACACATGAACATAAACCAAAAGTTCAGTTACCTTCAGCCCTGCTGGATAGATTTCTGTGGCATATCTGGCATTTGGCTCTGTGAGGTTTGCTATGGCCACCAGGTACACTCTGCATGGGCCTATTATCCTTTGGATTTAAGGAAGGCATTTCCTGCAGCATTCCGACTTCCTCTGATGCTAGTGCTTGCTCCTCCTTAGCAACAGCTTAACTATAGTAGCCTGGATTTGCCCTCTTGTCTAGCCTTGGTTGAGTCATGACTTGGCGTCTTCCTGGCAGCAGCCCCTGGATTCTCTACAGTACCCCTCTTTTCTTTCTTGCACTCTCCAGCTACCTAGCCCTTCCACTACTTTCAGGGTGACTGTGCATAACAATAAGTGTCCTTCATGGTTCCTAGAAAGTTTACACTCTACTCCGTACTAAGACATAAACAGCGAGCTGGTGTAACCAACACTACTGAGAGAGTCCACAAATTCCAGAGTAAAAGCGAGGAGTTTAAAACCTCCAGTCAGGGGTGAATAGACAAGGATATCTTATCCTTGCTTTTGAAGGTTTCTTATCTGCTTTCTGGGCTTCTGCAGGGACTTAGAAAAGGAGGTGCATGTTAATCCACAACCCATATTGTCAATAGCAGGAACCTGTCCCACTCATTTGCTGCATTTTGTAAAGGCTTAATATGCCAGCTCTCTCCAAACCAGAGGCATATCTCCCTGTGAGCCAGTTTCTACTCACTTTGAAATGCCAAACCCACCTCTAGCACTTTAAAGGGATCCACCTCTTGAAAAGAGAAGAAAAAGTTCAGCTTCTTGAACATACTACCCCACGATTATCGAGGATGTGTAGAATTATGATGATTGAGATTCCACAATCCCCCCTTCCTCCACCAGGAGATTTGTAGTCTTCATGAAATATCCTTTTTGCGTTGTAGGGATTTTGGCTGTGTCAGCTGGTGCAGGAGAGCAATTAACTTACACAGCAAAGCAGCTCGAAGCAGAAATCTCAATAACAGCGGACTCAGAAATGATCTCCAATCATAAAATATGCATCAAGAAGGATAATGTTGCAACACTTCTCTCTGCTCAATCACAGTGACAGCATGGACCCTTCAGTTCCCTGAAGACTCCCATTCACCACTAAGGATTATAGAACACTGGCCATTCTAAGGGAAAGTGATCAAGAACAAACAATAAGCTAACAAACCTAACTGAAATATTAAAAGAGAAACCGGTCCATTTTCATGTCTATAAACATAAACAGACAGAGAATTCACCAATCTTGTCTTGAATACTGAGTATGCTCTACCCAACTTCTTTTGAATATTCCCTCAAATACTCACACTAAATTGTAATCACAGTAAATGGCTGCTAAGGGTATGCTTTAGGAGAGAGGATTAAAGACTAGACCTTCCTTCTAAGAAGAACAATGGGGGATGGCCAAGGCGGGGACGTGATCGGATGCTCCTTTTCTGAGCTTTGTGCCCTGGGCCTGACTAATCAATAATTCAATCAACTCAGATTTATAAAGTGTGGCTACTCACCTGAGAGGGTATCCAGGTATGTTCTTGCTGGGATCAGTCGAAAAGCCAGGTCTTGAGTCCCTTTTTGAATTCCAGCATAGAGGTTGATGTTCGGAGGTGAAGGGGAAGGTCGTTCCAGTACTTGGCAGCGAGGTAGGAGAAGGATCGTCCTCCACTGTAGCTTTAGCAGATGCGGGGAGTGTCTGCAAGGGAGGCGGAGCAAGTGGTGTCTGGAGGGTTGGTGGAAGTTCAGGCGATGGTTAATGTATGCTGGTCCTTGGTTGTAGAGGGCCTTGTAGGTGTGTATCAGCATCTTAAATTGGCAACTTTTCTGGATGGGGATCATGTGGAGGTTCTTGAGGTGGGGGGTGATGAGAGTATATTTGGGGAGGTCAAGGATGAGTCTGGCACCTGAGTGCTGAATCGTCTGGAGTCTCTTCAGGAGTTAAGTGGTGATTCCTGTGTAAAGCTTGTTGCCGTAGCCCAGCCGGCTGGTGACTATGGCTTCAATGATGGTTTTCCTGGTGCTAACAGGGAGCATTCTGAAGATCTTTTGGAGCATGCGGTGGGTGTTAAAGCAGGCAGAGGAGACTGCGTTTATTTGGCATTTCATGGTGAGTTTGCCTTCCAGGATGATGCTGAGGTTGCGGGCGTGGCTTGTCGGTGTGGCTGTGGGTTCGAGTTCAGAGGGCCATCAGGTGTCATTCCAGGGGGAGTTGTTCCCAAAAATTAGCACTTCGATCTTGTCTGTGTTGAGCTTCAGGCAGCTGCTTTTCATCCAGTCAGCCACATTCGTCATGCAGTTGTGGAAGTTGGTCCTAATGGTGGAGGGGTCTTCTGAGAGAGTGAGGATGAACTGGGTGTCGCCTGCGTTTGATATGATGTTGAGGCCATGGTTTCTGATGATGTTGGCTAGGGGAGTCATGTAAGTGTGATGACTGAGAAATGAACCTTGAGGGATGTCACAGATGGTGCTCTTGGGTTCAGATGTCCCAAATTCTAGCTGCAGTGGGTTCCTCTTGACTTCACTGAGGCGTATTGGTCAAGGAAAATGCAGATCAGCTCAGGGACGGCAGATAAATGCTGGATTGTGACATCAAGCAGCAGCGCCCTGCTAAGCAGCCGCCAGCTTGCTGCCAGGCTCTCTGGGCCCCAGTCTCGAGTACTTTAGCTGGGAAGGGGAGCAGAGAGATGAGGCAGTAGTTCTTGAGTTTGGTGGCGTTAGTGGAGGGTTTCTTGAGGAGGGGTCTGATCACTTTGTGTTTACATATATTGGGGATGGTCACCGTGGTGATAGATGCGTTAGAATGGAGGTGAGTTTGCCGCTGATTATCTTGCTCCAGAGGTTGAAAAAGTGGTGGGACCAGGGGTCCATGGGTGCTCCAGAGTGGATAGAGTTCATAGTGGCTATGGTGCTCCGAGTGGTGAGCTGTTCCCATGTGGTGAGCAGGTGGTTATCAATAATATCTACTAATGTGACATACTACACCATCAAAGCCCGCCAATTTGGGGAGTTGTAACTTATGTATAAAGTCTTGTGAGATGTTGGTTCCCTAAAGTGGAATCACTTATCTTCAAAGTTCTTCATTAAGGTATTTTGTGTTTTGGTAGGTACTGAGGTTTTTTGCAGAAGGAAAGGATATCAGGAGCTGTTCATAAATGAATTGGGAGGATGTTCCAAATTGTGGGCATTAATCCGTAAAAGGATTGCTTTTGAGTTTGCTTCATTGAGAATTTGGGGGTTGTAGAGTGAGAGAGCCTTGCTGTGGAATTCTCTTAGGCCACCAGAGATTTTAAGACGATATGATAGGTAACTTGGCCTGTCTAGTTGGAGGACTTTGAATGTTAAACAGCAGAGTTGGAATTTGATTCTAGCTTCTTGGGAAAACCAGTGAAGATCATTCATGACTGGGGAAACATGGTCATATTTTCTTTTGTCAGTGATCAATGTCGTTGTGTAATGCATCACTACCTTAATAGGTAGAGATGTGTTGGTTGGAAGTCCAGCTAGGATGGCATTGGCTGTGTTGAGTCGGGAAATACCCATAGCTTGAGCAGCAGTCTTTATCATTGGAGAGTCAGGGCCCAATTTTGAGTCTGGCAGGCAAGAGTCCATCAATCAGGGTTCCAGATGACATTACATCCACCAACTTGATGGACTACCTACGCTAAATATAGAGATCACCACTGGCACACCGAGGGTGCTGCTGTACCTTCAGAGAAACCACCATCACAGCAGTTTGTCTGAAGGTTCAAAATGTTTGGTGTATGGCTGCAGTCGGTTTTACCGGTGATCCACCAAAAGTTTTGTTTTTCAAAAGCAAACTTCCAAAGTGGGAGTTTATTTTTGAATAACAAATAACTAATTACCACTTAGGGAGGGTTTTCCCTGGACATAGGGATAATTATTTTAATTTTTTTGTTTGTCACCACCTGTCTTTCTTTCATGGTGAAGCACGATAAAAAGGACATCAGAATGCAAGCCCTAAAGAAGGCGAGTGATCGGAAACTGATGGCAACAGGGCATGCAGACTGAGAGTTTGGTGAACAGGGTACTACGTCATGTTTGTGAAGGAGTACCCTGTCTTCTAAACTCTAGATTTGGCCCTCAGTGTTTAATGTTTTCTAGTTGGTGCCAGTTTGTTGATGTGACGTTTGAGAGAGAGGTTGCTATTGATTATGAGGTCAAGTGATTTGACCTGTGTGCTGGGAGCAGACGGATAACCGTAGTTTTTAAGTATAGCAGTTAAGACTGTGTCTATTTTTATGTTAGATTTGCTGTATGTTAGTATGAGTTCAGTTTTCTGAGGGTTTAGTTTCAAGGAATTATCTAATTCCGAGTTGAATATTAAATCCAAGCCTCTTTTGAGAGTTCTGATGTCCTTTAGAGTGAATATGTTAAATACAATTGCATGTCAAATGCACATTTGTGCTGGTTGATGTTAGAGTTTTCCATGAGTTTGCCAAGAGGTCTACATGTAGAGGTTAAAAAGGATTGGTGATACTATGAACCCTTGCGACGACCCCAAAAGTAGCTTTTCCATTTTAGATTTGCAGGCTCCTAATTTTACTATGTGTTGGTACACTTCCATGTTCTATAGAAGCTGAAAGTTGAAATGCCATTTGTTCCTTATTAAAATATTGTCTGAAATATCATCTCTACAGTCTCCAAACTGCAGTCAAGGTCACAACAGAAAGTGTTCAGCCTAGGGGAGCAATGCAAAGCCCACTGCCAACCAGGAAGTCTCAGTGTGAAGCATCAGACTTCCTGGTGCATGGTTTAATTAGAGATGGGCAATCCAATTATGGCCACAGGGAACCAGATTTCTTGTGATACCACTAGAGGGTACCAGCCTCAGTGGACTGATAAGCATGATACAAAATGCTGCTCCAGCCATCACAGAGTGAGTAACAGTGCTGCCTCAACCACTGCAGAGTTGATATTCAATTGTCTTTGGAGCATGTGCCATCCAGAAATGTCTGCAAAGATCAAACAACAATGAAAGCACATAACTCTAAGAGGGCAACGTGAAAGGAAGTGAAACAGACATGTCTGTCCTGACTGTCCACCATTTTCTAGTGACCCGTACATCATATCCCAAGTCATTCTGCCCTATGGGATGCGTGCCATAAGGATGTACAGAATGAGTTAATGGTGGACGTGCACAAGATAACTCTTAACACTCAATATCTTCCATAGATCTTCTGGACCCTCTAGCATGACTCCTGACAATTTGTTAAGGAATCTAAACATGTCAAAGCTGATCTCGTATTTGGATTCTGGGTCTACTCAGACTTCCTCACTCACATGTGAATTCATGCTTACATGCACCGTGCCCGAGCCTCTTGCCCTAGCTGACCACAGCAGCTGATTTTATTTTAAAAGGTGGTCACTTGAGGATGCATTTTAACAAGTACACTAGAGTGGCCACCTGCACAGCACCTGTCAAACAGAACCAGTTCAAAAGCGGAAATATTGGCAGTTTCACTTAAAGAAACTACTTACACACTGTTGGAAATGTATCCTTTCTGTAGGGTTACCCCAGATGTTTTGCTTTTTTTCACAGAACCTGTTTTTGCTGGCCATAGAACTCTTCTCAGAACACTCCTGGACCTGTTAAGAATCAGAAGAAGGACTAGCCTGGTGTCTGAAGAACCTGAACGAAGGCTGAAGCTGCTGTCTTTGAACCTATTACCCCAGAAGTGATGCCAGGGTCAGTCAGCTAGAGGGACACAACAGCCTTTCCCTGCAACTGCTCAGCTGACTAGAACTAACTGGGCCTGCTCTTGACCCTGCTACTGACCTCTGATGGAGTGCATGTCCCCCGGTACTGGATCCTTGGCTGCAGTTAGAGTGTATTCCTGCCCCCAGTGGGATTTAGAAAACTTTTGGCAACATTCTGCTGGGGAACTGACGGAGACCAGGATTTCTGTTGACGCCATAGTTACCAATGTCGAATCGCTGGTCGGGATCAGCTTGCTGGTTTGCCCCACTGAAGGAGATCTGACTTCCAGAAAAGTTCCTAAGTCCGAACGTTAAGGGCTCCATCTGGACAAATGCCAGGCAGCATCCGATCGACATTGAGGCCTTCCTGGCATGGGCTTCAGACTCTGCCCATGATGAGTTTTCCCACCTTCTCCATGACTGCACTGGGACCGTCCGTCTTTGAACCCCGCTTGGGAACCAGCTTGCAGCTTTCAACGGCAACGACTCATCGATGACCACTTTTTCTTCTAAAAAGTTTCTAAGTCAGAAGTTAAACGAAAGTGGTCCCTGTATAACGACCCATGCTCCACTGCGGGCAGCCTTAATTTTTTATGTTGACCCGGTCTAGCACCACCAGATAACCTCAGATGGTGCTTTTGCTTTTTGGTGCTATTTTTTATTTAAAGTTTAAAAATCTATATCTCCGGTTTTTCTTACTGGAGCTTTGTCATTTTGGTTTCATTTTTTATTTATTAAATTATTCTCTATTTTTCTAAATCGGTTTCAAATGTTCTTGTTTTGCGTTTTTACTTCAGTACTGTTTGAGTACTGCTTAACTGTTTTACACAGTGCCTCTAAGTTAAGCCTGATTGTTTTGTGCCAATCTACCAGAGGTTTTAAGCACAGATTTCTTTAGTGACTTTTGTAGTTCACCCTGACATGGATTGTAATTATTATTTGAGGTGGGTTCTAACCAACCTCAACTAAGACTCCAATTTCTTACACACACTTTTGTATGTTGTTGTGACACCTAGCTGCCTCTGTGTATCAGCTACGTTAAGGAAACCCAAGCCAACACATATCACTCTGCTATTCAATAGAGCCAAGAGCACATAGAGACTCAGACTCAAGCAATTGATTTCTCCAGTGATGAAATCTAATTAGGATGGGTATCCAGTGCCATGTCAGCCCATGGTTGTGTGGCACACAGGGTATTTCTATTGGTGAAGCTGCATGTGGCTCCGTTGTTGAAAACACAGCAATTTCAACACCATTGGGTGAGGGAGAGAAAAAGAGAAGTTGGTGTGCGGGATATCTACCTTTGGCAGATAACAAATTACTGCCAACTTCTAAATGTGGATTGGAAAAATGTACTTTGGTACTGGGAGATACCGAAAATGGGATGGTGAGACATTGACAATGGGACAGAGAAATTCTAACACTAAGACATGATAATTATAACTCTGACATGGTGACAGGGAGATGCAAAGAATGGTATTGGGACAGGCAGACAATGACATACTGACACTAGGATAGGAAGACAAAAACACTGGGATGATGTGTCATTAGCACTGGCATACAGAGAAATTGACATAGGTAGACACTGAAAGTGGGCAGGGACACTTAAACACTTACAATAGGACAGGGAAACAATGACACTGAGACAGATAGGGACATTTACTCTGAGGTGGGGTGACACTGTCACTAAGACACAGAGATCCAAATATTAAAACTGTATTAGCAAGATTCATTCACTAACAGTAAATCGTATGAAACTTTCACCTTGATTCCGGGTCAGGGTGACAAAGTGTTTTATTAGATGGAGTGGATTGGTGTCCACCACAAGTAATGAAGTCACTATTCTGTTAGGTCCAGTCAAAAATGTCAATCATTTAAACCTGAGCTCAATCGCTGGTAGCTATGGCACAGAGCAGACAGGCTTAACTTAACAAAAATGTGTAAAGCATTTAGAAGTACCAAAACCATTAAAAAGTCTCAAACACAACACAATAAGAATCCTACTCAAGTTTTTACAAATAGAGAAAAATTTTATAAGCAAAATTACACCGAAATGATGAAAATTACACAAAATGATTAAAATTGAGGAAGGAGAATCGGAGACAGGAATTTTAATTTCAAAATGATAAAAGTGCCAAAAAGCACAAAGTCCCAATGGTAGTTAGTGGTCATGGTACGCTGTGACTACGGTGTGATTCAAGGCCGACCGTGATGGAGCATGGGTCGGATACACCAGTAGATTGGCCCTGCTAGGCCTGGAAGTAGGGAAGTTCAAAAAGGTTTCTAAGCCCCAATCGGAAAAGGGACTTTGTCGTATTTCTGAGGAAAACTATTCTCCACGTGAGACACCCCTTAAATTCAATCAAACACTGTCAAACTGCTGGTCAGATACTTATTGCGGTCATTCCCCTTGACACTCTGGAGCAAAAGTTTTGAAAAAGTTCCCAAACTTCTTTTGGTGCCCAAATAGCCACAGGAGTACACTTCCTAGGCACTCAGGGCCTCTAGGGGAGTACTTTGATACTCTCAGGGTGCCAGGCAGATGGCAACAGAAAAGTCCGGTCTAGATCCAAATGCCACTGGTCAGCTGTGATTGTTCACAGGATTGTCCTCTTGAGATTTTTTATGTTCCTGGAGCCACCCAAGGTTTCAGAGCCATGATCCTTGGAGAACTTTCTGTCCTTGGATTTTAAGTCAAGCGGTATCCAACCTTTTCAAGTCCTTCACACAGGTCTCAGATGCCAAGTTCAGCAGGTTTAGTCCGCCTGGTATCTTTTCGCAATTCCAGATGTGTTCTGAGGAAGGCTGGATGGGTGTCCAGCTTTGTAGGGTTCACCTGCCTGTGGGAGGGGGACACCCTACGACACTCCTAGTCCCTCTCTGACCAATGGAGTAATATTTCCTAATCCCTGGCCTATCACGTTTTTTAGTAGTTCCTTTTTGCTTTACTGTGAACAGGCTCAAAATGCAATGTGTGGGGCAAATCCAAGATGGTGAAGGTCTTCAGCTAAACTAAACTTGGGCTCTGAGGCTTGGAGTGTGAGTGGGGAGTGTACTATGGTCATCCGAGTGTTCCACACATATACCACTAAAATCTAGTTTAAAGCAGGCCTCGTACCCACAACAAACCAAGAGACAGAATTCTGGAAGGCAAAAGCAACCTGGCAGGGGATATACAAGAATCCTGTTCTCTCCTTTTTAAGCACCCCAAAGTGTTGCATGTGGCTTAACAAACCTGTCAGGCAGGATTTGACACTATGATGTCAACAAAATGCCCACAGTTCCCATGCTGATCACACCCTGCAAATTGGCAGAGGCTAATGCTAATTAGACTTCTGACAGTTCAGGCAAGTAATAGGTTACAGAATAAGTTACTTTTCCATAACATTTATTAAAAATTCGAATTCACCATTGAATTAGATTTTTAATAACTATTAAAAATAGTGATTTAATTATTTTTCTACTTATTCCCATTCCTGAGCTATAATTTCAGTATTTTAATCTGTACTCTGGTTTTCTGCTTAGTTCAGCTAGGCCTGCCATAGTAAAAATGTCACTTTAGGGACACAGCAGCATTAATTTCCTACATGTCCCATTTTTAAATACCATGCACCCTGCCTTGTGGGCTACAAGGTTACATAGGGGTGACTTACTAATATTAGGAGGTTTTTACCTGTTAAAAAGAGTTATTTTAACAGATTGCACTGCAGGTTTTACACTGCAGCAGTCATGCTACAATGGTAGGCCTGAAACCATGTTTTCATTTGTCACACTACTGGATGGCACAATACGTGCTGCAGTCCACAGGTGACATTTAACTTTCCATGCCTTGGGTACAGTTTATACACCATATACTATGGTCTTAGAGAAAATTTAAATTTGAAAATGAGGGATTATCAAATTTCTACATGTTTTAGGGGACCGAGCACATACACTGGGCTCTGGACAGCAGTGCACTAAAAACCAGTCTAAAAATCAGCAATAAAATTCATACAAACAATGGCGATGACCACACACAAAAGGGCTTTTTCCTACAGGCAGGGAGGCACTAATACTGGGAGCCACAAACGTAGACAGGGTGACAAAAAGAGATTTACACTGGTCAAGCGAGAAGAGAATGACAATGGTAGATGCAAACAGCGACACAAGGAATGGGTTACATACATATGGATTCTGGGCTCACGCAGTTGAACAGGGTGAAAAAAACAACCTGATAGTTGTACACCTGTCTATGGGATGCTCCAGGACCATGTGGAAACAGACTGCCCAGGCGGCTAAGAGCACTATGAGAAAATTCTAATTGTAGATATGTATTACATTTATACAAGTAGCATGACATGGCATGGCATCATTCATTAAAGTGGATCCTCAGCTTAGCAGTATGTTGCAGCTTTCCTTTGCTCACATTCAGTACTCTAGTTCTGAGTGCTCTGGGTTTTCAAATGAAATGACATTTTGTGATGCCCTGCTGACTACAGAAAATACTACAATTTATTTAAATATGCACTGAGAAGACTGAAAGAAATATACAAAAGCTGAACATTCTAAAATGAGCTGCCATTCCTGAAAATAAATATATATATAGAAAACTCTATTAAGAACTGCCAATATTCAATAAATGAGTGCATGTTTGTATGTTTGCATGTGTGACAGATAAGAGCTAAACCAGGTATCCTGAATATTTACACTGACAAGGCCAAACCACCCATTACTATTGCAAGTTCGACAGTCTTGCAACCCATTTCTTTAGTTTTGCAATCAATGTGAGTTATAATCAGACTGATTGCAACAGGTGCTGCCGTCACAGATTTCTTTAGTCTACACCCACTAAATTTAGAAATAACGAGAAAAAAAATTGTGGATTGCTTAAGTCTGTTGTATGTGCAAATTTTCATATAGTCATTGAGTCAATGAAATTAATGTTTTCTTAGTGCAGTAACAAGAGTGACTGGACTAGCAAATAATTAGGTTCCCTGTGCACCTTCACCTGCTGCAACTAATGATAGCTGCGCCCCAGTGAGCTGCAAATAGAGAATCCACAGAGATGTTGCCATGCCTTATGACATCTCTATCCCAACAGTCTGTAAGGTTCTAGGGGCCTGATTTTCAGTTTGGGAGATGGAGTACTGTCCTTCAGGATGGAGGAGGACTTTGGCTCCACCCTCTCAAGGGTACTCCGCCTGTCATATTTAGAGGTGACTGCTGGCCCTGCTTTCATCTTTGTACATTTAAAGGAACCACTGTCATGGTGGTTCCTTTCAATTACCGAAAGTTTGGTGTAGAGCTGCTGTCGTTTTTGATGACCATATACCAAACTTTTGACTTTTTTTTTGTTTTTCAAAAACAGACTCCCTGTGTAGGAAAAAGATAAAAATATTAACCCCCGCACTCTGGGAGGGAGGGTCATTATTGTGTTTTTTCTATCCCTAATCACAAGGTTTTTCCTGTTCATGATGAACAGGAAAAAAAGGCATTACGCCATCTACCGTGTCTGGCGGCTTAGTGGACTAATGTGTCCACTGTAGGGGCCTGTGTTTAATCTCATGGTCACAGGTTCAGAACCCGGCTAGTCCACTCAGCCTTTCATTCTTCTGAGGTCGATAAAATGAGTACCATTGAGTTGGGAACAATAAACCTCTGTTATTCAGCGCCAAGATACCCTTCACGCTGTATGTGCACTTTACAAATACATGTTATGTCATGTGTTACCCTATATAGGGTGAACGATGTAACGTCCTTTTCCATCAGGCTGTCAGAGGAAGTCAACATGGGCTCTGTTGATGAAATCTAAAGGTCTGCCTATCTATAAATGAGGCTGGTGGACCCAGGGTTTGGTAGACAGTATACTCTTTTGTATTTGCAATGGAGTACCCTGTCTGCCAAGCCCTAATTCAGGCCCTAAGTTTATGATCCTATCAACCCTTTCCCATTTGCATGCTGAAATATACAACCTTAAAGCACCCAGAGCCTTAGACCTACCATACAATTGGCACCCACAAATTATTTGAATCCTTTTAATTTTGCTTAAGTTAATTTTCTCCTTAAATTTGGTCCACGCTTAATTCACAAACCTAGACACCCCTGGCTGAAAGGAAATTGCTTTCTGAGCAGTAGGGATTCTGATGGGGATGAAGAGATATACTTGGGAAGCTTCATCATTTGAAATAATTAGAAATGAGATTGTCTAGAAAGGTTCTAAATGTGTAAGAAAGAAGGTAATTAATGTTTATAGGATATTATCCCCTAATATATAACCAGATCCAGATTTTAAATATGTTCCCATATATTTCTTTTTGTGTGCAGATATCTATGTGGCATGGATGGCACAATTCTTGGAAACGCATCTCTTGACTGAAAGTTGGCAGCACGGTAGAAAAGAACTTCCATCAAACTGCTCACTCCAGTATCATGTCTACAACATCAAAAAGATTAAACTGCCAGACTCATCTTTCTTCTATTCCAGTTATGACCACTCCAAATGGTGTGTGTCCTTGAGGTATGAGGATCAGTGGACATGCCTGGGAGACCTAAACCGAACTGAAAGACAGATTTGGAGAAGTGGAGGGTTCATTTGCACACAGAATCAACACATCTACAAAGCATTCCGGAATTTGGTCAGCTACTACCAGAACTGCCCAGACACCAATGGGTTGAGCAACAAATAAATATATTCATGGCATATGTAGAGGAGAGATCTTACATCATACATAACTGTCAATTTACCCCACTCATAAAAGCCACTTTCTCTGTGGATTTCAACTAGTAGCACTACTAGCACAATCGTGAAACTATAGACCACAAGCCCCACCATCCTTCATGCTATAAGCAGGTAATACTGTACAGGATGCATTGGATCAATATAAAGCTGTGCACATGTATGCCGTACTCAATAAATTTGGAGGCTATTGTTATCTACACTTGGGTCTTTTATTTATTGATGATGGTAATAGAGAAGAGTGTTCTTTGTACTATAAAAAGCTATATATTTTGTTTCCAGTTAATACCAGCATTGGTAAAGCAAGTTGGTCTCAACTTTTTGTTCACCAATGAAGAACTATTGCCTTTGGCAATGCATGCATTAACAGGAAACATAAAAATGTAAATACATACATAGGCATCACTCGCTCCTCTTCACAGGAATGAGAAGGGCGCTGGCACACTCCCAGAAGGGCAAAGTGTTTATTGAGTCTCACACAATACAGCAGGTCAACGTGTTTCAGCTTCTGTGCAGTCTTGATCACCATAACGAGCACCATATTGGAATCTTATAGATCACCACGTGATACCAATAAACATGGACAAAATACTATCACAATTTGGAGTTTTTGCAGACCAATATGTTATCATAATTTAATACAGATAACATTTAATCTCATCATATTGAGCTCCTTAATAAAATTAAACTACTGCAAAAATAATTGAAACTGATTATGTTCAAGCACAATTCACTTGTAAAGCAAGTTAAAAACATTCACAGCGCATAATTCATTATCAGGATTGTGTCCTTTCAAAATGATCTTTATTTTGCCACTATTGAAGATCAATTTGAAAGGACACGGCCATGACACCAAGACAACACACACACATCTTTTGTTTCCAGTAATACAATGCAATAACCATTCTTCAGTTTTCGCTGATGCTGAACAGCTTTGGCAAAAAGCAGTGGAGCAGAAACCAAATTCTGCTCCTGTGCTTTTTGCCAATGCAGTTCAGCATTAGTGAAAACCAATGAAATTGTATTACCTTACTGTCTATGTGAACAGCACAGGCAAAATTAAAAAAGTATTATGTTGTGTGTGCATGCATCATCACACATGCGCAGGTATGTGTCATAATAATACGGTGGCTTCAGCATCACCACTCATGCACTCCCTTGCCTCACCCTGAATGCGCCTGCATGCATAATGACACATTGGCCATTTTGTGTTTATTGACCGTTCTAAGATGGCATGCACCTGTCTTGGAGTGGTGAATTTTAAAAAGTCATAAAAAGTGTGGCAAACATATTTTGTTTAGAAAGGAGAAGTAGCGCAGCTGCAAAAATTTACTTACCAGGCCTTCTCAGCAGCTGGGGCACTATGAAGAAGCCTTATTTTTAAAAGGGGAGGGAAAACCGAGCAGGATGGGGAGGGGTGAGCCTTGGAAAGCACAGCACTGAGAGTGAGGGGTCGTGTATTTCAGCCGGTAAGTAGCACACTAGGGAGAGAGCGAGAGGCAAGTAACAGAGACTGAAAAGAAAGCTGACCAATGGTTAACAATGTGCTGACCCAAAATCCACTGAAAGTATTGGTATTGTCCACAAAAGTTCCTCAAACTCGAAACCTAAAAGTGAGAGAAACATTGGCAATATGTTGAATTCAAATATTTGTGTTTAACACTCTCATATGAATCGGCCCAACAGGTTGTACATGTATATGCACGCACTTCATTCTCTGTAGTTAGCAGAAGTAAAAGTGTATTTTTGCTTATACTGAGCCCACACGCACTTACCTTTATTGACCCTCATTATAAGTGACTTCTTAATTCCTTTTTTTTTAATACTTTTCTTTGTTAAAAATTACAAACAATTCACAAAATGTGCCGCGCCCTCTGCATACAGAATGAAAGCATCGCCGGATGCAACAGTATCATGATAAAGTGATAGCAAAAGGAACCAATATTAGCGCAGTGTGATTGTGACTTTGCCCTCTATCTCATCGTTGTCGCATGACAATATAGTCCAGTACCTTACCGTACCAGGGAGGAAGAATACATTGTACAGTAGCAGCAAACTGAAACTAATTAAAAGTAAAGAAATGTAAGGAGGGATCGAAACATGGCGGAAAACTATTGATGGCAGTGAAGCTTGGTATGTGCAATGCAGGACAGGACACCGTAGTACAAGATAGGAGGGCATAATATAAAGGCTCCATGAACATTTCGAGATGGAGGCAGAAAAACATGATGTCAAAGATTGCAGTACCATTCTCTCACCATCCCACCATCCTTCAATGGCCACTCCCTATCCTGAGAGGGTACCCAGTGTCTTGTTCAAGTATTCCTAGTTGAAACAGGGTCACTGATGATTCTCCTCAACTTGTATGTGATGCGCTCCTGAGGGTGGCGCCCCGCCTACCTACTGGTAAGTGAAGTATAAGCATCCCAGCCATCTAACACGTCAGATCCAAATGTATCAAATAACGACATGGGGAAAGAGGGGAAAGAGACAAGAAAGGGTCGGGAGAGTGAGCCTGCCAGGTCATAGCCTATGATTCAATTAGATGTATGAACGTTCCCCAGATACTATCGAACAGGGAAAGTTTGTCCTGCACCGTATATATTTGTCTCTCAAAGGTTGTTAATCGAAACAGTTGTGTCGCTTTTAGCCTCTTAATTCCAATGTAATAGTTACCAGCCACATCTGAAACATCATAGATCTCCTAACTTTCACCCAGAGATTTTGGCAGCTAAAAGCAGCTGAAATCTCAGGGTGAAAGTCCGGTCCGAAATGAGGAATTACCAGGGGAATAGGAACTAGAATTAGCGATTCTCCCTATAATTCCTTTTTGCAGGAGTTAGGCATGTTTGCCAGTGACCACCTCACCCTGTGGTGGTAACTGTAAAAAAATTGATTATTTTTATGAGCTGGAATACCTTCATGTGATGTATCTCAATCCTCTTCATGAAGGATTTAGCTAATTGGAAGGAGGCTGACCTGCTAATGGTCCAGACCCTCTAGCTCTACCCTGGGGATGCTGGTTCTGCAAATATACAACTCTATGTTGTGCTGGAAGTCATGTGCTTGCTTGAGTATTGTAAGAAATTGGGTTACTGGTGGAGGGCGGTGAAACCCTTCTCAAGCAGCAACCACAATTCTTCTCAGGATGAAGCCAACCCTACATTAACCTGTGCTCAACCCTCTGGTATCTTAGCACAGAGTAGGCAGGCTTAATTCAGAGGCAATGTGTAAAGTATTTGTGCAACACTTCAAATACTAATAAAGTGAAAAAACACCACACAAAAAGGATCCCACACCAGATTAGAACAATAGAGTTATTTTTAATAAATAAAACAAGACCAAAACAACAAAAAGCCAAAAAGTAGAACCGGAGAAATTAAAGTTTAAAGGTTTCAGTAAAAATAGCACCAAAAAACACAAAGAGTAAACTGTGGATATCTGATTGCTCCAGACCGGGAAGAAATCACAAGTTCAGGCTGACTGCAAGGGAGCGTGGGCCAGCTACAAGGACCCAGTTAGGCCCCCTGAACAGAATTCCTTAAACCCTGGTTTGCGAAGAGCTGTGAGGATCCATGTCGAAGATGCGTTGCACAGCCGAAGCGATGCGTCGGTTCCAGGATGCAGCAAGGCCTCAGTGCAAGGTCATGCATTGTTGACAAAGATCCCATCGACGGGGGCTTGCGATGCGAAGTCTGGTGTCGAGGATGCGTTGTGCAGACGTGGCGATTCGTGGGTTCCGAGGGGCTGCGAGGCTGCGATGCGGAGTCTGGCGCAGTAATTGAGGCTGCCTTCGATGAGAGATGCAAAGCTCTGCACCAAGGATGTGTCCTGCAGCGGTGGTTCCGATGAGACAACGGACTGCGATGCGGGTCTTTGCGACATTTCCAACCACGCAGCTGCGCAATGCACCAGTTCTGCTTGGGGTTGCACCACGGGCAAAGGAGATGTTTCAGTTCTGCTGGATTCACAGAGGCTGGCAAGCACCTTAGGCCCACTTCCAAGGGCCCAAGACTGGGGTGGCACCACTGGGCAGGGTAGACTCACAGATGGCAGAGTCCCGGTGCAGGGTTGTTGGAAGCTTGTTGTTTCCATGGCGTTTCAGATCAGAAGGCTAGCCAACTAGCCTTTGGCATCACTCTGGGGTTCTGGGTCCAAGAGTGCAGGTCCAGTCATTCTCACCCAGGCAAGAGGGCAGCAGGTCAGCACAGCAGGGCAGCAGTCCTTCAGAGCAGCAGTCCAGCAGAGTGGCAGTCCTTTCAGCAGTACAGCAGTCCTTCTTCCTGGCAGAGTATCCACAGGTCCAGAAGGGTACTGAAGAGTTGGTGTCTGAGGTCCAGTATTTATACCCAGTTGTGCCTTTGAAGTGGGGGAGAAGCTTTTAGAGGTTTCCCTTTGCAGTTCCCAGGCATCCGGCATTCCCTGTCCTGACTCCAGGCCAATTACAGGGGGTATGCAGCCCTTTGAATGGAGACAGGACACAGCCTATTCAAAAGTTCCTAAAAGTGTCATTTTCAAAATTGTAATTTAAAATCCGACTTCACAATAAGTTAGGATTTCTCCTTACAATTTCAAACATGAACTGGTTACCTGCTCCCATTTGGAAATTACAGCTTATTAAATGTAATAAGGTAACTCCAATGTTATCCTATGGGAAAGGTAGGCTTTGCAGTAGTGAAATACGGATTTTAGAGACAGGTCTAAAAAAATTACTTATGTAAAGGATTTTTGGCGTGAGGCATGACTTGTAAGACAAATATAAATACTGTACATGTGTAAAATGCTGTGCCAACATTATTTGTGTTGATGAGAAATGCAAGATGTATTTTCCAGTGACTGCTTTTGCCAAACATCTGTACCACATGTAACATTCAACTTCATGATATGTTTAGAAGTAAATATAAACTATGTCCTATCATCGAATACCACAAACATGTTAAGTGTGCTCCTTCCATAATTGGCAACAATCTGTACCACTGTTCACATGCAATTTCATGATATCTTTGGAAGTTGATATAAACTAAGTCCTATAGTTGAAAACCGCAAACTTGTTAAGTGTGCTTCTTTCATAATTGGGGCTTCAAAGGGTGTAACCCATGGAATCGCATGTATGTATGCACTATTGGAACCCAGATGTACTGAAATTCACTCACACATCATTTTCAACAAGTGTGAGAAATTGGACAAAGAAACAAACAAAATTAAAGAAGAAAGAAGTGAAACCTAATAATGTTATGGACAACCAGGGGAATGACAATCATGAAGTCACAATGCATACAATTTTTAAAACTGTCAGCAAACCAATCATTTGGTGCATCCATCCATTTATCCATCCATCCATCTACCCTTATATCCGTCCATTCTTTCAGCCATCGATATGTTCACCCGTAAACCACGGTTTCATTCATCCATTCTTTCACCACTCCATATAATCTTGACCTATCTAGCATTTAAAGTATCCATTTCACACTCTCACCTATGGATTCTTTCACCCATCCACACATTTGCCTCTCAACCACTATCCATGCTCTCACCTATCCATGCTTTCACCTTTCCATCCGTTCTTTGACCCTTTTATATTTTCACTCTTCTATCTACCTTATCACCTTTTCATCCATGCCTTACTCCTTAGCCTCCCAGATCCCACAATGGCACACCTTAGGAGCATTCTATATGCCGCATGCTCAACGTTGTTCCTTCAGGATGGGGGTGATGTGATCATTTTCTTCAGGCCAGGTCCTTCCTGAATGCAACACAAGCAACCTAGGACCGGTTTTGCCCTACTTTGGGCTCCTCATTCAGGTATAGCTTGGTTCTAGAGGCACCGTGAGCGAAACTGATCCGGGTTTGCTTGTGTTCCAGTTCAAGGAGGACCTGGCTTGACAGTTCGGGCTGGACTATTCCCATTGGCGCAGGGTCAAGACTGATTTGCATATAGCTGGGTCCAAACTGAGGTGGCATGATGTGCAAAAGAACAATGGATTGGGCTGCGCCCCAAGTAATTACCAATGTGTGAAAATAATTCAAGCATTTCATCCATCAATTTTTGTACACTTTAGTATGTCTTCCTAAGCGGGATGGGTATGCCCAGACTTGGGTCCCATGCATGCTGTGTCACTGGAACCAAGCTATACCAGGCCGATGAGCCCATAACAAGAGCAAAAACAGTCCTGGGATGCTTGTGTTCCGGTTTAGGGAGTACCTGGCTTGGCAGTTTGGACTGGACTATTCCCATTGGAGCAGGGTCAAGACTGATTTACATATAGCTGGGTCCAAACTGAGGCAGCATGGTGTGCAAAGTAGCAATGCACTGGGATGCAGCCCAAGCAATTACTAGTGGCTGAGATTAGAAGCTAAACCTGGCTGATGAGTCCATAATAAGGGCAAAACTGGTCCTGTGTTGCTTGTGTTCCGGTTCACGGAGGACCTGGCATGGCAGTTCGGGCTGGACTGTTTTCATTCAAGGAGCAGGGTCAAGAGAAATTTGCATTTCTGCAAACTGAGGTGGCATGGTGTACAAGATAACGATGGGCTGGGATGAGTCCCAGAGTAATTCCCAGTGGCTGAGACTAATTCAAGCATTCCATCCATCACTTTTTGTATGCTTTTTAATGTCTATATAGGAGGGAGGAGGGGCTTGCCTAAAGCGCTTCCTGAAATAAAAAGTTTCGTAAAACCAGAACCAATTTTCCCCCCTTCTCCCCAGGAGGTAGGGAATGCAGTACTTTGGCAAGGACGACTATGGCTCTGAGTAATGAAGATTACTGGTAAGTATCTGAGTCATTACCTTCCTCACCCATCTTCCTCGCTGCAGTCCTGACGAAATAAGCAAATAAAGGAAAAAAATGACTTCACTTACAAATCACTGCTGAACACAGTGAATTTATTTAACGAAAGTAAAAATATCCAACACCAATTACTTTACTGCAGAGAGGGCAGATGAGCCAAAGGAATGAGAAAATACATCACCCACTCCCAATTTATAATGATCAGCGAAAGTGTGATGACGGCCCCCAGTTGCAGCTTTGCCAATGTCTCTGACAGATGCTCCCTTGAATGCTGCCCAGGAGTAGGAAATTGATCTTATTGAACGTCCCTGAATGGATGCAGGGAGAGAAAGGCCAGCTTTTTGATAAGCCGTAGTGATCACTGTCTTGATCCAATAGCTCAAAGTGGAATTTGTAGGGCATCCACGTTTACTAGCCAATCCAAAGGTGACAAGAAATCCACCTTTCTGAAGGGGGCTGTTCTTTCTAAGTAGCTGGTTAGGGCCCTCACCACATGCAGAAAATGCCACAAAATGTCTTGCTCTGATGAAGAGGCAGGAAAGAAAGCAGGCAGGATTAAATGCTGGGAAAGATGGAAAGAGTAGGAAACTTTAAGTAAAACAGAGGAATCAGTCCTTAGCACTACCTTATCCTAAAAGAAATCACAAGAAGGGCTTGTGAAATCTCTCCTAACCTAAGGCCTGAAGTTATAGCTACAAGGAAAAATACTCTTTAAGTCAAAACCTCCAAAGATACTGCTGGAAGAGGCTCAAAAGGAAATTCTTATAAACAATTTAGCACTAACGGCAAACCCCATGCAGGGACTGAGAAATGGACCACGGGTCTTTTGAGGTGGAAGCTTCTCAAAAGACAAGAAGCAAGAGGCTCCAGTTGAGAAACTGAGGGACCCCTAATGTTTTTTGTACAAAATATTGAATAAAAAACAGTGTGACACATAAATATTGTTTCAAGAATATTGTGATGTCCAAAATATCATTGACAGTAATATCGAAGGTAAGAATATCGTTTTAAATGTTGTTTTAATATCGTAAAAAAATAATATATGAAAATATAATTCTATATTATATCGTTTTATTGGGCTAATTTATATATTTTTTGTAATGTGTTTTCTTAGTTGTATGTTAATTGTTGTGTTTGTACGTTTTGTAAAGTTTTTTAGTTACTATTAAACATTCACAAAATTAATTTGTCATAAATTTGCTGAATATTTATAATTAAAGTATATGTAATTATGTTACAAAGGGTGGCATGCTGGGTTCTTAGGGGAAATGGCTGGGGAGATTATTAAATTATGTGAGTAATAATTTTCTTGCATGTTGAATTGTATATAATATATTATTTTTTTAATTTTTAAAATGTATGATTTTGTTTATTTTATTATAAATAATTTTGGGATCCAAAGTAAAGTTACAAAATATGTACGTTTGTGTGTATATGATTTCCTAATTTCTTCAGATTCCTAATATTATTTATGATTGTTTTGCAATTTTTATGATAATGATAATTTTTAATATGTAAATTGTATGTTTATGTTTACTATAAAATCTGGTTTGAATTTGTAAATATTTAGGTATGTTGTGTATAAAATATGTAAGGATTATATTTCTAAATGTAATAGTTTATTATATTTTTAAATATGGCTTTCATGTGTTCAGTCTTTATGTTTATCTTGTAATTTATGTGTATTAAAATAAATAATTCTTAAAACATTAATAATACTAATGATTTGTAAAATGTATTGTATTTTTTATTCAATAAATCAATGTTATTATTATTAGGTTATAATTGTTAAGTGTTATTAATTAGGTATTTGTGAAGATAATTTACATATTTGTGTGTGTATAATAATAAATGATTATATATTATACATATTACATTTAATGCATTCTATATTAAAAATATAATTTTAAATAATGTTTTCCATTTATTAAATTGATTATAGTTGTTGTTTGAATTTATGTACTATTATTATTCTTTTACAATTATTTAGCTATAATATTGAATATAATGAATAATTAATTTAATGTTATAAATTAGAAATAATTAATATGATAATTTCTACTGTTAATTATATTGGAAATATTTATTTGATAAGTGTGTGTTATAAGTAAAGTTTTTATTTACTGGAAAACAACATTTGTAAGGTTTTTACTATAGAGTAGGGATAGTAAATGTACCACTTTAGTGTCCAAAGCCTTCCACAAATGATTTAGGTAGGTGTGGGAATAGTAGATGAAACCCCTTTAGTGTCCAAAATCTTCCCCAGAATGGTTTAGATTGGAGTGGAAATAGTAAATCTAAACCCTTTAGGGTCCAACATCTTAATCAAAATTGTTTAGATTGGAATGCAAATAGTAAATGCGCTACTGGTCGCTGGTGCAGCTGAAGGGGAGACTTCAAGCTCCAAGGTGCCCCGCTGTCATTCCTGGTGAGGGGGAGGAGGAGGAGCCTCTATCACCCGCGCTGAAAAGCGCCGACTTCACTCCGCTGCGCGGGACGCGCTACTGGTCGCTGGTGCAGCTGAAGGGGAGACTTCAAGCTCCAAGGTGCCCCGCTGTCATTCCTGGTGAGGGGGAGGAGGAGGAGCCTCTATCACCCGTGCTGAAAAGCGCCGACTTCACTCCGCTGCGCGGGACGCGCTACTGGTCGCTGGTGCAGCTGAAAGGGAGACTTCAAGCTCCAAGGTGCCCCGCTGTCATTCCTGGTGAGGGGGAGGAGGAGGAGCCTCTATCACCCGCGCTGAAAAGCGCCGACTTCACTCCGCTGCGCGGGACGCGCTACTGGTCGCTGGTGCAGCTGAAGGGGAGACTTCAAGCTCCAAGGTGCCCCGCTGTCATTCCTGGTGAGGGGGAGGAGGAGGAGCCTCTATCACCCGCGCTGAAAAGCGCCGACTTCACTCCGCTGCGCGGGACGCGCTACTGGTCGCTGGTGCAACTGAAGGGGAGACTTCAAGCTCCAAGGTGCCCCGCTGTCATTCCTGGTGAGGGGGAGGAGGAAGAGCCTCTATCACCGGCACTGAAAAGCGCAGACTTCACTCCGCTGCGCGGGACGCGCCCGGGCGAAGCCCGGGCCAATGGCGGGCCCGTCCTTGCCCGTCATTGCCAGGAAGAGGCAGGGCAGGGCCACCCCCTTAACAAGTCGGATTGAACACTCCCCATTACATTTATATTTCATCTGGACAAGGTACTGTGCCAAACACCATTTTTATATGGGGTTGTCGAAGTCGAAGCAAATATAATTAGCCTGCAGATGCGCATTGTGTTTGGACTGTGTAAATCCTGAACTGGTTTTTGTATTTCGTTATTGTTGCTGGTCATTGGTGTTTCCCTTTATATTCAAGTGTTAGGGGTACTGCCTAGAAACTGCCTTTCTTCTGTCTGGACTATGGGGAAACGGAAAACTATGGAAAGCATAGAGGCAGGTTGTAATACCAACAGTGGTGTAGGTAAGGGAAAGAAGGCTAGGAAAAATAAGAAACACTCAGCTGGTAATTGTGTCATCGATAGAATTGACACTCTTATCACTGAGTGTGAGGACATCTTGGCCTCAGAACCCTTGTTACCACGTAGTAGTGGTTACTCTTCACCTGCCCATGCAAGTCCGCCATCCCCAGTCACTATCCCCGCTATGTTCCAGAAAGTTTCTAGAAAGGGCAATTCCGATAACAACAGCAATATCTCACTTGTTCTATTAGAAGGTTCACAGGATGAGGCTAATAAAGATTCAGCTCTTATCACTGACTTGGATGAATGTGTTTCTTATCCCACAGTTCCTTGTTCAAATAGGTTTGCTGTGCTAGCTGCGCCTGATTCTAATTCAGGTACAGGTACAGATACACAGCTAACAAATACAGTCCAAGTACTGCCACATCTGCGAGGCAGTGTAGATTTACGGACTCCTGTTTCTCACGGTGATTATACGTCTATTGATTTACTCAAGGGGGAAATATCCACTATGAGACAGATGATTGAAGATCTCACTGCAATGGTTAAAACTTTATTACCTCTGGCCACACTTCTTCCGCAGTACCCAAGTAACCCTTCTCTTCCTAATAGGAATAAGGAATTAACGGCTAAGACACTTCCAATTGAAAGGGATAATCCAAGCGGATTCATTAGTTCATGCCCTACATCCTTTACGACCCCAGTCTCCAAAAGTCAGAAACCAAATAACAATAGAAATAATATTGTACCTAAAAATCATTTTGTCACACAGGGATTGACATCTAGAGAATGCCCAAAAAAATTGATACCCAGTCTGAGACCGGAGCAAGTAATACCTACTGGCATACCCTTGGACAGAAACTCTGTTGTTAATTCATACCAGCAGACTCGTTATTCATCTATTACCCCATATCTATCGGGCCAAACTATTCTTATGACTAACGTCCCCAAACTTAGTCCAAATGTTGTTCACGAGAGCTCAGACTCCCTAAAAATAAAGTGATACATTGGATTCGACAAGTAAGGGGCTGTCGCTCCTTGATACGGGAGGATATTATTTGCACTCGCAGATGTTCATCCCCAGCTCAATCACATGATTTTATAGAACTTACATTATGTTCTACTGACTTAGCAGAGAATCTTCTTGCTTTAGAATTTAGAACTTGTCCCCCATCTGCCTCATCTATACAATTTAGGAGCATTCGCTCGCACATTAGGGGTGGAACAATTGGCACTTTGGAACAAGGTTCGTGCTTAGAAGCAGTTGACTGACTAGAAACCATCCATTCCCCTAATATAGCTCAAAATACCAACTCCTGTAGCTTTATGTACGACACACAAATCTCTCTATTAAATCTTGACACATTAGATAATGTACAAAACTCCTTATTAACTTCCGATGCACATAACAGTGTATTGGAAACTGATGGGAACATGGGACTAAGTCCGTACATTGAGTTCAGCCAGAAGACATGTGAGACGGGGTTAGACAAATTTTTAGCTCACCCTGAAGTGTCTGCCCCACAAATACAACCAAGTCTGCTTGAACTGACAAATGATAGCTTAGCCTTGACTCCCTCGTCCTGCAAACTTAGGATTTTATCGTGGAATGTTGCAGGTTTGCAAAACAAACTTATACTCCCTCATTTTAATAAATTAATTGAGGGATTTGATATCTGTATTTTCCAAGAGACATGGAGTCTTGCGCCTCTACACAAAACAGGTTTTGCTTGTTACTGCATTCCAGCTACCACTGTGGGGAGAGGGCGCCCTCAGGAGGTTTGATCGTATGGGTGAATATTGCCATAGGTTGCCAAGTTCACATGCATCCACTTCCAACTCATGACATCTTGAGACTGACTATCAGGGGCCCAAATGGCGGGGTTACTTTAGAGTTGTTCAATGTTTATAACAGAGGAACTAAGGGGGGTAACCAATCACCCACTATCACGCTTTTAGAGCAGGCATTATCTAGCTGCCCGCCAGGAAATCGTATTATGATTGCAGGTGACCTAAATTGCACTTTCGAGCCCTTGAGCTCAGATGATTTGCTGGAGTATGATAGGGCTGATGGTAAAAGGATAATCCCTCGACTTAACTTATCCCCCATTAAAAAATGGACTAGCCTAGCCATCCAACTTAATGCACTGGCCACAGAGTTTGATCTTAGGGCAACAAATGGAAGGACTCCCTCAGACAAACAGGGGGCAAACACCTTTAATATGTAAACTTATGGGACGAGAAGACTGACATGTTCGTAGGTGCTACGACTGATAGCGATCATAATCCCTTATGCATGACCATGACTAACCCTTGGGCTCCCACATTAAATCCCTCGACCAGTAGGGCAGCAACCTGTATTACTAACATCATTCCCTCTAATTGTAAGAGGCATCTTAAGTGGGACAGGGTCTCTCTGCACGAAGAAAACGTATTGGCTATTTGTAAAATCTTGTCAGAGAAAACAGCAGAACTTAGTGTTGTGGCTTCAGATAAATCTAAGTGTGATATGATCTCGATAGTCCATGTCAGTACTGTAGAGACACTCAGCTCGTATTTTCAGGCTCCTTGTAAGGACAGGACTTTGCGTGTCCATCACAAAACACGAAATCTTTGGTATAACTTAGATTGCAAACTTAAAAGAAAATCCTTGTACCTAGCTATCAGAAATAAAAACTGTTCTAGAGTTAAAAGTGCTTGGAAAGATTACAAAGTAGCCCTACATAAAGCTAAGCTTGAGTGGGACGAACGATATTGGTTAGATTTGAAGGATGCTAGTCTGAGTAAAAACAAGAATCTTTTTGGTCCCTAGTGAGTTGGGGAAAAGATAGGAACTTAAATACCATACCCAATCATATTGCTGGATTTGATTGGTATAACCATTTTGCGAACCTATATTCCCCTACAGAGGATGGATGTCTGGAGGAGCTATGCGGCACCCCTGACATCCCTCCTATAGGGAACAATAGAGAACACTTCTCGCGGGCCGAAATAGAGTCAGCAATTCTGAAGCTAGTTCCCGCTAAGGCCCCAGGACCAGACGGCCTGCCAGGAGATTTATTCTTGTCTGATCCTAGAGGGTGGTCGTGTTATTTCTATTTTTTGTTTAATGCCATAGCTGCAGGATGCCCAGTTCCAGATTCTTGGAAAGGCGCAGAAGTGGTTCCTATTTATAAAAAAGGAGACAAGGAAGATCCCTCGAATTATAGGCCTATAAGCCTAACTGATGTAATGCAAAAGGTGCTAGGTAGGGTCCTCCTGCAGAAAATACAATCATGGGCGGAAGAGGAGGATAGCCTCTCGCAATACCAGGCGGGCTTTAGGGCCAATACCGGGACAATTGATCAGGTTTTTAGGTTAATGCTCATATATTGGAAAGTTGTTGTAATTGGGAAAGGTAGTCTCTATATGGCATTTATTGACCTTAAAACAGCGTTTGACCTGGTACCGAGGACCAAATTGTGGCAGATTTTAAATGATATGGGCATCCCACCATTAATTCTTAATTTATTAATACGTCTCCACGAGGGTACTTATGCTCAAGTGAGATGGGGTGTCCAAGTGCAGCTAACGGAGCAGATTCCTGTTGGCAAGGGAGTGCGCCAGGGTTGCGTGATGGCTCCCACCCTGTTCTCTTTGTATGTGAACGGGGTGGTGAAGTTTCTCCAGGAGGACCCAGCCAACGCGCCTATCTTAGTGGGTGACAAAGTGCCAACACTCCTGTTCGCCGACGATACTTTGTTGGTGGCAAAGACTCCAGTTGGGCTTAAAAAATTGTTGAGTAGGTATCAATCCTTCTGTGATGCTCGGGGTTTAGTTATTAATACTACAAAGACAAAGCTTATGGCTTTCAACCCTCCTAAATCCTTCAGGAACAACTTCTTACTAAATGGTACCCCCCTTGAGAGAGTCGGGAATTTTGAATATTTGGGCATGCGACTCTCGGATAAAATGCTCTGGAGGTCCCATATAGCCAAAATGCTATTGAATCATAGACGCGTGACTGGGGCAATAGGCAAAGAACATCGCTCCTCATATAGTAGGCCTGTTGCCCCTGCGCTCGCAGTCTATGAAGCAAAAGCAGTTAGATCGGCTCTGTATGGAGCCGAGCTAAGGGGGTTTGAAAATGTGGACGAAATAAGCAGGTCAGAGCACAAATTTCTGAGGGATCTTGTGACGCTCCCACGAAACACCCCTCTAATACCATTAATGTATGACATGGGTAGGCGTCCATTTGGAGCTATAGCCAGGCTACGACCTTTGCTCTTCTGGGCTCGCATACGGCGTACCGAAGAGCTTACCAACTATGCCTTAGCTTAACGGAGGTAATGAATCTGGATATGAACCATAAGATCAAGTGGCTATCATATGTGAAGAAAACAATGATGCAACTTGGCCTTAAAGATTCATGGGATACCCAGACTCCGCCGTGTAAAGCGGAACTTAAGAGATATTATTGGGACTGGTCTGACAGGCAAGAAGTATGCAAGCCAATGTTGGGTAGATTGTCAGAAGAGTTCCTCTTGTTTAAGCAAGTCAGATGTTTGGAGCCTTACCTAGATGTGATCCAGGTCCCACGAGATAGGACCCTGTACATTCAGTTTAGGTTCGGTACGCTCCCTGTTAACACCTATATTACCAAGTGGCATACAGCCGAGAACATGACAGAGCACTGTCCGTGCTGCGGAGCGTTGGTCGAATGCATTGCCCATGTCCTCTTTGCTTGCCCTGCATATGCTACAGCTAGGAGCAAGTGGATAAAACCAATATGTAGCGACATGGGCACCCGCGACTTCCGGTCTGCTCTGCGCATTCTAAAATCTGATCCCAGTGTCCTTTTTTCATGCGGAGTGGCCAAGTTCTTAGGCCGAGCCTGGCTAATCAGAATTAGAGCCATACAAAGTGTGACCCCAATGTAGACATACGATTTATTATAGGTGTTTAAACCACATACTATATTGGTCTGCAATGTAACTTTTTAAATATTAATTATGATATAGATAGCTTTAGCACCTTATACATACATGGTTATATACTGCTCACTATAACTGACTTGTCCCCTATATGTATATAGTGTCCCAGAATGAAATCTCTTTTATGTTACTTGTTTAATGGTTTTAACCAAATATGCTGCTATTAATTTTATGGATAGCATTAGTACCTTATACATACACTGTTATATACTGCTCACTATAACTGACTTGTCCCCTATATGTACATAGTGTCCCAGAATGAAATCTCTTTTATGATACTTGTTTAATGGTTTTAACCAAATATGCTGCTATTAATTATACCTTATGAGATTTTTAAATAACCCTCTGTATTACATGATCTTTTTCTTTTTTTATTGTACAGATGCTATTTTATTGTATATATGCTATTCGATGCTTTTATGACATATGTTGTCGAATAAAGCTATTTGAAATGAAATGAAATGAAATGAAAAAGTAAATGTAACCCATTTAGTATCCAAAACCTTCCCCAAAGTGGTTTAGATTGGAGTAGCAACAGTAAATGTAACCCCTTTAGTGCTCATCGGCTTCCACAAAATAGTTTTGATTGGTGTGGAAATAGTAAATGTAATCCATTTAGTGTCCAACACCTTCCCCAAAATGGTTTGGATTGGAGTGAGAATAATAAATGTAACCCCTTAACTCTCCAACACTTCCCTCAAAACGGCTTACATTCGAGTGGAAATAGTAAATGTAACCCCATTAGTGTCCAAGACTTTCCCCAAAATGGTTTAGACTGGAGTGGGAATAATAAATGTAACCCCTTTACTGTCTAACACTTCCCTCAAAATGGTTTAGATTGGAGCGGTTATAGTAAATGTAACCCCTTTAGTGTCCAACACTTAACCCTAAATGGTTTAGATGGGAGTGGGAATAGTCAATCAATCAATTACTCAATCATGGATTTGTAAAGCGCTGCAAATCACCTGTGAATGTCTTAAGGCGCTGGAGTTCCTAACTGCCTCATGGTGATCTGTTCATTTGAATAGCCAGGCCTTGAGTCCTTTCCTCAATTGCTAGAGTGATGGGGCAGTCCTGGGGTGAAGGGGAAGGTCGTTCCAAGATTTGGCTGCCAGGTGTGAGAAAGAGCGACCTCTGCTGTTGCCTCGGTGGATCAGAAGGGTGTCTTTGAGGAAGAGGGAGGTGGATCGTAGGTGTCTGGTCTGTTGGTGGAATGTCATGCGTTTGTTGATTTATGCTGGTCTTTGGTTGTGCAAGGCTTTGTATGCATGGGTCAACATCTTGAACTGGCATCTCTTCTGGATTGAGAGCCAGTGTAGATTCTTGAGATGGGGAGTAATGTGGGCTTGTCTGGGGAGGTCAAGGATGAGTAAGGGCGCTGAGTTTTGTATTGTCTGTAGTCTCTTCAGGAGGCATGCAGTGATTCCTACATACAGTATGTTTCCGTAGTCCAGTCTGCTGGTGATGAGGGCTTGCGTGACGGCCCTTCTGGTGTTGATTGGGAGCTACCTAAAGATCTTGTGTAGCATGCGTAGGGTGTGAAAGCAGGTAACAGAAACTGCATTTACCTATTTCTTCATAGACTGTTTGCTGTCCAAGATGATGCCAAGGTTGCGGGAGTGGTCTGTCGGGCGGCAATGGGCCGAGTTCAGCAGGCCACCATGCGTCATTCCATGGAGAGGTGTTGTTCCCGAAGATGAGGACTTCCGTCTTAACCGAGTTGAGCTTGAGACGGTTGTCCTTCATCCAGTCCGCAACTCTCATCATACACCTGTGGAAGTTGTCTCTGGTGGTGGAGGGATCTTCTGACAGCAAGATGATGAGCTAGGTGTCGTCGGCCTAGGAGATGATGTTGAGTCTGTGAGATCTGACTGTGTTGAACAGGGGGTTCATGTACGTGTTGAAGAGGGTGGGGCTGAGGGACGATCCCTGGGGATTGTCCTTCGATTGTGGAAACGTAACCCCGTTACTGTCCAACACCTGTCCACCACCTTTGTCAAAATGGTTTCAATTGGAGTAGGAATAGTAAATGTAATCCCTCTAGTGTGCAACACTTTCCTCAAAATGGTTTAGATTGGAGTGGAAATAGTAAATGTTACCCCTTTAGTGTCCCATACCTTACACAAAATGGTTTAGATTGGAGTGGGAATAGTAAATGTAACCTCTTTAGTGCCCAACACGTTCCCCAAAATGGCTTATATTGAAGTAGGAATAGTAAATGTAACCCCTTTAATGTCCAAGACTATCCAAAAATGGTTTAGTCAGGAGCTGGTATTGTACATTTTATTTTACTAAATGTATATAAAACAGTTTGTGGTTTGTGTTTATATTTTTGTGATATGTATTTAACCCCTTGTATGCTCATGACGGCTCCCGGCCGTCATGCGTCACGGTGGGCGTGTGCGCACGACGGCCGGGAGCCGTCCGAATCCCCGCCCACTAATGGAAACGCCCGCACAGCGCGGAAATTCCGTGCGCACGGAAGGGGTTAATGTATGTGTATACATTTTTATTACATATCTATTTTTACACATAAGAAAAAAAAATAATGGTTATATTTGAACAATATTTTAATAGACTTTTAATGTCAAATAAATCATGTAAATAATATTTAAATGGTGTTGCAGATTTTTCATTTTTCTTTAAAAAATTTAATTGTGGTACATAACGTTTTTGTGCATTAATACAGTTGTTTCAAGTATAGTTTTTGAACACTTTTTACAAAATTTGCTTAGTATACTTTAAATAATACTATATTTATAGTATTATTTATTTTTTGTACTAAACATAAGTGTTTCATAGCTTTATGTCACTTTTATTGATGTTACATTATTTACATTTTTTTAAATATTTTTTAATATGTTTTAATTAAACTCCTATTGTTTCCTACAGGGAAATATTATTTTTTATTTGTTTCATTTAGTAGCCATTTTTTTTACAGATAACTTATATTTTTGTAGTCTATTTGTGTCATTTTGGTTCATTTCCCAGGAAGTGAGTCCTTGGAATGTGCTGCTGCTCGTCAGAGCAGGTAAGACCTTTTTTATTGTTTTTTGTAGGGTTTTGAGGGTAGGGTGGATGTAGGAGGTAGTAGTAAATGGTAGTTAAATTCATGTTTTTTAGTTCTAGAAAGTATACTTGTAGTTTTTGTTTTTTGTTTACTAGCGTTCTGTGTTAAGCTTAGGTTGACTTTGTTAGTAATATATAGTTCTTTTATATAATGTTATGTTATGTGCTTTGTATAGATTAATTGTGATGTCAATGGTATGTTTGAAGATACTGATCTTTGTGGGTAGGTATTGAGTCTTATTTTAAAGGTTTGCAGACCTTAAGGTATCGTATGGACATTTGGATTTTGCTTATTTTTTTTAAAGGAAATAATTTTGGTTTCTAGTAAACCAATATTTTTTAATTTTCATTTCCTTTGATTTTTCAGGTTCCAGGAGAGTTTATTTTTTAAATTATTTTTCATTTTTTTTATGGTTCCTTAAGAGTTTGAATTGCTTGTTGGATTTTAATGAATTTGCGTTTTGGGTCTAGTCTTTGTAGGGGTGGAATGCCGTGGGTAGAATGTTTGGGTGGTTGGAATGTGTAGGATGTCATACTACGCACTATGCAGGCAGTTCTTGCTTGTGTGACTGCTCAGTCGGTCGTGTTTCTTGTACTACTAATAAACTTACAAATTTCAAGCTTACCTGATTTGTGTCCTTAGTGGACTCCTCACTGTTTTATTTTTTCATTTTTTCTTGCACTTTTTAAAAACAATTTTTACCTTCTTGGTGAATTATATTTTTGACTACATTGATACGGAGCAAGATCTGCAGCTACAGAACAGTAAGTTATATTCAAGGTATTTTTTGTGGGTGGAAAATTTTATATTTTATTATGTATATGTATTTTATGTGATTGGAATTTGTCATATTATATTTTGTGGGTTGCATTTAATTGTTTACATTTCATTTTATTTGTCATTCTGCATTTTTTGGTGGCTGACTTAATTGTTTTTTAACTAATAAATACGCCTTTTTTAAATTTCTGCTGGCAGTCCCAAGCAGTACATCCTCTTATATTTGTCACTCTGAGCTAGGAATGCCATATATATCTGATCTTATAAAAACAGAACCTGTTTTATTACGGCACAGGATTTGGACTACAACAAAAACCACTTTTAACCGGGATATTCTAACTGATAGTCTTAAGTTAGCACAGGTCTTTACCATTCGATGGTTAAAATACGTTAACAATTTTATGAACGATCTTGGGCACCCCAAATATTATGATGACCCCAGCACCATGATCACTGTCTCTAGAAAAGATCTCAAAGGTAACTGTTTGGCGCTTTTGGACACAATCAGATTTCCCACAGAAATAGGGAAGCCAACGGTATTGGCAAATCAAATGACACTAACCACCTATAGTGTCCATGTGATGATGTTTCTCAACAATCAACATTACAAGTTCTTTTATTCTGTAAATTTTATTATGTGCAAAGAAAAAGGTGGATTTTACCAATCCTAAAAATATTCGGACTCAGACAATGGTGACCCACATTTTTACATTTACAATATCTAGAGAACGAATATTTTACAAGGTCACTATCTGCATTTTTAAAATATGTTATCAAATGTAGAAAAACTATTGAAATATGAATTTTTTATAATATGTAATTTTTTCTTATTTATGTGCAATAGGTAGCCATTGGACGGTGCTTTAATTCAAATTTCTGATTGCATATTTATATGATGTTTTTAAAGCTGTATAGACTGTGATAATGTGCTTTTATGAATATCTTGATAGTATTCGAATAAAGCATTATTGAATTGAATTGGAAACTAATAAATATGCAAATTAATTTTATACATCAGTCTTATTTGCAATTTTAGTTGTATATTATTTTGACTGATGTATAAAAATAATTTGTTTAATATTTAGTTAAAAATAATTCTAGCTATGCTGATTTGGAATTTGTTTGGTTTATTGGCTGCCATGTAGGAAATTTGATTTTTTTATAATAGAATTTTAGCTATTGATTCTTAGTAGTGTCTTTCTTTGTTGTTAACCCCTGAACTGCTGGGCCTTTTCCCCCCAGTGCTAAAACCTTTTTTGGCTATTTGGGGTAGTTCACGCTTAGGCCTCCATACATTTTTGTCCACATAAGGTATTCACGCCAAATTTGTGTCCTTTTTTTCCAACATCCTGGGGATTCTGAAGGTACCCAGGGTTTGTGGATTCCCCTGGAGGGGACCGAGAAAATAGCCAAAATACAGCTAAATTTTGTTTTTTGGGGGAACAAGGGGAAAACAGTGCTGCAGAAGAAAGCGTATGTTTTTTTTCCTGCAAATGGCATCAACGAAGGGTTTGTGGTGGTAAAATCACCATCTTGCCATCTTTAAAAAACAGGCAGATTTCAATCAGAAAAACAAATTTTTCAACAGCTTGTCATTTTACTGGAATATATACCATTGTTCCTATTTTTTGTGCTTTCAATCTCCTTCCAGTTAGTGGTAGAAATGGGTGTAAAACCCATGGTGGTTCCCACAAAACTATACATTTCCAAACAATATATAAAATTCTGAATTCAGCAAGGGGTCATTTGTGTAGATCCTTCAAGGTTTTCCTATAAAAAGTAACATTTTAAATAAAATAAATATAGAAATTGAGTTGAAAAGACCAGCCATTTGTATCTACATTTTCACTGGTAACTTCTTCTAACTATGGCAGATTTATGAAAGCAATATATCGCTATATTTGCTGGACCCTTCTGGTTGTGGGGATATATTGGACTTGTAGGTTCTCCAACAGCCCAAGGTACCAAGAGCCAATAACTGAGCTGCACCTTGGAATGGTTTTTCATTGTGTACCGGGCATACAACAATTCATTTGGTAAAATATAAAGAGTGAAAAATCGGTTATCAAGGAAACCTATGTATTTATGAAATGGGCACAAAATATGGAGTTTAGAAGCAGTGGTTATTTGCACATCTGTGAATTTGTGAGTATGCATACTAGCATGTGAAGTACAGGGCATTTCTCAAAATGACTTTTTTCTTACACACTGTCTTACATTTGGAAGGTGCAAAAACAGAGAACTTCTTTCTAAAGCC
Source organism: Calotriton arnoldi (assembly GCA_963921515.1). Taxonomy (NCBI): domain Eukaryota; kingdom Metazoa; phylum Chordata; class Amphibia; order Caudata; family Salamandridae; genus Calotriton; species Calotriton arnoldi. Next base: position 360,425 of record CAWUFW010008963.1, on the reverse strand, counting down.
TGGCATCACAAAATGGATGCTACTGCCACAGACACAAGTCTGGCCTCCTGCTGCTGGACGAAACTCCGGCAGGGGAGGCCTGGACAATAGGTTTCCTGTCCCAGGGAGGTGTGACCACCTCCCCAGACAGGATAATGTGTATTGGGGCTGGGCGGGAGCACTTTCTGGTGCTTTGAAGTCCTGCACTGGGGGCACACTTGGTGTCCCTGTGCATACCCCAGTTCAAACCGGATCAGGGGCTTGCAGCCCCTGCTTTGGCGCGAACTGGACAAAGGGAAAGGGGTGTAGCCACCCCTCTGCCCTGACCCACCCATAGGTGGGGCCACAGAGTAGTCCAACCACTAAGCTTGGTATAAGTATAGGAACCCAGTCCTTAGGACTTTAGATTATCCCTGGACGAAACTCTGAAACAGAATCCTGGACCTTCGACGCTCTACTCACGATTAGAGGACAGAAGAATCTCCCTTGCCTTTCGGGGTCGGGTTTCGTCGTCGATTTGAATGGCGATCTGCTGCACATAAAATTTTTCGTTAAACCAAAAGGAGGCTCACTGTTTCGTTTGAAAACTGACCCTTTTTTTGCGATGTACCTAGCTGTGGATTTTGGACCCTAGCTCAGCAACACCTAAGGACACTTAGCAAACCCTGTAATTTTTTTAAAACTAGACACCTAGGTGTATCCAGGGTTGGCTGACTGGCGTGGCTCTCACCACATTTTTTTACCCAGTATCCCTTGCAAACCTCAAACTTTGACTTAAAAAACATTTTCCTCACATTTCTGTGATGGAAAGTTCAGGAATCTGTGGGGAGCCACAAACTTCCGTCCACCCTGCATTCCCCCAAGTCTCCCTATACAAATGGCTCCCGACTTTTGTGGGTAGACCTAGTGCCAGTGAGAGGAAATGGCCCAAAAAGCAACATGGACGCTGCACATTTTCCCACCAGAAACAAATCCTTTTTTCTTAATGTGGGTAGCTCTGGATTTTGGACCCTAGCTCAGCCCGCACCTAGGGAAACTTAGTTAGCCTATACATTTTTTAAAGCTAAACACCTAGGGGTACCTAGGGTGGACTGACTTGTGTGGCTCCTACCACGTATTTGTACCCAGAATTCCTTGCAAACCTCAAACTTTGACTAAAAAAACACATTGTCCTTACATTTCTGTGATGGAAAGTTCTGGAATCTCTGGAGAGCCACAAACTCCTGCCTACCTAGCATTTCCCCAAGTCTCCCGATAAAAATGGCACCTCACATGTGTGATACACAATGTGTGGGTAGGCCTTGTGACCTCGACAGGAAACGGCCCAAAACACAACATTGATGCATCGCATTTTTCCACCAAAAACGGACCTGTGGGGAGCTCTAGAATTTTAAACCTAGGTCAGCCGGCACCTAGGGAAACCAAGCCAACCTATCCATTTTTGAAAACTAGACACCTAGGGGTACTTAGGGTGGTCTGACTTGCAAGGCTCGCATGACGTTCCAGAATCCCTTGCAACCTCAAACTTTGACTAAAAAAAAACATTTTCCACACATTTCTGTGATGGAAAGTTCTAGAATCTGCGAGGAGCCGCAAACTTCCTTCCACTTGGCAATCCTACAAGTCTCTCAATGAAAATGGTGCCTCATTTGTGTGGGTGGGGCAAGTGCCCGAGACAGTGAAGGTCCCAAAATGTATTGTGGAGACAAAATTATCTATTACAAAACGGCCTGTTTTTGCAAGGGGGCACCTGCGTTTTGGGTCCTGGGCTCGGGGGCTATCTAGGAAAAGCTACCAAACCCAGACATTTCTAAAAAGTAGACACCCGAGGGAGTCCAGGGAGGTGTGGCTTGCATGAATTTCCCAACGTTTCCTTACCCAGAATCTCCTGCAAGCGTCTAATTTAGCTAAAAAAATCTAATTTTCTTATAAAAACCTAATGGCAGGAAGGTTAATTTTGGTTCACTGATCACGATTTCAGTTTTCTGGTGTAAATCCTTTCAGTAGTTGTTGAGAAAATAAGGCATCTGTGATCGTGGCAAATTCGCAAATAATAACGAGCTCGTGCAGGGAACTGCACAGTTCTGATTGGCTGCCAACACTTCAACCACGAAGTGTTGGCAGTCATCTTGGGACTCGGCTTCAGCCCAGTCCCAAAAAAACACACAAAAAAAGAAAAGGGGGCAGGGTACGGATATCCTAACACTCTAGCCTTGCTAGTGGGGTCCCAGAGGGACTCCGGCAGGGCAAAAAATGCATTAACAATTAGTGAAATTTGTGAATTCTCAGCAACAATTAATTAAAAACCAAGCGCGGGCTCCTGCGCTTGTCAATACTAAAGCCCCTAGGTGTGTCAGGTGACAGGGGCTTTTGCTGTTTAATGAAAAATGAAGCAGGGTACATGGGATCCCCCACCAAGGGCTTAAAAATGTCCTGGGGACCACCACCTCCCCGGGGCTAATTTTAATATTAGGCGGAGGCTGTAGGGACCCCCGGGTATCACCACCTCCCTGGGGCCTTAAATTAAAAATGATATGGGGCTGTGTGGACCCCCCTGGGAGTCAGGGACCACCACCTCCCTGGGGCTTATGGGAATATGTTGCGGGGGTAGCACAGACCACTCCTCGCAACACAGACCACCATTTCCCTGGGGCTTTCTTGTTTTATTTGGAGGGAGCCCGGGGACCACCACCTCCCCGGGGCGGCCCATGCAAACAGAAGATGTAGGGCCACAGGCCCCCCTCCTGGACCCATACATGGCACTGGGACTGCCACCCCCGCGGGCCGGCTCCTGCTATGTCCCAGAGTGACCACCCCCAGGACATAGCTGTTTGCTTTAGCTTGGAGGGAGCTCAAAGATCCTGCCAAGCTAAAGCAAACACTCTGCTTCAAGTGGGCGGGAGCTGTCAAAGTGCTCCTACCCGCTAGAAGCGGAGGTTTCATCTCTTTCCTTGCCCACAGACATGCGGGCAGGGAAAGTAATGAAACGGATTACTCCTGCACGGAAGGAGATGCTTTTCCAGCAGCTCCCTCCGTGCAGCAACAATGCCGGTTCCCGCAGGAGGTGGGGAGGTGACTGGGACCTCGGGGGCCTTGAGGATCCCCTCACAGTCCTGGGGGAAAAGAGAAGAAAGAGGCCAAATAAAGGTAAGAAATGAGCAGAAAGAGGCAGAATAAAGGTCAGCAATGAGCATAAAGAGGCAATATATGGGTAAGAAATTAGCAGGAAGAGGCAAAATAAAGATCTGCAATGGGCAGAAAGAGGCAAAATAAAGGTGAGAGGTGAGCAGAAAGAATAAAGGTCAGAAGTGAGAAGCAAGCGGTCAAATGAAGGTGAGAAATTAGCAGAAAGAGGCAAAATAAATTTGAGAAACAAGCAGAAAGAGACACAATAGAGGTCAGAAACCAGCAGCAAGAGGCAAAATAAAGGTGATATATGAGGAGAAAGAGGCTGAATAAAGGTCAGCAAAGAGCAGCAAGAGGCAAGGTAAAAGTGAGAAACAAGCAGAAAGAGGCAGAATAAAGGTCAGAAATGAGCAGAAAGAGGCAGAATAAAGGTGAGAAACGAGCAGAAAGAGGCAAAATAATGGTGAGAAGCAAGCAGAAAGAGGCAGATTAAAGGTCAAAAACGAGCAGCAAGAGCGATAAAAAGGTGAGAAACAAGCAGAAAGAGGCAAAATAAAGGTGAGAAGTGAGGAGAAAGAGGCTGAATAAAGGACAGAAAAGAGCAACAAGAAGCAAAATAAAGGTGAGAAAAAAGCAGAAAGAGGCAGAATAAATGTCAGAAACAAGCAGAAAGAGGCAAAATAAAGGTCAGCAACTAGCAGAAAGAGGCAAAATAAAGGTCTGCAATGAGCAGAAAGAGGCAAAATAGAGGTCAGAAATGAGCAGAAAGAGGCAGAATAAAGGTCAGCAACGAGCAGAAAGAGGTAAAATAGAGGTCAGAAACGAGCAGAAAGAGGCAAAATAAAGGTCAGCAATGAGCAGGAAGAGGCAAAATAAAGGTCAGCAATGAGCTGGAAGAGGCAAAATAAAGGTCAGCAATGAACAGAAAGAGGCAGAATAAAGGTGAGAAACGAACAGAAAGAGGAAAAATAGAGATTAGAAACTAGCAAAAAGAGGCAAAATAAAGGTCAGCAATGAGCAGTAAGAGACAAAATTAAGGTCAGAAGTGAACAGAAAAAGCCATAAAACAAACAGAGAGTGAGCAGAAACCACTTAGGCACTCACGCACCCACTCAAAGAACAACTCAGACACTCTCACACCCACTCGCAGACTCAGTCACACTCATGCACCCACTTAAAGAATCACTCATACTCTCTCTCACCCACTCACAGATCTACCCAGAGACCCATGCCCTGACTCACAGACCCACTCAGAGACTCACACACCCGCTCACAGACCCACTCAGAGACTTACATACCCACTCACAGATCCACTCAGTCTCACACACACACTCACAGACCCACTGAGACACTCACAGACCCACTCACACACCCTCATTATAGTTAGAAAATAAAATTAATAAAACTTTAGAAATTCACTGAAAAAGGCAAAGGTTACAGGGACATTATTGTTAGGAAATATAATAAAAAATACCTTGGAAATTCACTGAAAAAAACAAAGGTTACAGGGGCATTATAGTTAGGCTCAGATTTTGCTTGTACAAAACCAGTGAAATTCAGCAGTTATAGTTACCTCAGATAACTATAACTTACGGCTGCGCGGCCCCGCTCCCTTAGAAAAAAGAAATAAAAAATCCCCTTTTGAATTAAAATGTAGACATATGCCTAGCCCCGGGGGATGGGATCCCCGGGCCGAAATAGGCCTCGGGAGGGGGGCCGTGTGGCCCCCCTCCCTTTTTAATTTGTGAAAATTAAAAAAAATGGGTCAGGCCCTGGGGGATGGGGTGAAAGGGAAGGGGGGCCACACAGCTTCCCTTCCTAAACCACAAAAAAAGGAAGCTGGCAACTCGCCAGAGGCCCCACCCCTTTCTCCACTACTCTGTAAGTGGGATTGCTGAGAGGTGGTTGTATGCCCCTTTTTACACCACTCTGCAAACGCGCCTTTTGGTGCACTGCTGGTGGGGCAAGGAGGTCCCCTCGTGTCCTGAGGACCTCAGGACTAAAGTGGACTACATCCCACAAGCAGCAGTGCACCAGGAGGTGCGTTTGCAGAATGGTGGAGAAAGGGAGTGTGGCCTCTGACCACCTCTCAGCAATCCAGCTTTTGGGGCTTACTGGAGGTAACAGTAGGGCTAGTTGGCCCCCAAGGACCCTCAAGAGGCAAGGGTACTTCATCCCCCAACCAAGAGCATGCCAAGAGGCGAGTTTGCAGAGTGGTGGAGAAAGGGGGTGTGGCCTGTGACCACCTCTCAGCAATCCCACTGTGTGGGGCTTACTGGAGGTAACAGGTAGGCTAGTTGGCCCCTAAAGACCCCCAGCAGCGAAGAGGACTTCATCCCCCAACCAAGAACGCGTCAGTAGGTGCCTTTGCAGAGTGGTGGAGAAAGGGGTGTGGCCTGCGACCCCCTTTCAGCAATCCCACTGTGTGGGGCTTACTAGAGGTAACAGGTAGGCTAGTTGGCCCCAAAGGACCCCCAGCAGCAAATAGGACTTCACCCCCCAACCAAGAGCATGCCAGGAGGCGCGTTTGCAGACTGGTGGAGAAATGGGGCGTGGCCTGCTATCAGAACTCAGCAATCCTGCTGTGTGGGACTTACTGGAGGTAACAGGAGGGATAGTTAGCCCAGAAGGACGTCCTTGGGGCCAACTACCCCTCTTGTTACCTCCAGTAAGTCCCACACAGTGGAATTGCTAGGAGGTCTTCGGAGGCTATACCCCCTTTTTCAACCACTCTGCAAACACTCCTCCTGGCACGCTACTGGTTGGGGATGAAGTCTACTTTACTCCAGAGGGACCTTGGGGGCCAAAAAGCCTTCCTGGTAGCTCCTGTAAGTCCTACGCAGCAGAATTCCTGAGATCTGGTTGGAGGTCCAGCCCCTTTTCTCCACCACTCGGCAAACGTGACTGCTAGTTAAAAAACCTTAGAAATTCAGTGAAAAAACCAAAGGTTACAGGGACGTAATAGATAGGAATTAGCATTTAAAAAACCTTAGAAATTCACTGAAAAAACTACAGGTTACAGGGACGTTATAGTTTCGAATTAGCATTTAAAAACCTTAGAAATTCACAGAAATAAACACAGGTTACAGGAACGTTATAGTTAGGCTGACACTTCACTTGTACAAAACCTATGAAATTCAGCTGTTATACTTAGCTGAGCTAACTATAACTCGTGCCCCCGCAATGCACTGCTGATGACATCACATATTACATCACTCAGGAATTGCTCTGTGCCAAACGCAACTGTAGCACAGAGGAAATGTATATCCAAGAGAGAGACAGGATTTTTGAAAGATTCAGGGCAAGAGGTTACCCTAGAAAGGTCTTAGAGACAGCTAGAAAGAAAGCTGAAAGTACAACACGAGACTCGCTCTTAACAAAAAGTCTTAAGGTGAAAAAAGAGAATGTGGTACGACTAATCACCACATACAACAATGAGAGCCATACAGTGAGAAGAATGATTGCCAAACACTGGCACCTAGTTAAGAGTGAACCTGTTATTGGCAGAGAGATGCCCACGTCTCCACATATCCCATACCGTAAGGCCAAATCTTTACGGGATACTTTGGTGCATAGTTAAACTGGAACACAAAACAAGAGGGAAGGATGGCTACAAGAATAAAGGGGTTTCTACAAATGTGAGAGGTGGAAGGCATGCAAAAAGAGCAAGAATGTTAAAACCTATCATATTGCCACAGGCAAAAAATGCAGGATCAACAGGTTTTTGACAGGTAGTAGTGATTCTGTATCTATGTTCTGTTGTGCCCTTGTGGACTTAGATATGTAGGCAGCAATATAGGCCTAGTAAAGAAGAGGGTACTGGAACACTATAGGGCGATAAAAAACCTGGATGCTGCCTACCCTGTTGCTAGACATTGGGCCAAGGAACATGGTCAAGAAGCTAACTTACTTGTGTTTTTTGGCACTGACAGGATCGAGAGGAGTACCAGAGGTGGCAACAGGGAGAGACTGCTGAGGCAGAAAGAGTCAGAATATATAATCTTCCTTTGTGGGGATTCCCCCTTGCTGTGCTGGTTTGGTCTACTTGTCTATTATGTTTATTATGTATTTGTTACTATGTTACATGTGGGATATCCTAGGCGCACTGATGCTTTTGTCTCCTATATAGGTCGTTTTATTGAAAATCGTTGTAGGTGTCTCTGAATGCTTTAGTTAACATGGCAGTAACAGCCTTGTAAGGCTGTGTGTGGGTAAAGTATAAGGATAGATGGCTTGCTCAAAATTATTATTTTATGTGCGGAGTAGTTGTTTGTTTTAATTTTAATGTGATTAGTAGTTAAGAGAAAGTGCTACTTTGTTTATTAGGTAGTAGGGCATAAATGAATGGTATGTAAGTGTTTTGGTATTCACCATGTACGGTGAATATCTGAGTGAACAGTTTGAGGCACTTTTGAATGTCCCATTCATCATCCATGTTTGACATTGGATTCATTTTAGTAAGTTATCTGCAGTAGAAAATATAATAATACGTTTATCATTGTTATGCTTATCGTGTAAGAGAAAAGGTTCCTCATTATGTGTGGTGGTAAAGTGTTCAGTAGTTTGGCTATCTTGGTATCTTCTAGGGGCAGGAGAGGTATCACTGGTGGCTATTTTAGTTTGTGCTATTAAGCCTTTTAAGGTAGGTATAGCTGGTAGCTGGCCCGGGATGTCTTCGGGACTTCAAGAATTATATCTTTTAGTATTTTAGTTGTGGGCTCTTGGGAGCTAGTCCTTGCCTCTCTTATATCTTGTATTACACGCCTTATTTCGATTTTGTTGACATTTGGGGGGTAGCCATGTTCCCTTACATTATTATTAACATCATCTTTTGTAGTAGCCCTACCATAGAAAGCATTAGAGTAATATTTAGTACATTTCCAATTGATAGTTTCTGTGCTTGTACTTTCTTGGCTGTAAGTGTAGCCTTTGTGAGAAAGTAAATGATTCCCCTTCTTTGACGTATCTTGCTCTTTCTATGATTATGTCTGAAAATAGTGTAATAATACAATGAATTAAATGTTTAAAAATGTATAATGCATTTAATATAGACATACAAAATTATGGTACTCATTTCCTGTTTACACGTACATATGTGTTCATATTGGTAATTGCAATTTTTATTTTCAGGTTTTCTGTTGGGGGTGTGGTAATATGGATCAGGTGGCTCCTTTTCTTCTGTTAGTGGAAAAAAAATTGCTTTAGTTTTATTTTAGATTTTTTTTGTTGGTAGTTAGTGGGGTTTGAGGGAGTTTCATTTTATATTTACCATTTTAGGGTGAGTTGGTATTTAGTTATTTTTTAATTTACGTAATTTTTGCTTGTATTTTTCCAGGTATGTGATTGCTGTTGTTTTTTTGTAGATTAGTAGTTTCTCTCGGTTCTGGTAATTTCTTTGCAGTATCTATAGTTAAAAGTAGTAAAGTGTTTTGTTAGTTATTTATTATTTTTATTCATTATTTTATAAGTTAGTTTAAATAAATGTTTTACTTACTTTAGAAGTTAGTTGTATACATTTTTTCAGTTCTGTTTTCAAGTTATGTTTGAAAAATCTGGCAGAGTGTCGCCTTCTTCCAGCTTTTGTAGCTTTTGGTGTAGTTAGTAGTTACATTTTGTTGCCCTTTATATTTTTAGTTTAATTGATTATATGATGTTATTGGTTACTTTGTTTTTCGGTTTGTCTCTATCAGTTAGTGTTCACTTAGTTTGATTTTTTTTCAGTTATTGTCTTTCATCGTGAACACTAATTAGTGTTCATTTTATAATGCTGAATATATATTTTGATATTGTTTTATTTTGGATGAATTATTTTTTTGTAAAACTTCTTTTTATTAAACAAACGTCAGCATTGGTACACAGCATTACTTCAATCATTTGTTGAAAATACATATATTTCATCATGTTGTACACTTCTATGGTATATTGACATTATGGGTTGATAGACAGTTCTAAGAGGACCCCCGCCCGGTATGTCCCTAGTCCCCCACCTCCTCCCATCTTAGGAATACAACCTTCCCTCATGCGTTCCTATATTCATCCCACTGGTGCCATATTTTTTCCCATTTCTTGGGGAAGCCTCTACTCTCGTATATTGTCTTCTCGGCTGCGCTGCACCAGTCCATGTCCATTTTCCATTGTGCCACCGTCGGCAGTTGAGTAGCACCCCAGGTCCCAGCGATATTCCTCTTGGCCACCATTGCGGCCACTAGCAGCCACATTTTTTTATATTTAGGCCACATCTGCTCCCTATTTTGGATGAATTATTAATGTATATGTTTTTAATTATTTTTGTTTAATGTTTAAATGCTAGTATTTGTTGTAAATTGAATTTTATTAATATTTTAATGTATTGAAGTGTATATTTTTGGGGGGTAGTTTAAGTTTATTTTAGTAATATAAAATTGTTATATATTTTTTAATGTTTATTTTTAATTTTAGATTAAAGGAAACTGTTATTGGTATGTTTTGTCATTAATAATTTTGATTTTTGAAAATCTTAATGTAGTCAATATTGTGTTGTGATATTTTTGAGTATTTATATCCTTATGTAAAGGTCACAATATTTTTGTTTCTGCTAATTTTACTATTGATATAAGTCAAAATAGATATTTTTAACTGCGACAATTTGGTTATCGATATTTGCGTTTTATTAGATAAGTAGAGGAAGGCGATAACTTTCTGAACAATATTTATTTTCCATATTTTTGTGACTCAATATAGATGCTATTGATCACACCCACCCCCCCATAGCCTTAATCACTTCCTACTGGCTACATAAGGGAGACACAGTCAACCCCAAGAGAAACCCATCTCATAAAAATTCTAGGATGTTACCCCCTTTGTATGAAACAGACTGAAGACCTCTAAGAGCATACCACCTAGACATTTTCTCCAATGTCTGTCATTGAGTTTGAGAGTGCTATTTTTCCTAGAGCTCTGAATGGTGACAGCAATTTTAGAAAAATATCCTAGAGCCTCAAACTTCCTTCTCTCAATGTCCAGACTCTCAGTGATAGATGGCGAAGAGTCCATCTGAAGGATCGGGTATCTCAGAGGAGATGAGTCTAGAGGTAAAATACAAGGATGTTGAATGGACAGATAGAGTAACTCTGGAAACCAGCGTTGGTGTCTCCAATAAGGAACCACCAGCTACACTTCCGCTTTCCCTGGTTTAATCTTGGAAAACATTTGCTTATGAGAGGAAATGGATGAAAGATTTATATGAGACGGCTGGTCCACTTGAAGCTCATCGCATCAGTCCCGTACACCTCCTGGCATGGGAGAAGAGAACAGAAGCTGAGTCGAAAAGAATCCTGAGGAGACGCAAATGCCCCAATAAACTGCAGCTCTTGAGAGGCAGGAGGTGAGACTTTTTGATATTCAACAGTAAACCATGAGTCTGAAGACACCGGCACACCAATTTGACGGCTTGCTGGCCCTTCGAAAAAGAAGAGGCAGTAATCAACCAATCATCTACATAAGGGGAACCCAACATTCCCAAGAAGAGGAGATTGCCCACTAAAGGTGCCAGGATTTCAGTAAATACTCTGGGCGCTGAGGAAAGACTAAAGGGCAGCGCACAGAATTGAAAATGGATCCCCTAAGAAATCTATGGGAAGAAGAGTGCACAGGAATACATAAGTATGCTTCCAACAAGTAAATGGATCCCAAGTACAAGTTTTGGAGACTCATTATCTCGAATTTCTGACGGGGAATGAGGTGATTCACAGCTTATAAATCCAGGATGGGCCAAAACTCTCCTGAGGTTTTCTGGACCAGAAACAAAATTGAGTAACATTCTTGCCTCATTTTCCTCTCTGGTATAGGAATGATGGCTCCTTTAATAAGAAGATCTTGGATCCCATACCAGAAAGCTTTGAGATTTTCTGGGTTGCGGGGGTTGTGGGGTCTAGAGATGGAATGAAGAAGTCCTATTTTGTTGCCATTTTCATCAGTAGAGGAACCCAGGCATCTGAAACATCTGCTTCCCAAGCTGGAAGGAATAATTTTATACTTCTCCCTACCCTGGACTGATAGTCATGCTTTAGGGGTGGTTGGTGTAGTTGGAGTGACTGTGGAATGCTGCTGGGATTGTTCTGCAAAGTGGGCGCCCTGTCCATGACCCCTGCCATGAATTAGATATTGAGACACCCAAATCTCTACCTCGCGAGGGAAGCTTAACTGGAATCAGCAGCTTGAGGTCTTCAACTGACTTCTTGACAAGATCCTGCAGGTGGAGGCTGAAGATCTTTGAACCATTAAACGGATGCTGACTGTGAGGTGTTCCCCCCTGTGGTGTTCCACGAGGTTCTATCATCCGGAATGGGCAGAAAGGTAGAAGTAATACACGCCCTGCCGCCGAAAGGTCCGTAGTAAAACCTGTCTGTCTCTTTAAACAGGCCGGGAGGAAAACAGACCAATCAGGGACACCACGAGGGAGGAAGAAGGAAGAGGAAGCACACAGAGGGGGCGTGGAAGAAGACACAGATAAAGAATAGCCAATAGACACTGCGAAGGAGCGAGAAGAGGAGATCAGGCTGCCGGACAAGAACAGGGAAGGCAACACGACCGGAATCCTCTGAGAAACCCAACGTCACCCTGGATAAACACAACAGCCGCCTTCCACAAGGGGAGGAAGTAAACGCTGATATGAGACCGAAGGAGTGGTGGTTGGCCTCGGAGGACACCCACTGACCTCTGCAAATCAGGAGAGTTGTGGCCAAGCGGGATGAGTGGAAAAATGACAATTGAACAGGAGGAGGAAGAGGGGTGATTGCACGGGTCTCTCTCTCTCTTGCACTGGGCAACAGGTGCTGGGATTAGAAACATCCCCAAAAGGGTTCACTTGATCCAGAACTATTTATACGGGTCTGCCTGAAATAAATGACTAAGGTGGAATCTGAGGAAACTCCACAAAAGGAGGCTAGGAAACAAACAAAGGAAAGGGAAGAGTTTCCCTAAGGCCTTCCTTTAGAAAACACCAATTTTTGTTTGTGTGTTTCCATTATTTTTTTCTTTCCTCCGTTTCCTCCTTCACTTTTAGGAAACTTTTTCGTTTTGAGCATGGTAGAAAAAAATAAAAGAGTAAACTGAAAGGCAAATCAACCCTATAGCAAGGAAAGGCACCTCTGGTGAGCACTGTTGGTGTGGGGAAACTATAGTAAGAAAACCAATAAACCCATACTTACCACATGCCTGTTTCTTTTTTATTTTACTTCTTTCCCATGAGCCTCCAGGGACCTCTACAGCTGCTGGTAAACCTGGAAGAGAGAAGAATTTGAGTAGCCTAGAGGAATTCCCATCAAAATTAAAAGTTTCACAAGTTATACTTATTAACCAATAAACATCATTGAGCACTCAAAGCAGCCTCATCGCATTTACTTCTGACCCAGTCTTCTGGGAACCCCACACTGACTCAAAAGGGCCTTCTGGGAATTGTCTGCCTCCCTGGCCCTCATCCAAATATGGCACCAAGACATGACACTGCAGCCGATGGATCCAAGGAGTCAAAAGTAACGTTCAACAGAAATCTGGTTTGCTGTTCCATGAGTCCTAGCCTGCCCATGCTATCCTCTCTTGCGACAACTCCCCCACCAAAGCTTGAATAGCGTGAAGGAGGGACTGGACTGCATATGTGGCATAAGCATTAGCTCTAATTGCAAAATTTTCTGAATACGTTCTTTTTATTGCACCTTCCACCTTTTTATCAGCTTGATCTCCTGGGAAAGCACCTTCAGAGAGAACAGTGCCATTAGATGCCAATTGGGCCATGAGGGAATCCACATTCAACATAGATGGAAACTCTTCCAGAAAGTTATGTAAAGGATACCTCTTTGACATAAATTGTGGAAATCCCATTTTCTTAATATCAGATTACTCTCTAGTTAGAAGTCCACAAACTGCCTTATGAATTGGCAGGGATTCAGGTTCCTGTGTTTCCTGCATTGCTCAAAAAAAGTAATCCTTCTCAAATTGGGCTCCCATACATGGAAAGAACAAGTTTTCCCTGATGTGGGCGAGCACCTCCTTCAGCTACAAAACCTCAATATATCTGCCTCTATTATCTTCTTCCTCTGAGTGATCAGAATCAGAGTCACAGAGAGTCAAAGTTTGGGCAACCATTGGAACAGACTGGCCCTCATGGGCCGCAAAGACTGCCTCAATTGCCTTGTTAATCATAGACTGGAGGAGGTTCAAAACATGTGAATGAATCTCTCCATTAGGCACTGGTCAGGACCCTTTTCCCCTAAACTGGTCTCCTCCACATGCCTTTTTTTGACTGTGCATTTCCCCTCCATTTGCCACAAGCCAAGATGCAGGAGAAGCAATCTTAAATGCACTAACAAACAAACAGGGTCCTTGTTTCGGCATTGTAGGGTTGCTTAATGATGATGATGCATAGAACGACGCATGCTGGACAGCAGACATGTTAAATTCAGGTGAAGAAATCCAGTGTCCAAGAATGTCCAAGCAGGCTGTGCCCAGCAACAGACCTGGACTAATTCTGCAAATTTTCCTTCCCTATAAGGAAAAAAAAATGTCACACGAGCTGTGACCAGCAGCGGCTGCCTCCTAATCACTTAGCGGGGGAGGCAGCATGCCATCAAGTGCTGATGCATTTAATTATGAGGGTATTTCAGGTTGCAGCCTGCTTCAGGGGCTGTTTTCTTTTCATATCCATAACAGGTCCTGACCTGGTACGGATATGAAAAGAAAACAGCCCCTGGAGCAGGCTGAAACCTGAAATAACCTAATAATTAAATGTTTCATAAAATAAAATTAAACAGAACATAAAATAAAGAAAAAATGAACACATCTTAATGGGTAAAACGGTCCGAGACAGAGTGAAAAAACAGGGAGTGCTTTATGCAAGCCCCGCCTATATGGACATGGACACATCTACTTCCTGAGGGACCATATTGGTTAGGGCACGAGTAAAATCTTTAGGTTGAGCTTTTGAGACCTCTTGTATATACTTTAGAATATACTTCTCTTTGCGGGCTTACAGCTTTTCATTTGTTTGTTTCAGTGTGCCTTTAAAATCCTTGCTTGCTAGTGGTCAATCCTTCCTCTTTGTCCCTCCTTTTCTTAAGTTGTTCACTCCTACAGAGCAGCGCCCCAGTACTTGTACCCTTCCGCTTGGCGCATTGTAGCATCTGTTTAATGACTACTTTTCCCTTTTTCTAAGAGCATTTGACCAGAGCGCTGGATGTTTTCAGTGCTCTGAGGTCTATTTCTGTAAACAGGGTTGTAAATCATGTTCTTATCTTATTACATTTGCTGCACATTCAAAGACCGAGGTCAAATGTTAGAGGCTTTTTTCCAAGGGCTCCTATTTACGCCCCCCCCCACCAAAACCTGCCTCCCACTGCTGGATATAAGCACTGAGGTGCCCCTACCAACCTGTTAAGTGCCATGCACACTGCCTGCTGGAACATGCAGTTCCTGGTGTGTTTTCAGGTCTACTCCTCCTTCCCGCACCTCCTACTCTGTTGCTTGTTTTTCTTTGTTGGAGCGCTGACCGCTCTGCTCCTGTCAGTGATTTCCACCCTGGATTGCGACGTTGTGTGGAAAATGGCTGGTGTTTATTTAATTAATCATGTGTGTGAAGCCGGCGGATATGAAATCATCGGGTGCCCATGAAATGACTGCAATAATTGCTCACCCCTCCTTCTCCTGCACACACAGGGCTCCGCCCTCTGCAAAGCAACACTTCCATTGGCTTCTGCGGACACTGAAACCTTCCTAGTCCAACAGGGAGACCTGTTAATGAGAGAATAAATCAGCGCCCGTTTCAATAACCTATCAGGCTGAACTGGAGTCAAACAGATTGTGGCCCGAGCAGCTAAGTCCGTTGTCTGCCAGAGCCTTCAGTTTGTTCCCGCTCCAAGAGATTTTCTCTGTCACTGGTTGCCTTTTGGGAAAGGCAGCACCTTCCTCTTAGTGGGGTGTTAAGTGCAGGAATTGCACTTACTAAGGAATTTCATATAGTGCTAGGGGTCTCCTCATGGTTACTTCACAGCGCTGGACCAACTGCAGATGTATATGGAGTAGTAGGAGCCAAACCGATTGTAGGGAACCCCCCACTGTAATCCTCGCTCACTCACACCATATATGTAATTAGTCAATGTATAGAGAAATCTCTAGCAGGACATTCGTTAATGGATGAAAAAATTACCCTTTCTCCGTCCTGTCACATGTTAGGCAGGGCTGTCCACTCTCTCCTCTTCTGTTGATTTGCATTCTAGAGCTCCTCGCCGAACGCATTAGGCATTACAAGCACATAAGAGGAGTGACAGTATCAGGAAGCAATGGGAAGGGCGAAGTGAAGTGCTCCCTCTACATGGATGACGTCTCAGTCTTCTGCGTGGACGGGCAGTCTGTGAAAGAGCTGGAAAGGACTTCTATAGAGTTTGGAAAGGAGTCAGGAGCAAAGATCAACAGTGCTAACTTTGAAGCCTTACTCTTCGCCCATTGGCCCCGCACCCGAGACCCACTGCCATTCCCCATCAAGCAGGATTTCCTGAAGATCCTTGGAGTCTGGTTCGGTGGAGAAGGTGCAGCGGAGAAGACATGGGAAGAGAGACTGGCAAAGACGAAGCAGAAGTTGGGACTCTGGAGCCTCTGGAAGTTGACAATTGAACGGGAGTCTTTGGTCCTGTGGAACGAGACCCTGACCGTGCTCCAGTACATCACTCAAGTATGGCCAGTGTAGCCTCGAATGGCCAAGGCCATCACAAGAATGATCTTCTACTTCATCTGGAGCTCCAAGATTGACAGAGTGACGAGGGAAGTGTGGTTCAAGACCCATGACAAGGGAGGCAAGGGAGTGCCTGGTATCGCTAACATCCTGAGGGGAATCTTTGTGTGTCACTGCATGAGGAGCACTCTGAGGACTGAAGATGAAAGCCATGCCAGCTTTCTGAAGACACGCTTCTTCCTGTTACCAACATGGAGGCGCCTCGGATGTGCAGAATGGGTGAGCACCGTCCCCTACAACTGGGATACCCCATGGTTCTAAAAGGAAGTGGAAAAGTTTGTCAAGGAGTTTAGTCTGGAGGCTGCTGCCTCGGCCAAGTGGACTCCGAAGATCGTCCAACGCCAGATCCTTGTGAGCACCATGTGTGGGAGAACGTCTCCTCCAAGCGCCTGACCATTCACCACAAGTACATTGCCTGGATGGCCATCCAAGGAGGTCTGCCAGTGAGAGCCTTCATACACGCAAGAGGGCTCAACCAATACAAGTCCTGCCCGAGAGGTTGCACCGCAGATGAGACAACCTACCATCTCTTCTTTGAGTGTGTGTACGCACAGGACCTGCTGAACGCCCTAGGCAGGGCGCTTAGGGCCTGCATACCAACATCATGCATCACCCCGGACTGGGTGATGTAAGGTCTGTTCCCAGGGACACAGACACCCGGAGACCTCCGGGACTGCTGGAGGCTCCTGTGCTGCTTTAAAGAAACCACCTGGTAGTAGGGAAGAAGGAGACATCAACCCTGGCCTGCCGGAAGATGATCCACACTTGACTGCGTGACTATGCAGCACTGGACGGATCAGACGAGGCCAGCGAAGATGAAACCTGGGGACTCAAAGGTGGTCCCCCTGCCCTTAACTGGGGGTGGGGGGGAGAGACTGGAAGAGCCACTAACCTCTTTGTCCCTTTTTCTCTTCAACCCAGGAACCGGATGGTGACAAGCGAGAGGAGGATGCAGATGAAGACAAGTGTAGTAAATGTAAAGTGATTTACTGTAATGTATTTGACTAACTTAACAGGTAAAAGGTCAATGGGATAGATAGCTTGTGCACTTGTTGTCACGTTTTTTTAACAACGCCTTATGAATAATAGGGCTTTGTGGAAGGTGACGATTTATGTCACTGAACCAAACAAAAAGTCCTGACAAAGGAAGAAAACAATAAATTTGCAAATGGCAACTGTCCGACGCTGCTAGCAAGACATCTGCTGTCGGCAGTGGAGCCTGGCTTTCGTTTATTTTAAGCAATAAGCCTTACACAATATGAAACTTCTGTGTGCAGTTCACAGGCCATGATAAAAATGCCCTGATGGTTAACACATTTTGAACGCCAGACAGAGGAGGTAATGCGGATGCAAAACAAACCTTAAATTAATTCTTTCACATTTAAGAACAACTCCAAGAAATAGTGTGGACTGCATTATAAGAGTAACCTAATGTGATAAAGCTTTTGCCGGAAGTGTGCGAGTGCTGCCCTCGTGCACAAGACACTCTGCATGTGCATTTTTTTATTTGCACACCCTGGCTCAGTAGTATCAAAGCACTTTTCATAAGAGAAGGCACCATAATGAGCCTGGCTCATGGCCTATGACCTCACACAAGACTTTGTAGCTTTGAACAGCACTTCAATCAGAGGATAAACAATAATGGTGCAACTGAAAATTTACTAACTCAAGTGATTGGTGGGATTAGGAAAACAATGAAAGAGAGAGTCATGAACATTTACTACTACAGAGTTAAGCTTTGTTAATCGGATAAAAATAGGTGGGGGAGTTATGCAAAATTGCGCCTGGGTGTTTGTGTACAATACAGCATTATCCATGATGGCACGATCCTTTCAGAACACATCCCAGGGATGCGCTTGGATTTGTATGTATACTGATCACACCTTTGAGTTCTCCTTTTGGCAAATTCCGGTCAAAAACTCACACATTTTGGTTAATCTTTGTGTGCATTGTAAACTGCACGTTGCTCTTCTCCACCCTACTCCAAGCTAAATAACTTGTAAGTAAGAAGGAAACAAACATGAACACAGCATTGCAGGGAGCCTTGTGACTGTGTAGCAGGCCAATTAAAAGACTCCAATGCAAACATAATTCAGTAGAACATTTTTTTGTTAAATCACTGAAGGCTGCCTTGGAATAACTGAAAACATGTTCTTCTATGAGTAGTCAGATTCCTAATGAAAGGTGTGTCGACAGCCCTAGGAAGCAAAAAACACTTGATGGCCCTAGCTATATAGTGTTGTTTAATACCAAACTATAAATATTGAGTACATTCCCATATATTTTTTTCCCAATTATTTATTTCCTAAGGGCATACATTGCACAGTTTCCCAGAAGTACTTTATAAGGGGCATATTATCAACGGCCAGCGATAATTATCGCTGGCCGTGCTTAGCGATAATAGTCCTATCGCAGGCTATCTCTTAAAATTATCGCCCTGGTAGCGCGTTATTAACAAAGCGTTTCTCCAGGGCGATAAAAATTCCAGAGATAGCGAGGTTATCGCCGTTTTGCATTGAACATCACTGGTTTTCCAGCGATGTTCCCTGCAAAACGGCAATAACCTTGCTGATACGACCCTGTGGTCGTATCAGCAGAATCCACCCCCTATGTTAGGGATGGCTAAGTCAGGATTTTAGCAGACGTTAGATTTTGGCGAAAACGGCAGTTTTCGGCAAAATCTAACCTCTGCTAAAATCATGTGGGCTGCCTTGTAAATATCGCGATGTGAACATCAGCGATATTTGCAACGTAGTCCATCCGGGGTACGCCCAGTAACGCCCACTTTGCATCTCATTAGAGATGCAAAGATGGGCGTTGGGGGAAAGGGCGATAATGCAAGGATTCACGCGATAGCGTGACCTTGCTGATTAGGCGATAAAATTATCGCCGCTTTTCGTCCGAAAACGGACGCAAAAGCGGCGATAATTGTTTATCGCCTCGTTGATGATATGCCCCTTAGTGATGTGGAGTTGTCATAAAAACGTCACATTTCGCCCATGAGCACAAAATTGAACGTAGTTTAGAAGAAATTACTTACAAACCTTTGGATTGACGTAGTATTGCAAAACATCTTTTGTAGTCAATCATTTTTGTCACAAAATGGGCATTATTTACATGAAAGTGCATCATAGACTTATGGCTATAACTTGCGACTTACTTTCTAAGAGCCACAATATCCCAAAGAGCACCTAGAGTAAACTATTAAAATGTTATATTTCTAGATGCACTTTCCTATCCCCCAATCATGCTCCTGCAGTCTTTCTGAAGGCAGATATTCAGCTCAGTCAGGGTTAGATGAAGCATATGTTTCTTTTTCCCATTTTTTTCTACAAATGGAAAGTTTTTATCATTTACAGAAATCAGTTTACCTGCACCTGCTGAGTAGGGTTGAGGGAACTAATGTATTTTTTCCCGGAAATTGTCAATAAGACATGGGGAAAATTTGTCAAAATTAAGAGTAAATTACACACAATTAACTTTAGGGTATCTCAAGTGCAAAATAAATGCGAAGTCATACCTCGTGTTCCGAATTCACTCTAGGTATGAGCAAACTCATTAGCTTTAGGAGAAAATGTCTCCTGCAACACATTTTCTGCTCAAGCCAGTCTCCCGCAAGACATTTTCTGCTCAAACGAGTCCCCGCAAAAAGAAAGTGTGCAAACGTGTGTGGGCTCGCTACAGACACCTATTTAGAGGTCTGTCGCAGACAGCATTGTATGCAGCACTCCACTGAGTCAATCTTTGTTTTCTTTATCTCTCCTTTCCTCCCGTTTCACCCTCCTGTCCCTTTCTGTCCCCATCTTTCTCGTCTCTTTTCTCCCCACACACTTCCATCTCACTTACCCCTCCCCCTTTTCTTGCAGTCTCTTACATTCCTTCTAGGTCTTGCGTTTACCAAGAGATTTTGGTTATAGTAATCCTTTGTTGAATGGTTGCCTCATTCACATTTTCTTTTTCCCCTTCAGCATATGGCAGTGGGTCAGCACACTTTAGCCTTTGGCTAACATCTCTGTCTGTATTCTGCACATAATACTACTTACTTCCAGCCGCAGCCCATGCAGGTAAGAGCTGTGGGGCCGGGTGGGGGGGGGGGGGAGGATTTCGACAGAGGAAGACGAGGGAAAATTAATTATTTATTTAATTTTCCCTTGTGGTTGTCTGTCGATTCCCCCCAACCCGGCCTCACCGCTCTTACCTGCACGGCTGCGGCTGCTTACTTCCAGGAACTGTTATAGCAGTGTGCACTTCTGGAAACAAAAGTGTTAAAAGCAAGAAATGACAGGAACGGAATACCAGAGTATGCTTCTTTATTGACCATCCACTCTCCAGGTAAAACCAGAAACCCCAACATTCTAAGGTGAGCTCTCACCGGGGGAACCCAAGGGAGAGGGAAAGGGAGGGGTGGGCGGAATGTACCGAGTGGGGCAGAAGATTACAATACACCTCCCTTCCTATGCAACAAAAGGAGGAGAACAACAACCAATGAAAACTCATAGAATTGTAAGTACAACGTATACTAAGAACATGTAATCACATTACAGATCTTGCGATTTTATCACAGCTCCACCATTGCCCATTGTCGAGTTTGACGACATTGCCGAGGGCTTTAGCAATGCGGCAAGGAGGATAGAACGTACTCTGACTGTGCCTGTCTTTTGCATCTCTCTTGACTTGCACCACATCACCAACTTTCCAGTTGGGGGTTCTGACTCCGTTCTTTTGGTCATACCATTCCTTATAATTGGTTTGGTTCAATTCCACCTTCCTAGTAACTTCCTCCTGGTTGGGAATTATCTCCCTGCCTCCTTCCAGCCAACTAGGGTTGAATTTGGTGCATGGCTCTCTCCTGCGGAGTGAGATGAAAGGGGATATTCCTGTCACTAGGTTCGGGGAGGTGTGATATGCCCATAGACAATTTCGTAGGTGGGATTCTACATCGTGACCATTGGCAACGGCTAATTGAATATGTTCTTTGATCATCCTGTTTGCCCTCTCAACTAGACCGTTTGCTTTTGGGCAATACAGTGCCGTCAACTCATGTTTTATCTTCATGTTGTCTAAGAATTCTTTCATTGCCTGCGAGGTGAACTGTACCCCATTGTCCGTGATCAAAATTGAGGGTATGCCCTCCTTCAAAAACACATCCTTGAGGAATTCCAAAACTGTGTTTGTGTTGACACGATGTACAAATTTCTGTGTGATCCAATGCGAAGTGTAGTCAATTAGGACTATGATGAATCGCTTCTGGATGCCCAGGTTGTCCATGGGTCCTATGATGTCCATGGCTAGTTTGTTCCACGGCTTGTTCGGTATCTTGACGGGGGA
Source organism: Calotriton arnoldi (assembly GCA_963921515.1). NCBI lineage: Eukaryota > Metazoa > Chordata > Amphibia > Caudata > Salamandridae > Calotriton > Calotriton arnoldi. Next base: position 339,232 of record CAWUFW010008963.1, on the reverse strand, counting down.
CAGGGGTGCTTTGCGCAGGGTTTTGGACTTGTCGCTTTTGGCACAGCTCATACAGTCCTTGACTTGTTGCTCTGCCATGGTGTCCATCTTTGGGAACCAGAATGTCGCTCTAATTCTCCGTTTCGTGATGTTACGCCCCAAATGCCCTTCGTGTGCCAATTCTACAATCTTCTTCCTGAGACCGGTAGGTGGTATCACTCTGCTTTGCCGGTACACTCTGTTCCCAATGATACTCAGCTCGTTTCTGACCTCCCAGAACTCTCTTAGTTCTTCTTCAAGCTCGTTTATTTTGTTGGGCCACCCTTCTGTCATGATGACTTTGAGTCTGCACAACTCCTTGTCTTCCTCCATGAACTTGTCCCATTCTCCTTCTGTGATGGCAGGGTCATCTACCGCCATGATGGGGTTGTCCAGTATTTCTTCTTGCACTTCAGTTCGTAGTGGTGTCCTTGATAGATAATCTGCAATTTTGTTTTCTTCTCCAGGTACGTACTCCACTTTGAAGTTGAAGTTCTCGAGCCCCAATATCCATCTACTTATGCGCGGCGTACAGTTCTCCATTCCTTTCACAGTGAAAATGGAGGTGAGGGGCTTGTGGTCCGTCCTGATGGTAAAGGTCAAACCCCACAGAAAAAACTTGAAGTGTCTCAATGCCCAGAAGCACACCAGGGCTTCTTTTTCAATTACGGAGTAATTGTGTTCTACACTCGTGAGGCACCTGGACGCGAAAGCAATGATCTTTTCTTCTTTCCCCTCCTTTTATATGAGGGTGGCTCCTAGGCCCTTGTTTGAAGCATCTGTAGTGAGAATGGTCTTCTTCCTGGGGTCAAAAGTCCCTAATGCTGGCGAGTTCAGAATCTCCTCTTTTAACTCATCTATTACACTCTTATGTTCCTCCTTCCATTCAAAGTCTTTATTCTTCTTCAAGAGATTTCGCACTGGTTCACATTTTGCGGCAAAGTTTTTGATGTACTTGGCCATATATTCCATGAGTCCCAGGAATGATTTGAGTTCCTCCTTGTTCTTCGGGTAAGAGGCATCCTTGACTGCACCCAGGAAACTATTTTTTGGTCTGAACCCTTCCTCAGAAATTGAGTGCCCCAGATAGTCAACTGATGTCACTCTTATTTTACATTTGTTCCTTTGTACAGTCAGCCCAGCGTCCATGAGCTTCTGGAATACTAGTTTGAGGGTGTAGTCATGTTCTTCCACGCTGCATCCATACACCAGGATGTTGTCCTGGAAACACATCGATCTGTCCACTCCCTTCAAGATTTGTTGCATTATCTTCTGGAAGACCGCCGCCGCTAATCCGAACGGCATCCTTCTGAACATGAACGCACCTTGGGGAGTTATAAAAGCGGTGAGTGGCCTGGATTCCGGGTGGAGGTCCACCTGGTGATAGGCCATCGACAAATCGATTACACTAAAATATCTTGCTTGTTCCATGGTGCTGAGCATCTCGTTGATATTGGGTAGAGGGTGCCTCTCCACCCAAATGTTTTCATTGAGACTGCGTAAGTCCACACATAATTGAATTCCTTCACCATTGGCTTTGGCTGCGATAACTACCGGAGCCAACCATTCGGAGCAATCCACAGGTTGTATGATCCCCATGTCGCATAGTTTGCTCAACTCCTTTTCCAAAGGTTCTCTCATTAGTTGTGGTACTGGGCGCAGTTTGTGGACCACTGGTTTGGCGCTGGATTTGAGTTTGATTCTGTGCTGGAATTCGTGCAAACATCCTAACTTTTCTTGGAATAATTCTGGAAATTCCTCACAGATGGTGTCACCTCTGTGGGTTCCTTCCGTAAGTAGAACTTGTTCTTTGCTGTTCGGGTCCAGGATGATACCCAGTTCCTTCTGGTGCTGCCATCCCAGCAGGTTAGAACCCGACTCCACGATGTACACCTTACCAAAAGCTCTTCTGTTTTTGAATTGTATATCCATTTCCTTCATTCCTATGAGAGGTATCGGTTCCTTGCTGTACCCTGTGGGAGAAATGTCAGGTTTCTGCAAAGAAATTATCAATTTTTCCACAAGGTTCTCAAAATCTTTCATATTGAGTAGTGTGAATGGAGAACACGAATCAGCATACATAGTAACATTTCTATTATTCAATAGCACATCACATTTAGGATAAATGGCATTAATAGAACCTACATTACTTTTAAGCTGTAGTACATATTTTTTCTCGCTAGGCATTACGCATTTTACTTCTTTGTTCAGTACTTTATCACCTTCTCTCTCTCTGTCTCCTGTGTGAGGCTCCCCTTCCCTGCACACTCTCGCAAAGTGCCCCCTCCTGTTACATTTCTTGCAGGTCACGCTCCTGGCGGGGCACTGAGGATAATTGGCAAAATGATTACTGCTACCACATCTGTAACACTTGAAGTGCCTTTCTTTGTCGGTTATCTTGCTACTCACACTTTCTCTACTTTTTACTTTGTAAATCTCACCCTCTTCTTCCTTCTCTTGAACATTAGCTACCACCTCTGTGTTGGGCTTCATTTCCTTTATGCACTTGGCTGTGTGCTCAATGGATTTTGCAATCTCAACTGCTTCCCTTAACCCAGGGTTCTTCGCTAATAGTTTTTCTTGGATGCGAGTGTTGTTGGTACAACGCACCAGTTGGTCCCTTATAAGTGAATCAGTGAGATTGCCAAATTCACACAACTGCGTGAGGCCCCACAAAGCAGCTATGTAATTTTGAACGGATTCCTGTTTACCTTGCACTCTATTGAAAAATGTATGGCGCTCTAAAACTACATTTATCTTATCACCAAAATGTGTCTCTAATTTCTCCACAGTACACATAAATAAGTCTACGTCACCTCGTTCTCCGCCCCCTACAGGTTCTGGCAATGTCTCGTAAATTTGTCGTCCATGTACTCCTAAATTGTGGAGAAGGATATGTTGTTTGCGCAAGGAAGTAAAACGCTCCCCCCCAATTGCTATAATGTACGATTCAAATAACTTGAACCACTCCTTCCATCATATCTCTGGCTCACCTATTTCATTTAGGAAAGGGGGTGGTTGGCTCATACTCGCCGCTGCCATCATGGAGACTAGGGAGGAATGCGGCAGACTGGGCCCAGGGGGAGACAACTTAAAACTAGCAGGAAGGTACAGGGGAGGGAACCTGGACACCCTGCTACGTTAACCCAGTGATAAAGTGGACGAAGGGGAGGAGGGATGGCACAGGACTAAGTATGCTGAGTTAGGGAAGGAACAGTACCTTATACCCCTTGCCACTCACTGCCAGGTTGTAAGCCACAGTAGGGATATTTCATGTCTGGTTACAATTTCCAGGATGCAACTGCTGAGAGAGACAGCGTTCCAGATACAAGAAACGTGCAGGCTATGAGGCACAGAATGTACACTGCAGTGTAGACAACCTGGAAGTGGATAAAAAATGCTGGGGTCCGTCATGGAAAATAGTCCGTGGGCAACTTGCTGCAATTGAGGCACAAAACACGGAGCTGAAAGAATTTAGCGCTCCCTCACGCCTCAGTGAAACGCGGAAGTGCACCGTGTCTGTCAGGCTGGAATGCGGGGAAACTCTCACTGACGTACTGAGAGACGCTGACGAGATTCAGATTCAGGCTTGCGCTCCCACACTCCTCGGCGAAACATGGTAATGCACCGCATAAGGCTGACAGGAATCGGGGGAAACTTTGGCGTACAACCAGAAACCCCAACATTCTAATGTGAGCTCTCACCGGGGGAACCCAAGGGAGAGGGAAAGGGAGGGGTGGGCGGAATGTACCAAGTGGGGCACAAGATTACAACACTTCCAAACAAATAATTTTTTTATATCTGCTCGTGCCCACTATCCCCCTAACAAAGTTTTACAGAAAACAAAACAAGCCCTGACAAAGTCAAAAGGCTCGCAGACAGAGAACAACCTATTGATGGTGCCAATGCTTGTTATTTTATGCCATTCTAATGCTTTGATCATACATGCCCCTGTTGATGCTCTCCGTACCGCATTATGATTCTATAAGAAAGTTATTCTACAAGTTGCTGTAACAATGCACATTGCTGCCGCTGTCAAATCCGGAAATTACTACGCACTTTGGGGGATATTCTCAAGAACGTGTGATAATTATCGCAAAATTTGCTTAACGCAACTTTGCACATTGCAGTCTATCGCGGGAAAATAACGCTGTGTTAATGTTGTGTTCTCAACACGGCGGTACCATGCGATAGTCTCACGCCAACACGTCAAATGACCGCAATAAAATTACCGTGATGGCCAAAAACCGCGAAACACGAACACGAAAAAAGTTGCGATGTGGCCAACCGCGATAAAAAAAATCTGCGATAACCAGCGACAGGCCTGCAATTCCCACGCGTCATGCGGGAAAATGCACTATAAAAGCACCGAAAATCACAAACAAAATAATTAAAACTGCGTAGCACCATGGAGGAAGCCGGAGCAAGTACAGAGGACGACCAGAACCCCACAAGCTCCCAGGAGGAACAGCCTGGGACCTCGGGGTCACGGAAGGGCAAGGAGAAGAAGACAAGGAAGATGAGGTTCAGTCCGCAGGAAAACAGGATCATCATCACGGAGGTGATAGAACACCACCAACAACTGTTCGTCACCTCCAACGTGACATTGACAAATAAAAATGCAACATGGCAGTCCATCCTGGACAAGGTGAATGCAGTCAGAGTGAGGAGAAGGACAATTGGAGAGGTCAAGAGGCGCTGGAATGATGCGAAGCGCAAAACCAAGAAGAAACTCGCTGACAACCATCAGGCAGCAATGCAGACTGGAGGTGGCAGTCCAGCGGAACACCAGGAGCTGGATGAGATGGAGGAAATGGTGGCCACAGTCATCAGTGGGGAGACAGTGGCAGGATTTGGGGGTCCCGACACTGCTCGACATGACCTGACACAACAGCACCAGGGTGAGTACCGAACAGGGACTGGGGGGGACGGGGGAGATGGGTACAATGGCACACATGCACAATTAAGTAGAGCACACTGCACACCCACAATGACTCTGGATCATGTCCCTGATCCCCTTGGCACACTGCAGCACACATACAAACAGCAAGTAGGCCCCGGTCCACTATGGGCACTAAGGGGTCCCTCCCCACACAGCACCATTCTCACAACCAACCCATGCACACGTGTTAAAACCAGCAAAGCTGCGTGTCTGTGAGCCACACTGACAATGCAAGTGACACTGCATGACGAACAGCATGGCTGCAGTCCAATCATCATGACATGGTGCATGCCATGACACTGAGGTGGCTGAGTGTGGAACACATCCGGAAAGGAGCAGGTCACACTCTGACACATCCACGTGCACAAACAACCCCTGACGTCAACAACACATCTGCGGATAAACCATGCCCAAGAGTCCAAAATCCGAACTAGAGCCAAAATTAGCCAAGTCTGCAACATCTCAGCACTGTAGAAGCACAGAAGTCAAAGGCACACCGCCTCAAAGGGATAAGGGGCAACAAAATCACAGCTGCAGGGGCGACTCTCCCACAATGCAGCACACACACATAGCAATAACAGCACAACATCATTGACGACAATGTGGTACAAAGTGCAACACTCTCATTACAGAACAGAGGACACATCTGGTTCCGCTTGTGCGTAGAAACTGGCCAATCACATCTGGCATAGCAGGAAACTGTGAGATGATAATGTACGTGTACAACCTCACATCCGTGAGTGTCTAAGTCCCATCAGGGACCACTTACACTCCCTAACGGACGTCACTGACCATGTCATGAGTGATGTAATATGTGATGTCATCAGCAGTGTATTGCGGGGGCGTGAGTTATAGTTAGCTCAGCGAACTATAACGGCTGAATTTCACAGGTTTTGTACAAGTGAAATGTCAGCCTAACTATAACGTTTCTGTAACCTGTGTTTTTTTCCATGAATTTTTAAGTTTTTTTAAAAATGCTAATAGCTAACTATAACGTCCCTGAAACCTGTGTTTTTTTCAGTGAATTTCTAAGGTTTTTTAAATGCTAATTCCTAACTGTAAAGTCCCTGTAACCTTTGTTTTTTTACTGCATTTCTAAGCTTTTTTAACTAGCAGTCGCGTTTGCAGAGTGGAGAAAGGGGGCTGCGCCTCCGACCAGCTCTCAGGAATTCTGCTGCCTAGGGCTTACAGGATGTACCAGGAGGGCTTCTTGGCCCCGAAGGTCCCTCTGGAGCCAAGGGGACTTTATCCACCAACTAATAGTGCGCCGGGAGGCACATTTGCAGAGTGGTGGGGAAGGGGGGCGTGACCTCTGACAACTTCTCGGGCATTCTGATGTGTGGGACCTATTGGAGGTAACAGGAGGGATAGTTGGCCTGAAGGACGTCCTTGGGGGCCAACTACCTCTCCTGTTACCTCCATTAAGTCCCATGGAGCAGGATTGCTGAGTTCTGATAGCAGGCACAGTTCTCCACCAGTCTGCACACACACCTCCTGGCATGCTCTGGGTTGGGGGATGAAGTCCCCTTTACTGCTGGGGGTCCTTATGGGCCAACTAGCCTACCTGTTACCTCCAGTAAGCCCCTCACAGTGAGATTGCTGAGAGGTGGTTGTAGGCCACACCCCCTTTCTCCACCACTCTGCAAACGCGCCTCCTGGCGCCCTCTTGGTTGGGTGATGAAGTCTCCTTGCCTCTTGAGGGTCCCTGGGGGCCAACTAGCCCTACTGTTACCTCTAGTAAGCCCTACGCAGCTGGATTGCTGAGAGGTGGTCAGAGGCCATGCCCCCTTTCTCCACCACTCTGCAAAGGCATCTCCTGGCGCACTGCTGCTTGGGGAATGAAGTCTACTTTACTCCCGGGGCCCTCAGGAGGCAAGGGGACCTCATAACCCTACCAGCAGTGCGCTGAGAGGCGCGTTTGCAGAGTGGTGGGAAAAGGGGCATGGCCTCCGACCACCTCTCAGCAATCCCACTGTGTGGGGCTTACTGGAGGTAACAGGTGGGCTATTTGGCCCCTAAGGACACTTAGTAGCGAAGGGGACTTCATCCCCCAACTAAGAGCGTGCCAGGAGGTGCGTGTGCAGACAGAGTAGTGGAGAAAGGGGGCGGGGCCTTCGGCGGGTTGCTGGCTTCCGGTTTTTTAATTTTTAATTTTAGGAAGGGGACTGTGTGTTTATAATTGTTATAAAATGGGAGGGGGGCCATGCAGCTCCCCTCCACAGGCTGATTTCAGCCCCGGGGGACCCCATCCCCTGGGCCCGGCCATTTTTAAAATGTATTTTTTATTTTTTAAGTAAGGGCGGCCACATGGCCCCCCCTTTCCGGGGCCTGCCCTGTATTTTATTTTTTATTTTTGGGAGGGGCATCGCGGCTCCCCTCCTGAGTCCAATTTTGGCCCCGGTCACACCATCCCCCGGGGCCAGGCCTTATGTTTAAAAAAAAAAATGGGTAGGGGGGCCTGAGCAGCCCCCTACCTGGGTCGATACGGCCCCGGGACCCCATCCATCGGGGCATGGCCACGACGTTGGGGACCACGGAGGGAGCCTCAAGGCCCCTGCGGTCCCTGCCGGCTCCTCGCCTACTGTGGGAGCCGGGATTGCATGCAGCTCCCTCTGCCCAAAAGCAATTTTGCTCCACTTCATGGAAGCGAGAGCATTTTTCCTGCTCTCGCTTCCATGAGGCGGACCAGAGTTTGCTATGGCTCGTCCTGCCGAGCCATAGCAAACTGCAATGTACCAGGGGTGGGGACCCGGGGACATTGCTGGAGCTGGCCCTGGGGGGTGGTGGTCCCCAGGGCCATTTACCGCTCCACGAGAGGGGCCATGCGGCCCCCCTCCAACAATATTTAAGCCCCGGGGAGTTGGTGGGTTCCGGGGCTGTGTGGGGGGGCTGGAGCCCCCCCACGCATCTTTTGAATTTAGCCCCGGGGAGGTGGTGTTCCCTGGGGCTGCGGGGGGCCGCATGGCCCCTCTGTATTTAAGATAATTAGCCCCGGGTTGGTGGTCCCCGAGGCTGCGTAGGGAGGGCAGGAGCCCCCCATACATTTCTTTTGAAAATAAAACCCCGGTGAGGTGGCGGTCCCTGGGGCTGCGGGGGGCCACATAGCCCCCCTCCCGCATCTCATTATTTTTGATTGCCTCCGGGACCTGTCCCGGGGGCTTAAAGAAAACGAAGCACGGGATCCCTCGCTTCTTTTTTGGGGGGGTTTCGGCCGGATTCGCGGAACCAGCGCAAATCGCACCGATTTTCTTTTTCAAAAATGCTTTTTTGGGACCCCCTGAGCAGGACTAGGGGGTCAGGGTTTTCTACCCTGACCCCTATTCTTGATTTTTAAAGTTTTTTTACCTTTTTTCTTGTAACTCGGTTCAACCGAGTCACAAGATGGCTGCCAACACTTCCTGGTTTGAAGTGTTGGCAGCCAATCAGATTGTAGGCACGAGATCGAGAGGGTTTGCGGATCCGCCGCGTCCCCAGTTGTATATCTGAATTTTTTTTACATTTCTCAGTAACTACTGAATGGATTTACACCATTTAACAAAAAGAGTGCTTTCTGAACCAAAAGCTAAATTTTTGCCAAATTTGGTGTAATTCCGTTCAGCAGTTCAGGCTGTAGCCGTCTAAAGTTTCCTATGGAAATTAACATGGAGAAAACGCATTTTGTGACCCCCCTTTTTCTCAGCCCCCACTTGACGAATCACCCCAAAACTTTCAACAAAGCAGCTGGCCTGACCACCCCATTAGTCAAACGACACCAAAGATATTGGCAAATGCAAAAAAGCTTTTCCTATGGAAACTAGCTCCTAACTATAACTACCTACTGGAGACCGCCAGTAGGTAATATTTATAACGGAAACAGTTCCAAAACTCCTTCTAACAACGGCGATACGTGGAGGGTTGGGTAGCCACATAAGAAACACTTCATACACTTGTGTATATGCAATGTGACTTTAATCCGATAGATGGCGGCAAGCCCCAATGCATTTCTGCACAAGGCTTCTCACTAGACAGTGAGCAAAGCACATTTTCCAATATAAGCAATGTGAAGTAAGTACATAGATATGAACAAAAGACAAGTGTAACACACAGAGTTGTATGGAAGGTATGAGGCCAGCAATTTTATAAAGTCCACTATATAGTAATGGCTGATTGCAATTGTCGATAGATAACATTTATACATTTTATATGTAAACTATATTCTGGAATGTTCCTACTGTCCAAACATCTGTATTCATATGTATTATAGATAATGACATACAAAGGCAGTAATGATAATAAAAGGAATGCCCTACTGTACCCAACCATACGTGTTAAAAAACAATTGATCAAAAAACTGCAACCAGCCTGCATGGAACATAAGTGAATAATAGCACACCGGCATCCTTGTGGATGTTCACGTCAAAATAGATTAAGATGCAAATATGGCGTAACAAGTAAAAAGGAAAGAGAAAAAGTCCAGAGTTTGTGCCCTAGTCAATGAGGAGTGTATCAACATCATGATTAAATGCCCCGACACCAGGTATGTCAACAATGAAAGAACAAAGAAACAATACTGCCATAGTGAGCTGCAAAGGCAAATTACCTGCATGAGCATATTCAGAAATTGAGAGAGTATGAACCAAATGTGCTCTAGCATTGGTTTCTACATGAAATCTACCTATTTAAAAGCTAAAGTGAACTGGATATCAATCAATCAATTAATCAATCAATCAATCAGCATTTGTAGAGCGTGCTAATCACCCCTAAGGTTACCCAGGTGCTGCGTGGGATGGGGCTACTCAAACAGCCAGGTCTTAAGGCCACTTAAGGTAGAGGTTTGGAGTTGGATGGGGAGGTCATTCCAGGCTTTTGCAGTGAATTGGGAGAAAGAGTGTCCTCCAGCTCGAGAACGATGGATGTGGGGGACAGTGGCGAGGGCCAGGGAGGCGGACCGCAGGTGTCTGTGGGGCTGGTGGAAGGTCAGGTGGTTGTTCAGGTATTCTGGTCCCATGTTGTGGGTGTTTGTAAGTGTATGTGAGCAGCTTGAAGTAGCATCTCTTCTTGACATGCTATGGAGGAGGGGAGTGATGTGGGATTGTCTGGGCAGGTCCAGGATGATTCTTGCTGCTGCATTCTGGATTGTTTGTGGGCGCTTGAGGAAGAGGGTGGTGGTTTTGGCATAGAGGGGGTTCCCATAGTCCAGTGGACTGGTGATGAGGGCTTGTGTGATGGTTCGTCTGCTGTCAGTTGGGATACAATTTGGGGCCTCATTACAATGTCGGTCGGAAAGCATTCCGGCTGACTCCTTGTCGGAATAGTTCAGACCGACTCGCGTTTGGCAAGTTCGACCGACCGATTACGATGTTTCCGAACACAGTTCGATCGGACACCCATTGACTTCAATGGGAGCCAGTGTTTCGACTGACAACACAGGCTCCCATTGAAAAATGGGGTGGTTGCGGAAAACCTTGCACCCTGTCGCAGGCACCCCATGGTGCCTGCCACACTGTGCATGGTTTGATAGAGGGGTGCCATGGGTACCCCCACGGGCCCCAAATGGAGGCCTCTGGGTGAAGTGGGGCCTGCTACAGGCCCCCAAAGTCAGTTTCCGACAGTTGTTACGTGTCGAACAGACCGATTCAGAAAAGCTGTCCGAATCCAACATCGTAATATCTCGGTCGGAAACGCGGTCCATAGACCTGTACAATTCGGCTCAGAGCGACTCGGTGTCTCCAAATGCCAGTCAGAACCGAGTCGGAAAGACTGAACGGTTACCTTCTATCTTAATCGGTCAGTCGGAAATGTTTCCAAGTCGGTTGGAAACATGGGTTCCGACACGGGCTAGTAAAATCCGAATGCCGTTCGGAGCCTTTCCGACTGACATCTTAATGAGGCCCTCAATTGTAACTGTAGCTGTGGTATATTATATAGGGATTATTCCTGCCGGGGCACAGGCCAAGACCTTGGAAGCTCTCATTAGGAAGCCACTCAATGCGCTGAACTATACTAAAATACATGAGTAGGTCATCAGTGGCATAGTAGCCTAGGTATCCACGGGACGAAAAGCCACTAGGCTCGGGGCAACATTATTCCCACAATAGAAGGCTCTATTTAATAATTCTCCCAAAAAAAGAAGAAGATTTCTTAGATGAAGGAGAACGGCTCCATGGTCTGTAGAAGTGTGATTTCCAACATGGTGCTCTTTTGTAAAAACAAATGATTAATAGCATGTTAAAATCAATAAATGTCATCTCACCATCAAAAGGCCACAAAGAGAAAGTTCAAAACTGCATATCAGACAATATGTACATTTACTCTCCTGAATGTACAGACATCACCTCATTTGAATTAAGTCTATTCAGTACAAGAATATCAAAGTCTAATATATATTAAGGCCTGATTACGAGTTTGGCGGTCCGACCACCCGAACACTGTGGCTGCGGCCGCTAGAAGAGCGCAGCGCTGGCGGTCTTCAGATCGCCGTATTACGAGGTGACTGCGGGGCCAGTGGTGTGACTGCGTTGGTCTTGTGGTGGTGGGCAATGATTTTCCATAGCTATTGATGCCTGTGTGTACATTTCGACTGCAAATGTGTTGAATCTACATATATGCATGATGCATGTGGAAAAATAGCATCTACCCATTGCCAGAGTCTGGCCCATATGTGGCCAGTCCAGGCGATGGGTGTATGGTACAAAATAGACTTACCTGTATTTCGCCGCAAACAAGGTCATATTCTTTGTGGTGAAGATGCTGCTGTGAAGGAAGAACCCAGAAAAAGGGATCCACGTTGACCTCAAATGGGTAGAACAGGAGAGGAGTGAGCATGCACCCCAAATCCTTCATTTCCACTAACTTGAGGTGGTACCACCGCTGCAGTTGGCTCGTCGGAAAGCCAACTTGTAATACAGACAGCAGTGAAACTCCTCTGTACCGCCCCATGGCAGCTGCTTTTAACTGACCATGACCTCAGAGGCTGCAGTGTGGTGTCAGAGGTTCAGCCGCGGTTTTTGCAACAGCAATCCGTAATATGTAATAAGGCGGTAGGACCGCCCAGCTCACAGCCGTCAGACCGTGACCGCTGGTACTTCAGTTCATGGACCGCCAAACTCGTAATTAGTCCCTTAGACTCCAATCTACTGTCATGATTCTCTTATATACCGTTTTATTTTGACTCATCCAGTAGACTTTGTGGTTAAAAGCAGTCTGCGACCTCAGAACATTGTGCAATATATGGTTACTATCTGCATGCAATTATGGCACTCGCTGTAGCATGCTCCTCGATAGTTTTCTATCATAACTTTGAACACCATGTGCTTACTCCTTGAACTAAATTCCAAGGGCCATATTTATGAGTTTTGTGGCACATAGCAGTGCAGCAAGTCACCTTGTTGTCCTGCCCTGCATCACAGAGAAAGGGCAGGAATGCCCTGTATTTATCCAATACGGTGCATTCCTGTCCTTTTCCCTTGCGCTGGTGCCATTTTGGCTGACTAACAACAATGAAGGCACCCTTGCACCATGGTGCAAGGATGCCTGTGTTGTAGACAGCATTGTTTTTGTGCAGGAAGGGGCACCTTCCTGCACAAAAACAATCTTGAGAGGCTTTTTCCGAATGCAGCACACATAGAAGGAGGAAAAAATGAGGAGAAATAAAGATAGTTCTCCACGTTACGCCTCTCCTGGGGAGGCATATCCTTTTAACACATTCCCAGGTTTACAAGGTCTTGTAAATCTGGTAATGCGTCAAAAACCATGTGAGTTGCGTGGGGGCCGCCACGCAGCACCCATGGAATGCCTACCCAGGGCAGAGTAAGGCAACGCAGCAATTTGTGCTGCGTTGCTTTGAATCAGTGACATAATATCGATCAAATAACCATTGAGAATCACAAATATTGGAAATGAAATATTGAGAATAAAAAATCGACTCTGTATACATAACAATAAAAATAATTGGGCGCTAGGTGGGGCACGACCAAGATGGCCGCACTGCAGTGAGGCTCTTGCTGCTCGGCGGCATAATCCGGCTTTTATCCTGTCCACAGATGTCGGAATAACTAAAACATAATTGCCGATTGCCCGTTACCCTCTCTGCAGTTATCGATCCCATTTCTGGCCGAAGGGAACGCCGCCTGACGCGACGTGCCCTGCTGCACTTTTGACGCTGATATCGCGGTGAACGCTGCTGGAGGTGCGATCGGCCTTCGCCACTACGAGAGCCCCAAGGATTCCACGTGGTGACTGGGCCTCGCTGAACACGCGACTGCCGGAGCAGCGGCGACCATCATTAAAAAGAGACCGGGGGCGGCACCGCACAGATTGTTTCCCCTTTCCAGGACATCGGGAGGATGCACTGAAGCGGTAAGTGCGATGAATCTGCGCTGACTCCTAGTGATCACTCATGGTCTAATATCCCCCCTCGGATCTCGCGCTGACATAGGACCTTGCAGCGGTGGGAGGCACACCAGTAACGCCCCGTAGGAAACCACCTATCAGCCAAATACCACCATAGCCAAGCGCAATTCTCTGAAAGGGCTACCCTGTGGTACAGAAGCAAGGAAAGTGAGCGCACGCAGCCTGCATCAGTTAAAAATTGTGCGCTTTGACGCATTGGAGTTTCCAGTACAGGCAGAAAAAGTGCAAGTGTTGCACCGCAAACAAGAGCCTGCATGCACGAAGATACTCAGTGGGCCATATTGATATAGAGGCGGAGAACTATCATACTCGCATGTACATTGAACAATTAGATGGTGCTCCCAAACCGTGGCACAGACAGGTTCCACAACTGCTGTTTTGGCAGCCACCTCTGTGACACACGTTCACGGTCAAGGCAGCTAATTGACCTGTAAAGCGAAGCGATTCCAGTCATCAATGCGACAATATTGTGGAGGCGGATAAGCACAGCGCGACATACCAGTAGAGGTATCTTTGTGGTCGGGACGTCATCACTGCCTTGGGTCAGCACACATTGATACACACCACGGGGCAGTAAAGCATACTATCAAGCTGCTCCTTGGGCCAGACTGCCATAGCTGCATTACAACTGTACTGAAATGGGGAAGACAGAAGGCAAACAGTCCAAGTTACCCTTCGAAGCTAAAAAAACTGCCACACGCGCAAGTTCAGAGGATCAGGACCATGTCGGCGTAGAGAGCACACAAGAGCCACTGACCTCCCAAGAGGATGATGTAAAAAGTCTACTGCTTGCTATGCAACACAGCCTTTCCTCCATAGAGAGTAAAATGGACTCCATGACAAATCGTATGGACTCCATAGTTCACAAACTAGACAAGCATGACGAACGAATTATAGAGACGGAGAGACGAATATCAGATAATGAAGACACCACGACACAAATGAGACAGCAGGTCGCACAGATGGACAAGATTCTCAAAGTAATTGCCGCGAAAAATGAAGATTTAGAAGCGCGCAGTAGGCGCAACAACATACAGGCGTAATTGGTAACCCGGAAAGCACAAATACGGGACGCATGGAAGATTTCGTTGAACGCCTACTGCGAGAAATGTTTGGCGCTGAAGCCTTCTCCTCTCAGATGATAATCGAAAGAGCACATCACTCGCTGGGCCCTAGACCTCCCCCAGGGAGCAATCCCCGACTGATCATAACCCCCTTTCTCAATTTTTGGGATTGCGATGTAGCTTTGAAATTAGCCAGGGAAAAGAGGCATTTGAGCTTTGAAGGCAACGACTTCACCATATACCCCGATTTTACAGCGGCAGTGCAAGAGGCGAGACGTAAATTCATTCCTGCCAAACAGAAACTTCGCAAGGCACAAATTGACTATGCTCTAATGTATCCAGAGCGCCTGCTAGTTACGCACCAGTGTAAACAACACTTCTTCCTAAATGTGCAACAAGTGGACGACTTCCTCAAGCGTATCAAACGACAAACTTCACAACGAGAAGCACCCATCCAGATCTGCATCCCCAACGTGGGACTGAAATTCAAAGGAAAGTGCATCTCACACTCTGACATGGTTAAGCGGAGGCCGGATCGAAGGACTATCCTTTCTCCTCCCTTAGGTTCAAGGCGAGGCCTTATGGATTGAGGGTTATCTCCCACAGGGTGTGACGCAACATACATCAGTTGAAGAGGACATCACCAAGAAGCTGGAGTCAGATAAGTAGTTTTGGAAAAATGAAAGGTGAGGGGTTGAGGGTATTGTAAGAGATGGGACTGTAACATGGACTGTGCCGAGCACCCCCTCTCCCCCCCAGTTTAACAGGAGGCTATCCCAACGCCTGTTGGAGAAGGGAGAATCTCGTCTGCCCTCTAGCGTGCCCCCAAACAGTTTAGGGAATTTTAAATGGTTTGTAATGGGTAGGGTTGGTTGGGTGTTGGGTGGGCAGCGAAATGCCAGCACGTTTGGGGTGCTGTTGTGGGTAGGGGTGGGATGGGGGACATTGTTTTGCATTCAAACAAGCGATGCTATGAAACGGGTAGACCTGCTGTTACATGCACAGACGTACATAGGCAGAATTAGGTCCAGAACACATCACGATAAATACAGGATGTATGATTTATGGCTCAAACAACTGATGTGCTAAAAATCCAACTTTTGACATGGAATGTTAGAGGTTTGGGGGACCCCCGTAAACGTAGACAAATACTGGCATACCTAGATAGACACCAAATTCACATTGCCATGCTTCAGGAAACACATTTCGATCCACGTCATACTCTCAAGTTCGCCAGTAAATGGGCTGCATATAGAGTTTTCTCCTCGTATTCCACGTACTCTAGAGGTACGGTGATCCTTATTAAGAAGAATACTCTGTTTACCCTGGGAGGGATGAGCCACGATTTGCAAGGGAGGTACTGCATGACATGGGGCAGGTTGGGATCACAGTCTGTTACACTGGTATGCTGCTATGGGCCGAATGTAGGCGACCCGAATTTCTACACTACTCTATGGGGACAAATCCTTGAGCTAGGATCCACACATATCATATGGGGAGGGGATTTTAACACAGCTTTTAATCTAATTAACGACAGATCCAACCCTCTCCCTCATCATTATACCAAAACACACGGCATATTGGCAGATATGTTCTCTGATCATGGCCTTCTAGATGCATGGAGACACATTCACCCTGTAAAGAGAGAAGGCACACATTATACAACGATGCATTCAACATGGACCAGGCTGGACTACTGGGTAATGACCCGAGGAGTGGGCCCATGGATAATTAATGCAGAGCACCTAGCCAAAACTTACTCTGATCATGCCCCGGTACTACTGGTGATATCCCCTCCAGCTCTGACCACTATTTCTAGGAGTTGGAAGCTTGTATCATAGGCATTATTAGACACCGCCTTCCGGTCGGAACTGGGACAAGAAATCACAGATTTCTCCCAGAGAAATATAGGCTCAGTCACACATGTGGGCACAATTTGGGAGGCCTTTAAGGTCACAATGCGAGGCTCCTGCATAGCCAAGAGCTTTGGAGTCTTGTGGGACATCAGACGTAGTTTGCGACAGTTGGAGAGCTAAAGCAGTTAGAAGGCAAAATGGGACAAGACACAAATGGGGTACTTCAGGTGGCGGCCAGGGATAAACTCTTGGAATACAAAGATACTGCCGAGAGAGAAATACGCTTCAGGGGGAAATATTTTGTGGCGCGTAGATATGGGGAGGATGAACGACCAGGCAGGGCCCTGGCGGTGGAACTTCGCACACCTCGCTTCTCCAATCATGTGATAGAAATCCTGGATGATGATGGGACACGGTATAGAGACAGCCAAGACATCCTTAACATATTTTCCGCGTTCTATGCCAACTTATATAGCACTCAAAGAAAGCAGCCTCCTGACCTATCTAACTACTTGAGGGACATAGCCCTTGACTGGTTGAGGGACGCACAGAGAGAATTCCTCGCTGCACCCCTTGAAAACGATGAGATACGAGCTGCAATCATGCAGATGAAGTCAGGAAAAGCCCCGGGATCTGATGGTCTTCCGATAGACTTTTACAAAACTTACATCGATCAATTGATTCCCATATTGAAAGAGGTCTATGAAGAGGCTCAAGGAGCAGGCGTTCTCCCGGGCTCTATGAGAGAGGCTCTCATTACATCACTTCTAAAGCTCGGTAAACCTGCGGATGCATGTGATTCCTATCGACCGCTATCTCTGATCAACAATGACGCAAAAATTCTCGCCAAAATACTGGCTAATAGACTAAGCCTATTGATGGAGAAGTTAGTGTTGCCTGACCAGGCCGGATTCATTCCGGGGAGAGCGACATCTCACAACCTTCGTACACTATTCTCTATTTTACAAAATGTAGACCCCCCAATTGGCCCTAGTGGCGGTCTTCTTAGACGCCCGAAGGCCTTTGATTCGGTTGAATGGGATTATTTATTTGTCATACTGCAATGCATGGGGATACCGAAAGGATTCCTGACATGGATACGTCTTTTATACACCTCCCGATGGCCAAAGTCCTAATAAATGGCCAGGTTTCACTCCCCTTTTCTATCACGCGGGGCACCCGGCAGGGGTGCCCGCTCTCCCCCCTGCTCTTCGCGCTTGTGATTGAACCCCTCACGGCCAAAATAAGACAACATCACCAAGATAAAGCACTGCGCTGTCAACTGCGCCCAATACTTATTTCATTATACGCAGATGATATTACCCTTTATCTTAGAGATCCCCAACAGAACCTCAATCCTATATTGCGTGAATTTGTACGGTTTGGGGAACTCTCTGGAATACACATAAATTGGGTGAAATCCCAGATTTATCCACTCACTACATCTGCGATAGCATTCACTCCTGACTTCCCAATAGAATGGTGTGACTCGGAGGTGAAATACCTAGGGATATATATCACCACTGACCGTGCTGAATTGATGCGTTTAAACTATGGCAGAGCCTTGGAGAACATCACCAGTAGTGTCACGAGCTGGATCTCACTTCCACTATCTATGGCAGGGCGTACTTCTCTTATTAAAATAATTATTCTCCCTAAACTTTTATATTTATTCTTGAACATCCCATATGACCCTGGCAGACACTTCTTTACAGCATTGCACACAGAGATTATTCGGCTAACATGGGGTGGCAAACAACCTAGGCTGAAATGGGAAATGGTCACCAGGCCCTACTCCCAGGGAGGGTTTGATATCCCCAATCCAGAACTGTACTATCTTTGCGCACAAGCTTATTACGCACAATACTGGTTTCATCCTCCTAAATACATGCCACAAGTGGCAGCAGAACAATGGCTTGCAGATCCCGTACCCCTGGAAGGTGCCATATTGAGCACGACTGCACCTCGAGAATCTGACCCGACATTGGTTACATGCACGGTGAAAGCTTGGCAGCACATAGCCAGGCATATGCAAGCACCTATGCTGTACTCACCTCTACTTCCCCTACTGTACCATCCAAAGATGCCAGTGTTACAAGAAGGGGCCTTCAAAAAAACTAAAGCTAAGTTTAATATAACCTGTTGGGGTGACTTATATCTCAATGGAAAGTTCCGCACAATGCAGCAGATGTTCACTAAAATGACACCCTCTCCCATGGACATCTTTTTATATGTCAGATTGAGACAAGGTATAAAAGAATATACACCTTCATATCCGCAAGAACCGCAAGAACTTCCTCCACTACATACAATATTACGATGTGATATGGCCTCACATGTGGTATCTACATTATATCACAGCATATTTGCCAATCAAGTCCCAGAACAATGCACTGCTAGGGACAAATGGGCTACAGATATTGGACAGGAAATAACGGACAAGCAATGGTTCTACTGTTGTACACAGACAGAGCAAATATCCTCTAGTAGTCGCCTACGCATCACGCATTATAAATTCTTGCACCGCACTTATTACACTCCTGTCAAAATGTACAAATATAAATTGCGAGATAATGACAAATGCGACAGATGTGGAATAGCGATGGCGGATTATCTGCACCTTGCCTGGGAATGCAACACTATACAGGAATACTGGCGTCAGGTGTTTTTAGCATTAGAACAGATGGCTTCACCTCCAATCCAGGCTTCACCTCTGCTAGCTCTGCTGGGATACACGGAGAACATAGATGTCGAGTACCGACGTTTTATATATCTGGGACTCTTGTTAGCCAAACGGAGGATAGCATGTAGATGGGGACGAGGCAGGGCGCCCAAGTTTAAAGATTGGATCAGAGATATGATCTTTTGGCAGGATCAAACACTTACATACGCTGAACTCCTCCCACTTGCTTCACGTCCCAGAGATATATGGGACCCCCGTAAAACATATCTACTCGCACACCCAATCAACACCACGAGTAATGCACAAGTGCCCTAATGCACGATGGGTACGCATGGCCCACGTATGAACAAGATACAGGGAACACCCAAAGTTGGTTGGAAGCATAAAGTTTCAGTTTGAAAATCGCTGATAGACTGTAATGAACGATTAATGAATAAGAACAACGGAATGTAGACCTATATTCATTATACTGCTATGGACACTGTCATGTACTTCACATTATCATACAAAATGTATAAGTATATGTCTACCCAAGTAATGTATGTACTGTACTTGTTGTATGTTTAATAAAATTATAAATAAAAAAATAAAAATAAAAATAATAAAAATAATTAATATTGAGCACAAAAATATTGTTAACAAAAATAACGATTTTTATATATATCGATAACAAAAATATCGGAAACACAAATGTCGTTACCTATATATATGAAGGGTGATGGCCCGCACCTTGCAGGTCATCGCGAGTTGCACAGCTGTATGAACTGTAGTATTCCAAATAATTCACTTTCACCAAAATTATTCCAAATTTTATCTGTTTTATTTCCATGTTTTATCCAAGTCTCATTGTCACGCCAAAGCCACGAAATTCATTTTAAACTGATGCATACATGCATCAGTTTAAAATGAATTTCGTGGTTTGACGTGACAATGAGACTTAGATAAAACATGGAAATAAAACAGATAAAATTTGGAATAATTTTGGTGAAAGTGAATTATTTGGAATACTACAGTTCATACAGCTGTGCAACTTCGCGATGACCTGCAAGGTGCGGGCCATCACCCTTCATGAATTTCAAGTACTTGTGTGAAACGGAACGGCACACACACGAGTGTATGCACGCTAAACTAGATAAAAAGTCAAAAGGAATGATGAGTAGAAAAAGAGGGTGTGCTCCAGGACTATGTTTGCTGAATTGTTACCTATATATAAACATATACTGTGCAAAAATGTCGATTACCACAATATCAACTACAAAATTATTGTCAAAATCAAAATAACAAATAAATTAAATAAAAAACACCCAAAACCCTATTTTTAAATAAACCAATTACTTCAAAAAATCATAAACTTATAAAAACATCTATAATTAAATTAAAATAC
Organism: Calotriton arnoldi; assembly: GCA_963921515.1. Classification (NCBI taxonomy): domain Eukaryota; kingdom Metazoa; phylum Chordata; class Amphibia; order Caudata; family Salamandridae; genus Calotriton; species Calotriton arnoldi. Next base: position 318,894 of record CAWUFW010008963.1, on the reverse strand, counting down.
ATCACCCAAAAATTAAAACATTAACACCATAAAAATACTGCACCTATAAAACATACATTAAATACATCTAAAACATTATTATTAACTATAAAAATTTGAATGCAATATCAATATAAAATATTATATTAAAACAAATAAATTCATATTTAAAGAAATACAATTATATATATAATACTACTAAAAGAAAACATAAATTAGGGTTTACCAAACAAACATTTAACTGATAAAAAATTCAAATTGTACTAAAGCAACCAATAAAGTAACACTATAAACAACTTTAACCAATCAAGCAACTCAAGCAATTAAACAAACAATATAAAAGGCACACTAATTAAAGCTATTAATTACTCCAAAAATGACAAACACTGTAAGAGGAGGAAACTCTGCCAGATTCTCACTAAACTAAAAATTAAATATTACTAAACTAAAAAATTCTTAATTAAAAAGTAAATAGTAACATACTCTGTAACATTTATTGTCTTACACAGACTACCTGAAAGAAAATAAAACAACTTGCAAGCCAACAAGCTGCTTCAAAATCTCATCTTTAACAATGCACCAATATCATAAAATAAAGTAAGTATAGATAAATAATAAATTAGAAACTCACCCAAACAGTGCCCAAAAACAAACTTAATTCCTAAACCTCAACAAACTAACAAAAAATACCAATTTAACTTACTGTAACTTTTTTTCCTCTTTGAACAGAAAACAAACATCTGCTCCACTTTTAAATGAGCTGAAAGGAAAAGCTGCAAAACCGTTCAAAACAGCTCAACAAAACATACAAGTAAGTGAATCAAAAAAAAACTGCATTTTAAATATATTAATAGCTAACATGCAAAATGGAAAGCAATTATTGAGTCATATGGGCTACACCTACAGCCAAGAAAGAGCATCAACATAAACTGGAAATGTACTAAATATTATTCTAATGCATGCTATGGAAGGGCAACTGCAAAAGAAAATGTTGTAATTAATGTAAAAGAGCACAACCTTCCCCCAAATGTTGCAGAAATATAAGTAAGATCACATTTACAAGACATAAAAGAGACAAGCACTAGTACTCAGGAAACCACAAACACAATCCTTAAAGACATACTACCCAAAGTTCCTGAACACATAACTGGCCAATGACCATCTAGCCCCACTTTAAAACGTCTAATTACACACACTAAATTAGGAAACCAGTGACTCTCCACCTGCTCCCAGAAGATACCTAGAAATAGACATACCAGACCATTTAACAATTACACATAAAGAGGAACCCTACCGTTTGCATGACAATAAAAATAATGGAAAACAAATGCTTATCTTTTCCACTGCAAACAACTTAATGAAACTTACCCAATGCCAAACCTAGATGATGGATTAAAGACCTCCATACCAGCCAAAATGTGGTTCACCAGCCTCTGGAAGGTGGCAGGAGCATTCTTTAATCCAAAGGACATCACTCTGAATTGGTAGTGGCCCTCTGGAGTCGAGAAGGCTGACCTCTCCTTGGCTCCCTCAGTTAAGGAAATCTGCCAGTACCCTGAACTAAGATCAGATCAAAGGCACTCAGGAGCTGGGCAGCCCCTAACCTAAGAATCAGCTCATCAGTATCAGATATCATCAGTATCAGATGTGATAAGCATCGGTCTTGTGGACTGAATTGAGCCCCCTGCAATCTACACAGAACCTGAGTTCTGGTGTAGTGCCTGGTGGGGCAGCTTTCGATACCAGCACCACAGGGCTGGACCAGGGCCTACTGAAGTGTTCAATCACCCCCAACTCCAGCATCTTAGAAACCTCGGGGCATATCAGCAAGGGCCGGCGATAATTATCGCTAAGCGCGCTTAGCGCTAGGATAATTATCGCCGGCTATCGCTGGATTTTATCGCTGAGATAGCGCGCTATCAGCGACGCTTATCTCCAAAGCGATAAAATTCTACGCGCAAGCTGCAAAATGTGCGATTATCGCTGTAAATCCAGCTATAATCGCACAACGTTTGGCGATAGCTTGATGATAGGGCAGGGCAGACTTAGCCATTATATCCACCTTCCATTGGATATAATGGCTAAGTCAGACTGAAAGCAGGCGTAAGGAAAGTAGCGATAACCGCGGTTAGCGCTACTTTCCTTATCGCTACGCAGGTTAGCGATCAGCTTGCTGATAGGAGAAATGTCTGTTAGCGACATTTCTCACGTTATTTTGGGGAGGAACGCCCACTTTGCATCTCATTAGAGATGCAAAGCTGGGCGTTAAGGGAAAGGGCGCTAAGGCATGGATTCACGCGATAGCGTGACCTTGCTGATAGTGCGATAAAAGTATCGCCGCTTTTCGCCCGAAAACGGACGCTAAAGCGGCGATAATTTTATCACGGGGCCTTGATGATATGCCCCCTCATCGTTGATGCTGGGCCTCACTTTGCCATACAGCCAATAGGTTTTATTCTTGACGGGGAGGCTGTTTCCTGTTTCCACATCATGGCTATACAGGTGGGTAATCCCAGGAGTAAGGAAAAACAGAGAGGAGAACTGTCTCAGTTAGGGTCTTGTTGAATCTCTCAAAAAGCCCATGGTATGTGGTTGGTAGGGGGTGGAGAACTTGTAAGTAACTCCACAATTCTTCCACATTGACTGCATATACACAGACATAAATTTGGTGCCCCTGTCAGATACCACTTCCTTGGGGAAACCCACTCTGTTAAAAATCCCATTTGGGGCCTTAGCCACTGCAGGTGCAATAGCAGTCCTCAGAGGGATTGCCTCTGGGTATCTTGTGGCATGGTCCACCAGCACCAGGATAACCCTGTTGCCAGTGGCTGTCTGGAGATCCATAGGCCCTACACAATGTCAATGCCCACCCTTTTCAAAGGGGGTGCCAATGACAGGTAAGGGATTTACGGGAGCCTTCAGCTTCTGCCCCATCTTCCTGCTGATCTGGCAGGTCAAGCAAGTCTTACGGAATCCATCTGAGGAAATCTTCATCCAGGGCCAATAGAAGTGGGGGACAAGCCTTGAAAAGGTCTTGTCCTGTCCCAGATGTCCAGCCATGGGTATCTCATGAGCCAGCTCCGGCAGGAAGGCCTTGTAGCATTGGGAATGACCAGTGCCCTTGTTGCCCCATGTACAGGTGCCTTTGGCTCACTATACAGGAGGTTTCCCTCCCAGTAAATGCGGTGATTCCCAGAGGCATCACCTGCTGCCTGGGCTTCGGCCTATTGCCTCATGCATTCCAGGGTTGGGCACTCCTTCTGTGCCTTGCAGAACTCCTCCCTGGTGGGTCCCCCATCTACTTGCCATCCAGCAAGTTTAGGTAAGTCACCAAGGGAGGCAATGTCCTCCTCAGTGGGCTCTGGGGCTATCTCCTCTGGTGCCCCATTCACCTCAACTGGGAGACATTCAGGGGCTGGTTTCCCACACCCCTTGCCCTTCCTGTTACATTACATGTATTTTCTTTATCCCTTGCTTTGTCCCTTTCCCTTTATTTCCCTTGTGTACTTTCAATCCTGGCACATGCCATGCTGTTGGTACTGATTCCGCTTAGACCTGGAATCCTGTCATTCTGTTCCTGCCTTTAAACTGAACAGTACTGTGCCTCTTGGATTAAATCTTCTTGAACTCTCATCTGGATTTTTGCCTCTTATTTGGGATTTTACACTGGCGACGAGTTTTACAAGTGTACCTGCTACTTCTCCAGGCACAGGAGCGGTACAACTATACCTTTGGGATTTTCTTCGATATTGGACCCTTTACTGGATTACTATTTTGGGATTTCTACCTTGCGTGATTATATGTGGAGTCGGCTTCATTCGCTATCCACCACCGTAATTTTCCTGCTTTTGTACTTGTTATTGCGGCGAAAATATCAATTTTGAACTACTTTACTGCAATTTTGCTTCACCTCATCTTTTGATTTTGCCAACTGCTTCTTCTGCATCTGTGGAGCGAGGCTTCCATCCACGTCATTCGCTCAAGCTGCCCACGCGGAGAGAAGCTGGAGAGGAACACGGAGGACGAGGGCGTTGGATCACTACGATCCAAGCTCCAAGTGTTTCCTGACGACACCACCGCATCATTACGGCGCTGCATCACTACGTCACGCAACGTCGCGTGATTACGTCATCGCGCTGCGTGGCATGCCGCCATTTTGGATTTGTGCTTGCCTAACATCTACGTCGATGTGCACGACTGCGCACTAAGTCTGTGTTACTATTATTTCCGGATTCAACGCTCTCAAGTACACGTCGATATACACAACTGTGTATTATTAACTCTATGTACATATCGCGCCGATGTGCACGGCTTGAAAACATTGTGGTGGTTTCACTTTCATGCGAACATCATAATAACGTTTACATCTTTCTTGTTTTTCGTTCACTTTAACGGCCACATTCTCTCTGTTGATCACAGAACTATTAGCATTACCAACATTCCTTTTCTTAAACCACCATGGGCACAACTTGGAGACAGGCTCTCTCCCTTTTAAAAATTGGAAAGGAGAAACCTCAGTAGTGGAATGAGGAGTTATGCGGTACAGCCATAACTTCTCTCTTAATGAACAGTCCGAAAAATGGATGAAGACGATTGAGGAAGTGAGTTCTAAGAGTGACAAATGTGACAAAACCATAGATGAAGTTTGTGCTGTGAGTGCCACTCGCAAGTTTCCTCAAGTGGGGAGAAATAGTGACAAAAATATTGTATGTTATAGATGTGGGAGCTCCACCCACATTGCTTCCTTTAAATGTTGTCCTGCCATAGGGAAAGAATGTATTAAATGTGGGAGGCTAGGACATTTTGCCAGAGCCCGCAAGGATGACAAGAAGAGGGTGATTAACAAAGGGAGAGTATTTCCCACGAAGAATAGTGAAGTCTCGTGTGTGAGATGTGCGCACACCTCTGATGATGATTCCACCAATGAAAAGGGAATAGTTGTGTTTATTATGGATGTTTGTGCTCTCGAGGGTGAGGTCTTGAATTCTCCTAAATGTGTTGTTCGTTTCTTAAATGAAGACCTGGAACTTATGGCAGACTCAGGCTCACCATGGTCGATTGTTACTGAGAACTATTTTAATGAAAAATTAGGAAGTCTGTGTCTACCGATGATCTGTGTCCCTCTGATATCATTGCCCAGGGTTTTGATGGGTCTACTATCGACCTTATGGGATATGTTGCCTCTGATATTACGTTTAAGGAGAGAAATGCTTTCATAAAGTTGTATGTAGCAAAAAAAGGAGTGAACGTGGAGAGACCAATGGAGACTAGGGATTATACTTAATCCTCGCAGTAAGGAACCCGTTATGGTAGTTGAGGATAACACTGATATTAAACTCATTGAGGAGGAGTTTCCTGAAGTTTTTTCCAAAGGATTAGGAAAACTCAAGGGTTTCACCCATTTAATTAAGCTTAAGCAGGGTGCATCTCCTATCAAACAAAAACTTAGAAACGTTCCCATTAATGTGAGGGAAGAGTTGGGAGATGCTTTGAAAGAGATGTTGGAAGGGGGTGTGATTGAAGAGGTGGAATCGTCAGAATGGGTCTCTCCGATTGTCTTAGCATGAAAACCTGATAAATTGTTGAGATTATGCATTGACCTCAGGGCTTTGAACGCTAGCATTCTGGTTGACTGTCATCCATTGCCAAATATCAATGAAGTTGTAAGCATGCTCGGAGGTGCCACGATCTTCTCCACCCTCGATCTATGCTCCGCATACCACCAAATAGAACTTGCCAAGGAGTCACGCCACATGACAGCTTTTATTACACCCCAAGGATTATTTCAATTCAAAACAATGCTCTTTGGGCTAGCATCTGCGGCTTCCGTCTTCTAGAGGTCAATGTGTCATCTTTTCAAGGACATGCAGTCATTTGTGAAGTGTTTTCAAGATGACATTCTTATATTTTCAGCAGATAGAAAAGTACATACTGATCATCTCAGAAGAGTGTGTGGAACCCTCAAGGAATATGGTTTGACTCTCAAAAAGAACAAGTGTAAACTATATCAAGATTCTGTTGAATATTTAGGACACACCTTGTCTAAAGAGGGGGTTGTTCCCAAAAGATCTCTCATTGATGCCATTTTGAAGGCGCCTGCTCCTGACTGTAAAGATAAACTTCTTTCTTTTTCAGGTCTATGTGAATATTACGGCAAGTTCATTATGAATTTTGCCTCCAAAATGGAACCCTTAAGAGAACTCACTAGGAAAAATGTTGAATTTGTGTGGGGGGAAAAGCAACAAAAGGCTTTTGAAAGTATCAAAGCGGAAATGGTAGCTGCTCCCATGTTAAAACCTTATTGCATGAATAAGATGTGCATACTCACTGTAGATGCGAGTCTTTATGGCTTAGGATGCGTTTTATCTCAACGTGCTGGAAAAGAGGAATGGAACGTAGCGTTCGCCTCCCGTACACTTAATCTCACGGAGAGGCGTTATGCTGTAATTGAAAGGGAATTATTAGCCTGTGTGTGGGCAGTGGAACATTTCCGCAACTATATTTGGGGTGCACGTTTCACCTTGAGAAACGATCACAAGCCCCTAGTGTCTATTTTGTCTCCTGGAGGTGGACTCAACGCTACTGCCCGCATAGCAAGATTAATGTCTCGCTTACAGGAATACAGTTTTGTAGTAGAATATGTCCCTGGAAAAATCAACGTTACTGCTGATTGTCTGTCCAGACTCCCTTGTAATGTGGATGAAATGAGAGATGATGAGGAAGTTGTTGCCAATATTTGTGAAATAGTATCTGGGAAGTTTAGTTCTATTTCCGAAACTATGTGGAGGAGTGCCATGTCTGGAGATGATGTACTTCATAAAGTCATTGATTACACCACGAAAGGTTGGCCCCCCAAAAGTGAAATATCAGCAGAATTGTTCCCCTTTTGGAAAATGTCTAGTGAACTCGTTATCGAAGGAGATCTCCTGTTCAGGCAAGGGAAATGCATTCCAACGTTTTCTCTTCGTGATCACATATTGTCTGTAGCTCACGAAAGTCACCTGGGAATGTCTTCCATGAAGAGGTTGATTAGATCTGTGTTTTGGTGGCCTGGTCTTGACAGATTTGTAGACAAGGTTGTGAGAGAATGCTCCGAGTGTGTGAACAGTGAAAAGATGTTGAAATGCGATCCTGCTCCCCTTATTCCTGTAGAATGGCCTGAGTTTCCATGGCAAAAGATCGGTTTTGATATTGCTGGTCCCTTTAATTTCTTGCCTCAAAACTGTAGATTTGCATTGGTGATGGTTGACTATCACTCCAAATGGCCCGAGTTTAAACTGGTACCGCATGCCAATTCTGAGAGTGTTGTTGTGTTTTTCAAGGAAGTTTTTGCCTGCGAAGGTTACCCAGAAGTCCTCATCACCGACAATGGTGTGCAGATGAAATCTCGTGAAATGGCGGACTTCCTTGAGTTTTTTAATATTTGTCATGTCACCACAGCTTTGTACAAACCTCAAGGTAATGGCCAGATTGAGAGATATAATAGAGTTTTGAAACAAGATATTCTGTGGGCACAGAATTTTGGGGCTCAGTGGAAAGACAGATTAAGAGAGAAGTTATGGCTGTACTGCGTAACTCCTCATTCCACTACTGAGGTTTCTCCTTTCCAGTTAATAAAAGGGAGAGAGCCTGTCTCCAAGTTGTGCCCATGGTGGTTTAAGAAAAGGAATGTTGGTAATGCTAATAGTTCTGTGATCAACAGAGAGAATGTGGCCCTTAAAGTGAAGGAAAAACAAGAAAGATGTAAACGTTATTATGATGTTCGCATGAAAGTGAAACCACCACAATTTGTTGTTGGAGATTGGGTCAAGATACGGAAACCAGGTATTTTACTTAAAGGTGAAACGAAATTTGGAAGACCCATCAAAATTGTTAAGGTCAATCGCAACAGCATTGTCACCCAACATGGAAAGGTATGGAATGTCAAGAGGGTGGCCAAATGTGTAAGTGTTCCTTCTTGAGTTTTCCTAAGGGGAGAAATGTGTTACATTACATGTATTTTCTTTATCCCTTACTTTGTCCCTTTCCCTTTATTTCCCTTGTGTACTTTCAATCCTGGCACATGCCATGCTGTTGGTACTGATTCCGCTTAGAACTGGTATCCTGTCATTCTGTTCCTGCCTTTAGACTGAACAGTACTGTGCCTCTTGGATTAAATCTTCTTTAACTCTCATCTGGATTTTTTGCCTCTTATTTAGGATTTTACACTTCCCTTTTTTGGCAGCTGTTTGGGCAATTTTTCCAGGCTCCAACCTTCCTTGACTCCCGGGCAGCCATGGACCTAGTGGTAGCATAAATCCACTCAGGCAACCTTAACAATTCCAGGTGTGACTTAGCTCCATTCCAATCCAGGTAGTGTGTTTAAGATCATTCCCTAACAAACAGTCCACAGGCATGGCAGAGCTCACAGCAACTTTCGGAAGACCTGAGACCCCCCCGCCCCACTCAAATGGAACAAGGGCCATTGGATAGTGACCTTCACGGTTGTCAGCTACTACAACCTGGTGGAATGTATTGGGTATAACTTGCACTGGGGACACCCGCTGACTCCTTACTATAGTCATACTGGCTCCTGTGCCCATCAGAGCCTCAACACTTTGCCCATTAATGGTGACCCACTACCTATACTGTATTGGAAGGCATGTGGGTTTTAGCCACCATCTCAATGTCACCTAGGGACACTAGAGTAACCTCACTGAGTTCCCCCACTTACTGGGACAAACTCCTCAACAAACACTATACTTGCCTCCCCTTGTGTCTTGCCTCCAGTGGGAAGCTGAACTCTTTTTGAGCACTTGGGATCCCCCTTGTAGTGCCCATACTCATAGCACTCATCGCACTTGGGAGTTTTGGTCTGACTCTTGTCAGGGAAACTCTTTTTCTGGTGGCCAGATTGGGAATGGGATCCTTTCTCCAGTGAACGTTTTGGTGGCCTTGAGAGAACTCCTCCTTTTTATCTCCCCCCCTTTCTTCCATTGGGAACACTGACCACCCTTTTGGGAGCCGTCCCCCCCCAATCCTTCTTGGACACTCCGGTGTTGACCTAGATGTCCGCCTACTCAGGCAGCTTCCTGGTGTCAATCAACATGCTATCAACCAGGTGCTGGCAGAGGTCTTTCAAACAAATATCAAGCGTGTTCTCCTTCAAAATAAAGTTGTACAGTCCAGTATAATCTTCTACTTTGTTGACCCCCACCCACCCCTTCAGTGCCTTGCTAGAATAATCAAGAAAGCCCAGGTCTGTGTGGGACGTTTGTGACCGCCCCTGATTTTCTGCCTATATCTTTCAGGGGTCAACCCAAATGTATTAACAAGAATGACCTTCATAGGGGTGTATTGTGTCAGGTCCTCTACCTCTAGTGTTAGAACTGTGTCCTTCTCCACCGTGGGCATGCACCTCCACAAGCTACCGCCCAGAACTCTTCAAGAACCCTGTGCACTGTTAGAGCCACCTCATAAGCGGAGAACCATTTGCCAATATTGTCTCCCACCACATAATTGGCCACCAAGTCTTTTGGTATGTGAACTGTCCCTTCTCCAGTGGACACTGCAGGTACGCTGCCACCATTGCTGCTGTAGTCCACCTGTCTGGCTTGGATGTCCAGCTCGCTAAGTTTACCCTCATGTGCCAACATTTTTTCTCCTCTATCTTTAGCTTGGCTAGTTCCAATTTGAGTTTCCTCTCCTCTTTCCTGTCCTCCATCTTCTGTGGGGACAGGTCTCTGGCAGATACACTGCGCCCTGCTGCATCCTGAGCAGCAGGGGCATCCATGTCATCTGCTGGGGCGAAATGGGACTCTCCTTGGACCCCAGACTCTGGTCTGGGTCCACCCACTCCTCATCCTCAGGCAGTGCTTCCCCTTCCTCATTGTCATCCACCTCATATTCTCCTGAGGTGACCTGCCATCTTTATATCTCCTCATAGGCCCTGAGGATCCAACAGGGTAATACAAAAAAGGGGGGGGAGGTAGAGGTAGCGGCTAGGTTTATCCTCCTTGTTTAGAATGTGTCACACAGAAAAATTTGAATACTTCGAAAGAAAACCTGCCCAAGGGGATTGATACTCGGATACAGCGAGAATCCACTGCATTCATTTACTAGAAAAAAAGCTTTTTTTCTAGGGACCCCTCACCCACCGGGGTTGCCCATTAAGTGGCATGCTTCATCATTGGGGTTCATCCCAATCCTCTACGGATTGAGGCGTGCTGCGACTCGGCGATTACGCAGGAGCACTTACTGGTTTAATATCAAAAATGAAGTGGAGGGGAGTGGAAAAAGTGAAGTTAAACATGCCTAACTAGTGGGCCACTGCTTTATTCCTGCCCCTACTTGGCAAGGTTAAAATCAGGGGTGATTACTGGAAGAAAGACCATAATGAGTCTAGTTATCTCAGTAAGGTAGGGTCAACATGTTTCGAGCCATTCCCTTATTGGCTTTTCCTCACGACTACACGGGAACCAGTCCCGTTAGTACCACTTCCTAACAGGTCCTTTTTTAAGGACATACTCGTACATACGTAATGTGCATGCACTCCAAATACATACAGTTTAAATGGATTATCCTGTATCTGAAAATAGAAAGGGAAACATTAGAAGTTGCAGACCTGTCAGCACAGCTGGCAGGTCACAAAGGTCATCCTAAACCATGTCTATAATCCACCCGTATGCTGTGGGTGTGCTATATTTGTAACCAGTGATCACTCTTTCTAGCGTGAAAAATTTCACCTCACTCTGTGGTTTGTGGAGGAAAAAACACTTGTGAGACAATGCAAGACAAAACAACACACTTAACATGTAGGAAGTGAATACTCCATAACATACTTAGGAAACGCTATACTATAGCGTCATGGTCAAAACCAGGGTCGAGGGGCCTGTAGTCAAACCTGACAAAAGTGAAAGAAAATCACCAAAGAGGAAAAATTGACTGCTGTCTGCAGTGCAAATCGAGTAAACGGCGTACGCCGTGTGTGGAACATCCCGTAGGGAATACCCCCGTCACTTACTTTGTCAAGACCACCTCAGCTCAATCAACCTACTTTCTGCCCTGGGGGCGGCATCTTAGCGTGTAGTAGCTCCGGTCCCCTTTCATCAAACTGCTCGCGTTCGGGCGACGCGCACGTGTCAGATCCGTGCATCCGCCCAATAGACTAGAACGCTTGGAGTTTCAAAAATGGCCGCCATTAATGGCAAAAGCAGAGCGCCTTTATGGAAGTATATCCAACAAATGGGTTTGATATCGGTAATGCACGCTTGTGTTACTAGCAACATAAAAAAGAGAGACATCATGGTAAAGGACCTAATTACTCGTATAAAACGGTGCAATTAATACATAATGGAACAGATGATCATAGATCATTCATAGAAAACTGATGGAAATGGGAATTGAAAAATTGCCTTAATATAGTTAAGGAGCACTAGGGTCCCATACAATCCAAGAATGAAAGTAAAAATAAAAATAATACTAAAAATAAAAATATAATTAAAAAATGGGTACACCCGGTTGCTCAGATACAACCAGCTTAAAATATGTATTATAGCTGTTCTGACTGGGAATGTCTTCTTAATTGATGTATTTTAATTGTCACATCATTTTTTCATTCTGGGCTATTAAGTGGATAGAGATCCTTCTTGGGCTCCTTAATCAGAAATTGTGGTGAGGTTAGACTCTGTTTAAGAGGCCCCATGGGATATTGTCATTCAGTCCTTTGGTATCGGTTCGAAGTTTGAATACCCAACGCTGCTCTTTTTCAAGGAGTCGTTGTTCTAAGTTCTCTACAGGTTTTATGTGTTCCAGGATCACCCATTTCAGGTCTTTGGGTGTATGTTTTTGTTCAACGAAGTGCGATGACATCTTCGTGGTGATGCGTTAGCATCAGACATTACTGCGGTGCTCGCAAATTCTAGTACTCACTGTTCGTGTGGTCATGCCCACATAGTGTAGATTTCAGGGGCATGTGATTTGAGAGTCAAGCCAAAAAAGTGGCAGGCACCTGCTTCGGTCTATTACACGGCCTGAAACCCATTCTGGGATTTTTCGACGCATCCATCTGTCAAACGATTGTCCAAGCTGCGGTGCATTCCCAATTAGACTACTGCAATGGGCTTTTACTCTGCGTAAACAAGGCCGTAACCAAAAGACTCCAAAGGGCACAGAATGCGGCTGCAGGCACTCTTTTTGGCCTACCAAAGCATTACCATGCCTCCAATCTTGTTCGCCGGCTCCACTGGCTGCCGATAGAACAGAGAGTCCAGTTTAAGACTCTCTGCACCACGCATAAGATCCTGCATGGCCAAGGCCCCCAAATTCTGCAAGGGCTATGCTCATCGTACGTTCCGACTCGTGCCCTGCGCTCCACTGATCTGCATTTAGCCTGTACCCCCCGAGTGCGCAGGCTTAGAGCAGGGGGGGTGCTCTTTCAGGGCCATGGCACCCGCCCTATGGAATTCTGCCCCTCTTGCTGCTCGGGGCACATAAGACCACTGGGCATTTAGGAAATTGATTAAAACCTGGCTTTTTTCTAACCTCTAGTTAACTCCTTCCCGATAGCCACCTGTCCGTCTTAGCGCTGGGACGCCCCGCTGCTGGGGCTGCCATGCGCTTTATAAGTATGCCTAACATAACATAACATAACATATACCACTCCTGTTGTGTTGCAATTAGTTAGTTTTCGCAGTTCCCAACTCATTCCATTGTTGAAGGACACTTTTTGGGTAATAGACAAGAGGTTGCAGACACTGCAGTTCCCACAGGGATAGTGGCCTGTTAGTGGAGCGCCCAACGTAGTTTGTTTCTCTGATTTCTTTTGGTTTTGGGCAGGTGTGAACGAGTATGTCCCTCAGGCTCTTCTCTCTTCTGTGGGAAAACATAGGTTTTGGGATGTCGAGTTGTCCACTGTTGAGGATACGCCAATGCTTGTTGATAATTTTAGTAACTCTATCAGAGGCTACGTTGAAGGTAGTGATGCAATTGGGTCTTTTGTCTTCCTCTTTGTTATGTTGTGGACGTGCTTCCAAAAGGGAGTCTCTGTGGTTGTTACTTGCACGTTTTTTTGCTTGTGACACAATCTGTTATGGGTAGTTTCTTGCTATTAGTTTGTCGGACAATTTCGCAGCCTGTGTTCTAAAGTCATCCATTTTGGTGTAGTTTCTCCTTATTCTAAGAAATTGTCCAAACAGGAGATTTTCTTTCAAGTGCCTGGGATGAAAACTGTCATACAGCAATAAACAAGTCTTTGCTGTAGGTTTTTCATGAGTAGTTGTCTTGAGGATCCCTTCTGCTGTGATAATGTTCAGATCCAGGAATACTAATTTGCATCTGCTCATAGTGTGGGTTAACTTCAGAAAAATGTCTTGAGTATTGAGCCATGCAACAAATTCTTCAGCTGTTGACTCCTCACCCTCCCAGATCAACAAGACGTCATCAATATACCGTTTTCATTGTTTGATGTGTTGGAGGAATGGGTTGGTGTCTGCTAGAATTTTGTGGGATTCCAAATGATGTACATACAACCCTGCCACACTCGGGGCAAAGGTGCTTCCCATGGTAGTCGTGTTGTTGCCGGAATAGCTTGTCCTCGAAACAAAAGAAGTTTTCTGTCAAAGCCAGTTTACAGCATTCTAAAACCAGGTGTCTTGGTGTATGATAGGTCCAATTTTCTTCAAAAAGAACTTCTTCGCTGATGTCCAAAGTTTCTTTGTGTGGGAGGCTTGTATATAGGCTCTCCACATCCAATGCGATGAGAATGCTGGTATCTGAATTAAAATGCAGGTCCTGGAGGAGGCATAGGTCTGCCTTAGTGTCTCGTAGATATGTATTTGTGCCCTGAATAAGGGGTCGTAGGAAGGCATCTGCGAATTTTGAAAGTAGGTCCAACACCGAACCGATGCCTGATACAATCGGTCGACCTGGAGGGTTTTCCAATGATTTGTGGATCTTGGGGATTGTTTAAAAATATGGGATTATCGGGTTGGTGTTAATCAGGAAATCTCCTTCCTTTTTGGTAATCCAGTCATGTGAAACTGTGACTTCCATCATACTGGTTATCTGTACTCTTATGCGCTCTGTGGGGGTTGTCTCTGATCCACTTGTAATTTCTCTCATCATCCAAGAGTCTCAAACCTTCCCTGCGATATGCTTCTGTAGTTTGTAGGACAATTGCACCCCCTTTGTCCGCTGGTTTTATCACTATACTGGTGTAATTTGCCAATTGTTGGATGGCAATTTGTTCTACCTTGGTGGTATTATGGAAGGTTTTTATTGTTCTGGGATCAGTTTCCCCTATGTCCTTTAGGACTGCCTTCTCGAAGGCTAGGAGTTCCACCGGTAACGTTGAAGATGGTGATGTGAAGGTGGATTTCGGATGTAATCCTGTGTCGCTGCTGCTGGCATCGAAGGTTGGTTTTCCAGCGAAGAAGATTTGTAGTTTGATTTTACGGATGAACTCATTGATCTCACAGATCAACTTAAATTTGTCCAGGCTGGCTGTAGGTACGAATCCTAGACTTTTCTCCAAATCTTTGAGGTGGGTAGGTGATAAGATCTTGTCCGTCAAATTGACAAATAAACTGGTCGGTTGCTCGTTCCTGGGTTGTCGATTGGGTCCATGCTCCACATTGTCATCCTCGTCTGTTCTGTTCCACTGCTGTCGGCAGTGCAAATCGAGTAAAACGGTGCACGCCGTGTGGAGAACATCCCGTAGGGAATACCCCCGTCACTTACTGCCGACAGCAGTCAATTTTTCCTCATTGGTGATTTCTTTCTCTTCTGTCAGGGTTTGACTACAGGCCCTTCGACCCTGGTTTTGACCATGACACTATAGTATAGCGTTTACTAAGTATGCTATGGAGTATTTACTTCCTACATGTTAAGTGTGTTGTTTTGTCTTGTATTGTCTCACAAGTGTTTTTTTCTCCACAAACCACAGAGTGTGGCGACATTTTTCATGCTAGAAAGAGTGATCACTGGTTACAATTACTGCACACCAACAGCATACGGGTGGATTATAGACATGGTTTAGGATGACCTTTGTGATCTGCCAGCTATGCTGACAGGTCTGTAACTTCTAATGTTTTTCCTTTCTATTTTCAGATACAGGATAATCCATTTAAACCGTATGCATTTGGAGTGCATGCACATTACGTAGGTACGAGTATGTCCTTATAAAAGGACCTGTTAGGAGTGGTACTAACGGGACTGGTTCCAGTGTAGTCCTGAGGAAGAGCCAATAGGGGAACGGCTCAAAACATGTTGACCCTACATTGCTGAGATAACTAGACTCATTATGGTCTTTTTTCCAGTAATCACCCCTGATTTTAACCTTGCCAATTAGGGGCAGGAATAAAGTAGTGGCCCACTAGTTAGGCATTTTTAACTTCACTTTTTCTACTCCCCTCTACTTCATTTTTGATATTAAACCAGTAAGTGCTCCTGCGTAATCGCCGAGTTTGTGCAGTGCCATACAGTGACTTGGGGTACACTACTACTTCATATCTAACACCACTATGAGTTTTTTCAATGTTTCCTTAGTTTTATAATTGGCTTATTTCCCCCTTTTCCAATTTTAAGTGCCCTAAATATTTACTTTCTGTACCAAGAATGCCTGCAATTTTGATATCCTCAGCAGGCCTGAGCAGCTGAAGCTTTACACTCAGAGGGGGCTGAAGGCAGACATGAAGGCTACCATGTTGGATCCTCACCGCTGATCACCAATGTTAGAAATTTGGTTTCCGGTTGGCAGAGGTATGCACCCTGTTCAAGCAGGAACCACAATCCTAGTCAGTTAAGTCAGATACACACCATAAATTAACTGTGATCACCCCCTGGTAGCGTGGCACAGAACAGACACGCTTAACTTAAGAGCCAATGTATAAAGCATTTGTGTAACACTTCGAACAGTAACACAGTGAAAACACCACAAGAAGAGTCCACACCAGGTTAGAAAAATAGATTATATTTTTTATAAACAAAACAAGACCAAAGCGACAAAAATCCAATATATATAACCCGAGCTATGAAATTGTAAAGGTTAAATGAAATTGTAGTGCTTAAAAGCTTAAGGCACCACCCGTGGCTATCTGATTGCGCTAGACTGGGGTAAATCCAAACGTTCAGGCATACTGCGATAGAGTGCAGGTTGGATACAGGGACCAGCCTTGGCCTCCTGCAAAGTACCTTAGATGCATCATCGACAGAGTTGAGATGCGGGAAGCAAGGAGGCGATGTGTTGTCATCTAACCGCTGGGTTGACGGAGATGCATCAGCAACAAGCCACGAAAAGTCGGAGATGCGTCGGAAACTGAACATGATCTGCCACGCAGTCGGCGAAGCG
Source organism: Calotriton arnoldi (assembly GCA_963921515.1). Taxonomy (NCBI): domain Eukaryota; kingdom Metazoa; phylum Chordata; class Amphibia; order Caudata; family Salamandridae; genus Calotriton; species Calotriton arnoldi. The sequence continues at coordinate 302,588 of CAWUFW010008963.1, read as the reverse complement.
ATGTCCACAGTCTAAGCAGCAGCGGCGATGCCAACTTCGATCGGCGCAACGCCATCAATGCGTGGATTCTGGCAGTTGCAGCACTTTTACCCACTTCCAAGGTCCCAGAACTGGAATGGCACCACTTGGCAGGGCAAGACTTGCAGCAAGCAAAGTCCAGGTTCTGTTGCAGGTTGATGTCCCTGAGATTCAGAACAGGGGGCAAGCCAGCATGCCTTTGGAGTCACTCTGGGTTCAAGTGAGATGCGTCCAGTCCTTCCACAGCAGGGCAGAGGGTAGCAGGCAGCAGGGCAATGCAGCAGAAAAGCAGATCTTCAAGAGCAGCAGTCCTGCTGAGTGGCAGTCCTTGAAGCAGCACAGCAGTCCTACCTCCTGAACTTCACTAGTCCAGTAGTGTACAGAAGGGGTAGGGTCAGAAGTCTAATTCTTATACCCAGTGGTGCCTTTGAAGTGGGGGAGACTTCAAAGAGGGGCTTTGAAGTGCACAGAGATCCTTCCTCACCAGCCCTGGCTCCAGACTCACTCCAGGGACGTATGCAGCCCTTCGTGTGGGGACAGGACACAGCCTACTCTGGTGTAGGTGTCAGCCCCTGCCTCCCATCCTGCCCAAGATGACCCATCAGGATGTGTATGGACACTCAGTCACACCTAAGCCCCCTTTGGGTGTGGCTGTCTAGAGGAAATGCAAAAAGTCCAGCTGTCACCACCCCAGGCATGTAATGGAGACAGGCTGTAGGCACACAGGGTTAAGAGCAGAAAAATGTGATCTTTCTAAAAGTCGCATTTTTAAAAGGATAATGATAAATTCGACTTTACAAGTAAAGAGAATTTATTACCATTCCAGTGATATGAAACATGACAGATCTACTCCTTCTCAATCATGAATTACAGCTTACAAAGTGTAATAATGAATTCCCAATGTTACAGTTTGAGAGGGTTAGGCCTCACAGTAGTGAAACACGAGTTTGGATGTCCTTTACTACCAGGACATGGAAAACCTAAAAGTACATATCCTACCTTTTCTTTACACAGCACCATCCCCTATGGGCTGCCTAGGGCCTACCTTAGGGATGGCTTATGTGTAATAAAAGGGAAGTTTAAGGTCTGGTAATGGGTTTTAAATGCCAAGTCGACATGGCAGTGTAAACTGCACACACAGTCTCTGCAGTGGCAGGCCTGAGACATGTTTAAAGCGCTACTTGTGTGGGAGGCACAGTCAGTGCTGCAGGCCCACTAATAACATTTAATTTACAGGCCATGGGCACATGAAGTGCACTCTACTAGGGACTTATAGGTAAATTAAATATGCCAATTGTGGATATGTCAATCAAACCATGTTCAGGGAAGCGAGCACATGCACTTTAGCACTGGTTGGCAGTGATAATGTCCTAAGGCCAACAAAAAGAATTCTGCAAAATTGGAGGCAAGCAGGAAAAAAGTTTGGGGGAAAACCACCCTTGGGCTGACAGGTCTAACAGTTAGTCTGGTCTGTTCCAGTAGCAATTTATTTCAAACTTTTTTATCTGTACTACCCAATGGTTTGAATATATAATTTTTACAGTGGGTATTTTGAGTCTGATTTTAGTGCTAGTTATAATATGTTATCTGATTTTATTCTTGGCCTTGAAGTCCAACTTGCTTTTCTGCGCAAAGGGTATCAAATCATTTTAGGCGGTCCAGCTGCTCCGTTGAGACCACCACCATCTCCAACAACTGGAAACACGCAGAGATCAACCCTCTGATGAAGAAACCGTCAGCCGACCCGACAGACCTGAAAAACTTCAGACCCATCTCCCTGCTCCCCTTCCCAGCCAAGGTCATCAAGACGGCCAACAACGCCCAACTCTCCGAGTTCATCGAATCCAACCACACCCTGGACTTCTCTCAATCTGGATTCCGAAGCAACCACTGCACCAAGACCGCCCTCCTCTCCACCACCGACGACATCCACTCCATCCTCGACTGGGGAGAAACAGCAGTCCTCATCCTCTTCAACCTCTCAGCCACCTTCAATACCATCTCTCACCGCACCCTAATCACGCAACTCCATGACGCTGGCATACACGACAAAACCTTGGACTGGATCCGCTCCTTCCTCACTGGTAGAACACAACGAGTCAGACTTCCCGACTTCCCCCATTCCTCTCGGAACTTACAGAGATCAGCTGTGGAGTGCCTCAGGGCTCCTCCCTGAGCCCCACGCTGTTCAACATCTATATGGCCATGCTCGCAGCCATTGTCAGAAGCCACAGACTCAACTTTGTGTCCTACGTCGATGACCCCCAGCTGATTCTCTCCCGCACCAACGACCCCACCACCGCCAGAAACAACTTTCACAAAGGGATGAAGGCTGTCGCCATCTGGATGAGAGACAGCTGTCTCAAGCTCAACTCTGACAAGACCGAAGTCCTCATCCTGGGGCCCAACACCTCAGCTTGGGATGACTCCTGGTGGCCAGCCGACCTAGGAACCCCCATACCCCCTGCCCCCACTGACCATGCACGAAACCTCGGCATCATACTGGACTCCTCGTTTACCATGAACCACCAGAACAACGCTGTCACCTCATCATGCTTCCACACTCTTCACCTGCTTCGGAAAACCTTCAGATGGATCCCCACTGAGGCCAGGAAGACGGTCACTCATGCACTCTTCAGCAGCAGACTTGACTACGACAACAAACTCTACGCAGGCACCACCCAGAAACTCCTCAGAAAACTTTAGAACGTGTAGCATGCCGCAGCAAGATTGGTCTTCAACCTCCCCCACCGCAGCCACATCTTTGAACACCTACAAGAACTCCACTAGCTCCCAGTCACCTTCAAGCTCCTTGCACATGCCTACAAAGCCTTCCAGGACATCAGACCTGCATACCTGACCCACCGCCTCTCATTCCACACACCCACCAGACACCTCCGCTCTGCCCAACTGGCCCTGGACACTGTCCCTCGGATACGCAAGACCAGGACTGGAGGAAGATCCTTCTCCTACCTCGCCGCCAAATCCTGAAATGCCATGCATTGTCACCTCAGGCTCTCCCCATCTCTGACGTAATTCAGGAATGATCTCAAGACCTAGCTCTTCGAATGAACCACAGCACCCAGTCAGACCTGCAACCCCCCTCCCTAGTGCTTTGAGACCCTCACAGATGAGTAGCTGTGATTAACAAACATGATTGATTGATTTCAATGCCAAACTTGGGTTAACACTGGAGGAAAATGAATGCACAATGTTTGATTGTATTAATATAGGTCCTGATAGCCAGACTGGGGATCAGAGGGACCATGCTCTCCTCCAACTTATCAAATCGTTTGACTCTACCAATGTTAGTGAACTTTAGTGATCCGTCCTACTCAGCTAAGGCTAATTTTGGAAGGGGAGAGTGTTGTTCTGTTACTGACTATATATTTGCCACTCTTGGGGCCAGATGTACGAAGCATGCATTTTGCGACTCACAAATTGCGTCGCTTTGGAACTCACAATTTGCGAGTCGCAAAATGCAATGTACAACAGTGTCTCAGACACTGTTTGCGATTTCCAATGGGGTCGCAAATTGTATGCCTCATCAATATTCATGAGGCAAGCGCAATTTGCGACCCCATTGGGAATGGCTAGCACTCACAGGGATGGTGGCCTGCTGGGGTCAGCAGACCTCCATGTCTGTGACTGCTTTTTCAATAAAGCAGTTTTTTTTAAAATGCAGCCCGTTTTCCTTAAAGGAAAACGGGATGCATTTAAAAAATAAAAATGAAACTTTTCAGTTTCATTATTTAAGGGCAGGCAGTGGTCCCTAGGACCACTGCCTGCTCTTAAAAAATATTTATGCATGCATTCCCAAAGGGGAAGGGGTCTCCTGGGGACCCCTTCACTTTTGCGAGTGCCTTACCACCCTTCTGAGAAGGGTGGTAAACTGCGAGTGTTTTGCGACCGCAATTCTTACATGGGTTATAAACTCGCTATTAGGAAGGGACGCCCTTGGCACGCCCCTTCCTAATAGCGAGTCGCTAACCCTATTTTGCGAGTCGCTAATTGATTAGCGACTTGCAAAATAGGGTTAGTAAATTGGGCTGACCTATTTTGCGGTCGCAAAGGGGCTGAAATCCCCTTTGCGACCGCAAAAAACGGTCATACATCTGGCCCTTGATCTGTTGGCTAGGTTTTCTAGGGAGGCCATTGTTGGATGCCTATATGGTGGCCATAATCCCTTAAGTCTTGGCATATGCATCTCTAGGAGGGGGAGATGCAACAAGAGTGTGACCACACAATCCTTAATAGTTAAGACCCAAGGCCTTCGTTTGTCATGGAGAAATGCTGACCCGAAAACCCTTTTGTCAAAACTCTCTTTGCACCATCTCCCTTTGGTGTCTAATTGCCTTACTAATTGGGCTGTGGTTAATCAATTGGTCCAGCTGAGTTCAGCTGTGAGTAATATACTCATGAAACCCAGTAGATCGGGGTGCGCAAGGTTGAATGGTTTGACCAACCCTGTAGGAAGGCCTCAGTGAATTTGCATGAGGCACTGAAGTAAATACCCAGGGATATGATGTCTGCAAAATTCAACAATGCAGAGTGGAGTATAAGGCAGCCCAACGCAACAGGGCTAAAGAATTACAAAACTAATCCTGGGGGAAGGTTATGCATGTAGGATGAAAGACACCAGGGCTTTTTTGAGCTGTGGCTTATAACATTAAAACTGTGAGGGCAAAACCTAATGCTGGTATTACTAACATCAGCCTGGAGGTTTGGGTTAATCATTTTAAAGAAGTTTATGGGTCTAATATCCCCAACCAGCATGATGAGGAGGAGGTGGCTTTTCCTTTAGCCCAGGAAGTCACCCTTGATGAAGTTACGGAGGCATTTAGCAAGAGTATATCAAACAAGGCCCTAGGGCTGGATGGGCTGCCCATGGATTTGTATTCATCCCTTCCGGAACTGTGGGCACCCCTGCTGTGTAATTGTTTTAATGCTATCACTGAATCAGGACTCCCACAGTCATGGCACAATGCCGTCATTGTGCTGATTTTTAAAAAGTTAACCCTGATCCACCAGGGAGTTATCGGCCGATATCCCTGTTGGATTCAGCAGTGGAGCTGGTGGGGAGCGTTGCCATGGAGCATCTTTTAGTTTGGGTAAGGGAGTCGGATATGCTGTCGGAGGTGCAGTGTGGGTTTTGTGAGGGGCTCGGCATGGTGGAGCAATGCCTGAATTTGCATGTGCTGATTAGCAAATATACTGTTGTAAAGCAGGGCTCCATCTGCCTGGCCTTCCTGGACCTCTCCTGCACAAGTTTGTCACTTTTATGGGCTCACTTGACCTTGTCTCCAGCTGAACCAAAATTTTTATTATGGCTTGTAATCTTAGGCACTATAGGATGTGAGGGATATCTTTACAAGGTCACGTTGTCCCTCTGACCCAGGACTTTACGTATTTGGGGCAATTGGGGACCCTGTACTGTCAAAGTGCACCAGAAATTTGTAAGCTCGGTACGGTACATTTTTAATTTAGCCACCCGCATTGAGAAAACAACAGTGGCTCCTTTATTAGTGGCATACAGAAGAAAGTGTCTCGCAATCCTCACCTATGGGTCGGGTATCTAGGGATACTCTAATACTAACTCTCTCTAGGGCGAACCAAACAGTGTGCTCAGGTAGCTCCTGGGCATTCCTCCTGCATGCTCATCCTTTATTATGCACCAGAAGCTTGGGGTGGATTATGCGGATGATGTCATAAAATTGGCCCACTGGTTTTGTGGTGCTTGATTTGGGAGAACCCAAATATCACATTTAATAGAGTAATTATCAATGATTGTCTTTTATGTGAGAGAGGTTTGAAAATCCTTTGGCCTAACTACATTAAGACTGAATTGAATAATCTGGAGAGGCCGACCTTTTTCACTAACCCCACTGCCATGACTAAATATGGTATGGTCTGGGTGAAAAACACTTTTAAGTGCTGTCTTAGGGAGGAACTTGAACTTACAGAAACTACTGTAAGGGAGTACGTTATGCTCCATAGTTCATCAGCCTTGGAGAAGTATTTAGAGTGGACTGATAGTACTTGGCACAGAATGTTACTAACCCAATTCAGGTTAGGTTTTGTGAGATGGCATCTTAGTTTCCCACTTGGTCAATTTGATCCAACTAAAATATTAATATGCCCATGTGATGAATCCTCCACAAAGAGCCTGCTGCATTTTACCTTTTTTGTCAATTTTAGTCTGATTTTACTAAAAGGTTTTTAATTCCAATGATTAGGGAGCAGGGAATCAGAAGCTCCGGTGCAGCACTGGTTTATTTGCAACAACTTGAATACCCATCTAACTGTGTAAACATCTGTTCTTTTTTCAAATGTGCCATCAACGGAAGGAAAACAATGTTGTTCTAACTGGGGGGGACTTTTCTGTTGAGTGGGCCCTAGTATTTTAATATCTTACGGACTTTTAGTGGCCGTTGTTTATGTATGAAACTATGGGGCATATTTACAAGCCCCTATCGCCACAGGAACATCACATTTTGCGAATTTCCTGTGCCGACAATCCCTTTGCCTTACTTACAAGGCAGCGTTAATCTACTTAATGTGGCTTAATGCCGCCTTGTTAATAAGGCCCCCTTTCACGCTACACTTAGAGTGAAAGCGGTGGGCAATGGGTGTTGCGGTGGGCGTTCCACCGCAACACGCATTGATTTTGACGCTGTCCCCTATTTACAAGGGTGGCGTAAATCGGAGGCAGCGACACAATCAAGACCAAGGAAAACCTCAATAGGCTTTTTATATTTTGTTTGTTTTTGAGCCAGTGTTATGCGTTTTTTTGATGTTATATATATTTCTTTGGCACCATTGAACCAGTACCTGTACACTATATTTGGATGGAGAGAAAGTTTCCTAATCCTTGGGGCACTGCTGCGGAACTGCTGTGTTGCTAGGTATTTAATGAGACCAATAGGTCGTAAACCTGGAAAGATGAAAAAGGTGACCAAAGAAGTCCTACAGGAAGCTGGGAAGTCCTCAAAGAAAGATGATGGCAGTGGCGATGCACACACTCCTTGCGGGAACACCAAAGACCAAGCCCACAATCTTACAGACTATCAACCGATGTTTGGATTTGTCCTTATTTACTCATCTAGGGGGCATATTCTCAAGGAGCTATCGCCGAGTTATCAGCACTTTAACGCATCCAAAGTCGCGCTAAATTTATCGCCCCATTCACAAGCTGGTGCTAACAGCCCATAACACCAGTTTTCCTGCGAAAGCAGTCGCAAAAAACATCGCCACAGATGACCCCGGCAGCTAACGCTAATGAGATGCAGAGTAGGCGTTCCCGAGCAAAAAGCTGCGACAACACCACAACGCAACATTCTCAACGACCAGCCACATCGGCGATAGGAACACAAAACAGGCGATACGGCGCGTTACCAGCAGGAAATTAACACCTGCTCTGACCTGGTGCAAAGTCGGACGTCAACCTGCACAAGAAAAGGGAGCCCAGCCCACAGCCACACCTGAAGAACAACAGATGCCATGGAGCCACTCACCATGCACCCTGGAGCCCCGAGAGGGCAACGACCCCCACTGCCACCACCCCCAGGACCGCCACCCCCCACCCCCCCCCAGACCACCACAGAGGCAGCGCAGACAAAGACAGCGGACCTTCAGGAAATGCACGAGCCCCACAGACCTAACACCAGACAATGCCAATGCCCACTACAGGCCCAAAAGGACAACCATCCTCCGCATCCTGAACATCATTGCCCATAGGCTGACGGTACCAACACAGCGGACAACCAACATCCCTCCGCAGACAAAGCTGCTGGCTGTGCTGCACCTGTTGGCCTCTGGTATCCTCCCAAACAACAACCGCCCGAGTCGGAGGAGTCTCACAGCCAGCCCCATCCAAGTTCCTCACACCTGTCCCGGATGCCCTCACCAGCTAGGGACCCCAGCACCCATACGTCCCCCACAATGCGCAGGAACAGCTGGAGACCAAGCACTATACACTTGTCCCACTTGTGCCCCCTGCCAACACCGCACACAATACCCCAATAGAAAGCACACGCATCCCATCAACGTGCAGGCAATAGAGGACCACAGGGGACTCCTCACCAATGTCATGGCCAACTACCCAGGCAGTGTGCATGATCCCTTCATCTTCCGACAGTCCAACATCAACCAGCGCTTCCAGGATGGCACCCATGGGAATGCACTGCCCGTTGGCACACACCTCAACCCCACAATCATGCAACTCACAACTCTGGCACTGCATACGTCACACAAAATCACATACAACATGCCAAACAACATGCTCCCCCACCAGACACGACAGCACAACTTACTGTGGCAACCTTGGTCAGCCATGTACATGAGCCATTGACGGCATGGCACCTCAGCCACACAATACCGGAATGTGGGGAGAGGTGGGAACCAGGCATGTGCGAAGGAGGCAAGTGACCCATGAATGAGTATGTACACAATGCCAAGTGTGGTGGAGATGTGCTGGACAGACTGCAGTATGCAGACCACAGACACAGGCATGTCTACATGCACTGCTGGTGTTTGGAGTGTCGTGGACAGTGGACGCAACCATGTCACCCCAGCCAGTGGGGAAGATCACGGAAATGTAGCTTGTGACGTCCCCCCGTAAGCGTGTGTGGAGTGGGCTGCCCCAGCGTACGCCAGGCCAGTGCAGGGGTGTGAATAAAAAGCACGTAGCACTGGGCGTGGTTCTCTTCCGGAATGCCCAACGCGTCTGCCAGGGCGGTGCCTCCCACCCCGCCACGAGGCCGACACCGTTGCCGTGAGCGGTGTGGCCTGCGATCCAGTGCGCCTGCTGCACCCCGGGCCGCTGGTCCCCGGACCCGTCATGCCCGCCCCCGCGCAGCCAGGCCTCACTGCTCACCTGCCGACACCGGCGTGTGTCAAAGAGGGCCCACCACGTGCCGGCGCAAGCTCCAAGCCCGAGGCCCGCGACCTTCGCAGCCTCCTCAGACCATCAGGGCCTCCGCGACACAGGCCCGCTTTATTCCTTTTTCGTTGACGTACTCCACCGCTGCCTCGGGCCTACACTACGCTCAAGTAGGTCACACATTTGGAACTGAGTCTTGATTATGCTATGGCAGAGTACACACTTTATGGCTGAGTTTATATCACTATACTCCCTTCGATGTGGTGACACAAAGTATGTGCATGGCATCCCAACCACACGTGTCTGTGGGCCCTTGATGACTACGCCTTCGGACTACACTGCGGTCCTGCAGGCCCCACACAATCCATGCCAGTCCGTACCAGGAAGGACACGGCATCGTCGCTGGCCAAACACCCGCTCAGCTCTGTCGCTACTGCCTCGGTCAACCACGAGTCATCCCCACATGCCATTTCAACGCCGTGTGTCAGTGTTCCAGGAGGAGCTTGCTGAACAGCGGTTGGCCCGCGCTGGCCGCTGCCTCCGGACTACACATCGGTCGAGTAGGGCACACATTGGGAACTCAGTCATGATTCATTTATGGCAGACCTGATATCATTGTACTGGCCTCGTCGCAGACTGCATCCCCTTTCAGCTCCGGTGCCACTAAGTCTGTTCCCCGACAACCATGGACACTTTCTTCTTGAGATTTGTTGGCGACTGAGTCCATGGACTGGGGGTTGTCTTCATCATCATGTCGGTGATACTGACTATGTGGCCAAAATGAGGCTGTAGCATTCCACTCCTCCATTTGCCGCTTCTGGCCGGCTCCTGCCCTCTGCATCATGCCCTGGAGGACACCTTCCACTGTCCCCCGCAAACCTCCGCTACATTCACCTTCGACATCGACGAGGACCCGCTCACCTCGCGTGGCCCTATCTCACTGCACCGCAAGTCACCATCCCGTGGCGGTGTGCCTGTGCCGGCCGCAGTGCATCCGGGGCCACTAACTCTGTGCAGCTCAAACCATGGCCCCAGTCTGATGGCATGTTGGATGGCCTCTGGGTCGATGGTCTGGGGGTCATCAACGCCATGTGTCTGTGGCCCTGCGCTGTCCGCTGCCTCCGGCCTCAACTGCGGTCCACCTTGGCTCACACATTAAATCGAGTCCTGACCTGCCCGGACACGCATCACCGCAGGATGCACACGCCACCACCGCCAGGACCGACTCCAAACGACAAGTGCCAGAGTCGGAAGTGTCTTACTGCCAGACTGTCAGAGTTGCTCACACCTGTCGTGGGGGCCATCATCAGCTTGATACCCTGCTCAGCTCTTCAGGTGCCACTAACTCAGTACACCACAAATCAAGGAACATTCTGCTTGCATGTTGGGTGAACACTGTACTCCCTCCGGCTACCACCATGATGCTTCACAGTTGTTTCTGTTGTGCTGGTGTTTTATGTTTCTGCTTCAATTGTGATCACTGTTCAAGTTGTTGCCAGCACCAACGACTCCATGAAGGCTGGCTTACACTCACCCCACACACATCCAGCACACGCGTCACTGTACATGTGACCATGCCAATAAAGGTGTCGAGCGCACGTGCCCGTGGCCAGTTCAACAAACTATCTGTGTGTGTCCGTGTGCTCATGATGTATGCATTTGTGCCCCGGGCACTACAACATTACATTGTGCCATGTACAGAGGACGCAGCCATGTCACCGCAGGCAGCGGGTGGGACATTGCACATGTAGCTTTGTCGTCCCCCACTCAATACGTAAAAGGAGTGAACTGGGCCGGCGTACGCCAGTCCGGCGTGGGGGTATGGATGATCATCCCGTGGCTCTGGGTGTGGTTCAGTACTGAAAATGTGCAAAGGCATGTGCCTCTGTCGCAGTGTGGGCTCCATTGGGGAGTGTTGGTGGGCCCTGATGGGACTTAGACACCCACGTATGTGATCTGGTTCGGCTTCCATGAGGTAGTAGCCCACCCGCACATGTTCGGCCACCCCCTTCTGGCAGTCTGACACCTGGCCTTGGAATGCGATGCGTGCTTGGGTGGGCTGCTGGGAGCCAGCCGGGGTGGTGGGTGCGTCCAGCTGCGTTGTCTCTGCAGGGGGTGGGGTGTCCTCAATGCAGCGGTGCTGCCCTGCTCCTGGAGGTCGATTGCCTTAGATGTCCATGGACTGTTGTGGGGCGTAGGTGTCGGAAGTGTGGTGGTCCTCTTCAGCATCACTGTAGAGTTGTCTGGTCTGCTCTGCTGGGGGTGTTGTTTGTCCCTCTGCAATGTGGGGGGAGATGCTTGTTGACATTGTGTTGGCATGTATGTTGCCGCATTGTTCAACTTTACATACAGACTGCATGACAATGTACATTGTGACTGTTTGGGAGGGGCGGACTATTTGATGCGGGACAGTGGACATTTGGACTACATGACGTAGGTGAGGTTGTACACGTACATTTGCATCTCACAGTTTCCTGCTATGTCAGATGTGATTGGCCATTTTCTACGCACAGGCTGACCCAGTTGTGTCCTCTGTTCTGCAGTGTAGGTGTTGGGCTGTGTACCACATTGTCGTCCATGTGGGTGTGCTGTAATTGCTATGTGTGTGTGCTGCTTTGTGTGGGAGTCGCACCTGAAGCTGTTATTTTGCTACCCCTTATGCCTTGGAGGCGGTGTGCCTTTGGCTTTTGTGCTTTTGAGGTGCTGTGATGTTGGCGATTTGGGTCATTTGTGCTCTTGGACGTTTTTTGTACTCTTGTGCATTGTTTATCTGCAGATGTGTTGTTGACGTCAGTGGATGTTTGTGCAGGTGGATGTGTCAGAGTGTGACCTGCTCCTTTCCAGATGTGGTCCACACTCAGCCACCTCAGTCTCGTGGCGTACACAGTGTCATGGTGATTGTACTTCAGCCATGCTGCTGGTCATGTGGTGTCACTTGCTTTGTCATTGTGGCTCTCACATATGCATCTTTGCAGTGTTTCGCACGGGTGCATGTGTGTGTTGTGTAATTGGTGATGTGTGGGGTGGGACCCCTTTGGGCACATGGTGAACGGGGGCCTACTTGATGTTTGTATGTGTGCTGCAGTGTGCCACGGGGATCAGGCAAAAAGAACAATTGATGGACAGAATGCAGAACAATGTCATACATTCACCCCAGTACAGAGATCTGGGCCTAAATCCATCGTTTTTTTGCTCACCATGCCATTCCAGTTTGGACACAGCCATATGCAAATCAGTCTTGACCCTGTGCCCATTGGGAACAGTCCAGCCTGAACTGCCAGGCCAGGTCCTCCCTGAACTGGTAACAAGCATCCTAGGACAGGTTTTGGGCTTTCAGCCCTCATCAGCCAGGATAGCTTGACTCCAGTGGCATGGAGAGCACGGGACCCACATCTGGGCATACCCGTCCCACTCGGGGTGACAAACGCAAAAAGAACAATTGATGGACAGAATGCAGAACAATGTCATACATTCACCCCAGTGCAGAGATCTGGGCCTAAATCCATCGTTTTTTTGCTCACCATGCCATTCCAGTTTGGACACAGCCATATGCAAATCAGTCTTGACCCTGTGCCCATTGGGAACAGTCCAGCCCGAACTGCCAGGCCAGGTCCTCCCTGAACTGGAAACAAGCATCCTAGGACCGGCTTCGGGCTTTCAGCCCTCGTCAGCCAGGATAGCTTGACTCCAGTGGCATGGAGAGCACGGGACCCATGTCTGGGCATACCAGTCCCACTCGGGGTAACAAACGCAAAAAGAACAATTGATGGACAGAATGCAGAACTATGTCATACATTCACCCTAGTACAGAGATCTGGGCCTATATCCATCGTTTTTTTGCTCACCATGCCATTCCAGTTTGGACACAGCCATATGAAAATCAGTCTTGACCCTGTGCCCGTTGGGAACAGTCCAGCCCGAACTGCCAGGCCAGGTCCTCCCTGAACTGGAAACAAGCATCCTAGGACCGGTTTCGGGCTTTCAGCCCTCATCAGCCAGGATAGCTTGACTCCAGTGGCATGGAGAGCACAGGACCCACGTCTGGGCATACCCGTCCCACTCGGGGTGACAAATGCAAAAAGAACAATTGATGGACAGAATGCAGAACAATGTCATACATTCACCCCAGTACAGAGATCTGGGCCTAAATCCATCGTTTTTTTGCTCACCATGCCATTCCAGTTTGGACACAGCCATATGCAAATCAGTCTTGACCCTGGGCCCATTGGGAACAGTCCAGCCCGAACTGCCCGGCCAGGTCCTCCCTGAACTGGAAACAAGCATCCTAGGACCGGTTTCGGGCTTTCAGCCCTCATCAGCCAGGATAGCTTGACTCCAGTGGCATGGAGAGCACGGGACCCACGTCTGGGCATACCCGTCCCACTCGGGGTGACAAACGCAAAAAGAACAATTGATGGACAGAATACGAACAATGTCATACATTCACCCCAGTACAGAGATCTGGGCCTAAATCCATCGTTTTTTGCTCACCATGCCATTCCAGTTTGGACACAGCCATATGCAAATCAGTCTTGACCCTGTGCCCATTGGGAACAGTCCAGCCCGAACTGCCAGGCCAGGTCCTCCCTGAACTGGAAACAAGCAACCTAGGACCGGTTTCGGGCTTTCAGCCCTCATCAGCCAGGATAGCTTGACTCCAGTGGCATGGAGAGCACGGGACCCACGTCTGGGCATACCCGTCCCACTCGGGGTGACAAACGCAAAAAGAACAATTGATGGACAGAATGCAGAACAATGTCATACATTCACCCCAGTACAGAGATCTGGGCCTAAATCCATCGTTTTTTTGGTCACCATGCCATTCCAGTTTGGACCCAGCCATATGCAATCAGGGACATGACCCAGGGTTATTGTGGGTGTGCGGTGTGCTACACGTCGTTGTGCATGTGTGCCATTGTGCCCGTCCCCCCCGTCCCCACAGTCCCTGTTCGTTACTCACCCTGTTGCTGTTGTGTCAGGTCATGTCGAGCAGTGTCCGGACTCCCGACTCCTTGCACCGTCTCCACACTGATGACTGTGGGCGCCATTTGCTCCAGCTCCTCCTGTGGCGCAGGACTCCCACCTCCATTCGCCGTTGCTGCCTTCCTGTTGGCAGCGGGATTCTGCTTGGTTTGACTTTTGACATCGTGCCAGCGCATCTTGGCCTCCTCGGCACTCCGACTGCATTCACGATGGGATGCCATTTTTCCGTCTGTATTGCCAATGACATGGTGGTGGTGATGGACAGTTGTTGTTGGTGCTCTGTCACCTCCATGACGACGATCAGGTTTTCCTGCGGACTGTACCCCGTCTTCCTCTTCCTCTTCGGCCTTCCCCGACCCCCAGGTTCATTGCTGGTGGTCTGTGGGGCTTGTGGGGTTCGCGTTGACCTGGGCACTCGTTCCGGGTGCATCCATGTTGCTGCGCAGTTTGATTTGTTTATGGTGTGTTTTTCTTGTTCAGCTTTTATGGTGCATTTTCCCGCTAGACACGTGGGGATTGCAGGCCTATCGCTGGTTGTCGCTGTTTTTTTTTTTGTGGTTGGCCTCATCGCAACTTTATTTGCGTTGGTGTTTCGCATTTTTTCGGCGTCGCGTTGTTTTTAACGCGGTCATTTGACGCGTTTTCGTGGGACTATCGCATGGTGACGCCACGTTGAGAATGCTACATTAACACGGCGTTGTTTTCCCGCGATGGACTGCGATGTGAGAAGTTGCGTTAAGCTAAACTTGCGGTGGTTATCACACGTTCTTGTGAATATGCCCCACGGTGTTCTGATTTACCTCTCTGGCAACGTAGTCATGTTTTCTGGATTGTTTACTCCCAGAGATGTAGCTTAGTCAATGAGAGTCGGGGGGTGGTGGGGGTGAATCTTAAATTTCCCAACTAAAAACATAGTGGGCTACAAAATGGAGGGGTGAGATGACCAATATTCAGGATGGACTGTTTCCATGAGGAAAAGGGTCAGCACTGATTTGCATTAGGTGGGCCTCCATCTAGAGTGGGTGAAAAGCAATGGGGTAAATGCTACCCCGAGCAATTGCCACTAACCAGTGCCATACCAATGCCACTAATCTATACTATTTGCAAGTATGTATCCCATCACCTTTTGGGCGTTTGATTGCCAGTAGTACGTCTGGAAACCTGAGACTGGCGAAGCTTTCCAAGTCTACTATTGTCGATGTTTGTGACAGTGCCTAATTTGAGCTGGTGCTTTCTGGTGCTTGGCATCAGCTCCTAATTGTCAACACTAGCACTTATGACAGTCTGACACATGGTGGTGATGTTTGTCTCATTTAGAGATGAGCACAACCACAGTTACTTATTAATGCAATATACATTAAAAATTAGTCAAACCTGCTGCCCAAGCCATTTTTTAGCTTTGCGGGGCTGGAATAGTCTGAATTGTCACACGTGTGGTAGTGTGATGGTTAGTGGTTGTGTTTGTGCTGTCACTGGCCACACTGGCAGGGGCAATGGGTGTTGGAGGCTGTATTGGCCTCGTGGCAAGGGCCCTGGCACTTATTCTTTTATAAATTAAGCACTGGTTTGTGAATTCCAAAAAGTAGTACATTTGCACCGATTCAAGGGGTACATCAATTGGTGCAGATTTACTATTTTTGGGGTAAACCAGTCATTATTTGGGCCTAATTCACAAAGGTAACTTACACTTTTGAGTAATTTACATTTTTGAGTAAGTTTACTACCTTTTGGCTATTCACAAAAGCCAAGTGTAAATTTACTCCAAAAGTGTAGCTTACATGTCTCTACCAAATTGGAGGGCGAGGGAGCTCTTCACAAACTGCATTTTGAAGTATGTTTGTAGTACTAGAATAGAAGTTCAAACATACTACAAAATGCTATTCACAAATGGTACTTCCAAGGTACTACTGCAAAACCCTAAATGTGGCTTAGAATCTTACTGTAGATGGAGCAACATTATAGCCTATTAAATCACTCATAAGAGGTGCTTGTACAGTGCACATCCTGAACTCAATTATTTAAAAGTGCTCTCATATAAGAGAATAAAGTAAAAGGAGGCTCTGAAATAAAATGTTTGCCTAGGATCACACACTTTGGACAAGCAGGAAAGCCAGTATTGATTCTAGGTTATCTGGTTTCACGTTTTAAAATTCAGCCACCTAATGTATATATCTGCCTCTCTCTTTTTCCTTTTTTACAGCAAAGGTCACTGTTTTGTCTTTTACAGTGGCAGCTCCTCCGCTATGGCAGAGGAGTGTCCCCCACTGCTTTTGAGCAGTGCAAAGAAAAGGAAATATAAAATGATAATAACTTTGAGTTATTATCATTTTATGTTCCTTTGCCGGTGGGCCGGCGGGAGGGTGGGGCTGCTCTGTTGTCGGAACAGAAACAGTGGTTCCTGTGGAAAAATAAGACCGTATATTGGTAATGGGATGCGCAATCGCAATTGGAAGGGTTAGAATACTGTCAGAGGGAGAAGAAACCACATACACCTTTGTTTCAGTTTAACACAGTTGTGTTTTATAATTCACAAAAAGATATATACTATGAAAAAAGGAGAACAATTGTGCGTAGTGTCCCCAGTGAAAACAGGAACCTAAGGTATTGGTGACATATTTGTGACAATTTTTAAAAGGTTTCCAAAAATGTTATAAAAGTCGACCATTGTCAAATATACACAGAATGAACCGCGACTATAAACAGTGATACGCGCTGGTTTAATGGTTCGCTTTCTCTTTATGTCGATGACGTTTCAACCCTTTGTGCAGTGAAGGGTCTCATCAGGACCTAAGGATGTAGGGACATCTAGGAAGAGAAAGATAATGTAAGTGTGTAGCCCATAAATCGGCACCAATGCGACAACTTGGGGTAAGAAGGCATTTAGTTCAAGGGTACCTGGTACGTAGACTGCACAGCCGCGTGAAGAGTGTGTGCCACAAGTGAGTGATAGCAAAAGAAACAAGATACTCACAAGGGAACCCAGCCGGGTACTGATTATGTGAGAGGGAAAAATAGAGAAAAAAGAAAAATGGTTCAACTGATTGATCATCAGGAATTGCGGGTCATAGTGGTCTGAGTACCACTACCTATACTTATTCTCAGTAAGGAACTTACCCCAAGTGAGGGTGAGGAAGGGCTGGCAATCAATGGGTAGCACAGCGCCTAGAATGAAGCGATGTCACACTACAGCGTGTGTGGACTGGTAGTATGATTCGGAACTCTGTGGAAAATAGGAAACCCCATCAAATCATGCTTGGTGGAGGATTCTGTAAAAGAGCCCATAGGAGGTATTCTTACCGGAGTCAATGAAGTGGAATACCCGAATGTTGTTGCAGTGCACAGGAGATGCTGGTGCGCTGACCTGTGTCTCATAAAAATGCCACTGATATATTCACAAGGGCAATGTGATAGTCCGTGACCTGTAAATAGCAGGGATTGCGAAATTACTGGGTGTTATTCTACGCTAAATGGTAATGAGGCACAGCACGTTCAGGCGGAGACAGGCATTCTTACCTGATTACAGTGTTTGCAGCTCGCGTTCAATATTAGCGTGGTTACAGCTGACAGCGTGAGTCTGTCTGCATGGGTCTTCTAGTGAAATTAATCCTGTGAATTAACAGGAATCAGGGGATTAGTGTATGATCTAATATCATGAATGAAGAATTAGGTAAAATTAATTGTGAGGATGTCCATATGGGCACATCTGTGTACTGCCCCATTCTCACCTTGGTAAAAATTGGAGTTCCTTTAGCGCGTGGCGGTCCAACACGTGGGCAGCACGACAGCGTGTGTCTGTCTGCTGGGGGGGGCCAGATGACATGAGCGGGTGCTGGCCTCGCCATTAAATAGAGCGAGGTCCCGCTGAAACCGGAATGACCTGCTGTCAGACTCTACACCAAGTGAATTGCGCAGGAGCAGACTGACGCTAGTTCCCAACTCCCCTATTCACTTTCCCAGCCAAACACCTTAATAAGTAATTGGGCTGAAGAAACTAAAAGGGGGAAAGGGGTAGGGGACGAAAAGAGACAGCTACACTTCTTCCAGGTTCTCTTCGTTGTTTCTTGCGTATTTCTTTTAAATGTGTGAACTGCAAGAAAAAACCTAAATGTTTTCACCGTTTTAAAACACGCAATATTATTTACAACAATATCTTATTACTCTATTTATCCTCTGATATTCTTACCCTGTTCGCAAGTAGCTATTGCCTCTCTTCTATATATTTGCATAGCATGTAAATCTTCGTGTTTTCTCTCCTTACTGGAAGGCTTCAAGATGAAGGTGCAGCAACACTTCGTGCCAGCAGGTGGTGTTGTTTGGTAAGTATAATATGTGTGCACTAATTCACCCTAAGACTTGGTGTAAGGAAACAACTCTTTCAATGTACGATGTCTAAATATTCTGAAAACGACAAGTAAAGGCTGAGGAATAGCCTTTTGAACAAGTATTCTCTTAAACTGTCAAGCAACAAGCAATGTCAGGAAATTTTCGCTCCTGACTGAAAGGTTTTAACACGAGCGCTTGAAATCAGAATTACGCGCGCTAAACTGAACTAATAGGTTCAGTAAAGAATTTAACCTTGGGCAACTCAAGAATACAGATTCTCAGAAGAGAGTATTGAATTAAATGACCCTGAACTGCTGAGGCAAGCGCAACGAAAGCTCTTGATGCTAATGCCTCAGAGCTTCGATAGTTACGCGAGCTCTAAACGGAAACGAGTGAAATACTCAAAATGCTCCCAATTCAGCTCAGAGCTTCAAAAGAACAAAGTGCGCAAAAGCGGTTGAGAATTAGACTCCCACTAAGCTCGTGACGCCTGAGACAAGACTTTTAAGTATGCAGTTCCTTAATAACCTGCTCACTAAATGCAGCAATTCAATATATATAATTCTAACACGCCGCAAAAATAACAATGCGATGGACGAAGGCGACGGGCACTACCATAACTAGCTAACACGCCGCTAGTTCACAGAAAGACTTCCATTACCTCCAAAATCCTCAGGTGAAGTGCGAGGATTCTAATGCCACAGCTGTCAAAATTCTATCTCTGCCTTCAATCACAGGAACCACTAGAACGCTAAGTGGGACCTTTCCCTGTCCTTCTGGCGGCCATCTTAGGGTACTTCCAGGAGTGGAATCGGAACCTAGCTACGCCATTTCTGACTCTGCGTAATGCCTGATGCCTGACTACATTGACAGACAACCTCGCTTTTGCGGAATCTGGTTGAGTTCTGACAGTACCCCACCGCAAGGGTGGCCCTTCCAAACCAGTTCTTTTTACATTCCTCCTTAGGAAGGACTTCACTAATCGAGGTGCATGCACATCAGAAGCTAACACCCAAGACCTTTCTTCGGGCCCAAAGTCTTTCCAGTCAATCAAATAGTACAAGAGACCCTTCTTCACCTTGGAATCTAAGATCTGTTTTACCTCAAATTCTTCTCCCTCCTTGGTCTGAATGGGTTTTGGGGGTAACATGACTCTCAATCCTACCGCTACCTTTTTCAGCAAGGACACATGAAAGGTTGGATGTATTCTTAAGGTTTCGGGTAACTTCAACCTATAAGTCACTGAACTTAGTTTCTTCTCTATCTCAAAGGGCCCAATATATCTTGGTTGGAATTTCCTATTCCCTTTTAACCTCAAATTCTTCGTGTTTAACCACACTTTGTCACCAATTTGAAAATCAGGTTCCTTACGCCTTTTCTTATCAGCATAAAATTTGTAATCTTTCTTTGCCTTCACTAAATTCTCTGTTGCTGACTGGTGTTTGTTAGTTAAGTGCTCAACTAAGTCTGTGACCGCTGTGACCTCTGCTTCTTGTATGTTTACTGAGAGATTGGGATGTCTGCCGGAAGTTAAGGAAATGGGAGAATAGCCTGTGGAAGAGTTCCTAGCGTTATTGTGTGCAAATTCTACAGCCCAAAGATAATCTGACCACTCCCCTTCCTGATCTAGCAAGTTTAACCTCAAGTATTGTTCAAGCTCTTGGTTGGCTCTTTCTGTTTGGCCATCTGTTTCAGGGTGAAAACTAGTGGAATACCTGGTTTCAATGTTTAGTTTTTTAGTAAAGGCCTTCCAGAAGTGCGACAAAAACTGTGAACCCCGGTCAGAGACTAAAACCTTCGGAATTCCATGCATTCGAACTATGTTTTGACTGAAAGCCTGTGCTAAGTCTTTAGCCGTGGGTAATCTTTTAAAGGGGACAAAGTGGGCCATTTTAGTGAATGCATCCACACAAACCATTATAGTAGTGTAACCCCGACTTAGAGGCAAGTCGACAATTAAATCTAACGTGACTGTATGCCATGGATGAGGTGGATTAGGTAATGGTTGTAATAACCCCTTAGGAGCTTGTCTCTCTGACTTTCCCCTGGCACAAATTTCACAAGTTGTTACATGCTGCTGAATGTCATTAGTCATAGTTGGCCACCAAAATCTTCGTTTGATTAAGTCAGTTGTCTTTTGGATTCCCTTATGTCCAGCCAAGACATGATCATGACATTCCTCCATAGCCTTCTTCTGCAATTCTTCCGTGGGTAGGTATAGTGCACCTTCTTGAAAGGGTAAACTGTCTCGGATTTCTCTGTTGGGCATTTGCAGCACCCACTCCTGCATTTCTTCTTCGCTCATCACCTTTTGGACTGAATTCTCCAGGGTACTCTTGAGAACTGCCCCAACAAATCTTTCCTCTTCTATAATATTTTGATTCTCTAATTTTTCCGGAATGTCTCCGGTGTCGATTCTTGATAAAGCATCTGCCTTGCCATTCTTCGTTCCAGGGCGATACGTGATTACAAAATCGTAACCCGCAAAATACAAGGACCATCTAAGTTGTCGTGGGGTTAAAGTTCTCGCGGATTTTAGAAATTTTATATTTCGATGGTCAGTGTAAACGGTGACGGTATGCTTCGCCCCAAGCAAATAGTGCCTCCATTCCCTGAAGGCGTCCTTAATGGCTAGCAACTCTTTTTATGTTATGGTGTAGTTCACCTCCGCTGGGGTCAGTTTTCAAGAACGAAAGGCGACAGGATGAAACTGGCCCGTTCTCTTATGCCTTTGTGATAACACTCCTCCCAAAGCTAAATTCGAGGCATCAGCTTCCGCGTAAAATGGCTCTGATGGATCAGGATGTAACAAAATGGGTGCTGTAGTAAAGGCCTCCTGCGCAGGAGCAGACTGACGCTAGTTCCCAACTCCCCTATTCACTTTCCCAGCCAAACACCTTAATAAGTAATTGGGCTGAAGAAACTAAAAGGGGGAAAGGGGTAGGGGATGAGAAGAGACAGCTACACTTCTTCCAGGTTCTCTTCGTTGTTTCTTGCGTATTTCTTTTAAATGTGTGAACTGCAAGAAAAACCTAAATGTTTTCACCGTTTTAAAACACACAATATTATTTACAACAATATCTTATTACTCTATTTATCCTCTGATATTCTTACCCTGTTCGCAAGTAGCTATTGCCTCTCTTCTATATATTTGCATAGCATGTAAATCTTCGTTTTGAGTAACTCTTTTCTCTCCTTACTGGAAGGCTTCAAGATGAAGGTGCAGCAACTCTTCGTGCCAGCAGGTGGTGCTGTTTGGTAAGTATAATATGTGTGCACTAATTCACCCTAAGACTTGGTGTAAGGAAATAACTCTTTCAATGTACAATGTCCAAATATTCTGAAAACGACAAGTAAAGGCTGAGGAATAGCCTTTTGAACAAGTATTCTCTTAAACTGTCAAGCAACGAGCAATGTCAGGAAATTTTCGCTCCTGACTGAAAGGTTTTAACACGAGCGCTTGAAATCAGAATTACGCGCGCTAAACTGAACTAATAGGTTCAGTAAAGAATTTAACCTTGGGCAACTCAAGAATACAGATTCTCAGAAGAGAGTATTGAATTAAATGACCCTGAACTGCTGAGGCAAGAGCAACGAAAGCTCTCGATGCTAATGCCTCAGAGCTTTGATAGTTATGCGAGCTCTAAACGGAAACGAGTGAAATACTCAAAATGCTCCCAATTCAGCTCAGAGCTTCAAAAGAACAAAGTGCGCAAAAGCGGTTGAGAATTAGACTCCCACTAAGCTCGTGACGCCTGAGACAAGACTTTTAAGTATGCAGTTCCTTAATAACCTGCTCACTAAATGCAGCAATTCAATATATATAATTCTAACACACCGCAACAATAACAATACGACGGACCAAGGCGACGGGCACTACCTTAACTAGCTAACGGGCCGCTAGTTCACAGAAAGACTTCCATTACCTCCAAAATCCTCAGGTGAAGTGCGAGGATTCTAATGCCACAGCTGTCAAAATTCTATCTCTGCCTTGAATCACAGGAACCACTAGAACGCTAAGTGGGACCTTTCTCTGTCCTTCTGGCGGCAATCTTAGGGTTCTTCCAGGAGTGGAATCTGAACCTAGCTACGCCATTTCTGACCCTGCGTAATGCCTGATGCCTGACTACATTGACAGACAACCTCACTTTTGCGGAATCTGGTTGAGTTCTGACACCTGCAGGCATCACTAGTGATTGCCGCTGGCGGAGTCATCCGGTTTTCGGTGTCAAATTGAGAAAAGAGAAGAAAGACCTGAGGTTTAGGTCAATGAAGAAGTGAAAAAAGAAATTATAGAAAGTAGAAATAGAAAAGTAGAGATTCGCAAGGTGGCATTGTGTGGGCTATCGCGAGCAGGTTTAAAATTGTTTCCACTTTACTTGGCAAACAAGTGTGAAGCTGTACATTTGACATATTTATGGTACGTTAATGATTTGGCACTTGTGTAGAATAAGGGCGGCTAATGGTAGCAGTGTTTGGTATGAAACAAATATTATGCTGAAGAAGACATATTTGTAACATTGACAATTGGTAAAATACTGTAGGCTGTACATTTTCACACCGTGTTTCCAATAACTGTTACAACAGCTGAGACCACACAGGGCCTCGTATGTAATGATTGCGAGCAAGTCTAGTGTACTGACAGTTCGTGCTTGAAACCGGCCCCGAAAAAACAGCAACTCAGGGGTTAGCTGTATCATGTAATGATTCACCAGATATCATACTGTATAGGTGTAAAGCCGCACGAGTATGGCGCTACATAAATTTTTCTTAAGTTCGTATATAATTAATAATTACACTAAGTAGAGTACATGCACGTATTGAAAAATATATAAACACTTGCATAACCCAACATACACTCGTGACGCCGCTGGAGTGTGGAACTAGATGCATTTGCCCAAACACAGGGCATTTACAGTCACGATAATGAATGAATGTATCAAACAGTTTGATTTGTACACATCTGTATTCGTGGCTGTCTAGGTGTGGTCTCTATTCAAAAATTGTTCAGTCAGTGTAGGGATCTGACAGGTGGCAAGAACTATATACATGCTGGTGTCTAATCATACCAGTGTATACCTGTGGGTGAGCTGTACAGGGTACCTATTGTTTAATCGTGTGCGACCTAAACTAGTGTGTTAGTGTGGTCACAAAGCCTCGCCATTCTTCGGCGGAGTTGAGCCCATTGTCTATGGAATTGGTTCTCTCTATCCAACGACATTCTAGTCGTTGTAGAATCTGCGAAATGTTTCCACCTCTTTCAGGGATGACGGCAATGTCAATTACTTGCCACCTAATATCTTCAGCAGTGTGATTTTTTTCATTGAAATGAGACACCAAGGGGGCATTGGCAACAGAGCACAGTATACGGTTTTGATGTTGTCCAATGCGTGCCTTAGCCGGTTGTTGAGTTTGTCCAATGTATGGCAGGCCACAAGGGCACCATATTCAATACACCACGTTTCATGTGTTGCAATTGGAAAAGAATTCCAGTGTGTGCTTCACATTTGCGTGTTCGAAAGTATTGGTGTTAAATGTGAAGGTGCAGGAGACCCAATTGCCGCATTTGTGGTGCCCTTTGATCTCTGGTAAGCCCCATGTGGACTGTAATGTGTTGGTTTTTTGCACAATAGTCTCAGTGGATGATCTGACTAGGTGATCCTTAATGTTCTTACCCCGCTTAAAGGCAAACATGGGGATGTCAATCTCTGTGTCAATACTTTTGATTATATCCCAGATTTTTGTTATAAGATTGCGGACTTTGTTAGTGTGTACTCCAAATGTGGTGACACAGATAAGTCTGTCAACTGAGGCTTTCTCTCTAGTGGTTAGAAGTTCTTCTCTGGGACAGAACCAGGCACGTTTCAATAATTTCTTCACTAGTCTATTGGGGTACCCTCTTGCCACTAGTTTAGCTTTCAGTGTTTCTGCCTCCAGCATGTAATCCTCCTTATGTGTACAATTTCTGCGCAGGCACAGAAACTGACCAAAGGGTAACCCATCCCATAGTGCGCAAGGATGGTGGCTTCTATATGATAGAAGCGTGTTCCTCTCGGTGGGCTTCCTGTGGAGGGAAGTGTACAGTGTCCCATCAGGATGCTGGATATTGAGATCTAAGAAGGCTATGGTGGACTTATGTACAGTGGAGGTAAAAGTCAAATGTGTCTGAATGCTATTGAGGTACATTGCAAAGCTGTTGATTTCAGTCTCATTGCCAGACCAGATGAGAAAAATGTCATCTATGTACCTCTTCCAACACTTAGGGGTCGATTCCGATTCGGGCCGGAAAAAGCACCGACCGACTCGGATCCGGAAATAATACCGACCGACACGTACCCGTGGCGCCCGACACGCCAAGTACGATGCAAGGCGTGAAAAATCCGACCGACACGTACCGAAACCAAGTCGACCGACCGAGCCGCACGGAAAACAGCAATCCGGCCAGAAAAACACGCGAATCCAACCGACCGACACGCACCCGGAACAAATCCGACCGAAACGTACACGCGAACTCCAAACCGCAAAGTACGATGCAAGGCGCGAAAACCACGAGCGAGTCGGACGGAGGCCAAGCCGTACGACCGACACGCATACAAAACCGAGCCGAAGCAACACAAAACACCGCGACCGACGCGTACGCAGCATAGAAAACTGCACAAACACAGCGCGAACGAAACGGAGAACACCGTACGAGACAAATGCAGGGTCCGACTCGGTCACAAGAACGTTTCCAACATACACAAACAGCACAAAGGAAAAATCACCCAAAAAAAGGCCAAACAAGCAATTACCAAGCCAATAAATACTGGGGGGTGGGGACAGAGAACAAAGACACACCCACAAGTCCACCTATATAAAGGACACAAATCACAACCATGATCCTTTGCAAATGCCATTCCACTGCCAGCACCCAAGAGAAAGCAACCACACACCCACAGCTCATCCCTCACACAAGCCTCACACCATCAGCACACCAACAAATACCTACCTCACATACACCCAGCAAAACACACACTCACACACCCTCACCTGCACACCAACACACACATCACTCACCATCACCATCCATCACCATGCCCCCAAGAAGAATCCCAAGTTCCTAGATAGTGAATTGGAAGTCATGGTAGACGAGATCCTCAGGGTAGAGCCACAGCTGTTTGGCACACTGGTCCAACAGACCCCCATCTCCCAGAAAACCAAGATGTGGGAGAGGATCATCAACAGGGTGAACGCACAATCACCATGTCGGCGCACAAAGAGCGACATCCAGAACAGGTGGTATGACGTGCGCAGGAGGGTACGGGACCTGCTGAAGAAAGACTACATCAACAGCCAATACACCGGCAGTGGCCCTCCTGCCAAGCCAATATACCTCAGGCCCTGGGAGGAGAAGGTGAGGGCCATCCTTCCGCCAGTGAGCGTATATGGACTAGAGGACATCCCAGAGCCTGGTGAGTACACAACAAATGTACACAATATACTGCCACAAAACACACACATCACTGTCAAGGGGAGAGTCAAACCATGCACTCATAGCAATTACACAGCAACCAGAACAGAATCATCCCAAAATGTGTATGTCAGTCAGATAAACACAACACATGCCATCAAAAAAGTCACATCCAACTGTGCCAACACATGTACAAACACAACTACAACTACAGCTAGGCAGTGGCACAAATAGAACTAACAAACACATCCAGACATGTAGCCACCACAACAACACCAACACACAGTGAAGACCACTCAAAGGAAGGAATTCTGTGTATGCTGGCCAAGTCAGTGTAGCCAATAGCATCATGGGAGTCGCAGTCACACATATTGCCCCCCACAACTGTCCCATCAACACCACCCTGAACCATGCTCACATCACAGGGAGTGGAGAAGGACTCACAAGATGGCTGACACTGGCTACTGCTGTGGGGAGCACAAGGCCCTGCTGCCAACTGTGCACCAACAAACAGCAGGACACCACTGACTGACATCCTGAGAGACAACTTACACTCCCTGCAATGCAAGCACGTACCATGGTGGGATATCTGGCTAGCTGGGTGGGAAGGAGGACTTGCAGCACTGACCATAGTCACAAGCACCTCCCCTCACACACACCCCAACACAAACTCCACAGAACCCACCTGGTAGAATGCAATGCCCCCCATCCTAACACAAGATCCCACAAAGAACCACCACCCTGGGTTATGTTGTGTGAAGCACAGGGCCACTCTTGGGACTTTTAGCCAAACAACTGCCAGGACAACACTCCCAGCCATCCTGTCAGCACAGCCAGCCCACCCCACAGGGAAGCAGAGTCAAAAGGAAGGAAGCATGGGCATGCTGGGAAGGGGGTGGAGGCAATAGCATGATGGGAGTCGTAGTCACTGATATTGGTCACCCCCACAACTGTCCCATCAACACCACCCTGAACCATGCTCACATCACAGGAAGTGGAGAAGGACTCACAAGATGGCTGACACTGGCTACTGCTGTGGGGAGCACAAGGCCCTGCTGGCAACTGTGCACCAACAAACAGCAGGACACCACTGACTGACATCCTGAGAGACAACTTACACTCCCTGCAATGCAAGCACGTTCCATGGTGGGATATCTGGCTAGCTGGGTGGGAAGGGGGACTTGCAGCACTGACCATAGTCACAAGCACCTCCCCTCACACACACCCCAACACAAACTCCACAGAACCCACCTGGTAGAATGCAATGCCCCCATCCTAACACAAGATCCCACAAAGAACCACCACCCTGGGTTATGTTGTGTGAAGCACAGGGACACTCTTGGGACTTTTAGCCAAACAACTGCCAGGACAACACTCCCAGCCATCCTGTCAGCACAGCCAGCCCACCCCACAGGGAAGCAGAGTCAAAAGGAAGGAAGCATGGGCATGCTGGGAAGGGGGTGGAGGCAATAGCATGATGGGAGTCGTAGTCACTGATATTGGTCACCCCCACAACTGTCCCATCAACACCACCCTGAACCATGCTCACATCACAGGAAGTGGAGAAGGACTCACAAGATGGCTGACACTGGCTACTGCTGTGGGGAGCACAAGGCCCTGCTGGCAACTGTGCACCAACAAACAGCAGGACACCACTGACTGACATCCTGAGAGACAACTTACACTCCCTGCAATGCAAGCACGTTCCATGGTGGGATATCTGGCTAGCTGGGTGGGAAGGAGGACTTGCAGCACTGACCATAGTCACAAGCACCTCCCCTCCCACACACCCCAACACAAACTCCACAGAACCCACCTGGTAGAATGCAATGCCCCCATCCTAACACAAGATCCCACAAAGAACCACCACCCTGGGTTATGTTGTGTGAAGCACAGGGCCACTCTTGGGACCTCTAGCCAAACAACTGCCAGGACAACACTCCCAGCCATCCTGTCAGCACAGCCAGCCCACCCCACAGGGAAGCAGAGTCAAAAGGAAGGAAGCATGGGCATGCTGGGAAGGGGGAGGAGGCAATAGCATGATGGGAGTCGTAGTCACAGCTCTACATCCCCCACCACATGGCCCAGCAAGCTCACACTCACGCATGCACATCCCACAGAGAGTGGAAAGGCCCATCAAAGATGTCTGACACTGTTGCTGTGTCGTGGGGAGCACAAGGGCATGCTGGGTACTGCACACCAACCAACAGCAGGACACCACTGTCAGCCATCTTGCCATTGCTCTCACACCCACACACACTGAACTCCCCACAAAAGCAAGTAAGTATGGGAATGCTGGGAAGTGGGGTGGAGGCAATAGCATGATGGGAGTCGTAGTCACAGACATAGCTCACCCCCACAACTGTCCCATCAACACCACCCTGAACCATGCTCACATCACAGGAAGTGGAGAAGGACTCACAAGATGGCTGACACTGGCTACTGCTGTGGGGAGCACAAGGCCCTGCTGGCAACTGTGCACCAACAAACAGCAGGACACCACTGACTGACATCCTGAGAGACAACTTACACTCCCTGCAATGCAAGCACGTTCCATGGTGGGATATCTGGCTAGCTGGGTGGGAAGGAGGACTTGCAGCACTGACCATAGTCACAAGCACGTCCCCTCACACACACCCCAACACAAACTCCACAGAACCCACCTGGTAGAATGCAATGCCCCCATCCTAACACAAGATCCCACAAAGAACCACCACCCTGGGTTATGTTGTGTGAAGCACAGGGCCACTCTTGGGACTTCTAGCCAAACAACTGCCAGGACAACACTCCCAGCCATCCTGTCAGCACAGCCAGCCCACCCCACAGGGAAGCAGAGTCAAAAGGAAGGAAGCATGGGCATGCTGGGAAGGGGGAGGAGGCAATAGCATGATGGGAGTCGTAGTCACAGACATAGCTCACCCCCACAACTGTCCCATCAACACCACCCTGAACCATGCTCACATCACAGGGAGTGGAGAAGGACTCACAAGATGTCTGACACTGGCTACTGCTGTGGGGAGCACAAGGCCCTGCTGGCAAATGTGCACCAACAAACAGCAGGACACCACTGAGTGACATCCTGAGAGACAACTTACACTCCCTGCAACGCAAGCACGTTCCATGGTGGGATAACTGACTGGCTGGGTGGGTGGGAAGGAGGGCCGGCTGTCAACCAAACACAACCAATGCAGACCATGTTCACACCCCAGAAAATACATAGAAATGCCCAAATAATGCAGGACAATGTGCCACACCAATATCAACCCCTGACTGTGACGACTTAGGACAATGCAATGTACAGGCCCGCACCCAGAGGCACAGTCACAACTGTCATGTGTGTCAACCATTGATGCCTGCAGAAACATAACATACATTGTTTGTGTCTCCCAAAAACAGGTGATGATGGGGACACAGCAGCAGACGCTGAGGAGTCCCAGTCCCAGGCTCAAGAGGATGCGGAGCTCACTGGCGTCGTACAGCCTCTGTCCTCCTCGGACGATGAAGACCAACCTGGCACATCCGGTGCAAGTCAACATGCAGCACCAGCAGGACCACCAGCTGCAGCACCAGCAGGACCACCAGCTGCACCCCTGCACCCACCCCTCCAACGACTGTCACCACGAATACCATCCCTGCCGACATGGACAGAACAAGGAGCAACACCAGCACAGGGACCCTGGACCAACCTGGGGCCATGGACACCACCACCACCACCAACCCCCAAGGTGGACCAGGGTTATCTGTGCGTGCCACTGCACACACTGCACATGTCAGCAGGGGTGGTGAGAGGGGTGGGAGACAGAGGTCGCTGCTTGCAGACATTGCTGGTGTGCATGATGACCCACAACTGGTACGCATAGCTGATGCATACCAGTCCAGCACCGGAGAGCTCAGCCAGGTAGTGGGGCTCCTCAGAGACATGAAACAGCAGCAGGCTGCCCATCATCCCCGCTTGGACTCCCACATGTCCCACGTGGAGTCACACATGTCCCGCGTGGACTCACACATGTCCCGCGTGGAGTCCAAGTGGGATGCACTGCATGAGATGACGGCGGTGCACAGGGACATTTTACAATGCCTCCGCCAGATGAACAGCAACCAGTCCACACCTCCCTGTGTGCCAACAACATCTGGTGCCGAACAAACTGCAACTGCCACAGGGAGGGAGGAGGACTCTGGCGGAGAGTCCCCTGCACCGCAGCAGCCTGTACTTGAGGGCCCCCCCAAGAAGAGGGGTCGTCCGAGGAGGGAAAAGTGAGAGGCCGATGGCCAAGCGCAACTCCCAGGAAGCCTGAACCTGTTCTGGATGTTCGCCTTTGTGCACAGACTGTTCACCCTGTTGACGGCAACACTACTCCCACACATTGCATGGGGAGTACAAGTTGGACCAATGTGTCAGACAACTGTGGCCCCGATACTGGGGATCCTGTCTACCAGGACTTTCAATTCACCTAGGAACTTCGGATTGCAAGATTTATGTACAGCACTACCCAT
Organism: Calotriton arnoldi; assembly: GCA_963921515.1. NCBI lineage: Eukaryota > Metazoa > Chordata > Amphibia > Caudata > Salamandridae > Calotriton > Calotriton arnoldi. The sequence goes on along the minus strand of CAWUFW010008963.1, from coordinate 272,439 downwards.
CCTATGCACTATTAACACAAATGTATCACAATAAACACACTAATACACCATACTTGCCTCTGTCGTGATTCCAACGTGGGTGCTGTTATGGGGATGATGAACTGCAAAATTACACTGTGTATGCGAACTGCAACAGCAAGGACAACACAGGCATGTGAGTACAGGCAACGTGACACACATGAGGGAGACACACCACCAGGGCTACACAACACATACACACCTAGGCCATCTGACTCATTGCCACACTGATGTTGCCAGGGAAGACGGTGCAATGCACAGACACCACACCCATTCCCAGTTGTAGTCAAGTAGCCCACAGGTGCAGTAAGCAAATGGCAGTCAAATGTGTGACCACAGACAACGCACATCACAAAGTGAAGCACAGGTTTATTACACAGTTGCAACATGTCGTAACCACTACAGATGCAAGGTAATCCCACCTGGCAGCGGGCACACAGTCAACAACTGTAGACAGAAGGAAGTCCATGGGTGTGGCGCACATCACCTGTAGGGACACAACAGCTACCAGCCTGGATGTGCAATCACGTCGTCGGTGGACACAGTTGACCAAACGAATCTGAAAGTACCCTGTGAAGGACAGAAATGACACACAGTCAAAAGCAATGGAGTACAGGACAGAACAGCAAAACACATGCACAATACATGTTACAAGATACCCACCCAGAACCAAGTTAGCATGTCAACACTGTTGGGGAGTACAGCCCACCTGTTAGCACACATCGCAACACACATCCAGTCAAGTAGCCCATGGACACACTCCAACAGCACCAGAGCACCACCCACACATCATGCCAACTCACATCATTGACATGACACCTCGGGATACTCACATTCAGCTAAAGAAGTTGGTGATGAGCTGTGTGCGGAAATCACATCATCATCATCATCATCATCATCATCATCGTCACTGGCATCGTGGTCCAGGCCAGGATCCTCCACAGGTGGCGGATGTTGGTCATTGTCATCCTGGATGAGAGGCAACTCCTTCCGCACTGCCAGGTTGTGGAGCATGCAGCAGACGATGATAATCTTGCACACTTTCGCAGGGGCATATGGGAGGGACCCTCCGGTCTTGTCCAGGCAGCCGAAGCGGCTCTTCAGGAGACCAAATGTCCGCTCAATCACTCTCCTGGTCCGACCATGTGCCTCATTGTAGCGCATCTGGGCTGGTGTCACAGGGTTCCTGAGGGGTGTCAGCAACCACGGCATGTTGGGGTATCCCGAGTCACCTACGGACAGACAAGTGCACATTAGCTGACTTGGAAAAGTGGGCGGAATACTACAGATCAGATCACACACAATGGCACAAAGTCAGTACACACCGACAAGCCAGGCACGCTGGTTCTGCATCTGTGCCATCATCCTGGGGATGCGACTACTCCTCATCACAAAGGCATCGTGTGCTGAACCAGGGAAACGGGCACACACGTGTGTGATGGTCATGTCTGCAAGACACACCACCAGTGCATTGACCGAGTGGTAGTGCTTGCGGTTCCTGTAGGCCTGCTCCTGGGCTTGTGGTGGTACCAAAGCCACATGTGTCCCATCAATGGAGCCAATGACATGCAGCATCCTCCCCAGGGCATAAAAGTCACTCTTCACGTCAGTGAGTCGTCGCAGTCTAGGGAAATAGATGTACCGGTTCAGGAAGAGCAACATTGCCGCCAAAACATCGCGGAGCACACGGCTCAACATGGTCTGTGACATCCCACCAGCAGTCGCCACAGTATGTTGGAAGGTACCGGTGGCAAAGAAGTGTAGGGCTGCCATCACCTTCACCTTGGGGGTCAGCGCTGTAGGATACGGCCGGCAAGGCTGCAAATGTGGGGACAACTGCACTGCCAAATCCTCAATCAGCTGCCTGGTGAAGCGGTACCGTCGGATGCTGTCCCGTTCCACCATCGTTGCCAGGTCTGGGAATGGTCGATGGACAGCAGGAGCCCTGCAGTGCAGAGGAGAAGTAAGCAAGATTGTCAGTCACCCCACATATGCAGCATTGAACACACTCAAGATCCCAACATACATCATTATGAGGCACAACTACATGAAGTGTGCAGTTCCGGAAGGACATGTATGGTACATACATGGCCAACATCTGTCAACACGGTCCAACAGGTGGCATCAATTAGTCCCAGGTTGGCCCATTGGATATCATGAGGCCGTGTCACAGTTCCCATCTCCTGCTGCCATGTCACAATATCCCCCCACAGTGACATGTGAGGACAGGTGTGCCCCAGGCACCACAGCTCAACGACAGGTACATTCCCAGGGACCCTGTATTGCCACATGGACACTGGCATTACATGGAGTATCATGTATACACCACAGCAAAACAACCATGACCCCCACAGGTAGTGGCCCCACTTGCCACAGCAGGACAGACATGGACGTCTGTGACACACACACGCACAACATCAAAGTCCATGCACACACAACGTGGATGTGGAGACTGTCTCCCATTGTGCACATGAAATCAGAGACATTGTAAACACTACATGCACAAAGACTGTGGAGGACCATCACTATTGTGCCACTGGGACACCCTGGCTCAAACATACCGTCCCACATGGGACTCACGGGGTATGTGACATGACATACACATACACCACCGTGAAATGTGACCATGGCACATGCACAGATATGAACAGTTGCACATCACAGTGGTCATGTACACGTAACACCCAGGATCCTGTCCCCATGAACACGTGCACAGCCTGGGGGTGGCTGCCCACAGGTGACACCCACAGGACAACATGTACACCAACATACACACAATAGGAAATGCAGCCTTACATGCCTTATGATAAAGTTTGGACAGGCTGTCGTGATGTAGGTGTGCCCCTCACTTCCTGGGAGCTATCTGTGGCTGGCATATGTCCATCTGAGACAGGCATGCTGACATATGCCAGTCACATGTACAGTGATGCGTTGTACTGCAATGGACCGATTGGTGCCCCCGGCCGGCCCATTGCATTCAATGTGTGCGGGTACGCGTTGTACCCCTGTACGCGTTGTACCCCTGTACGCGTTGAAATGCAATGGACCGATCGGTGCCTCCGGCCGGCTCATTTCATTCAATGTGTGCGGGTACGCGTTGTACCCCTGTACGCATTGTACTGCAATGGACCGATCGGTGCCCCCGGCCGGCCCATTGCATTCAATGTGTGCGGGTACGCGTTGTACCCCTGTACGCGTTGTACTGCAATGGACCGATCGGTGCCTCCGGCCGGCCCATTGCATTCAATGTGTGCGGGTACGCGTTGTACCCCTGTACGCGTATGTACCCCTGTACGCATTGTACTGCAATGGACCGATCGGTGCCCCGGCCGGCCCATTGCATTCAATGTGTGCGGGTACGGCGTTGTACCCCTGTGCGTGTTGTACCCCTGTACGCGTTGTACTGCAATGGACCGATCGGTGCCTCCGGCCGGCCCATTGCATTCAATGTGTGCGGGTACGCGTTGTACCCCTGTGCGCGTTGTACTGCAATGGACCGATCGGTGCCTCCGGCCGGCCCATTGCATTCAATGTGTGCGGGTACGCGTTGTACCCCTGTGCGCGTTGTACTGCAATGGACCGATCGGTGCCTCCGGCCGGCCCATTGCATTCAATGTGTGCGGGTACGCGTTGTACCCCTGTACGCGTGGTACCGCAATGGACCGATCGGTGCGCACCCATTGACAATGGGCTTGCCTGGCAACGGACGCGTTTTCGAATTTCGAACGAGTCGGTTGCTGGAAAATCAGTTGGTCACCCACAACAATGTTGCAAAATCATGTATGTCATGAAGTTGAAGATTTGAAGGATGCTGTGGGCGTGTTTTGGTGCTGCTATTCCATGGATTGGCCAGATTCAGAAGATGCAAACGACTTGGACCTATCACTTTGGACACAAGGGACAGTATCTGCCTCTCCAGCACATATATATTGCTGGCTGTTCCCCTGAGAGCTCACTTGCCTGCACTACATGCTCCAGGACGACATCTGCCACTGCACTGCTGCTGTCTCTGCCCCTCTGGACCCTGCAATGGCACGTACTGTGGAGAGAGCCCCAGCCTTCAGCCTTGAAGAGAACCAGGCCCTGCTGGACAGCCTACTTCCACAGTACAGCAAGCTGTATGGGACACCAGGGGAGCAGGTGAGTGTTCTGTGCACTGCCTTTCTGAATGTGCATTTTGTGTGACTAGCAAGGCTGAAAGTCTGCACGCCACTGGCTAGCAGGCTCACTGAGTAGTTGTCACCCCCCATAGTGTGTAGTGACTTGCACTGGACAGGTATGGTGCAGTGACAGTGCATTTGAACATGGTTTTACTTCCCATGCAATGATACCATGTAGTGACGTCTGGCAAACTGTCCATGGGCAGCTTTGCACTGCCTGTGTACATCATGTGCCCCTGTGATTGAGACATGTATATACAACTGTGTCATGCACGGATATGTTGCATGTGTGGTAATGGCCTTTTCACTTTGTCATCCTGACAGGTTAATGCCCATCGGAAGCAGGAGATCTGGAAGGACATCGTCCGGGCCGTCCGGTCCGTGGGGGTCTACAAGCGCCGGATCCGCAACTGCCAGAAGAGGTGGCAGGACCTTCGGGGCTGGACCCGGAGGATTGCACGGGTCCAGCTGAAGCTGTCGCCTCCTCGCAGGAGGAGCGGAACACGGACCCTGACCCCCACATGCTCCAGATCCTGGCGGTGGTGTTTCCAGACCTGGATGGGCAGCTGAAGGCCAGACAGCAGCAAGGAGGGGGTGAGTCAAAGACTGCACTGTGAACTCTGTATTACATGCTTTGTGCCCTCCTCTGGCCTGGTTCAACTGCCACAGTGCAGCAGTCATGTTGTCCAGGAGCCATGTCCCTCTATTGTGCACTGCCCACTGCTCATCTGATACCCAGGTGTGGCCCTTACATTCAGGGAATTGTGTCACTTGGGACTGTGTCCTTGCAGTTTGCTTCACTAAAGGTGGGGGACAGCATCTGTTTCCCTAACTCTGTTGTGGGCATCATGGGTGAGTCCATTGTTCACACAACGCCTGTGTTTGGACATGTGATCTGCGTGTTGCTTTGATATGCGGTCCACTTGCTGAGCTGAGCCACCACATGTGCCTGGGGTATGTGGCACACGCCCATGCAGCGGGTGGGAACAATGTTTGGGCCCCAGGAGTGTGCAGATTACGTGTGTCACACATACATAGCCAGCTATCCACTGTCCAGGGCACATCCCTCATTCATGTGGAGCAGGACAGTCATGCCTACTCCAGGCCATGCAATGCACTCTGTACTCCCACTCCCGTGTATCAGCTGACACATTGTGCACAGTGATTTGACCCCTCGGGTGTCTGCCTCTGTGTCAGTGTGCTGTGGATTAGTTGCCAGGACTGCTGGGGTGTTTCTTGGTAGGGGCTCAGCATGCCCCTGGAGATGTGACCATAGGAGACGATACTTGTGTGTCACATAGGTGTTTGATCAGCTGCGCGTGCAGACTGGGGTATGCGAATGTGAAGTTCAGGCAGCTGTTCCCCATTCACAGCAAATTGTGAGGGGCTCAGGTTCAGAGGGTAGTGTCACAGGTCTCCCATATGTCCAATAGGTATGACCTGGACAGATGAGGGTTAAGATGATGTGTTGTGTGGGGGATGTACATGTGCACTTGTGCAGCTCCAGGACTTGCATTCCCCATGACCTACTATTGTGACACAGTGCATAGTGTTGTTGTCTGGCTGCCAAGTCATACATCACTGAGACAGTGATGTATGACTTAGCAGTCATGCCTCTGCCATGGCATGTGTCAACTTATTGGTGGTCCTGCAGGGGAGTGACATGTGCTACATGCACACCATTGTGGCGATGGCTATCAGGACATGGGTGCATCATGGTGTCTGTCGCTGGTATGCATCACATGCATTTCCTATTTGACTCTGGGCATCCCTTTCATCCGGAAACCTGTACTGACTCAGTGGCAAGAGCTGTGATGTGTGCATGTCCACATGCCACACCGTGTCCTCTGCACTGTCCAACTACTGTGTACTTGGTGCATGTGTCCACACTGGGGTGTTGCAATCCAACAGACACCAGACAGATGGGTGCAAGGCCATGTGGGATGTGAGTGCCATGCTTGGCATCAGACTGACAATTGGCTTCTCCTGTTCAGTTAGGGCACTTTTAGCAATGTACAACTAATGATGCCAGGGCTTGCTCTGTAATGTGCTGTGCTCACAGTGGTGTGTGCGTTTGGTGCAGGTGACTGATGTCTGTCTGTTTCCCCATTGTTTGCAGATACATCCACGGCCACGGAAGGGGACAGCTCCACGGACCAGGAGGAGCCAGAGAGCCAGACTGGGTCAGCAGCCGAGGAGTGGTCGGAGGGACCCAGTGGCACGGAGGGCGAGGGGAGCCACACCGAGGAGTCCTCAGCACCATCCACCTCAGCTGAGGACCAGAGCAACTCGGAGGATGACTCCCTTGTGGAGGCAGGTGTCAGCAGCCACCACACCCCAGCTAGTGTTGCTGTCCCCGCCACCACCAGCACCACCACCGCCCTCCCATCGGCTCCCATTCCCCAGGTCCGTGGAGGCTCCCATGTTCGGGAGCGTGTCTCCTTTGGGCCAGGCACCGCACCCCCTGCCCCTGTGTCCCCTGCTGCCCTGAGTGAGGAGTCTGTGTACCTCCTTCGCCAGCTCCATGTAGGGCAGACAGCCATGCTGAGTGTCCTCCATGCGCACACCGCACTGTTGACTCAGCTGGTGTCGTTCATGGAGGGCATCTCATCGGGCATGTCTGACCTACAGAGGGGCAACAGGTCCATGGACTCCTCCCTGACGGCAGCAGTGTCCCTCCTCAGACAGTCCCTCACCCCTCCTGCCTCTGCTCCATCCACACTCCCCAGCACCTTACCCGTCCCAAGCACACACACACCGGCACAGGCACACACCAGCACACACACGTCCAGCACACAGACACACACGCCACAAACTAAACGCACACGCACGCACAGTCAGGGGACTGAAACCAGACTCACAGGGGATGGGGCCCTGGTACACACACACGCATCCACGGGCACTGCGCAGTCCTCAGTTGCCTCTCCCTCCAAAGCACCCTCCCTTGCCTCACCTGCAACCCCAAAGACCCAGCGCCTCTTCCTCAGTGACCTCGGCCTCTTCCCCTCCGATCCAGCTGCCCCAGCATCCAGGGGGAAGAGGAAGCCCCCCACACGGAGCAGAGTGCCCCTCGCCCCGGACACCCTCCCCCAGGCGCAGACAGACTGAGGCCCCCACCCGCAAGTCCCCCGGAGTGCTAAGAGCAAGACCCCGCCGCCGCCCTGCAGCTCAAGCACCAGGTCTCCTTCCTCCATCCCTCAGGCCCCCACTCCACAGGTGCCCCCACCACACCCTGCCCCAGGTTCCCCCACCCACAGATATACCATCCCCAAGAGGCTCCGGCCTTCTCCCCTGCCACTTGCTCTCCCGGAACCACACCCCCCGCTGCGCTTGTCTGTGCCACTGATGTGGTGAGGGTGTCCTCCCCTCTGTCCAGCCCACCTTGCCTGTTCCCCATTCTCCTCCCCTGGTGGTAGGCACTGCAGTGGAGTCCACTACCACCCTGTCTGACTTGGGCACTGCAGTGGCGGACCTGTCCACTCCATCTGCAGGGTCCACTGCAGTCGTGCCGGCACCCACAACATCTGAGCCATGCCCCCCAGTTGTGCCGGCACACACCATGTCAGACACCTCCACTGCAGTTGTCAGTGGCTCTCCAGCACCCACCACCCCTTCCCTGCTTCCTCCTGGTGAGCCCTGATCCTGTCCCTGCGGTGCCTGGCCTACCCCCGGTTGCCCCTCCTAGTGGATTGTCCCTGGTTTTGTGCAGGCATGTGTAGGGTGGCATCTGCCACTGTCACCCACTTGTGACTTTGTTGATGGACTGGCCATTGGCCTTTGTTTATGTTCTACCGGACTTCTACTTTTAATGCCACATATGCTGAATAAATCAACTTTCTGTTCTCTAGTGCTTTTGCTTCTGATGTACATGATGTTGATGATGCTAACCATGCCCTTGCTGCAGTGATGGTGATATTTGGTCTCATGATAATGAAGTGTTACTGTGCAGGAACCCATGTGGTCCAGGGGGAATGTGTCCTATCCTGTGGTGTATCCATGTCATCCATAGCAGCATCTGAGGGTGTCATGTGTTCAGTATTTGGCAATGGGATTTCCTACTTAGATTGGCTATTTCACATCTGTGGCTTCCACCCCTGCACATCTGTTGTGCCTGCCATTGTTCAATTCGTCTACTTCCCTGACCGTGTGGCCATCTCCACTGGACATGCAGGTTTGGGCATCAATGGGGAAGGACTCATCTGTGTTGTCAGTGCAACATTGCTATACAAGTGTGTTGGATCTGTGCTGATGATTCCATTGGCACTTCCATGACCAGGCTGATGTGACGGGAGCCCTCATTTGGTGCTAATTGTTGATTGTGTGACCAAGTGCTCAGCTGACATGGTGGGGCCCTACTGAGGCAACATATGGCACAGCTTTCCTCACACAGGAGTGGAGTCCCCTCATGGCAGTGTGTACTCCTGTGACATTGCCTGCGCCCAAGGTGTGTGTTGTATGTGCATGTCTGTGTGTTCACTTCCGTTTAGCTGTGCATGCTGTGATCCCTAGTGTTGTACCTGTTTGTGATGCTAGCTGAGTTGAGCTATGTTCCCCAAAGTCTTCTCCCTGGGTTCTCTGTGATGTGGGTGCATGGCACATTACTGGTCATCAGGGTGTCACCCATAGGTGTGCTTGCTGTCAGGGCTGAGTTTGTGTGCAGACGCAGATGGGTCACAGTCAGGTTTCCCCTTGGCACTTGTAGTTTGCCCCTGTCATGTGATTTCCAGTTTGTGTTATCTTTCAGTGATTGTGACACGTTGTGTGTGTGACTGCTGGCACTCCTCAGGGTCCGGGCTGCAATGTTGGTTGTTGTCTATGTGTGTTCTTTGTGGGTGACCTTGGCTTCTTCATTGGTGTGTGACTGTGGCTGTGATCCCATTGGTTGGTGTGGTATTGCCGTCATGTCCATGTACAGCGTAGTGTGCAGTGTGTCAGACATTCAGGAGTCTTGTTGAGTGTCCATGTGTGATGTGTTTCTGCACCTTGGTTCCCACCCACCACCCTGGAATAGTCATGGGTGCATGTGCAATGTCACCAGTGCATGTGTGCTTCACTGCTGCACATTGTTGGAGGTCGAGGGGTGTGGTGTTGAGTGTGTGCAGATGAGAGTTGTTGCCCGGTTAGGCCCCTGCCTCCATGTTGGCCTTGGCTTACTGGCCATGCTGTTTGATTTGTGCTTGTGTAGGTGTGATGGTAGTTAGTTGCTCAGTACACATGACTGTGGTTCACAGTGTGAACCACATTTAGCTTTGTCATCACAGTGGGATTGTAATGCAGCCCAGGGTCACCACATTGTGGGGGCCCTGGGGGTGGTGCTGTGGTGTGTCTGTGTCTTCCTGTGTCAGTTGCTGTCCCTACGTGCCTGTGTGACATGTGTGATTTGTGCTCCCTCTCATCTGACAATGCCTGCTTGCCCAGATAGGGGATTTGGATCCATGAGTTACCTTTGTGTGGCACTGTATGCACATCTGTATGATTGGTATTCAGGTCTCCTCATGTGTTGTGTGGTTGCCTGGGGACACTGGCACCCCCCTCACCTGTTGTGTATGATGTGCAGTGTGGGTCTGCCTGTTTGTGTTTGTGCATCTGCACCACTGCATTGGCATATCTTGGGTGTGCCATTGGCTGTATGTAGTTTGGTGGGTTTCCCCTGCTGTCCCTGGGACTCCGAGGTCATCGGTCAGCACAATGATCATGGTTTGTGTGTCCCATTGCTGCCATGGTATGGTATCTGTTCACCTCACATCTGCAGTCTCCACAGGGTATCTGCATGTGTGTGCCCATTGGTGCAAATATGTGGGTCTGCATTCTGATGGTCACTTCTGTCATTGTGTCATTGATGATTGTTGACGGTGTCAGCCCCCATGGGTGTTGTTTGTCTGCACATGGCCAAAGTTATGTCTTATTTGCACTGCAGGATTTGGCTCCCCCAATTTATGTTGCAATGGGACACATACACTACTTTGCCACTGATGTGTTTGTTGTTCTGTGACCAGGAATCATCCATGCAGTTTGGCAGTTGCACCTCTTTCTTTGTCAACACTTACCTTTTGGTCACTGTGATGATGGGGGTTTGGACCCCATTGCCACAATGTTCGAAATGTGCTTCAGCTATGGACCCCACACTTACATTTTGGTCACTGTGATGATGGGGATTTGGACCCCATTGCCACAATGTTCAAAATGTGCTTCAGCTATGGACCCCACACTTACCTTTTGGTCACTGTGATGATGGGGGTTTGGACCCCATTGCCACAATGTTCAAAATGTGCTTCAGCTATGGACCCCACACTTACCTTTTGGTCACTGTGATGATGGGGGTTTGGACCCCATTGCCACAATGTTCAAAATGTGCTTCAGCTATGGACCCCACACTTACCTTTTGGTCACTGTGATGATGGGGGTTTGGACCCCATTGCCACATTGTTCAAAGTGTGCTTCAGCTATGGACCCCACACTTACATTTTGGTCACTGTGATGATGGGGGTTTGGACCCCATTGCCACATTGTTCAAAGTGTGCTTCAGCTATGGACCCCACACTTACATTTTGGTCACTGTGATGATGGGGGTTTGGACCCCATTGCCACAATGGTCATGGCCTGCTTGCATTGTGGGTGCCACACACATATATGTGTGGCACATGTGCTAGGGGGTCACATTGTATGTTCAAAGTCATGTTCGGTGTTGTCGGCATTTGACACAGTCTACACACGATTGTCATGGTGTTGGGGGGATGTCTTCTTCTTGCATTCCCTAGGTTGTGGTGTGCTGGTTGTGTCATGCATTGTCCATCCTATGAGTGGGGGTGGTAGTAGTGGTAGGCATCCAGCCCCCCTGGGTGAGGGTGGTAGTAGTGGTAGGCATCCAGCCCCCTGGGTGAGGGTGGTAGTGGTGGTAGGCATCCTGCCCCCCTGGCTAAGGGTGGTGGTAGGCATCCAGCCCCCTGGGTGATGGTGGTAGTGGTGGTAGGCATCCTGCCCCCTGGGTGAGGGTGGTAGTAGTGGTAGGCATCCTGCCCCCTGGGTGAGGGTGGTAGTGGTGGTAGGCATCCAGCCCCCCTGGGTGAGGGTGGTAGTAGTGGTAGGCATCCTGCCCCCCTGGCTAAGGGTGGTAGTAGTGGTAGGCATCCTGCCCCCCTGGCTAAGGGTGGTAGTAGTGGTAGGCATCCTGCCCCCCTGGGTAAGGGTGGTAGTAGTGGTAGGCATCCTGCCCCCTGGGTAAGGGTGGTAGTAGTGGTAGGCATCCAGCCCCCTGGGTGAGGGTGGTAGTAGTGGTAGGCATCCTGCCCCCCTGGGTAAGGGTGGTAGTAGTGGTAGGCATCCTGCCCCCGCTGGGTGAGGGTGGTAGTAGTGGTAGGCATCCAGCCCCCTGGGTGAGGGTGGTAGTAGTGGTAGGCATCCAGCCCCCTGGCTAAGGGTGGTAGTAGTGGTAGGCATCCAGCCCCCCTGGGTGAGGGTGGTAGTAGTGGTAGGCATCCTGCCCCCCTGGGTGAGGGTGGTAGTGGTGGTAGGCATCCTGCCCCCCTGGCTAGGGGTGGTGGTAGGCATCCAGCCCCCCTGGGTGAGGGTGGTAGTGGTGGTAGGCATCCTGCCCCCCTGGCTAAGGGTGGTAGTGGTGGTAGGCATCCTGCCCCCCTGGCTAAGGGTGGTAGTAGTGGTAGGCATCCTGCCCCCCTGGCTAAGGGTGGTGGTAGGCATCCAGCCCCCCTGGGTGAGGGTGGTAGTAGTGGTAGGCATCCAGCCCCCTGGGTGAGGGTGGTAGTAGTGGTAGGCATCCTGCCCCCCTGGCTAAGGGTGGTAGTGGTGGTAGGCATCCAGCCCACCCTGGCTAAGGGTGGTAGTAGTGGTAGGCATCCAGCCCCCTGGCTAAGGGTGGTAGTAGTGGTAGGCATCCTGCCCCCTGGGTGAGGGTGGTAGTGGTGGTAGGCATCCTGCCCCCCTGGGTGAGGGTGGTAGTGGTGGTAGGCATCCAGCCCCCCTGGCTAAGGGTGGTAGTAGTGGTAGGCATCCAGCCCCCCTGGGTGAGGGTGGTAGTAGTGGTAGGCATCCTGCCCCCCTGGCTAAGGGTGGTAGTAGTGGTAGGCATCCTGCCCCCTGGGTAAGGGTGGTAGTAGTGGTAGGCATCCTGCCCCCTGGGTAAGGGTGGTAGTAGTGGTAGGCATCCAGCCCCCTTGGTGAGGGTGGTAGTAGTGGTAGGCATCCAGCCCCCCGGCTAAGGGTGGTAGTAGTGGTAGGCATCTTGCCCCCCTGGGTGAGGGTGGTAGTGGTGGTAGGCATCCAGCCCCCCTGGCTAAGGGTGGTGGTAGGCATCCAGCCCCCCTGGGTGAGGGTGGTAGTAGTGGTAGGCATCCAGCCCCCCTGGGTAGGGGTGGTGGTGCGCATTCAGGCCCCTGTGTGCATATGTGGCATTGGTGATGGGCATCCCGCCCCTATGGTGCTGCTGTTGCTGGTGTAAGTATATTCTGCATCCCTCTGTGTGTGTGTGATGTGTCGTGTACGTGTTGTATGTGTTTTGTGGTTGGTGTCTGGCTTACCTTCTGCGCCGTACGCGTCCGTGCCTGTTCCGGTAGTAAATGTAGAATATTGGTATGATCGGGACGAAGGGATTCATGGTTGGTTCGTGTCGTTCGTCCTTCTCGTTGCTTCGCGTCGTCCTCGTCCCTTCGCCTCGTCCTCGTCGCTGGCGTGTTCGTCTCGGAGCCGTGGATCGTGTTGTGGCGCGAATCGGAGCTTATGTGCGCCTCTCCCGGATGCTTTGACGTGCCGTGCGTAGCGACGGGTTCGGCGCGTACGGAAAGCGCATCGTACTCGTTCGGCCGGACGGAGCTGCATTTTCCCTTCCGTGCGACTCGATTCAGCGTTTCCGGATTCGCCTCGGTCGGGGAACAGGACCTGGTTTGGGTGAGTATGGCTCGGCCGGATTCTTTGCTGTTGTGCGCATCGTACTTACTCGTTCGGTGTGCTGTACGGATCGGTCGGGAAACAGGCTTTCGCATGGCTTTTTTCCCGACCGAATGGTGTTGGGTACGCCTCCGACCGAGATCGGAATCGGCCCCTGAATGTTGGAACGGTCCATGTTGGTGACATTGAGGGCAAATTTCTGTTCTACATGGTCCATGTAAATGTTAGCTAAGTTTGGCGCAAAAACGGCTCCCATGCTAGTCCCGGAGCACTGTTGATAGTATTTGCCACCTGAGACAAAATAGTTTGTTTGCAGGGCGATGCGAAGCAATGAAGTGATAAAGGAAATGGGTACCTGAGTAGGCCTAGGTCTAGTCTCTAGAAACTTTTCAATAACCTGAATACTCTCATCTTGTGGTATTTTGGTGTAAAGGGATGAAATATCTAGAGTCGCTAACCAGTCAGATTCAATGTCGTAAGGCATACCGTCCACCAGGTTGATCATGTACATGGTATCTCGCACATACGTTTCTTGTACGGGGACAAACTCCTTGATGAAATAGTCTATGTATCTCCCAATGGGCTCCAGGATGGACCCGCAACTTGACAGAATGGGTTGTCCAGGGGGGTTCGTAATACTTTTATGTATCTTCGGGAGTGTGTAGAGGACAGGGGTTCTAGGATTCTCTGCATTCAGGAACTCGAACTCTTTTTTGCTTATGTAACCTTCGTTCATTCCCTCTGTGGTGACACTCAGTATCTCATTTCTGATGTCTGATAACGGATTACTGCCCAATTTCTTATAATGTTTTTCCTCACCAATTTGTTTCAGGATCTCTGTATCATAGTCTTTGCGGTCCTGGACCACAAAACTGCCCCCTTTGTTGGAGGGTTTAAGAATTATTGTTTTGTCATTTTTCAGTACATTTAGTGCTTGGCGTTCCTGTAATGTAATGTTATAGGGTATGTACTGCCTATTGTTTTTTAGATTGTCTAGGTCCACTAAGACTAACTTCTCAAAAGTAAGCAGTTCAGGTGGCATCATTGCATTAGTGGGATAAAAGGTTGACGGTGGTCTCAGTCCCGTCACCAAGTCTTGTGACATAGGTTCTCTGTCCTTGAAGAATAATTTCAGGCATATTTTCCTGAAAAACTGAAATAATTCTGCCTTTAAGTTAAAGAAATTTGTCCTCTCTGTAATAACATATGACAGACCTTTATTTAGAAGTGATATTTCTGATGATGACAATACATGCTGAGATAGATTAAAAATGGGAATGACCTCATATCTTGACCTAGTATGGTTGGGGGCCCAACTGGTAATGCTTCCTCCTCGTTTGTCGCTCCCCTGCGTATTAGTACCAAGTCTTCCCTTTCGCCTTGCCGCCTCGATCTAAAAAAGACTGGCCTGGGTGATTGTCTGACAAGCTGGGACCTGGTTGAGTGTCAGAGTCGTCTGAGCCCCCTGAGGATTCAGAGAATGTGATAGGTTGGTTTCTCCTAAACCTACCCCAGGTGTTCTGTCTATTCTGGTTGCCAACAGTGGTGTAGTAGTCGTCCCTTAGATAAGGATAAGGCCTTTCTTTGGAGAAATTCTTGATGTCTTTGGTCACTTTATCAGCCTTTTTCTTTAACTCAAAGGAGTTAAAGTCCTCTATTGTCTTGTTCAACTTGTCTAGCAATGTTTTCGCCTCTGCTACTCCATCACCCCCAAGGAGTTCTTTTTCTAGTTCTTCAATTTCTTTAAGTTCTGCCTTTGCGTTTTCTACTGACGTTTCCACACCTAAGACCATCCAGTGCCGTGAGCAAGTTGTGGAAATATGGCTAAAATTGCCCTTAAATTTAGGGTCCTCGCGGAAAATGCCTGGGATGTTCCTAACCTGTAGTCCCTGTGGTATAATCCTTGCCTTCAGGTATTCCGTCAGCATCCGAGCATGAAGCTCAGTTCTGACATGCTTTTTCTTTGCCTTCTCCAATTTATCAAGCAATTGTTGCCTCGGGCTTACACTTTTATTTGGATGGGTTGAAAACAAAGAGGGTCCACTGATAATTTTAGCAATGTACTCATCGGTATATAGGGGGGCTTCGCCCTCTGTCATCGTAACCCTTTGGGGAGGAGTGACCCTATATTCTTATAGGGTATATGGAAAATCCAGTTAACAGATATTTCCCTTGCGGTGTGGCCACCGCTCTAAATTTCGAAAAAGGGGACAAGGGGACCCTACTCACTAAGGAACCAGGGTAGTTAAATTATTATCAGAAACAGAGGTTCCTGTGGAATAATAAGACCGTATATTGGTAATGGGATGCGCAATCGCAATTGGAAGGGTTAGAATAATGTCAGAGGGAGAAGAAACCACATACACCTTTGTTTCAGTTCAACACAGTTGTGTTTTATAATTCACAAAAAGATATATACAATGAAAAAAGGAGAACAATTGTGCGTAGTGTCCCCAGTGAAAACAGGAACCTAAGGTATTGGTGACATATTTGTGACAATTTTTACAAGGTTTCCAAAAATGTTATAAAAGTCGACCATTGTCAAACATACACAGAATGAACCGCAACTATATACAGTGATACGCGCTGGTCTAATGGTTCGCTTTCTCTTTATGTCGACGACGTTTCGACCGTCTGTGCAGTGTAGGGTCTCATCAGGACCTAAGGATGTAGGGACATCTAGGAAGAGAAGGATAATGTAAGTGTGTAGCCCATAAATCGGCACCAATGTGACAACTTGGGGTAACAAGGCATTTAGTTCAAGGGTACCTGGTAGGTAGTCTGCGCAGCCGCGTGAAGAGTGTGTGCCACAAGTGAGTGATAGCAAAAGAAACAAGATACTCACAAGGGAACCCAGCCGGGTACTGATTATGTGAGAGGGAAAAATAGAGAAAAAGAAAAATGGTTCAACTGATTGATCATCAGGAATTGCGGGTCATAGTGGTCTGAGTACCACTTCCTATACTTATTCTCAGTAAGGAACTTACCGCAAGTGAGGGTGAGGAAGGGCTGGCAATCAATGGGTAGCACAGCGCCTAGAATGAAGCGATGACACACTACAGCGTGTGTGGAGTGGTAATATGATTCAGAACTCTGTGGAAAATAGGAAACCCCATCAAATCATGCGTGGTGGAGGATTCTGTAAAAGAGCCCATAGGAGGTATTCTTACCGGAGTCAATGAAGTGGAATACCCGAATGTTGTTGCAGTGCACAGGAGATGCTGGTGCGCTGACCTGTGTCTCATAAAAATGCCACTGATATATTCACAAGGTCAATGTGATAGTCCGTGACCTGTAAATAGCAGGGATTGCGAAATTACTGGGTGTTATTCAGCGCTAAATGGTAATGAGGTACAGCACGTTCAGGCGGAGACAGGCAATGTTACCTGATTACAGTGTTTGCAGCACGCGTTCAATATTAGCGTGCTTACAGCCGACAGCGTGAGTCTGTCTGCATGGGTCTTCTAGTGAAATGAATCCTGTGAATTAACAGGAATCATGGGATTAGTGTATGATCTAATATCATGAATGAAGAATTAGGTAAAATTAATTGTGAGGATGTACATATGGGCACATCTATGTACTGCCCCATTCTCACCTTGGTAAAAATTGGAGTTCCTGTAGCGCGTGGCGGTCCAATGCGCGGGCGGCACGACAGCGTGTGTCTGTCTGCTGGGGGGGCCAGATGACAATGAGCGGGTGCTGGCCACGCCATTAATTAGAGAGACGTCCCGCCGAAACCGGATTGACCTGCAGGCATCACTAGTGATTGCCGCTGGTAGAGTCATCCGGTTTTCGGTGTCAAATTGAGAAAAGAGAAGAAAGACCTGAGGTTTAGGTCAATGAAGAAGTGAAAAAAGAAAGTATAGAAAGTAGAAATAGAAAAGTAGAGATTAGCAAGGTGGCATTGTGTGGGCTATCGCGAGCAGGTTTAAAATTGTTTCCACTTTACTTGGCAAACAATTGTGAAGTGGTACGTTTGACATATTTATGGTACGTTAATGATTTGGCACTTGTGTAGAATAAGGGCGGCTAATGGTAGCAGTGTTTGGTATGAAACAAATATTATGCTGAAGAAGACATATTTGTAACATTGACAATTGGAAAAATACTGTAAGCTGTACATTTTCACAACGTCTTTCCATTAACTGTTACAACAGCTGAGACCACACAGGGCCTCGTATGTAATGATTGCGAGCAAGTCTAGTGCACTGACAGTTCGTGTTTGAAACCGGTCCTGAAAAAACGGCAACTCAGGGGTTAGCTGTATCATGTAATGAATCACCAGATATCATACTGTATAGGTGTAAAGCCGCATGAGTATGGCGCTACATACATTTTTCTTAAGTTCGTATATAATTAATAATTACACTAAGTAGAGTACATGCATGTATTGAAAAATATATAAACACTTGCATGACCCAACGTACACTCGTGAGGCCGCTGGAGTGTGGAACTAGATGCATTTGCCCAAACACAGGGCATTTACAGTCACGATAATGAATGAATGTATCAAACAGTTTGATTTGTACACATCTGTATTCGTGGCTGTCTAGGTGTGGTCTCTATTAAAAAATTGTTCAGTCAGCGTAGGGATATGACAGGTGGCAAGAACTATATACATGCTGGTGTGTAATCATACCAGTGTATACCTGTGGGTGAGCTGTACAGGGTACCTATTGTTTAATCGTGTGCGACCTAAACTAGTGTGTTAGTGTGGTCACAAAGCCTCGCCATTCTTTGGCGGAGTTGAGCCCATTGTCTATGGAATTGGTTCTCTCTATCAAACGACATTCTAGTCGTTGTAGAATCTGCTAAATGTTTCCACCTCTTTCAGGGAGGTCAGCACCCGCTCATTGTCATCTGGCCCCCCCAGCAGACAGACACACGCTGTTGTACTGCCCGCGCGCTGGACCACCACGTGCTAAAGGAACTCCAACATTTAGAGCGGTGGCCACACCGCAAGGGAAATATCTGTTAACTGGATTTTCCATATACCCTATAAGAATATAGGGTCACTCCTCCCCAAAGAGTTACGATGACAGAGGGCGAAGCCCCCCTATATACCGATGAGTACATTGCTAAAATTATCAGTGGACCCTCTTTGTTTTCAACCCAGCCAAATAAAAGTGTAAGCCCGAGACAACAATTGCTTGATAAATTGGAGAAGGCAAAGAAAAAGCACGTCAGAACTGAGCTTCATGCTCAGATGCTGACGGAATACCTGAAGGTAGGGATTATACCACAGGGACTACAGGTTAGGAACGTCCCAGGCATTTTCTGCGAGGACCCTAAATTTAAGGGCAAATTTAGCCATATTTCCACAACTTGCTCACGCCACTGGATGGTCTTAGGTGTGGAAACGGCAGTAGAACACGCAAAGGCAGAACTTAAAGAAATTGAAGAACTAGAAAAGGAACTCCTTGGGGGTGACGGAGTAGCAGAGGCGAAAACATTGCTAGACAAGTTGAACAAGACAATAGAGGACTTTAACTCCTTTGAGTTAAAGAAAAAGGCTGATAAAGTGACCAAAGACATCAAGAATTTCTCCAAAGAAAGGGCTTATCCTTATCTAAGGGATGACTACAATACCACTGTTGGCAACTAGAATAGACAGAACACCTGGCATAGGTTTAGGAGAAACCAGCCTATCACATTCTCTGAATCCTCAGGGGCTCAGATGACTCTGACGCTCAACCAAGGCGAAAGGGAAGACTTGGTACCAATACCCAGGGGAGCGACAAATGAGGAGGAAGCATTACCAGTGGGGCCCCCAACCATACTAGGTCAAGATATGAGCAGAATGGAGGTCATTCCCATTTTTAATCTATCTCAGCATGTATTGTCATCATCAGAAATATCACTTCTAAATAAAGGTCTGTCATATGTTATTACAGAGAGGACAAATTTCTTTAACTTAAAGGCAGAATTATTTCAGTTTTTCAGGAAAATACGCCTGAAATTATTCTTCAAGGACAGAGAACCTATGTCACAAGACTCGGTGATGGGACTGAGACCACCGTCAACCTTTTATCCCACTAATGCAATGATGCCACCTGAACTGCTTACTTTTGAGAAGTTAGTATTAGTGGGCCTAGACAATCTAAAAAACAATAGGCAGTACATACCCTATAACATTACATTACAGGAACGCCAAGCAGTAAATGTACTGAAAAATGACAAAACAATAATTCTTAAACCCGCCGACAAAGGGGGCGGTATTGTGGTCCAGGACCGCAAAGACTATGATACAGAGATCCTGAAACAAATTGGTGAGGAAAAACATTATAAGAAATTGGGCAGTAACCCGTTATCAGACATCAGAAATGAGATACTGAGAGTCACCACAGAGGGAATGAACGAAGGATACATAAGCAAAAAAGAGTTTGAGTTCCTGAATGCAGAGAATCCTAGAACCCCTGTTCTCTACACACTCCCGAAGATACATATAAGTATTACGAACCCCCCTGGACGACCCATTCTGTCAGGGTGCGGGTCCATCCTGGAGCCCATTGGGAGATACATAGACTATTTCATCAAGGAGTTTGTCCCTGTACAAGAAACGTATGTGCGAGCTACCATGTACATGATCAACCTGGTGGACGGTATGCCTTACGACATTGAATCTGACTGGTTAGCGACTCTAGATATTTCATCCCTTTACACCAACATACCACAAGATGAGAGTATTCAGGTTATTGAAAAGTTGCTAGAGACTAGACCTAGGCCTACTCAGGTACCCACTTCCTTTATCACTTCATTGCTTCGTATCGCCCTGCAAACAAGCTATTTTGTCTCAGGTGGCAAATACTATCGACAGTGCTCCAAACTTAGCTAACATTTACATGGACCATGTAGGACAGAAATTTGCCCTCAATGTCACGAACATGTACCGTTCCAACATTAAGTGTTGGAAGAGGTACATAGATGACATTTTTCTCATCTGGTCTGGCAGTGAGACTGAATTCAACAGCTTTGTAATGTACCTCAATAGCATTCAGACACATTTGACTTTTACCTCCACTGTACATAAGTCCACCATAGCCTTCTTAGATCTCAATATCCAGCATGCTGATGGGACACTGTACACTTCCCTCCACAGGAAGCCCACCGAGAGGAACACGCTTCTATCATATAGAAGCCACCATCCTCGCGCACTACGGGATGGGTTACACTTAGGTCAGTTTCTGCGCCTGCGCAGAAATTGTACACATAAGGAGGATTACATGCTGGAGGCGGAAACACTGAAAGCTAAACTAGTGGCAAGAGGGTACCCCAATAGACTAGTGAAGGAATCATTGAAACGTGCCTGGTTCTGTCCCAGAGAAGAACTTCTAACCACTAGAGAGAAAGCCTCAGTTGACAGACTTATCTGTGTCACCACATTTGGAATACACACTAACAAAGTCCGCAATCTTATAACAAAAAACTGGGATATAATCGAAAGTATTGACCCAGAGATTGACCCCCCATGTTTGCCTTTAAGCGGGGTAAGAACATTAAGGATCACCTAGTCAGATCATCCACTGAGACTATTGTGCGAAAAACCAACACATTCCATCCACATGGGGCTTACCAGAGATCAAAGGGCACCACAAATGCGGCAATTGTGTCTCCTGCACCTTCACATTTAACACCAATACTTTCGAACACGCAAATGTGAAGCACACACTGGAATTCTTTTCCAATTGCAACACACGAAACATGGTGTATTGCATATGGTGCCCTTGTGGCCTGCCATACATTGGACAAACTCAACAACCGGCTAAGGCACGCATTGGACAACATCGCAGCCGTATACGGTGCTCTGTTGCCAATGCCCCCTTGGTGTCTCATTTCAATGAAAGAAATCACGCTGCTAAAGAATGATGATGGATTAAACCCAGATCAGTTGACTGGGGATGAGTGTTTGATTGGCTCAAACGTTCTGTCCATCGTCCCCTTTGGTATCGCTTTGTTCGCCCTAAGTTGGCAGGGTATGCCCAGACGTGGGTCCCTTGCTCACTTTGCCACTGGATTCAAGATAGCCTGGCTGATGAGGGTTTTAAACCCGAAACCGGTCCCAGGATGCTTGTTTCCGGTCCAGGGAAGACATGGCTTGGCAGTTCGGGCTGGACTGTTCCCATGAGGCACAGGGTCAGACTGATTTGCATATGGCCATGTCTGAACTGGGGTGGTGGAGTGAGCTAAAGAATGATGATGGATTAAACCCAGATCAGTTGACTGGGGGTGAGTGTTTGATTGGCTCAAACGTTCCGTCCATCGTCCCCTTTGGTATCGCTTTGAAGATATTAGGTGCAAGTAATTGACATTGCCATCATCCCTGAAAGAGGTAGAAACATTTCGCAGATTCTACAACGACTAGAATGTCGTTGGATAGAGAGAACCAATTCCATAGACAATGGGCTCAACTCCGCCGAAGAATGGCGAAGCTTTGTGACCACACTAACACACTAGTTTAGGTCGCACACGATTAAACAATAGGTACCCTGTACAGCTCACCCACAGGTGAACACTGGTATGATTACACACCAGCATGTATATAGTTCTTGCCACCTGTCATATCCCTACGCTGACTGAACAATTTTTGAATAGAGACCACACCTAGACAGCCACGAATACAGATGTGTACAAATCAAACTGTTTGATACATTCATTCATTATCGTGACTGTAAATCCCCTGTGTTTGGGCAAATGCATCTAGTTCCACACTCCAGCGGCCTCACGAGTGTACATTGGGTTATGCAAGTGTTTTTACATTTTTCAATACGTGCATGTACTCTACTTAGTGTAATTATTAATTATATACAAACTTAAGAAAAATGTATGCCGCGCCATACTCGTGCGGCTTTACACCTATACAGTATGATATCTGGTGATTCATTACATGATACAGCTAACCACTGAGTTGCCGTTTTTTCGGGACCGGTTTCAAGCACGAACTGTCGGTGCACTAGACTTGCTCGCAATCATTACATACGAGGCCCTGTGTGGTCTCAGCTGTTGTAACAGTTATTGGAAAGACAGTGTGAAAATGTACAGCCTACAGTATTTTACCAATTGTCAATGTTACAAATATGTCTTCTTCAGCATAATATTTGTTTCATACCAAACACTGCTACCATTAGCCGCCCTTATTCTACACAAGTGCCAAATCATTAACGTACCATAAATATGTCAAACGTACCGCTTCACAATTGTTTGCCAAGTAAAGTGGAAACAATTTTAAACCTGCTCGCGATAGCCCACACAATGCCACCTTGCGAATCTCTACTTTTCTATTTCTACTTTCTATATTTTCTTTTTTCACTTCTTCATTGACCTAAACCTCAGGTCTTTCTTCTCTTTTCTCAATTTGACACCGAAAACCGGTGGACTCCGCCAGCGGCAATCACTAGTGATGCCTGCAGGTCAATCCGGTTTCGGCGGGATCTCGCTCTATTTAATGGCGAGGCCAGCACCCGCTCATTGTCATCTGGCCCCCCCAGCAGACAGACACACACTGTCGTGCCGCCCGCGCATTGGACCGCCACGCGCTACAGGAACTCCAATTTTTACCAAGGTGAGAATGGGGCAGTACATAGATGTGCCCATATGTACATCCTCACAATTAATTTTACCTAATTCTTCATTCATGATATTAGATCATACACTAATCCCATGATTCCTGTTAATTCACAGGATTCATTTCACTAGAAGACCCATGCAGACAGACTCACGCTGTCGGCTGTAAGCACGCTAATATTGAACGCGTGCTGCAAACACTGTAATCAGGTAACAATGCCTGTCTCCGCCTGAACGCGCTGTACCTCATTACCATTTAGCGCTGAATAACACCCAGTAATTTCGCAATCCCTGCTATTTACAGGTCACGGACTATCACATTGCCCTTGTGAATATATCAGTGGCATTTTTATGAGACACAGGTCAGCGCACCAGCATCTCCTGTGCACTGCAACAACATTCGGGTATTCCACTTCATTGACTCCGGTAAGAATACCTCCTATGGGCTCTTTTACAGAATCCTCCACCACGCATGATTTGATGGGGTTTCCTATTTTCCACAGAGTTCCGAATCATACTACCAGTCCACACACGCTGTAGTGTGTCATCGCTTCATTCTAGGCGCTGTGCTACCCATTGATTGCCAGCCCTTCCTCACCCTCACTTGCGGTAAGTTCCTTACTGAGAATAAGTATAGGAAGTGGTACTCAGACCACTATGACCCGCAATTCCTGATGATCAATCAGTTGAACCATTTTTCTTTTTCTCTATTTTTCCCTCTCACATAATCAGTACCCGGCTGGGTTCCCTTGTGAGTATCTTGTTTCTTTTGCTATCACTCACTTGTGGCACACACTCTTCACGCGGCTGCGCAGTCTACCTACCAGGTACCCTTGAACTAAATGCCTTCTTACCCCAAGTTGTCGCATTGGTGCCGATTTATGGGCTACACACTTACATTATCCTTCTCATCCTAGATGTCCCTACAGCCTTAGGTCCTGATGAGACCCTACACTGCACAAAGGGTCGAAACGTCGTCGACATAAAGAGAAAGCGAACCATGAAACCAGCGCGTATCACTGTATATAGTCGCGGTTCATTCTGTGTATATTTGACAATGGTCAACTTTTATAACATTTTTGGAAACCTTGTAAAAATTGTCACAAATATGTCACCAATACCTTAGGTTCCTGTTTTCACTGGGGACACTACGCACAATTGTTCTCCTTTTTTCATTGTATATATCTTTTTGTGAATTATAAAACACAACTGTGTTAAACTGAAACAAAGGTGTATGTGGTTTCTTCTCCCTCTGACACTATTCTAACCCTTCCAATTGCGATTGCGCATCCCATTACCAAAATACGGTCTTATTATTCCACAGGAACCACTGTTTCTGATAATAATTTAACTACCCTGGTTCCTTAGTGAGTAGGGTCCCCTTGTCCCCTTTTTCGACTGTTGTCAGAACAGGGCAGGGGAGGAATGGTTTGCCTACTCCTAAGTGCACATGACTGTTTGTCCAGCGCTCTCAGGCCGCCGAAAACAGTCATGCACACTTTCCCTGTTCTCCATGCAGGTAGCATAACAGCCCGCTTTGAGAACATGGCCAGACCCCGATTCCCTGGCTAAGCGTTGAACCAGGATGCTCAAAACCAATCACAACGCTGCATTGCAGCATTGTGATTGGTATGGGGAGCCTGGGTGCTTACCAATCATAACGCTGCATTGCAACATTGTGATTGGTCACAGGATCCTGCTGTGCTTTTTTTTCCTCGGGTCCCATGAGGAGAGCAGTAGCAGAGACGCGGGACCCGGCGGCAAGGTAAGTGTATATATTTTTTTTTGTATTGCGCAACCCCCACACTAACCCCTTCCCGCGCCTGCCCTGCCACCCGCGAGTCATGCCGGCCGCCACTGGTCTTTTATTCTTGGCCTACAGCAAAAAAGCAACACAGACATAGCAGACCCAACTTTGGGCCCCTCACCTGTGCATTTTTCTGAGGGGTATCACACCCCAAACACCCCCTCCCTCACAGCTTCATCCTTGTTTACTCCTTTAATCTTCCTCAGCAATTATGCTAAAAGCAAACACATTTCAAATGAGCAAGCAGCCTTCCTGCTTTCCATCTTACCTTTTGTTGACATGTTCGCCAGACCTTCCATGGGAGTTGTAGTCAATACCAAGTGGATAAGACCCATGGTGCAGGACTTCTTTGCAGTTACCATTATTTACAATGGTGTATGCCATCTCATGGCACACTCTGACTTATGCGTCTATGTGGTATTTTTTGCATTTGATTTTGTCTGGCTAAGCTCCGTGTTATTTGAAACTCTAAAGGACCCGCTGCATCACAGAGGTTCTCAAATGCTGTTGGACTGGTGACAATTGTGGAATGTTGTTCTGTATGTCCTGTACAACTTGGACCACCCCTTTTAGGCAAACTCAACGACAAGTAATATGAAGACTATAAATACCCATACTATGCTTGTGGAATCATTCTACATTCATTGGCATGGGCATCAACTAAAGGCTTGTAGCGAAAGAACAAAAGGAAGAGGAGAGAAGGAAAAATTAAATTAAAGATGACACATAAAATTGACAATTACCAGGGCCACTTGAATTTTGCCATTGTGCGGCCGCAGCGTTTTTCATATAATTATGGTTCTGACGCATTATCCACATCCACACCCACCGACCACGCACGCAACCTGGGAGTCATCCTCGACTCAACGCTCTCCATGGCCAAGCAAGTCAACGCAGTCTCATCCTCCTGCTTCAACACCCTCCGCATGCTTCGCAAGATCTACAGGTGGATCCCGACAGACACAAGAAGAACAGTCACCCAGGCCCTCGTCAGTAGCAGACTTGACTATGGGAACGCCCTCTACGCGGGAGCCCCGGCCAAGCTCATCAAGCGACTGCAACGCATACAAAACGCCTCCGCACGCCTGATCCTCGATGTACCACGCCACAGCCACATCACCCCCACCTGAGGAACCTGCACTGGCTCCCCGTCGACAGGAGAATCTCCTTCAAACTCCTCATCCACGCACACAAGGCACTCCACAAGACTGGCCCAGCCTACCTCAACAGACGACTCCTCTTCTACGTCCCCAACCGCCAACTCCGCTCCGCCGACCTCTCCCTCGCCACCGTCCCTCGCATTTGAAGAACTACCACCGGCGGCAGATCCTTCTCCCACCTCGCCGCCAAGACCTGGAACACCCTTCCACTAAGCCTACGACAGACCCAAGACCTGCTGACCTTCAGGAGGCTACTCAAGACCTGGTTGTTCGACCAGTAGCAGCACCCCCCTTTTTTTCTCCCCAGCGCCTTGAGACCCTCGCGGGTAAGTAGCGCGCTTTACAAATTCTGTGATTGATTGATAATCCATCACATGCAGCATAATCTTCAGATTTTAACCCCAAAAAATATTTCTAGCTCAAAAGGTTCAAAAGTTACTAAAAACGCAGCAGCATGTGTTGTCTTGCAGTGTTGCTGCGTAGTGAAAGGACCTTTGCAAAGATTGACTGGTCACCTTTCTGTTGCTTATTTCTTTAGTTTGGGTTTTATACTGGTACTAATGAGGTGCAACCTGTGTCCAGACAGTTTTAACAAGTGTGAAGTTGACAAAATAATGAAGTGATACTATCAGAAAATGTGCTGCATTAGGCCACATAACTTGCCTTTTCTGTCGCATAATTTAGTCAACCCTTCACCATAATTTGACCCTCTCCTACCACATATTCCAGTGGCCCAGACAATGACAAACAAAAAGTAAATGATGCAACAGTTGTGCCTGAAAAGACTGAAGAAGATGGGCTAAAAGAGCAAGAAAGTACAATCTAAGGGGGTCATTACGATGGCGGTCGGAAAACCTCCCCGACCGCCATGGTAGTGGGAAAAGACCGCCCGCATGGATCGCGGCATCACCGCCGTATGAATTACGATGACCCGCGCTCGAAATCCGACCGCGGCGGTCGGATCGCGGGCCTTAACATTGTGGCGGTTGCTGCTGCCCGCAGCACCGCCGCAATGCCGAAAGGAGCATGTCCTGCATTCCCCTGCACTGCGTGGCAGGCACTGCACAGTGCCTGCCACCTGGTACAGGGGAATGTAGGGGGACCATGGGTACCCCCAGTGCACCCACACCCCCAAAACATCGTGGGCCCGCAACGGGCCCCGGAAGACAATCTCCGCATGCCTTTCCATGGCGGACTGACCGCTGAGGAAAGGCTGGCTACCGCCGGCATCATAATCGTGCCGGCGGAGCCTGCTCTGCACCGCCACCATTATCCCGGTCCTTTTCCGCCCGCCAGGCAGGAGTGCGGATGGCAACCGGCGGAACAGCGGCGGTCGGGATTTCCCAACACCGCGGTCGCCACCGCCATCCTAATCGGGCACCACCGCTGGCCGGTCGACATCCGACCGCCATCGTAATAGGCCCCTAAGATTGGAGTTTTGTAGTAGTTTTGCATCTTGTGTGTGAATACAATGAAGTGTGCCTGTGTACATGAAGAAAGAGTGCGCTTTAGTCCAGTGTTTCAACGAGGGTCCTAAACAATTCCATAATGTACAATATTTTCACATAAACGCTAAATTTAAAAATGTATCTTTATTTTTGTGAGATGCTGCCTCTATTATAGGAATCATTGGGCCACATTATCAAGAACGGCGATAATATTATCGCTGCTTTAGCGGCAGGAAAATGTATCTTTATTTTTGTGAGATGCTGCCTCTATTATAGGAATCATTGGGCCACATTATCAAGAACGGCGATAATATTATCGCTGCTTTAGCGGCAGGAAACTGCCGCTAAAGCGGCAATAAGGGGCTTGATAATATGCCCTATAGAATTCCAATAGAAGCCCAGGGTTGATGTCCTTCACACCAGAACCTGGGCTTCTATTGGAATTCTATAGGGCATATTAACAAGCCCCTTATCGCCGCTTTAGCGGCAGTTTCCTGTCACTAAAGCGGCGATAATGTTATCGCCATTCTTGATAATATGACCCATTGTTTTTTGTTGTTTTGGCGAATAGAAATATGAATGTGCTAATCTGTGCCTTAAAGTTCATTGTCCGGCCTTTGTAGTTTCTAAACTAATTCAACAAGTGTTGCACACATACTCATAAAACTCTGAAAGAAAGAGCAGCTATCATAAAATGATGGTGTATTAACTGTATATTTATAGCCAGATAGTTTAGAGGTAATTCATTTAATTTAATTTAACCCGAGTTAGTATGTGGATCCCTAACTTGTCATTTTTAAACATTTTCATGATTAACGTTTTTATATGATCTAGAATACTGGGCATCTACATACACAGTGACATTTTAATAATGTCACTGTTTCTTTCTGCAGATGATTCTCCTACAATCCGTTTCTCATAGATTTGATGTTCTTTTTTTTAAATAAAACATTTTTTATCAAGAGATTCTTTAACCATCTCTCAAATCTTATTGAATTATACCAGTCCCCAGCAAGTGCTGCTGAGCTGGAAATGGCCCGTTCAAGTAGGAGCTCAGTCTTTATCTCACCTCCAACTAGAAACCACAACTGAAACTGAGGGCCAACAGGCCATATTCACTTCTCCCATAATGCCCTACTGTCCGTCTCACTACCCTACCCGCCTCCGAGAGTGGGATGTTTTAGTTCAAAATCCCAAGATATTCTCCAAAAGATTAGAAGGAGGAACACACTCCCAATATTAGAGATTTACAGAAAGACATGATTGCCCAGTACACTTGCTAACAAGAGATAACAAACTCAATTCAATAATTAAAGTAGTTCTATGTCAAGTTGGGTTCACCTCCTTGTTATGCAATAAAGGTAAGCCCACATCAATTGCTTACCAATCGCATGTTTTTTCTTAGCTGCAGAGGAGCGTTTGTGACTTTCGGTCGAGAATATTCTTACTGACAGTAGTTATTAAAGAAAAAGCGACTGCGCAGGGTATGAAAATCACTATAGTCACTCCAGTGCCCACTCTAGAAGCACAAGCAAAGCAAGCATTGCACATTGTAGAGCCACCCATGTCAGGCCAGTTCAAACACACAGTTTGGATATAGTCCTGCATTGGAAGCACACGATTTTCTTCAGCATCAGCAGGCAATCCCACAAACAGTATTGATGAAACCACTGAGTGAACATCATACTGCATTTTATAAAGATGGATGACAAAATTGATCACAGAGGTGAGTGGCACGAGCCACAGTACTAGTATCAGTACTAGGGATACACGCCTGTGGCAAGGGTTAATAACAGCTCTGGAGAATATCGAAAAGAAAAAAACTGTTCATTGTATTGGACGAATAGCAAGCCTGTGTATTCACCCACCTTGACTTCTAGTTGCCATTCTGCACTGGTATTCGGATACAAAAACTCCCAGATCAGCTTTAAACAAATTGCAAGCTTTCCCATACCTGTCTCATTCACAGAGGGCAACGCTCTGTGGGGTGGCACCTGCAGCAGAGGTCCATGCTATTCCATGACAGGGTGCAGTATGCTGGATAAAGTAAATTATATAGGCAGGCATAGGCATAAATGGTGGCTATAGGAAGATTTGTGGAAGGTGAGACTAAGGCGGCACAAGTGGAATGCTGTTATATTTTTTCTCCAAACTGTGGATAGAATGATAGCCTGAGTGGCCGTTGCAGAAAAGATAGCAGAAATTACTTTCTTTGGTACAAGGTTTTAAAACCTTGGCAGCCGCTAGATGAAACTTCTTAAAGCAGTAGCTTGGATAAGGTGCCAAGACAAATTATTGATCAAGTAAAATTGGCTACAAAAGCACTGTTGGATGACATTGAAGAGACTTGTGCCAAAGAGAAAGATGTAGATTTCAGAAGAGAGTTTAGGGAGTTATTTAGAGTTTGATAGGCGTCCCGTCATCTGCTAAGGGAGCGGACCTAATAACCTCTGCTGCCCTGGCAGACTACCACCCGCCATATTTAGAGAGCTCCACCCACTCTTTGGCTTGCACAAGTCCAAGGGATTTAAAATGTAAAGGATTCTCTGCACCTGCAGCCATCCACCTTGCCCATGAGCTAGGGACTGTTGTCAGCTCCTACAAGCCTTAATTAGGAGCTTGATAGAGCTTGCGTGCTCCTCGTCCCCCACCCGTACCTGCCCAGGGGCATGGGGATTTCTGATCCTTTCTCAGCAGTTTCCTTTAGCAAGGCAGGATGCATGTGTGTCTATAAGGGAAGGCTTGTATCATAGA
This sequence comes from Calotriton arnoldi, assembly GCA_963921515.1. Classification (NCBI taxonomy): domain Eukaryota; kingdom Metazoa; phylum Chordata; class Amphibia; order Caudata; family Salamandridae; genus Calotriton; species Calotriton arnoldi. The sequence goes on along the minus strand of CAWUFW010008963.1, from coordinate 242,627 downwards.
CAAGTAAAACAATAATTTCAAATAAAACAATGAAATTCTCTTTACAGGAAGAAATTGCATTTATAAAAATATAAAAGTGTTATCTCTCCTGGGTACAGTCAGTAAAACTAGGGCACTTTTTAAAAACTATCAGAGTTCGATTTCTGTAGTACGATGTAACATTGCTTTAAATATTTGCCTGTGTGTTTTGAAAACCAGAATAGATAACTAAAAGCATTGGCAAAGCCAAAGATTAAGGCTGTGTCACTATACAACATGCCTCTTTCCGTGCCCCCTCTGTCTATTAACATGTAATAGTGAGATATCTACCCTGACTGTGGAGCCTCCCAATGGTGAAGTATAGGGGAAACTAGAAAAATGTATTTAATTTTTAAAAAAATTGTAAAAATATGTTTATGCTAAATATTATTGCAAACTAGTTTTATATATATATATATATATTTAAACATAGAAGAAAAGAAAACATTTCTACAGCATTATTAACTGTTTAATGAAATCTTCAATTAATTTATATTAGGGGTGGGCGAAGAATTCCGCTCCGCCAGCGGAGTTCGCAGAGTTTTGCCCACTCCTCGCTCCATGCAGAGTTCCGAAAAACTGTGTGAAGTGACGTGGAGCGGAGTTTTTTTTCTCCAGCGGCTCGCCAACGGTAAGTTGGTGAGCGCTTGCGAGAAAGAATAATACGCTAGACCACGTCCTGGCGAGATTTCTCATCATGGGCGGTCGCGGCAGATCACGACAGCTCGTGTTGAGAAATCTGCCATTCGCGTTGAGGAAGCTGCCGCTCAAGTAGAATGTCTACTCGAGCGGCAGAAAGCAGCAGCGCCCTCTGGCACGGCGCGTAGTGCCATTCACGCTGATTTTCCAGTGCAGAGCGCGGCAGAGTTTTTCTGGCACTCCGCGGAGTTGCGCAAAGTAAAACTCTGCGCACTCCGCCCAGGCTTAATTTAAATGTATTAAATTAAATAAAAATATATTTCAGAAATTTAAATTGAAAAATAAATCCCAACCTAAAGATAAAAAAATTGTGCATTAATATTTAATAAAAATGATGAGTACATTTAATTAAAACAAATTTAATTCTATTCTAATAAAAATAATTTTATTAATAATACATTAATTTATAAATTCAAAAATAATGTATTTTATCTAATATTTTAACATTAAATTATATAATTTGTTTTTTTATCAGTTTTAAATAATTTAATTTAATTTAACATTTATTTTAAGTCCCTACATCCATTATTTTCTGCGGGACGGTGTTGCAGTACCAGTTTCTAGCCATGTGACCTGGAGTAATTTACTAGTGTTTGAGTCTTTTTTGGCTATGGTAACTTTAGAAGTGAGGTTTGTGATAGCAATGGGCGTGCTCTATTGTGGGTGAGTGCATGTCCCTCCCTAGAACCCTCCTTTGCCCTCACTAAACCCCTCCTTTACTCCTCCCTAAACCCTTCCCATTTAGGGGTCAAATCTGATCCCATAAGGAAGGCCTTCCTAGAGCAGTCCGGAGCCGGAGCCTCCGTCCGACACGTACTGAAAATCGCGTCTTCCAAACGACGAAGTACGATGCTCAAAATCCCTTACTTACCGAACGACTCGGTCACTTCGATCCCATCTTTATTTTCCCAACGAGAAGCCTCCATAAACGCTGAATGGAGTCATACGGAGGCATATTCCCAGCCCGATTACGACCGGCCAAGTACGATGCGTACTTTCCGTGCGCCGAATCCGTCGCCACTACCCACACGTCAGAGTATCCGGAAGAGCAGTATTTCAGCTACGAAGCATGCCACAACATGATCCCTGTGAACGAGACAGTGCAGCCATGTATCCTATCGCTCACGACATACCCATACTCTACGCCTATGGCCAATACTACAATTGCTAATGCAACGTTGACTGTACCTGATATATACTGTGTCAGTACATACTGCAACAAACACCCAGTTTTCCCCTAACTGGGTTGTATGCCTGACTTTCTGATGCCTCCAGGGATGTGCCCCATTGTGCCGCACTGTTTTTTGGGTTGTGGAGTTGGGAGGTGGGAGGGATGGGTTTGTTCAACCATGCTCACTAGTTGCAGTGGGTGGGAGGCAGGTAGTTTTGAATGGTCTGTGTTTGTTGACCCTTTCCCTGAACTTCCCTCCCTTGGCACAGAATTGCACACGTCACACTGGGTGCTAAACCTGCATGTGCTTACACCACACACACTCCCTGGCCTTTCTTTTTTTTAACTCTTTTTATTGATCACACTGCAGGTTATTAGTACAGTTCAAACAATAATTGACAACATTGCATCAAAATGTCTATGATAAACTATGTCCATCCCTTCTCTTGTTCATGGGCCGTTTATGAGACTTAATTTCGAATTTGTCCTGGTATGTTCTTCAGCTCTCCTCCAGCGACAAGTCCCGGGGCGGCCGGGTATATATCCCTCCCCGTACGTATTCCATCCTCCCCACACGTGCTCCCACTTCTTGGGGCATCCCCTATTTACATAGACTGCCTTTTCGGCTACCATGGCCCAATCCATACCTTTGCACCATTCGGCAGGTGTTGGTGTAGGCTGCGCTCCCCAATGTTTAGCGATATTGCGCTTCACATTCATCATGCCTAGTGTCCCCTTGGCCTTTCTTGGCTGTCACTAAGCACTACGCATCACTCCCCCCAGTCAGCACAATGGCCATGACTAGATGTCTAACATGGAAAGTTCTTGGGCTCAATAACCAGCTGCAGGCAAGATTGATACACGCTTACCTCAAACGACACTGCATAGACATCTGTTTTCTTCAAGAACTCCACCTCTCTCATGCGACGGCCTCCCGCCTGCTTGTGGGATGGTGTATCCCTCCACTCTAACTACGCTCGGGCACTGCTATACCTCTCCAGAAGGGATTAACTTGGCGCTCCACCAAACTATCTGTGAAGCAGATGGGAGATACTTCCTACTCACAGGCATACTTCACAGACACCCGGTCATTTTTGCTTTGATATATGGCCCAAATGCTGATAGCCCTGAACTCTTCACTGACGTACGGAGGCTGATAGCTGGCTTAGGCCAATGCGCAGTTATATGGGGTGGCAATTTTAATGTAGTACTTGACCCTGCCGTGGATCGCTCGGGGCCTCTCACAGACCACATCCCAACAAAGCCATGCAGCTCCATACTCTGGCGGATAATTCCCTGACAGATGTTTGGTGGAAATGATATGTGCACAGTGGGGAGGGCACATGTGTCACCACTGCGCTTGGCGCATGGTCGATTATGGGCAACTCACCCAAGATGCTCTCACCTGGACCACCTTAGTGCCTTACCTACCCCATGGACTTTCAGCCCATGGCCCGGTGCCTCTGGAACATTCCCCACCCCTAGCAGTTTCACAGGCCTTTACATGCAGACTGGCCCCCGGGGCACTACGCGATGCAGTTTTCAGGGATGAGGTCCATACCGATGCGTTCGTCACAGATGGTAAGTCAGACACCTACCACACACAAAAACACCACTACCCAGCGAAAGGCAACATTACACACAGCTTGTGAGAAAGCACAGTCACCATTGTGGTGGGGGGAATACTTGCAGTATTGTCTACCCTATAGGGGGGTGGATGCCTAACACTACCAGCAATCTAATGCCCATAGGGGGGTGGATGGCTAACACTCCCAGCATTGTTTACCCTATAAGGGGTGGATGGCTAACACTCCCAGCATTATCTACCCAATAGCGGGGTGGATGGCTAACACTCCCAGCACTCCAATGCCTATAGGGGGTGGATGGCTAACACTACCAGCATTGTCTACCCTATAGGGGTGGATGGCTAACACTCCCAGAAATCTAATGCCCATAGGGGGGTGGATGGCTAACACTCCCAGCATTGTCTACCCTATAGGGGGGTGGATGGCTAACACTCCCAGCATTGTTTACCCTGTAGTGGGGTGGATGGCTAACACTCCCAGCATTGTCTACCCTATAGGGGGTAGATGGCTAACACTCCCAGCACTCCAATGCCCATAGGGGGGTGGAGGGCTAACACTACCAGCATTGTCTACCCCATAGGGGGGTGGACGGCTAACACTACCAGCATTGTCTACCCTATAGGGAGGTGGATGGCTAACACTAGCAGCAGTTTAATGCCCATAGGGGGGTGGATGGCTAACACTACCAGCAATCTAATGCCTATAGGGGGGGTGGATGGCTAACACTCTCAGCATTGTCTACCCTATAGGGGGGTGGATGGCTAACACTCCCAGCATTGTCTACCCTATAGGGTGGTGGATGGCTAACACTCCCAGCACTCTAATGCCTTTAGGGGGGTGGATGGCCAACACTACCAGCATTGTATGCCCCATAGGGGGGTGGATGGCTAACACTCCTAGCATTGTCTACCCTATAGGGGGGCGGATGGCTAACACTAGCAGCAATGTAATGCCCATAGGGGTGTGGATGGCTAACACTACCAGCATTGTCTACCCCAAAGGGGGGTGGATGGCTAACACTAGCAGCAATCTAATGCCCATAGGGGGGTGGATGGCTAACGCTACCAGCATTGTCTACCCTATAGGGGGGTGGATGGCTAACACTCCCAGCACTTCAATGCCTATAGGGGGGTGGATGGCTTCCACTACCAGCGTTGTCTAACCTATAGGGGGGTGGATGGCTAACACTCCCAGCATTGCCTACCCTATAGGTAGGTGGATGGCTAACACTCCCAGCATTGCCTACCCTATAGGGAGGTGGATGGCTAACACTCCCAGCAATCTAATGCCCATAGGGGGGTGGATGGCAAACACTACCAGCACTCCAATGCCTATAGGGGGGTGGATGGCTAACACTCCCAGCATTGTCTACCCTATAGGGGTGGATGGCTAACACTAGCAGCAATCTAATGCCCATAGGGGGGTGGATGTCTAACACTACCAGTAATCTAATGCCTATAGAGGGCTGGATGGCTAACACTCCCAGCATTGTCTACCCTATAGGGGGTGGATGGCTAACACTAGCAGCAATGTAATGCCCATAGGGAGGTGGATGGCTAACACTACCAGCATTGTCTACCCTATTGGGGGGTGGGTGGCTAACACTCCTAGCATTGTGTACCCAATAGGGGGTGGATGGCTAACACTCCCAGCATTGTCTACCCTATAGGGGGGTGGATGGCTAACACTCCCAGCACTCCGATGCCTATAGGGGGGTGAATGGCTAACACTCCCAGCATTGTGTACCCTATAGGGAGGTGGATGGCTAACACTCCCAGCATTGTCTACCCTATAGATGGGTGGATAGTTAACCCCCCAGCAATGTGGAGTCAAAATGGGGTTTGGGGGGCTAACCTCCCCAGCAATGCGGAGATAATATGGTGTTTGGGGGGCTACCCCCCCCCCAGCAATGTGGAGACAAAATGGTGTTTGGGGGCTAACCCCCCCAGCAATGTGAAGACAATATGGTGTTTGGGGTGCTAACCCCCCCAAGCAATGTGGAGACAAAATGGGGTTTTGGGGGGGTAACCCCCCTGTGATGTAGAGGAAAATCTGGTAGTTGTGGGGCCTGGCATAATCATAAGGGCTGTGGGGGGCAAACCCCCACCCGCAAGTTAGAGATTATTTGTGTGTTGCGGGCAAATACCCACAGCAACGTACAGGCAAGCATTGTTTTGGGGGGTTACATACACACAGCTATGTGTAGCCCAATCTGGTGTTGGGGGGGTTAACACTCCCAGCAATGTGTAATTGGGCAATGTATCTTTTTACCATCAAAAATGCATCACTACACACATTTGGAGTACAAGCTGCTGCAAAAACAAAATATTCGAAGCCAATTTTCACTTTTAATGAAACACAGTCCCACGCTGTGGCATTAACATTGACTGGCAAGCTTAAAGAATGGTCAGAGTGGAGATGTTGGAGGCCCAGGGCCATGAGAAAAAAAGAACAAAGACCAACATCCACTCAATGCGCCTCAAATGCAGGTGAAATACATGGGTGCTGATGCACAAAGGCCACAGGCCAGCCACACAAACAGATCAATTTCAACATGTGTGTGTGTGTAAGCTGTGTCAGCCTGGCCTGACACACACAACGGGGGTGTTGAACTACACTGAGCCATATGTGTGTTTAGTCCAATCAGGAAGTGGACTGGATAGGCCATTGCATTGGCAATGTGCCCAATCTGGCATTTGTCAATGAGCGTGTGCACCAGGGTCACCTGTGGCCCAAGATGTGGGTGGCCTCCATCAACTACAACAAGAGACTGACTCACTCCCCAAGTCAAGTAGGGTTTAGAGGTTGTAGTCATTCCAGATATTCCCTGAGGGAAAAGTCTTATTTTTCTTAAAATAACCCTCACCCACCAAAAGGCCCCTTGGTGGCATGCTTCATCATCGGGTTCTTCCCGCCCGCTGCGGAACGGGGCGTGCTGCAACCAACGGAAACGTGGGAGCACTTTTGAGAGGTGGGGACTATATTATAAAAACTAGAGTAGGAGTGAAAAGGGTCAGTGAATTAGTGAAGAGAAATGGTAAAAATACCTGGCCACTAGGAACCTAAACTTTATTGAATCTAGTGGCTGGTATGGTTAAAAACGGGGGTATTGGGAGGTACACAATATGATGTATGTGTTGGCTCCCGGTCTACATGTTTCAAGCCTTCTCCTGTGGCTTTTCATCAGGACCAAATAGAGTTGATCCCCTATAATCACTCCTCAAAGCAGGTAGGTGTATTCACTCTATGCCTATACAGTGATTTATTAATTAGTATTTATACAATACCCAGTAGGTATGTTTCTTCAGTGACCACCTAGTATGGTAGTCTTGAATAATTCATATCTGGAATGATAATGCATAAAAAACATGGGTTAACTTACCAACACGTTAAACAATGCAAACCACATCACCATCTGGTGGGAAAAACGTGATATATTTTGTGATATATTCTTCTTTTGGTGTGACTTTGTCTAAAGTGCCTTTGTACTCTGTAAGTAAACCTATACAGACAAGACAATACAACATATAACAGAAAGCACACACACTATAATGCCATCATGGTTAAGCGCTAGTTGCTCTAGCGTAGGTAGTAACAGTATTTAACTGGAAGGTCATACTTGTTATGAGATTTAACGTTGCCCCATGAGCTCTGCACGGGAGGGGAGGGACGCTTCTAGACACACTCTAGTAGAAAAACAGCATCTGTAAAGTTGGAGGTGAAGAAGAAAACACATTAGATGGATCTCAGCTTTTGCTTGTGTTTTCCGTTTAACGCGGTGCGGCTATGCCGTACTTACTGCATCAAAGCTACTCCCTCTCTCAGCATTCTCTGCCTGCCCGTGGCTTCGTGGGTAAAGGGAGTGTCTTGCCGGTCTGGTTTTAAAGCCCGGACTGCACGTACCTGATGCCTTGTGTTATTCTAGCATGGGCCGCTAACCCTCAAAGAAAGCCGCCATCTATTGGCTATTTTTGTTGCATCATGGAGGGGTATTACTGGAAAGACGAGCAATCCTCGTCAAGTGTGTTTGTTTGAATATATGTAGTAAAAGGATGCGAGGATGTCATAGTACGTATCCTTCAGGCCGTGCACTTCAAAGAACTTGCCTTTTCTGGGTGCTCGCGATGGAACAACACCTGTTTGTATGACACGTCGTTCTTATGCTCTCTGTCATGAAAACTTTCCTCGCTAACTTCAGGAAAAAAGAATGGCCCCTGCCCTTTGGCTCGTCGTGGTGCATACTGGACTACATGTTTGTTCTGACCTTGTTGTAAAACATATCGATGGGCTGTTAAATATCGCATGTTTCTCTATCTACTCGTGGGGATAACAAGAGATATTAATTTTGAAGAGATTGCCTTTCAATTGGCCCCTATTGGTATATAATTTGTCCAAATTTCCATACTTCGTAAAACTTAGACCATGTGTATATCTAAAACCTGAGGATGTCACCAATAAAATCTAGATTTGGTGATTTCTCCTAGTTATGGTTTCATGAGAATTGGCTCCATGGAATTCCGTCATTCAGTCCATTAGTATGTGTTCTCAAGCGAAAAACCCAGCGTTGCTCTTTCTCAAAGAGTTGTGATTCACATGGGATTTGTTCTATTACAGTCCATTTTAAATCATGTACTGTGTGTTTCTTAACGATGAAGTGTGCAGACATCTTTGTTGTAGCTCTCTCGCAGCGTAAGTTACTTCTGTGTTCACCGATGCGTACTTTCACCATCCTAGTGGTCATGCCAATATAGTGCAATTGGCATGGGCAGGTGATCATGTAGATCACGTTTTTCGTGTTACAATTTGTGAAGCGTCGTTGTTCCCAAGAGGTGTTGTCATTAAACTGTATCCTTTTGCTCTTTGTGGTCAGGTTACAGACACTGCATGTCCCACATGGGTGATGTCCATATAGAGGGATTAAAAAGGACTGTTGTGTCTCATTGTTGGTCTTTTGTGGCCTAGTGTGTACAAGTAAATCCTTGAGGTTTTTTCCCCTTCTATGTGAGAACATGGGTTTAGGAAAAGTCAGGTCCCCACAGTTTAACACACGCCAGTGTTTGTTGATTATTTTATGTAACTGATTACTGGTTGTGTTATATGCAGTAATACATATGGGTCTGTCTTCCTTCGGTTTTGGTGGTCTGATTTCTAACAGAGCCTCTCTGTTGTAGTTCCGTGCACGTTTCAATGCTTTGTTTACCACTTGTACGGGGTACTTCCTCTTCACCAGTTTCTGGTGTAGGTCTGTTGCCTGCTTTTTAAAATCATTTATGTCTGTGCAGTTCCTTCTCAGCCGTAGGAATTGACCAAATGGGAGGTTGTTTCGAAGGTGTCTAGGATGAAAGCTATCGTAGATCAGGAGACAATTCTTTGCCGTTGTCTTTATGTGTGTGGTTGTTTTTAGGGCGCCATTTTGGCAGAAAATATTGAGATCTAGAAACACCAGTTCTTGGTCAGATATAGTGCTTGTGAATTTCAAAAATTCATTTTGGACATTCAGCCATGTCAAGAACCTTTGTGCTGTTTCTTTGTCTCCCTTCCATATTACTAGAATGTCGTCTATGTAACGTTTCCATAGACTGATGTGTGGTAAGAAAGGGTTGTTGTTCTCATTTAGGACTTTATGTTTCTCCAGGTGATGTACGTAGAGTCCTGCTACGCTGGGCGCAAAGGTGCTCCTCATGCTGGTCCCGTGCTTTTGGAGATAAAGGGTTTCCTCAAATTGGAAGACATTTCTAGTGAGGGCTAGTTTGCAACATTCCATGACGACGTTACGGGGCGTTTGATAATCCCATTCGGTTTCAAATAGGACTTCCTCAATGATGTTGAGTGTTTCCTCGTGTGGGAGGCTGGTATAGACTCTCCACGTCTAGACCCATCAGTAATTCTGTATCTGGGTCGAAGGGTTGGTCCTGTAGAATGCGAAGGATGTCCTTGGTGTCTCGTAGGTAAGTATCAGTCTTCTGCACCAATGGTCTAAAAAGGCATCTGCAAATTTGGATAATGGCTCCAGGATCGATCCAATCCCTGATACTATAGGGTGTCCTGGTGGGTCTGTGAGGTTCCTATGGATTTTTGGGATAGTGTAGAAATAGGATATAGTGGCGTCCTGTTTAGTCAAGAACTCGCCTTCCTTCTTTGATATCCAGCCGTGGGTAAGACCTTCTTCCACCATGCTCCCAGTTCGTACCCTCAGTGCTTCTGTTGGGTCTGTGGTGAGTTCTTCATAGTTCCTTTGGTACTAAGAAGTCTCATACACTCGTTGTGGTATGTATATTGCCGCAGTTTGAATCACAATGGCGCCTCCCTTGTCAGCTGGTTTTATGACTAAGTCTTTGTTGTTCCCCAATTCCTTTATTGCTTGTTTTTGTTCTCTAGTTGTGTTATGGAATACTTTTCTATCATCGTTATTCAGGCTTTCGATGTCTTTTAGAACTGCTTTCTCAAAAGCTGGAATTTCTGGTTTTAGGCTGGTATTGGGTGGGGTAAATGTGGACTTCAGTCTCAATCCTGTGTCGTCCTCAGTGTGGTTCATTGGTTCTTTGCCTAAAAAGAAAATTTTTAGTTTAAGTTTCCTAATGAACTCATTCACTTCAATGCACATCTTAAATTTGTCCATTTTTTCTGTTGGAACGAAACCTAGTCCTTTTTCCAGAACCTCCATCTGGGTTTCTGATAGGGTAAAGTTGGTCAAATTCACTACTAGGCTACTCGTTTGCTGGTAGAGGGTTGCTGGTTCTGGGCACCCGTCATGCTCCTCGTTGTCCTTCTCGAGTCTTCTTCTTCCGTCGCCCAATGCACCTAGTTCCTTTTCCATGTGCGGCCCCTTCTTGGGCCTTGGCGTGCCCTAAAAAAGGATTCTGTGGGTAATATTGAAATTCATTTGGTGCCGGATTCCAATGGTTGTATGCAATTGGTGGGTCTTGTGTAGTCGGGGGACCATAGTAGAAGGGTACCGGATACATGGGTGGGCCTTGATTGGGGCCCCATCCTCTTGGTCCTCTGTAGTCTCCTCTCCTGCCTTGTCCCCTTCTTCCTTGATAGTTGGTTCTGCTATCTCTGCTGGAGCCAGAACTATATAATCCGGTGTCTGATGTGTCCACATCGGTGTTAAAGTCTTGATGTCTCTTGGATGGTGTGTAATCGTCCCTGATATAGGGATACACCCGCTCGTCGCTGAACCTTGTAGTGTCTTTTTTGAGTTTTTGAATTTACTCTGTTTTAAGGTCATCTCGAAATCATTCATGGTCTGGTTCAGCTCCTCTAGTCTCTTTTTTAGAGAGCTTACGGATTGGTAGCTTTTGAGTTTAACTTCAATTGTCTGTATCTCCGTCTTCAGTTCCTGTGAGATCCTAGTAGCTGTTTTTATAATGACAAGGCCTTTAAAAAGGACTGGTCCCTCATATCGTGGCACTGCACGCGCGATTGGCTGATTTTAATAATAAAAACAGCTACAGGATTGAGACTGAAGTTCACATTTACCCCACCCAATACCAGCCTACCACCAGAAATTCTAGCTTTTAAGAAAGCAGTTCTAAAAGACATTGGAAGCCTTTATAACGACGATAGAAAAGTATTCCATAACACAACTAGAGAACAAAAACAACCAATAAAGGAATTGGGGAACAACAAAGACTTAGTCATAAAACCAGCTGACTTGTGATTCAAACAGCGGCAATATACCACAACGAGTGTATGAGACTTCTTAGTGACCAAAGGAACTATGAAGAACTCACCAGGACGCCCTATAGTATCAGGGATTGGATCGATCCTGGAGCCATTATCCAAATTCGCAGATGCCTTTTTAAGACCATTGGTGCAGAAGACTGATACTTACCTACGAGACACCAAGGACGTCCTTCGCATTCTACAGGACCAACCCTTTGACCCAGATACAGAATTACTGATGGGTCTAGACGTGGAGAGTCTATATACCAGTTTCCCACACGAGGAAACACTCAACATCATTGAGGAAGTCCTATTTGAAACCGAATGGGATTATCAAACGCCCTGTAACGTTGTCATGTAATGTTGCAAACTAGCCCTCACTAGAAACTTCTTCCAATTTGAAGAAACCCTTTATCTCCAAAAGCACGGGACCAGCATGGGGAGCACCTTTGCGCCCAGCGTAGCAGGACTGTACGTACATCACCTGGAAAAACATAAAGTCCTAAATGAGAGCAACAACCCTTTCTTACCACACATCAGTCTATGGAAACGTTACATAGACGACATTCTAGTAATATGGAAGGGAGACAAAGAAACAGCACAAAGGTTCTTGACATGGCTGAATGTCCAAAATGAATTTTGAAATTCACAAGCACTAAATCTGACCAAGAACTGGTGTTTCTAGATCTTAATATTTTCTGCCAAAATGGCGCCCTAAAAACAACCACACACATAAAGCCAACGGCAAAGAATTGTCTCCTGATCTACGATAGCTTTCATCCTAGACACCTGCGAAACAACCTCCCATTTGGCCAATTCCTGCGGCTGAGAAGGAACTGTACAGACATGAATGATTTTAAAGAGCAGGCAACAGACCTACACCAGAAACTGGTTAAGAGGAAGTACCCCGTACAAGTGGTAAACAAAGCATTCAAACGTGCACGGAAAAACAACAGAGAGGCTCTGTTAGAAATCAGACCACCACAACCGAAGGAAGACAGACCCATATGTATTACTACATATAACACAGCCAGTAAGCAGTTAAATAAAATAATCAACAAACACTGGCGTGTGTTAAACTGTGGGGACCTGAGCTTTCCTAAACCCATGTTCTCATAGAGAAGGGGAAAAAACCTCAAAGATTTACTAGTACACACTAGGCCACAAAAGACCAACAATGAGACACAACAGTCCTTTTTAATCCCTCTATCTGGCCATCACCCATGTGGGACATGTAGTGTCTGTAACCTGACCACAAAGAGCAAAAGGATACAGTTTAATGACAACACCTCTTGGGAACAACGACGCTTCACAAATTGTAACACGGAAAACGTGATCTACATGATCACCTGCCCATGCCAATTGCACTATATTGGCATGCCCACTAGGATGGTGAAAGTACGCATCGGTGAACACAGAAGTAACGTACGCTGCGAGAGAGCTACAACAAAGATGTCTGCACACTTCATCGATAAGAAACACACAGTACATGATTTAAAATGGACTGTAATAGAACAAATCCCATGTGAATCACAACTCTTTGAGAAAGAGCAACGCTGGGTTTTTCGCTTGAGAACACATACTAATGGACTGAATGACGAAATTCCATGGAGCCAATTCTCATGAAACCATAAGTAAGAGAAATCACCACATCTAGATTTTATTGCTGACATCCTCAGGTTTTAGATATACACATGGTCTAAGTTTTACGAAGTATGGCAATTTGGCCAAATTATATACCAATAGGGGCAAATTGAAAGGCAATCTTTTCAAAATTAATATCTCTTGTTATCACCACGAGTTGATAGAGAAACATGCGATATTTAACAGCCCATCGATATGTTTTCCAACAAGGTCAGAACAAATACGTAGTCCAGTATCCACCACTAAGAGCCAAAGGGCAGGGGCCATTCTTTTTTCCTGAAGTTAGCGTCTAAAGTTTTCATGACAGAGAGCATAAGAACGACTTGTCATAGAAACAGGTGTTGTTCCACCGCGAACTCCTAGTAAAGGCAGTGCTTTGAAGTACACGGCCTGAAGGATACGTACTATGACATCCTCGCATCCCTTTACTACATATATTCAAGCAAACACACTTGACGAGGATCGCTCGTCTTTCCAGTAATACCCCTCCCATGATGCAACAAACATAGCCAAAAGACGGCGGCCATCTTTGATGGTTATCGGCCCATGCTAGAATAACACGAGGCATCAGGTACGTGCAGTCCGGGCTTTAAAACCAGACCGGCAAGACACTCCCTTTACCCACGGAGCCACGGGCAGGCAGAGAATGCTGAGAGAGGAAGTAGCTTTGATGCAGTAAGTATGGCATAGTCGCACCGCGTTAAACGGACAACACAAGCAAAACCTGAGATCCATCTAATGTGTTTTCTTCTTCACCTCTAACTTTACAAATGGTGTTTTTCTACTAGAGTGTGACTAGAAGCGTCCCTCCCCTCCCGTGCAGAGCTCATGGGGCAACGTTAAATCTCATAACAAGTACGACCTTCCAGGTAAATACTGTTACGAACTACCCTAGAGCAACTAGCGCTTAACCATGACGGCATTATAGTGTGTGGGCTTTCTGTTATATGTTGTATTGTCTTGTCTGTATAGGTTTACTCACAGAGTACAAAGGCACTTTAGACAAAGTGACACCAACAGAAAAATATATCACAAAATATATCACGTTTTCCCCACCAGATGGTGATGTGGTTTGCATTGTTTAACGTGTTGGTAAGTTAACCCATGTTTTTTATGAATTATCATTCCAGATATGAATTAATCAAGACTACCATACTAGGTGGTCACTGAAGCAACATACCTACTAGGTATTGTATAAATACTAATTAATATATCACTGTATAGGCATAGAGTGAATACACCTACCTGCTTTGAGGAGTGAATATAGGGGATCAACTGTATTTGGTCCTGATGAAAAACCACAGGGGAAGGCTTGAAACATGTAGACCGGGAGCCAACACATACATCATATTGTGTACCTCCCAATACCCCCGTTTTTAACCATACCAGCCACTAGATTCAATAAAGTTTAGGTTCATAGTGGCCAGGTATTTTTACAGTTTCTCTTCACTAATTCACTGACCCTTTTCACTCCTACTCTAGTTTTTATAATATAGTCCCCACCTCTCAAAAGTGCTCCCACGTCTCCGTCGGTTGCAGCATGCCCCGTTCCGCAGCGGGGCGGGAAGAACTCGGTGATGAAGCATGCCACCAAGGGGCCTTTTGGTGGGTGAGGGTTATTTTAAGAAAAATAAGTCTTTTCCCTCAGGGAATATCTGGAATGACTACAACCTCTAAACCCTAGTGGATTTCCTTTGATTAACTCATCCCGTACAGGAGGCAAGGTCCACTACGTACCTCTCTTTCCCCCTTTTGATTATTACTCACTCCCCAAGTCCCCATCAGGCCACAGCACTGTGGTGCCAGTATCCGGTCCGCTGATCTGCTGTGCTGCAAATTGATGATGTGGGCCAGACTTCAGAGCAGACACTCTGTTGCGCCCTGTGGCACGTGCCTTGCAAGTAGCAGTGTCTTCTCACACAACCAAACATGACTTTCAGGGCATGGCAGGTGCAGGTAGGCTGTATTGGAGGTAGGGGCCTTGCAGGGAGCAAAGTCACTATTGGACAGCCTAACCCCCCGACCCCCTTGATCAGCAGCATTGTGCTTCATTGCAAACAACATCGACAGGTGACATCGCAGAGGCCACCATGACAGTGAAGATCAGGGAATGTATGGCAAGAACTCCATGAGTGCCCAGGCATCATTGTGATTCAAATCGGACCATGGGTCCATACCATGTTGAGTATGACCAATGAGGGAATGTCAGCATCAGGTAAGTACACCGAGCATGCGACATACTAGGAGGAACACACATTTGACGGTGGAACAGGAAGTGCCAGACCTACGCATATGTATGTGACACATAGTCCAAGCATCCATCTACCACAACACACACTCAAATATCGCAGGTCAACAGGAGTACGCATACTCACAGAAGGATGACATTGTGATGAGTCTGTGTACACTGAAGCACAGAGGATACCAGACCCAACAGCGCACATGTAGACAAACTATCAAAAATAATTTATTACCCTACCACTACAACAAACCAGAAGTGTTTGTGTCACAGTTTTCAGAGCCACATCTGTAGACTACATTCCTACTTGCAATGGTGAAATTCATAGAACCAACAACAATGTTGGAGACAGTCACCATGTGTGGCCTGGTGGTGCTGCACACAACTCTAATTCAGAACATGTACACTGTCAACTTTGTTGCACGTCATTCACAGCAAGTCTGCACAAAACTACAAAGGCTGAAGTATGTGCAGCTAATGACTAATGCCTTTTCGATAATGCAGATTGTGTACTGCAGAAAACTTGGCTGACTAATGAGTCACCAGACAGAGGACACACCAACAGGCTTTGGAGTCTCCAATGCACAACTAAATGTGTAATAGAATGTGACAGCCCTGGTGATCTGGGGCTCACATACACAGTTCACATAGCTATCCGCAAGATAGTGTAAATGGCTACATCTTGTGAGGATGGTGGACATGTGCAGAATGAAATCTGTCTTGGCCACATGTTGTACTTTAACACTGTATCAAAATCCATTAATCCATAAAAGAGACCCACAACAAAGACATATGTACCTCAAGCTCCAGGGCAGGGTACAAAGTTCTGATTGGGAGCCCTCATGTACACCTACAAGTCCCACCCTTGCCATACCAGATGATAGCTACCAAGAAATTGACAATGCCAACACATATGGAAATGTGTGAACTGTTCCAGTGTCACTTGCGAGTTTGCTCACACTGCAGAGTGTTGTCCTCAGCACAACCGTAGGTGTCATCACAATTCGTCCACTCCTGCTGGTGCCCCAACATCTTGGCCATTCCAAGTCAGAATGCCATGAATATCCACGCATGTGTAGTCTACTGGGAATTGTGGGGATGCATGTCTGGACTAGTCTGAGCACAGGTGGCATAACAACACACATCTCTGCACATTCACTTGAGGTGCCAATATCCCCCTAAGCAATAGAATGCCAGACAATGTTCCTGCATTATGACTTAACATCAGAAGCAATCACCACATATATCCCATGGCATCATACAAGGGCATTGTTAATCAGTGACCACTACTGACTGCAAAGGGTAACTTGCCACTCATGCCTACACACAACTCACACAAGCCAAGGCTAGGGGGAGGCTACTCCTCCTGTGATGCTAATCGGTTTAGCACACACCAGGGTCCTCAAAGTGGCCATCACAACAATCATCCGTGTACATACATTGGCAAATAGCAAGCTTCAGAAAACACATAACACATCTACAGATTCACTCTGGCTACTGTTTCTGCACACTCACATACACATAATCAACACATATGCACATGTCAACTTCAACACAAGGCCTGCATCAACTCAACATATGCAGGTATCACCCCTCCAACATCCAGGTCACAGTACATGCTCAACTCTCATTATTAACAGTCACTCAAGCACGTCATGAGCCACCTCTGTTTAATCTAAACGTAAAAGCATGTCTGACACACAAGCTCCGGCCCACTTCACAAACCATTACAATCTGAGTCGTCCTCTCTCACATGTGCGCTGCCCTCATCTCATCCACACATACACTGGCAGCACCACTATCCATCAGCATGTGTACAACACCTCTCACATGCCTGACATGCACACAATGTACAGTACAGATCCCCTCCTCAGCACTCACATAGGATCAATGTGGACACACCATGTCACCAACACCAGAACTGCCAATGTACTTTAGTCACAACCCACAACCTCTGACATTCTCCTAAATGGTACTTTTGCCATCATATAGGAGTCTACACTACACGAAAAGTAACGTTACACCAGTCTCCATCACCTCTACCCTTGTGTGTGCCAGTTAGGTTCTGAAAACACATTTCAACATACTCCCCTGTGTGGATTTGCAGAGCACAGATGTGACACAGGCTCAAGTGGCATCTGCATGGCAGACGGACACACGACACATCTGGGCACACACAGTCCACTCGTCTGAACACATGTAGCACAGGGCCAAGCAACATAAATCACAGCACCCCCAGTCCAGATCAGTGTGACCAGGCACAGCATAGTGCATATCCGAAAAGGGCAACATTAGTGGTCTAGCACAAATTACAACCTACACACAAATCTCATGCTCAAATACAAATGGTGTGTGGGTGAATACATGATGTTAAAGCTTGCACAGACAAAAAAAACAGCATCAACATGAAGTATCCAGACAAAAGCAGGATGGCACAACACACATTTGGATGAGAAATCACTGAACTAGTAAGACCACAGAAACCTTGTCAAACAAGAACATCTTCATATACCTGGGTATTTGGAGGCAACAGGGTCTGAAGACTGTCAGATTCATGCTCACCTCACACACACCATGGGCTCAGGAAATGTCACAGATGGTCACACTGCCATGATGGAAATTACCTACAGTGGAAGCCCACCTATGGCAAGCTTGTCATTGGCAGGGCTCTACCAGATCGAAAGGAGACACAGATATGGCTCAAACACTATCAAGTCACATGATAGCCTTTGGACCAATACCTTGTGTACATGGTTGTGTCCAAAGTCACCACCACGTATACAAAATCAAGGTGTACCCAGATGTACTGATGAGACAGGTGACTTGCTGCACATCACAAACATATTCTGCATGCCCATCATAAACTGTTGCACTTTGCAACACTTGCACTATGTTAACATGTGTCAGCATTACCTGTGTGAAAAAGTGAAATGAAAATAGGGAAGCTTGGCAGATTCATGTCACCTTCAGGGCCCAAAATGATATGGATGATGATAACTTGCAAAGGTAAACTATGCAGACTTGTATACATACTGTAATAGGTCACATACTCCATGGACCACATGCAGTCCAT
The DNA here is from genome assembly GCA_963921515.1 of Calotriton arnoldi. Taxonomy (NCBI): domain Eukaryota; kingdom Metazoa; phylum Chordata; class Amphibia; order Caudata; family Salamandridae; genus Calotriton; species Calotriton arnoldi. The sequence continues at coordinate 224,529 of CAWUFW010008963.1, read as the reverse complement.
GACATAACAACCTCATTCTATACCCCAAGAATTGTACATGAGTGACAGTTGACTTATAAGCAAGTCGTGGGACACAGAAATCAACATTAATGATCTTACAACATGCTTTATTCTGCATGAAAATGCAATATAGTCAAACTCAAACATAAGGCCAATGGTCAGTCCATAGTTTTCAAAGTCTTTAAGGGGGTCAGGGGTAATCCCCCTCCATCACTTGCCTGCACTCTAAGCGCAAGGGGACACCTCCCCTGGGAGGGGCATCTGGGGGCATGCCAGGCATCAATGGGACCAGATTAGGGAAGACTGTGTTGGGTTGTGGGAGGGATGGGTTCCGGAGGGGTGTGTGGGTCCACTGCAGTGGATGGGCCAGATTGAGGGGGAGAGGGTCCACTGCCGTGGCTGGGCCAGATTGAGGAGGGGGGTCCGCTGCAGTGGCAGTTTCAGACTGAGGGGGGGACAGTTGGAGGGGGAATGTTTGTGGGAGGGGGGGCTGGGACTGACTATCTTTGGGATTGTGTATTTGTGGAGGGGGAAACCTTTGATGTGAATGGACTCTGGATCTTTGAGAGGGGGGGGCTTGGATTGGGATGTCCTTTTTTTTGCGGGTGAAGTATGGGTCCGTGGTGGGGTTTTTGATTTGGGACTCCGGGTAGATTTTCAGGTGGGGGATTTGGGCTATTCCTCTTTGGGGGGATGGTGGGGCCAGGTTTGGATGTCAGGTCGGGGGGGTTTCCTCTTCCCCTTGGGAGGGGGGACAGATGGGTCTTTGGGGAGGAGGCCAAGGTCACAGAGGAGTAGCTTCTGGGCAGAGGGGGGTGCAGGAGAGTCAAGGGTAGGGGTTGTGGAGGCAGAGGGATCTGAGGTATGCGGAGTGCCTGTGGATGCATGTTTGTCTTGTTTTGGCCTCTCCCTGGTGTGTGTGCTGTCAGTCCCCTGAGTGTGCATGTGTGTATGTTTGGAGTCCTGTGTGTGGTGTTGTGTGCTGCATGTGGATGTTGCTGTGTGTGCAAGTGCATGTTTGCATATGCTTGGGTCAGGTAGGGTAGTTGGGACTGTGGATGGGGAAGAGGAAGGAGGGGTGAGGGACTGCTGGATCAGGGACACTGCTGCCATCAGTGTGGAGGCCAGTGCCTGGTTTGATCTCTGTAGGGCAGACATGTCCGAGTGGATGCCCTCCATGTATGACACCAATTGTGTCAAAAGACTGGTATGCGAATGGAGAACATTCAGCATGAATGTCTGCCCCACATGGATCTGCTTCAGCAAATCCACGGCCTCCACACTCAGGGCAGCAGGGGAGACTGGTGCAGGGGGTGCGGTGCCTGGCCCAAAGGAGACATGCTCCCCTACATGGGAGTGGCCACGGACACTGGGCATGGGAGCAGCTGGGAGGGTGGAGATGGTGGTGGTGGTGGTGGCGGACTCAGATGTATTTTGAAACAATCCTGGCTCACCCACCACCACAAGTGAGTCATCACTGGAGGTGTAATCTTCGGCAGCTCCTTCTGATGTGGAGCTGCCCTCAGTGTGGCTCCCCTCACCCTCTGCACCTCTAGGTCCCTCCTCCTGCTCCTCTGCACTGGACCCAGTCTGGAGAGCTGCTTCCCCTTGGTCCGTGGCACTGCCTTCTCTGGTAGCAGATGCTGTGAACAAGAATGACAAAGAGATTCCCATGAGTCAAAGTCATGTACTTGACACATGGGTATCATCACAAATCATCACAGAGCAAGCATATCCATCATTTTAACTGCAGTTTTCTACTCATTACACATATGTGTATATGTCACTTGCCAGTCTGCCAGTTAACTATGGTTCCCAGACACATGATGTCATGTGTAACATTGGTTAGATCAACATCAAAGCCCACAACCACACTGTCAACTCCTACACTATGTAGCATGTGGTCTGATTTGTAATTCTCCTGACGGTCTTGTTTCATGACATACCTGTTTCATCTCCTGCAAGGGAGTCTTGAACTGACACTGCAAATGTGATGCACACATTTGAAATGTGAAATGGTAAACATTCTTCCATCCCCAGTCATCAAATTTTGAAGCCATGGCTATGGCCTAACTGGGAAAATTATCAGCCTGCAATACAGCAGGCTTACATAGTCAGTGAATTACTCATTTCACACAGATAACAGTGATAGTGGTCATTTATCCACTGTCTTAAGTCTTCTGCTGTCAGGTCACACATCTGATTCTCATTTTGTGTACCACATGGTGTTAGGCCTAGCTAGGGTGAGAGGCACTTGGCCCACTGTCTTGTGTCAACCATGGACAGTGTTAAGGGGATTTTCCAGGATGTCATGCACATTGTATTCAGTCCAACAGTTACATATTTGTACAATGCCAAACACAAATTGAAGACCAATGACTGCATCATTACAATGCTTCATGTGGTACACAATGCCACTGGCCTGTCTGGGGGCACCATCTGTATGGACTAGTAGTACAGAACCTCAACATCACATGATTCCAGTCACCACTGTGTACCAATCCTGTCCAGACTACTACAGTCCACATCTTTGGCTGCCAAGTTTGCATGTCCTTTACGTGGTAGACACAATTTGCACACTTTGATAAGCTGACATTGCTCTTGTTCACCATCATGGCTTGTGAACTCACAAAAGAAATTGGATGCACAGTTGACATCTATCATGATGAAAGTAATGCAGCATGCACATGGATGACCAAGCCACAGGTATGTATTGTCAAGATATTTTACACACATGTAAACAGTTGTGTAAGCAAAACATATACAATACATTTGAAGGGTAGCCTTGTTTCCAACACTGACCACCTGTGTCTGTCAAAGATTGTCACGTGTAGTCACTGTAACAGAGTCTGACACATGGATTTTCTCATTTTAATGTGGAAAAGGAATAACACATACTAACATGTGATAGGCCAGTGTCACAGTTGCCCGGAATTGGCATACATCCCCTTGGCCCATGGGATACATGTGATTACCCTGAGCACTACAGCTGGGTCAGAAATTTGCCAGAATGAGCAAAATAAACTCAACAAGGCATCCACATTAGTGTCGCCTGCACCCAGGATGTATAGCATTGGCATCACTCACCTGTGTGCTCCACGTACTACATACTACACATATATATTAGAACCACACTGAGTACAGGTCATACATTAGTCACTTTGCTGACACATGTCAGACAATTGCATCACTTCTGAATGTCATCTCCATGCACATGTTGTTGAAGATTGTGCAGATCACATGAGCATGGGACTATAGTCACTACCCTGGACATAAGTGACCCACATGTCACAGATGGAAAGGGGCACAAGAGGGAATTTACTAGTCATGGTGCATATGCATCTCTTGAGACAGAACTGTGTTATTGGATGACTTATGAACTGTAAGAGGGGCAGCAGGGTGAGAGACTGCAACATGCATGTTGAACATAGGTGTGTGACATGGCACATACTCACCCCCTCCTTGCTGCTGTATGGCCTTCAACTGCCCATCCATGTCAGGGAAGACCACCACCAGAATCTGGAGCATGTGGGGAGTCAGGGTCCGGCGTCTGCCCCTCTTGCGTGGAGGTGACAGGTTCAGTTGGACCCGCGCAATCATCCGCGTCCAGCCCCGGAGGTCCTGCCAACTCTTCTGGCAGTGGCGGATGTGCCGGTTGGTGATCCCCATTGAACGAACTGTCTAGGTGATGGTCTGCTATATCTTGACCTTCTGATGGGAGTCGACCTATGAGAATGACATGGCGACAGTCCCTTAAGTCACATGCTACATGTTTTAGAGTCACACAATTTTACACATTTTTCAGGATAAGATTGCAAACAATGTCTAAGGGGTGAACAAGTAGCATTATGGGCAGTTGTCCTGTGTGCAATGATCCCTCCATCCCATGTGAACAGTGCTGAGAAGTCAACACCACCCAGTACACACACTTCTACAGCAGTGTACCTGCCCAGAACACAATTCTGCACACAGCAAAACTTACATGAACTTTGTTTGCATGCTAACACTTGAGATTCCCAATGCTAGCAGTGCACGTTTTTGCACATGTCCAATGAAAAGGCAGTGGATCATCACTCACCTGCTCCTCTGGTTTGCCGTACAGCTGGCTGTACAGTGGAAGGAGGCTGTCCAGCAGGGCCTGGTTTTCTTCTTCAGTGAATGCTGGGGCCCTGTCCACTGTACATGCCATGTGAGCTCCTAGAGGATGTGGAGACAGCAGCAGAGAGATGGGGAGATGCAGGTGATGTGCAGGTAGTGCAGGCAAGTGAGGTCTGTAGGGAACAGACAGACTTTTATCTGTACAGCAGAGGCGGTCTCTTTTCCATGCGGACAAAGCGATAGGTCCGACTCGGTCGCATTATCCGAATCTGTCTGATCCATAGCATTGCTAGCATCCGACACGCCTACCTCGACGTTCAAAACACCCGCATCGGACTGCTATGACCTAGATACATTGGTGATGGAAGGTTACCGATTCGTTTAGCACGTGAATCGGACACGAAACGAAACGCACGTCTGTCACCATGACGACCAAAAGCCAATGGGTGCGACAGACTCGTTTCGGATGCGGCTACCGCGTCCTTTGAATACTCACCCGCGTTGTTCACCATGAAGACCAACAGGAAATGGGTGCGACAGACTCGTTTCCGATGCGGCTACTGCGTCCTTTGAATACTCACTTGCGTCATTCACCATGATGACCAACAGCAAATGGGTGCGACAGACTCGGTTCGGATGCAGCTACTGCGTCCTTTGAATGCTCACCCGCATCGTTCACCATGACGACCAACAGCAAATGGGTGCAACAGACTCGGTTCGGATGTGGCTACAGCGTCCTTTGAATACTCACCTGCGTCGTTCACCATGATGACCAACAGCAAATGGGTGCGTCAGACTCGGTTTGGATGCGACTACCGCGTCCTTCCACTAATCGGTCGGCAGGGCAGACACTAGTGCAAATGAAGATGTTCTTGTGCATTACATGTGTGTGGACAGTGTTTTTGTGATATATTGTACATTTTAATTGATAGCTCACACTCCAATGCGAGTCCCATTACAACATTGAGGGTACACTTCTCAGATTACCCTCCTAGGCTTGGTCACAGTCCCAGGGGATTATTAGTGAAAACATGTTTTGGCTACACATATTCACTGCTTTGGTGGACTGTGTGACCCACTGTGCATTGGTTTAAGTTTCTGACTGTGAATCTGCTGTGTCTGAGTCATGTACAATGCAGTCAATTTTGACTTTTTATACTGTGACATTTAGCTGCCACATCAGCTTGGGTATGGTATGTGAGTTGCTGTTGTGTGTTTGTGTCCCAGGCTTACGTGGATGATTGCAAACGTAATGCCACCCCTACATTGTAGATGTTCAGTGTATGTGATTGTACATGTTTGTCAGACATGACATCATGACAGTGTCCAACCTGTGACAGTGGTGTGCAGGTTTCTCTTGGTGACACACTTTATGTATGATGTCTAACATATGTTGGCATTACATAATCCTATTGTGTGTACCTTTCAACCATGTGATGGCTGTCACAAACCATTTCTTGTATAATGTGTTTGACGTGTTGTTGACTATGTGATGGTTGCTCACATGTAAGGTGACAGACACTAGTGACTATTTACAGTTCAGCACTCACACTGCTGTGTAACCACATTAGGTTGACATGTCTGGAAAGGGAACTAATGCTGTGCTTTGTATCTAGGCTCAACAATTATCCTATCAATGTTCATTTCCAATGTCCTGTGACTTCTTTTTGTCCAGATATCATGTTACGTGTGTTGAAATACATGTAGCTTTGTACGTTGTAAACTGACATCAACTGTGTTTACACTCTACAAATAGGTATCGCCGAAGACCTCCAGTCTACATGCCCTACCCCGACCTCCAGACCATGGAAGAACGTGATTGCATCCATAGATACCGCTTTACCAGGCCACTTATTGTTGAGCTGGCTGACCAGTTGGCACCACATTTGCAGCCTGGACACTCATATCCCACAGCGCTGACCTCCAAGGTGAAGGTGATGGCGGCACTACATTTCTTCGCCACAGGTTCATTTCAGTATACTCTGGCAACATCAGGTGGCATGTCACAGACCATGTTGAGCCGTGTGCTTCATGATGTTTTGGAGGCATTTCTACATTTCCTGGAACAATACATAAAGTTCCCAACACCTACACAGTTGACAGACATCAAAGGGGAGTTCTATGCATTGGGGCGCATGCCACAGTCATTGGCTCAATTGATTGGACACATGTAGCTTTGATCCCACCACAAGCCAATGAGCAGACCTACAGGAATGCAAACACTACCACTCAATCAATATCCTGGCGGTATGTCTGGTTGACATGGTGATCTCCCATGTGTGTGCACATTTCCCTGGATCAGCACATGAAGCGTACATCATGAGGAGTAGTGCCATCCCCCAGTTGATGTCTCAGCTGCAACCTGAGCGTGCCTGTCTTATTGGTAGGTTATGTTGTATGTTTATGTTGTGTGTGGCTTGTATGTCAGATTGTGCTCTGTTTTCATACAACTGAAGTATTTTCTGTGTTCAATGTAGCCTTGGTTGCTGACACCGCTCCAGAACCCTGTCACCCCAGTTGAGATTCATTACAATGAGGCACATCGGAGGACCAGGAGAGTGATTAGGCGTACATTTGGGCTACTGAAGACAAGGTTCCGGTGCCTGGATCGGACAGGAGGTGCACCACAATATGCCCCCCTGAAGGTGTGCAAGATTATCACAGCAGCATGCATGCTCCACAACCTTGCAATCCGGAAAGGAATACCACTTATACTGGATGACGGAGACTAGCAGCCGCAAGCAAGGGAGGAACCAGACTTGGGACATGATGCCAGTGATGATGAGGATGATGAGGGTGATTTGTGACAACAAATTATCCACAACTTCTTCACATAAATGTGAGTATTGAATGAGAGGAGTCAGCCCATAAATGTTTGTTTGTGTGTTGATGTTGTCCTTTGTGGATGTATGCTGCTGAGTGTCTGTCATTCTTCAATGGTTTTTGACAGAATTGCCTAATCCAAATTTGCATGTGAGAAGAACAATGCTATACTCAGTAACAGCGTGTGTTCACACTGACATTGGCATGCTTCAGCTGAGACAGTTTGCGACATCAATCTAAATCTTTCCTGAGTTCCTGACTCAATTATGTTTTTCTCCTTCCCAAGATCATTCATCACATCAACTGCTGAGTTGTGACCACACCAGAGCCATGATCCTGTGTCATACTCCAACAGTGAACAGTGGTGGACACCTCTGGGCCATGACACCTTTTTAACAGATGGACATTTGTTTGGACTTGTGAGACTTTTGTAACTGTGTGATGTGATTGCAGTTTGTGTCAAGGTGCAAGGTTGTATCATTTAAATAAACCTGTGCTCCACATTGAGGTGTGCCTTGTCTGTTTGCACACATCCACAGGTTATCCTGATACAAAACATGTTCCATGGAGATCAATTTTGTTAACAATGAATGTTTTAGAGCTTGCAGATGGGGACATGTGTGCTGACAGTAGACTACGATGGCATCATTACCATGTACGATGGGTTGTGTGATGACCTGGTTGTGTCTGTCTCTCATGCTGTGACTGGTTACATCTGCTACCAAACCAGTATTTGACATTACTGAATTGATTCCTTGTCCAATTTTGTGGACACCTTCATCTTTGATCTTCAGTGTGTCATTTCAACGTGTACATTTGTGTTTCAAAGTCACAACATGAGCAAGTATTTGGTACACAGTGATTTATTTTGGTGCATGGTTGGTTAATTTACAAATGTGTTGATGGGTGGGAGATCAAACAAAACAGGGACAACAAAGTGCAGAAAGGAGTTGGTAGTGTTTGTAGATGAAGTTGTCAGAAGTAAATCCACAGTTATTTGAGTCCAAAGTCCAACTAAGACCCTCCAGCCAATGTGGGAGAGTTCAGTGAGAGTCAACAAAGTGAACAGTTGGCACACAATGGAGGGTATCGGGAGCAGGTTGTCACTTCCTGGGGGGGATGCATAGCCTTTGGTCTCTCGGTGATCCTTCTTCAGACGGCCCCTTCCACACTTGTGGCCGGGACCCTCAGGTGCAGGCAGCTGCTGTACAGGGGGCTCTCCATCAGAGTCCACATCACTACCTGTGGCAGGTGCAGATGTTGATACACCTGATGTTGTGGGCACACAGGGAGGTGTGGACATGTTGGTGGCAATCTGGCAGAGGCAGGTGAGAATGTCCCTGTGCACCGCCGTCAGGTCTTCATTTTGTGACATGTATTTATCCACTTTTGCATAATGGACTGCCTGCTGTTCTTGCATCATCCTGAGGATCCCAACTACCTGGCCAAAATCCCCCGTGCAACCCTCATATGCATTGAGGATTCTGGATAGGTGTGGGTCATCTGCAGCATCAGCACCAGCTGCATGTTGGCGCATGTCCCCACGGCCCCTCCCACCACCCATACCCACCGGAGCAGGGCCTGTTGGTGCTGCCGCAGTCACCACGGAGGCTCCTTCCTCGTTGACAGTGGTGGTGTTTTTTTTGTTTTTTTTATATTTATTTATTGTTGAGCAGAATTATAACAAATGCCAGACATCATCAAAAATCACAATGAATATAATAATTTATAACTCGTAAAAATACTTCTTCTTATCTTACACCAGAAATCAACCATTTTAAAATTTCATCCTTTGAAGGCGGAAAGCTATTGAGCAACCAAAGTGCAGATAATAAAGTGCAGTGCTATCAATCCTTCTAAATATCAGATCAGCTAAAAAAAAAATATGAGTTTTTCCAAAACATTATACAGAGTCTGTTAATATAGTACATTCCGATAGAGAAACTAATTCATTGAAATATTGGGTCATTTTGATTATTCCCCACGAAGAAACACATACAATGATTATAAATTATTGGGCAGATAGCTAACCTTAAAGTGCATATAAAGCCCCCAGGCTCCCAAACCACACAAGCGTCAGCTCTGCACATACCATTTTATACATGATCAGACTATTAATTCAATCTTAATACATAGAAATCTAATTCATAACATTTAGATATGCTATTCCTTCATAATCTGTTCATTATTACCTCTTGTCCCGAGGCGATAGACCTTATGTAGAAGCAGGAGCTTAACATCCCTCTTCAAGCTAAAGTGCTGTGCATTTAACTCCCCTAAAGTGCTTCCCTTATCTGTTTCCCAATAAAATGCATCCACGTCCTACTTCTGAGCCCGAGACCCAGTTTCCATTCATCTCTCACTTCTTATTATCCCTGCATATAAATAGCCATAAGATATTATCAAATAAAATGCAATGCTTTCAATGATTCCACTAATATCATAATTATATCGTCTAGGTTAAATTCATTACTTAACCTTCTACTTTGTCCATATATTTCCAAACTGCTGAAAATCTTTTTATAGCACCTACCCTTTTTGCATAAGCTTCCTCAAATGTTTTTGTGTGTAGCATTTTTTTATGCCAGTCTAAATAAACTGGGACTTTAGTTGTCCTCCAATTCTGAAGGATCAGGGATCGTGCCATTAAAGAGGATATTACTATAAATGCTTCCTCTCCTTTAGAAATTGGAACATTTTGGGTCTGCCTTACTACCCCAAAAAGTGCTATCTGCGCCTCTGGTTTTAATTTTCTCTGTAGGCCATCATTGAGGGTGGAGAACACTTTCTCCCAAAACTGGGTTAAGAGCAAACAGGTAGGGGGCGCTAGTAAGCCCGCGGCGAGATGGCCGCACCGAAGTGCAGCTCTGCCAGCCGGGTAAAACAATCCAAAAATCCTCAGCAGTTCAGGTAGACATCGGCTGATAAAAAGTAAGGTGAACAACTGGTGAACATAGGTGGACCCCCCCTGTGATGCTGCTGGCAACGCAACTCACCACATAAGACATTTTGCGGCCCGGGGCACATGGAGCTGCGGCCTACACATTGACAAGATGGCGGCACAGGTTCGGCGTTGAGGCTGGGAGGTGAAGCGGTTCGCGCAGTTATGCCCAACCGACAAACCCCTGCATTCTGGCGCACAGGAGGAATCATCGAGTCGGATTTCAGAGCGGCGAGTGGAGCGATAACTGTGCAGCCGGGCGGGAAAGGTACGGCAGCTGAGATCAGCGTGGGGGCGTGCGCCGGTATGGAACACAAGACGAAGTGGTGGGTGTGTGGGGTGGGAGAACCTCCCCCCCAGAGCTATCAGTGCTGCGAATCACGTTGGGGTGGACACTGCCAGCTAACGTAAAGGAGGCCCGATAACAGCAAGACTGTGCTGGCTGGAGTGTTGTAAATTTCATTAGTTGCCCCAAGATAAGCAGCATAGAAGTGCCATGCGAGACGTTACGTGGAGGTTAACGGGCAGTAGCTGAACGATTGGAGGTCCCGGTGGCGTATAAGTGAGTACCCAAGATGCTTCACTGAGGGTAACTTTGTCTGCATTGTATGTCGTTAGGCGGGAGGGACCCTCTCAGCAGACACAGCTTCAAATCCAGCACTGCTCTTGTTAAACAACGGAGGGAAAGCGTTGTCGGCGTGGACGGTGTGTGAGATACCTGTTAACGCAGAAATTGGTCTGGAAACTCGGAACTGCATATTAACCTACGTATACAGAGGTTAATATGGGAAACATGGACAAACAACAGGCTAAACTCTCATTTGAATCACGCCGCTCGTCCAGGCCGGCTGGTGCTCATTCAGACACCGAGCTTGAGGCTGGGCAACTGCATGCTTCCACACAGGAGGCCACCTTACAGGCCATGCAGCAAAGTCTCCAGGCCATAGATGGCAAGATTGACACCTAGACACTTAGCATGGACAACATGGCTGCCAAGCTGGATAAGCAGGGTGAGCGTCTAACGGCGGCGGAGCAGCACATCTCATCAATTGAAGATGAATCGCATACGACGGTGGGCAGATGCCGTGATATGGACGAAATACTAGAGGTTATAAGGGCGAAAAACGAAGATATGGAGGAGCGTTCCCGCCACAATAATCTACGCATAATGGGTATCCCCGACAGTACAAACACAGGGCACCTTGAGGACTATGTCGAGGGGATGCTCAAAGACCTGTTCAGGCCTGACCAGCTGTTACAGGTGCTAATTGTTGAACGAGCACATCGGTCGTTGGAGCCAAAACCACCTCTAGGCGCGCTGCCACTGCCCATTATTGCGAGAATTCTAAATTATCGAGACCGGGACACAGTGCTGCGGTTAGTAAGGGAGAAACAGAACTCGAACTACCAGGGAAATGCAGTGTCCTTTTTTCCGGATTTTACCATCGCGGTGCAGGCGGCCCGTAGGGAGTACACAAAGGTCAAGAAGAAGCTACGCGAAATGGAGATCCTGTATGCGATGCTCTGCCCCGCCTGGCTGAGGATTACGGTGGATGGCAAATTGAAGATATTCCAGACCCCGAAAGCAGCGCGAGAGTTTCTGAAACAAGTGCAGGCCAGAAGGAAGAACTCCAGGAGGTCGGCCTCGCCAACAATCTCGGAGAAGTCTGACACGGCGGAATGAGGTTGGGGGCTTCTGAAACAGTAAGAACATGCACGCCTCTAAAGGAACTAAACAAAACTGTGTTGGTCCTGCAGATTGTTGGAAGGTAGGACAAGACTTTTTGGGGTCGGGAACTGGAACTATGTTCAACTGAAGTGGATGGATAACGGGGGGTTCCAGGACTGTAAGTTAACTTAGGCACATATGGGGCCTTCACAATACGTACGCGGCAGAAAGATGGTGGATAATTATGAGAGGGCTGTACTGTTTGGCAATTTAGGCAAGTGTTCTTAGGATTATGCCTGTATACATGGCCTCAGTTGGGGGAGGCATGCCAGTAGAGGGACTCGAAGCACTATGATATGCTCCACACACTTTCTGACATTTGTGTTATGTATCGACAATGTAAAAGGAGAAAAGGAGCATGGTAGAGTAAGGGGTGGGAATAGCTCCTTTTTCTTATGTCAGGATGTTAAACTGTTGATATTAAGATATATGTCTGATACCCGTAATTATGTACCCAGCCACACCTGTTCTGCGGGTGGGAAACGGGTATCTGGTCGCCCCCAAGTGGGTAGTCCCCAATATGGTTGCAATGTTTTTTGCCTGTTATTCAGGGATGTGTCTTTGGCATAATTGGGATGCTGAAGTGGGAGGGGGAGGGGTAGGGTTGTTATGTATGTTATTGGGCATGGGACATTACAAGTGCAAGATCACCGCAGTTAGGCAGGACATTCCTGTTAAGTTGCTAAGTAGACAGAACGTACAATTTAGAGTTTGCTTGGCAAATGTAGGTGACATAAGACTTATGACGTGGAACGTGAGAGGGTTGAATAACCCCAAAAGAATCAGGCAAGCATTAGCTTACCTTGATAGACAGCAGGTTCAACTGGCCTTATTGCAAGAGACACATCTCACACATGTGGGTGAAGGCAGGGTTGGTGGAAAATGGGCAATGGTAAAGGAAGCCGCATCATACTCTAGCTACACCAGGGGGGTGATGATTCTAGTAAAAAGAGGAACACCATTTAAACTGGTGCCGACAGAATCGTATCACTTGGGCCGTTTCACACTCATACAAGGGAATCTTGCCAGGACGTTGATCACGATCATTACAACTTATGGCCCTAATATTGACGACCCAGAATTCTATCAGAGCTTGGAGAATAAACTTTTCCAATTGCAGCCGGAGGTGGTTCTCTGGGGGGGAGATCTAAATACATATCTGGATCCTGATATGGATCAACGTGCTAGCACAACATGGCAGGGCAAAGGCGCAGCGCAAATGATACACAGCATTATGCTTACACATAGACTGAGAGATATCTGGAGGGACAGACACCCCACTGTGCGTGAAGGCACTTTCACCTCCTCTGTACACAAGTCATGGTCCAGATTGGACTACTGCTTGATCTCTGAAACGGTAGCTACATGGGTTAAGTGGGTGAAGCACATGCTGTAGGAGAGTAGGATCTGCTTCTTATAGTTACCCCCACTTTTTGCTGATGTTTCACTGTTTTCGACTTAGTCTGACTGGGATCCTGCTATTCAGGACCCCAGTCTAGCTGCTTTCTCCTCTAAATTGATTGCATGTACTTTAGGTACACTCCAGATTGGATTCTGGGGTACCCTTATAAGTCCCTAGTATATGGTATACTATGTACCCAGGGCATAGGTACCCCAGAGGCCTCCCAGGGGCTGCAGCATGTATTATGCCACCCCTGAGAGATACTTTAAAATGACACAACAGGTCTGCTACAGCAGCCTGTGTAAGGTGGTGCATGCACCCCTTACTTAGATATAGGTTCACTATATCTATCCTAATCACTGCACATATAAACCTATCAGTCACCCCTATGGCAGGCCTTATCAATCCTGAAGGCAGGGTGCTGGGTTTTATGTGAGAGGGTGCCCATGCATGAGCAAAGCCCCTCTGGAGCCTTCGGAACCTCTTTTCCGGGGTTGTCTGTGATGCAGCCAACCATATATACTTAAGTGCATTATAACCTTGCGGTAAATGCTAACTTTAAAACGGCTGCATGGAAACATGTCGTGTTTGGTGTCAAACACCTTGGAATCATACCTCCACACCAGTAACTGGTGTGGGAGGTATGATTCCACCCTCCTAGAGGGAGAAATATGACAACACTGGTACACCCGGTACCAGCTTTCTTGACCCTGGCATCACAAAATGGATGCTGCCAGCCACAGACACAAGTCTGCCCTCCTGCTGCTGGACGAAACTCCGGCAGGGGAAGGTTTGACAATAGGTGTCCTGTCATAGGGAGGTGTGTCCACCTCCCAGACAGGCTTTAGTGTATTGGGGCTGGGTGGGTGCACTCTGAGAGTGCTTTGATGTCTGCACTGGGGGCACATTTGGTGTCCCTGTGCATAGTCCAGCTCAAACCGGTTGCAGGAGCCATTTGATCCTGCTCTGGCGCGAAACTGGACAAAGGACATGGGTGTAACCACCCCTCTGTCCTGACCCTCCCATAGGTGGATCCCCAGAGTTTGTCCCACCCCTTCCTTGGGTATAAAGTAGGAACCCCTGACTACAGGACTTTGGATATTACCTGGACTAAACTCTGCTACAGAAACCAAGTACTTCGACTATCTGCACGATGCTGGATGACTGAAGAATCTCCCTTGGAGTAAAGGAGTTACTCTCCTGCTGATCAGGCACCTAAACGCATCTGACCGGTTTGCATCTACGAAGCTCCTGAAGGACTCCGAAGATTTCTGCAATACAGGAGGTGGGTTCCCGTGGTCTCTGAGGTTGATCTGTGCTCTCAGCAATTCTGAGTCCCGTATCCCTCGTGGGGACCGTGCAACCCGAACCCCTGGGCACCGTGTACATTTGAAGCAGCATATGCTTTTTGGCAACCCCTGAGGCTGTGCTTTAGGCTACTTGTAGTCCTGACCCGAGCAGTAATTCCACCGAAGATTTCCGGCCTACACTCCACGAGTGTTCCGTGGGCTGGTATTTAGTGATTCAGCTCGAGGTCCCTTTGTGATCCCTGGTCCGTTGGCCTGTGGGTCCCTGTGAAGGCAACTTTAACTTTCAGTGGGCTTCCCTGGTTGCGCCAGATGTGCCCTGACTCTCCATTGCTTGGAGAGTCCCCAGGACCTTGCTGGTCCTCACAGAAGCATCTTTCCTCTGACCACGTGGGTTGCCGTTGCCAAGGCTTGTTGGTGTTCAATCCGGACACTGACCCCCCAGCGACTCGACATCCTTTGTGGGACAGCTCACCTCCAGACTTTGGTCATTGTCAGCGCCTCCTGGTCCCTGTGGCTGCAGAGTCAAGCTTCACCTCTTCTCACCTGAAGCACCCGACATCGGTGGGCATTCGATTGCTCCGCTCCTGGTCACGTGAAGTGACCCAGACTTTGTCCCCTCTGCTTTCAGGTTCTTCTCATCTCCGATCCAGGCTTGGATCACACCGGACACTTTTCTTCGCCACGGCAGCAGTACTTTTTCGCATCACGCCATTGAAAACGACAAGGGTTTCCGACACCACTTGACCCCTATGCCCCCTGCTCCTCTGGGATAGGTAACCTGGGTAACTCAGTACTCTCAAGGGTGCTGGCCTTAGAACCTTCTATGTTTAGCTGGGTTTGCTTAAAGTCCTCTCCGAAGTGTCCTTAATCTTTAAATTTCCAACCGCGACTTTCCCATAGAGTTGTACAGAGCTCGCCCCTGTGTTCACACACTGCACCCGTCCTCCGTGGGTCCCCTGTGTCACTACCTTGGGTGGTTCCTTGGGGTCCCAGCAATTCTACGTGCTCTAGGCACTGTGTCTAGTCAAGTCGTGGTTGTTATACCACTTTCTTAGTATATGGTTTGGTCTCCCCCTGGAGCCCACTGTGTATTGTGCTATTTACTGTCATTCTAGTGATTTAATATTGTGTGCTTTGTTCTCTAATCTCATAAAGAGGTTAGTAGAGAGTGTTTAGTAATAAATACATATATTTTATATATACCTGGTGTGGTTCTCCTTTCATTTGGTCATTCAAGAGGTTATATACTGGTAAAACAAACTGCTTTACATTCCTTCGAGACTTAGCCTGAAGGCTGCTCTCCATAGCTACCACTAGGATAGCTTTCAATAAAGGTTGTCTTCAACCTAATCATCAATAAAGGTTGTTTGGACTGGTGCAAGGTGCCCACTTTAATTAGTGGACAGCATATACCAGGCCAACTTCTCACACATGCCACACACCCTTTCAGACCACTCCCCGGTGGTGTTAGACATTAACATTCCCACACAACACTCACAACCGTTCCAATGGAGGCTGCAACCTTCCTCTTTGTTGGACCCCATCTTTAATGAGGGGGTGAGGCAGGCTATTGAGCTGTACTTCTGGGAAAACGAGGGAACGGTAGAGGAAGCAAGCACTCTTTGGAAAGCGTTCAAGGCCACGATAAGGGGATCATGCATTGGGTTGCAAGCAGGGCTGCTGAAAGCTTTACGATCCCGCATGAGATACCTAGAGGGTGAGCTAACAAGGCCAGAGAAAGAGTATGCAGCCACTCTCAAAAAGGAAAAGCTGGTGTAAATCAGTGAGTTAGTGACGGAATATAATGAAATGGCAGATCAGGAGATCAAACATATGTCCAGATGCTGGACTGCCCGGGCTTATGGGGAGGGAGGTTGACCGGGTCGCACGTTGGCAGCAAAGATAAGGTGTCCACGTACGCAGGAATACATTACAGAAATAGAATGCCAGGACGGCACCAGGTGTCATACTACGCCTGAAATTATTGAGTGCTTTAGGGATTACTATGCCAAGCTATATGGCCCGGCGGTGGAAGCGTTAAGTGAAGAGGTCACTGCCTTTTTGGAAGAGATCACGTTAGCATGGCTCTCTGAGGGACAAAGAGAATATCTAATGCAACCATTCACGAAAGAGGATGTAATGGAGGCAATCCAGACGTTGCCGTCCGGCAAGGCGGCTGGCGCCGATGGTCTGCCAGGGGAGTTTTACAAGTCCTATGCACATCTACTGGCCCCTCACCTCGTAAATATGTATAGTGAAGCATACGAAAAACGAATCCTGTCTCAAACACTTCGTGAAGCGCTAATTGTTATGCTACTAAAGCCGAGCAAGCGATCGGATTGCTGAAAGTCGTACCGACCGCTGTCATTACTGAATATTGATACAAAAATAATTGCCAAAACTATAGCCAACAAGCTGCGCCCCCTGCTGCCGGCGCTGGTCCTACCGGACCAATCGGGGTTTGTTCCATCACGCTCCACTTCGCATAATTTACGAACACTATTTGCCGTACTGCACCAGCTCGATGCGGCTAAACCATTTGATTCTATTAAATGGGGGTTTATGTTTGATATTCTAAGGCGGATGGGATTGCCATTTGCTTTTATTCAATGGATTGAAGTATTATATACATCCCCAGTTGCTAGGGTGCGAATCAATAATTGTCATTCAGAGCCCATCTCTATATGCAAAGGAACACGTCAGGGATGCCCGGTCTCCCCATTGCTTTTTGCTATTGTAATGGAACCGCTGACGTGCATAGTGAGGCAAAAACACGCCCGTGCTGCTTTGCAATTCAGGCAACGCCCGCTCATTATATCCATGTACGCAGACGACATGGTATTAAACATTCACAACCCGGAGGAGGAACTTCATGTGTTAATCAGGGAATACATTAAATATGAGCACCCCTAGGGGCTCAGAATAAACTGAAGCAAATCATCTGTCTTTTTGTTAACCCCTAGTACAGGGCAATTTACACTGGAATTCCCGCTGGAGTGGACGGTGGACCCAGTCAAATATCTGGGGGTATGGGTACACAATAACCCGGAGACAGTACTGAGGGAAAACTTTGGGAAAGCGATGGTACTAACAGAAGAGCAAGTGGACAGATGGATTAAGTTACCACTGTCGCTGGCAGATAGAATAGCAGTAATAAAAATGACTATTCTCCCGAGATTTTTATACCTATTCACAAACGTTCCTATTAGGTTGCCGGGGTCATTATTTGCACAATTGCGCTCAGTGATAATACGTATAGTATGGGCGGGAAAGCAATCCAGGTGCAGTTGGGGGGCTCTCACAAGGCCATACTCACAAGGGGGCTTTGGTGCCCCTGACTTACATATGTATTACCTGTGTGCACAGGCACAATTTGTGCATTACTCTTTCTTTCCCCCGCCGTTCTTGCCACATGTGGCGGTGGAGGCAGATGACGTGTTTCCTGACCAGCTGTCGGCACTGCTGCTAAAGACACGATCAACATATCCACCAAGGGAGATGAGTACTACTGACTGTACAGCGCAGGCATGGCGGATGTTGGTGGGTCTCCAATATATGCACCGGCACTCCGTTTAGCGCATCATCCCTGCATTTCTGTGACACAAGATAGTCGGGCACTGGCATTACTATCAGACATGGGTATAGTTACAATGGGCAACGCATACACGGAAGGCACTTTTATCACATTGGAAGTCATACAAGACCGTCACCCCCGCTCGTCTCTGTCAGTATTCATGTATTATAGGCTAAGGGAAGCCCTTAAAGCTTTTAATGACAGACACCCTGCCGCACCACTAGTGCTGAGGCCACTGCAGATCCTGCTGGTGGGTCCCTCGTGGGTGAAGTTGGTTACTAGGCTGTACACTGCTATGCAGGCGGAGACCCACCTCAATACAGCAAAATTAGGGAACAGTGGGAAATGGTTCTAGATTCTCCACTTTCAGACAAAGAATGGGATTATGGTTGTTCTGTGACATGGTAAGATCCATATTATGCCCCACCAGGAGCATCCTCCTTGCTGCTCAGCCCATACACTCCAACTGACTCATCCACTTCAAGCACCAACTCTCCAGCATTCTAATGACATCACCACTGGCTGAGCAGCAAGGTAGAGAACAACAATAGGGAGGATGCATTTACCCAACAAGTAGATTACAACACATCTCCCCCTGTTGCGGGGATTCTGCACCTACACAGAACTATGCGCAGGAAAACGGGACCTCAGTGTATAGGGGTGTACCAACCTACCACCTTAGTGCCCAAAATCCCAAAACCGACTAGCTATAGTGTCTCATTCGTTCTCCTCCAAAAATCACAGAGCTACAAATGATTAGACAACCCAGAACACAACAGTCCCGACTCTCTCAGGAATCGCGGTAGCAAGACATACTCTTTCACTCGCTCACTCGTACTTGTCCACAACAAGATTAAACAGAGTCACTGTAACAGTTCAAAATGTTCATTTTAACTATCGTGCTCTACAAGACAGTATACGAGCCACTACCAGCAGCAAAATGCGTAAACTCAAAACAATTAGCATTGTTACAATTCCATATAGCACAAAGGGGGAAGTCATTTTATAAAGACAGTGGATAAGGGGCTATAAGACCTAACCACCCTCCCCTTGGTTGGAAGATGTTTATTAAAAAAAGGAAGATCTCTGGGCTTTGACAGCAGACCCCATACCTTAAAGCCTAGATTGAAGGTTCACATCATAGGAACAGGGTAGCTCTTCTCCATGGAAAGGGCTCTCTCCAAGTGTGTGTTAAAACAACATGCATCCCCGTAATATCAAAGCACGAGTCTCCAACATTGCAGCTGTCTTTAGCATGTTATGTCTGTGTGCTAGGGACTGACCAGAACAGAATAACAAGGGGCATTGTTTATTGACCTTGCACATCGTGTTCAGACTAAACTCCAGGAACTTCAGCAAAGAACGCGAAAGCAGACAGTTCTCATGTGAAAGGCACAAACAGCGTCTTGCAAAAATTAAGTTGTGTAGTAACGTGCGCAAAAGCAGCATCATGGCAGCAAAGCTGATGCTAACTTAGCAATGTCGACAATGACCCCAAGGGCCACATAACACCCTCCCCCTGATAAGGCCATAGAACATAGAGAAAGGACGGAAACAGAGTTCAAAAGCCAAGCAGACCAAAACGTATGAAAAAAAAACAAATTGGAAAAAATTGAGAGAGAAGAAAAACATTTTGGCATCATTATTCTCGGCTTAAAACTAAGCGTGGTGTCTCCGGGAAAATGTCATGATGAAGAAGGTGGTAAGTCCATCAAGGTACGTGAACTTAAGAATGCAATTGCCTCCAGAAGAGCATCTCTATCGTTAGTATAAAAAAGGGATGCCAACCACTCAAGTAGATCGAAGAAACAACGTGCTCCTCGTAATCCGATGTTTCCAAAAGCATCATTGGACAACTTGCGTGATATTCGATGAAACTCTGATGTAAGAGGTTCTGCGCAGCCGCACAGATATCCCATTCAGCCAACACTCCAAGTGCTGCTGCACGCGCCATACAGCCATCCCCAGAACAAGCCTGGTCATGAGCCTCTAAGGGACCCATCAACTGGACAAAAGCCGGGACTGGACATGACGTATTGGAGAGACATAAATCCATGGCCCAATAGAAGGGGCATCATAGGCAGTAGAAGACTGGCTGCACGCAAGTAAAGTAGGCAAAGCGAAAAGTTAATCCATAACTCACGCTAAGCATCGCTAACGGCAGGCATCCAAAAACTTGTCGCATCCGATCACGGTACAGTTGCAATTGGCCTGGTCTGTGCAGGACCACAAGAGGAGCAGCCATTGCACAGCAGAAGAAGCAGGATTCCACCAGCTAACGCTAGTAATAAAGGGAATCCACCGAAGATGCTGGAAAACATAGAATGAACAAAAGCCGGTATTACTCCAAAAATCGTCTGAAAAGAAGACACGAGGCCAGCTCCCACTTGTTTAAAAAAATGTGCAAGGCCTTCAGTGTCAGACTCATTAAATATTTGATGTACAAGCTCCCCAAAGTGGAGTGGGAGGTTAGTATTCAGAAGTGACTGAATCTCACTAGATGTTCTAGCCACCTGTAATTCGAAGGTCTCTTGGGCCGAAGTGAGAGCCACTTCTTGTTGGAACAAAAGGGCCTTTAGCCTGCTTAATTTGTTGAAATCTGTTTTCAAAGTAGGAATGGAAGGCCAAATAGAACTATCTAGACTCCCATGCGGGGGCGGAAAAAGCACATTGCTACAACAAGTAACGCGTTGTGAAACAGTTACCAAATACGGGACACCTGCCTGCAAACCACAGCAATCCTGGTTGTTCAAAATAAGATAGCTACCGTTAGTAAGCAGGGTAAAAGCGGGAATTATTGATGGCACTGCAGTCCCTTTCAAAAAACAAGCAAGATTAGGCGCTGATACATTACACGCGCCGTGCAATTTAACGTGTTTACCAACTAGGGAATGTCCTTCTGTCAAATCACAGTCCTCCCCTGTTAGGAAGACCTCCTTATCATCCCGTTGACATCTGTAAGTAAAAGGTAGGGACCATAATTCATGCAAAAAGGCACTACCCAGGGGTTCAAAGCAGCCAATTGGAAAATGTTGCATGCAAGATTTAAATTGAAACAGTGAGAATGGGAGGGAGATAACTCCATAAATTAACCAAACAGCAGAATCTGTTTCCGCCACAGAGAATGGCATGGGTTCCAATTGTTCAATGTGTAATAGCGTGTACGCAGCATCTTTCATTGACATAAAACGCTGTTTATCAGTCAGATTAAATGGTAAAAATAGAGCAGACGCATTCTAATAATCCCAAGGCACTTTTCCCATTTTAAGGGTCTGTAATGTCCATGCAAACTGCATAACTGATCGTTATTGATTTTGACCAAGATACAACACGGACACATCATTCTGAACAATATCAGTAACAGAAGAAACAATGTTATCCAATGTATAAATGCGTGATGACAGCGTACTGATGATGTTGTCGACCACGGGCAGAACCTTTTCTAAATTTGCTTGATCAATCTGACGCAGACGAAAGGCTGCTTCCATCTGCAAAAGTTTCTAAATTTCATTGTAAGCTGCATATAGAAATCTCTTAGCTCTGGGAACCCTGGGTCCCAAGAGAAAATCAGCCAAATTAATGTCACTCTACAAGAGAGACAGGTGTTGCTTTACCGCCAATAGGGTAGAATGTTCCAACCATTGTTGGCATAATTTACCCACCGAGTAAGTGGTAACCGAATGTGAACGTGCATAACGTGGGTCCAGTCTAGACTGGGTGAAACCAGGTGTTACATTATAAAAACGCAATTGACATGCATTTGAACTGGTTTGCCACACCAACCAACCGGATGAATCAATCCCTGAGACATTAAAGGTGTCATTCTGGAACAAAGCTCGCAATGCATCGATGGAATAATTTGTGCTAGCACGCCAATTGACATATTCCGCTAAAGACGGAATGGAAGGGATATTCAAATTTTTGACTGTAGCCATACCAAAGCACGTGGTATGACAGTATCATTTAAAAATAATATTTGAACCGGGATTAGACAGGCACGATGTAGGTCCTCAGTTCCCTGAACCTGCCAGTGTTTTGTACCCCAGATTGATTTAAAATCAATGGTCTCTTTCCAGTGATCATAACCCTGTGTGGCTAATTTAGTCCTGAATGAATTGGAATAAATCAATTTAGTGTGGGTTATTATAAATTTGGATTGAGAAGACAATTGTAATTTAAAGAAATATGATTCTGGATTGGACGTGTTATAAACCAAAAAATAACTAAACATATTTCTAAGAATTTTTGAACTCCCTTTGATGGGAGTAGGACAGTGTTCCCATTGAGTGTAATTATAAACCGGTCTCAAAGTATTTGTTTTATGTAATAAATAATGCCCATAGTGTTGATAACAGAAGAGATCAGCATAATTGGCAGAATTTAAATGCAAATCTTCAGCATCAAAAGCAGAATAATACTTCAAATCAGAAAATAAAGGATTGTACCGCTTGCACATCCCAATCATCAGAATGTATGTCCCGTGTTACCACATCTCCTAATGAGACGCAAAACACGTATGGCACCCTGAGCACCTCCGTCGGGCCGTGGACTTCGAAGGCTACTTTATCCCAAACGATGCCATCAGCAGCTGGGAATGCTGAAATGTTCACATGAGTCTGATCACGTTTCATGATGTGGGACGATGTGTGTGGTGCCAGAGTTCCATCGACCAAGTTCACAGCAGAGCGTTCTGGCAAATAATGACCATTGATGAGTAAGAAGAACACTGACACAAGTTCAATCGACATGAAGAAAATTAGAATAAGCACCAACCAGATGTAGGTCCATGGAGGGACCAAGTACGTCTTCTTGAACCAAGAGATGAAAACACTTAACTTAGACGGTGGTACTGCCAAAGTAGAAGACGAGGAGGATGAGTCATAAGAGAAGCTGGCATGGTCTCCAAAATACCCGTTGTCACCTCTCAGTATCAAAGGTGGGTGAGAGGTATCATCATCATGTTGTCGATGAACGCTCAGCACTTCCCTGTTAGACTCATCAGTGGGATACGTATACTCAACATCTGTGTTGGAAGAGGTAGGAGGCAAAACAGGAGAAAGGTCAGCAGCAGTTTCCATCTCAGCCTCACTGACACTGTTTGTATTCATGGCGGTGAAGGGGACCGAATTCAAAGAAATAGCGTTGCACGAAACTGCAGGTGTGACACTATTCAGAATTGGCTAGACGGTGTAGCTTGACATTGTCCACTGAGATGTATCTGTTGTCTTTGAGACCAGGTAAAGGAGGTAAAATGACTGTACGAGTACCCTTCAATCCAAGTACCGGAAACGGTGCACGATAAGAGGGACCAAATTCTTTCTTGTTCTCCAACTTTTCTCGTACCAAATCTCCAATTTTCGGAAGCCAGCCGGCAACCGGAATCAGCAGTGCTGGATCGTCAGATGAGCGTAAATGTTCAGTTGCGTAGCTGTCACAGGTCTTTTGTAGATCCTGTAACACAGTAGAATGATTATCTACGTCAAATGTTGCGGCAGCCGCCACAACGTCGAGACCATCAAGGTCTGGCACAAACATTTTGATGCCAAAGAGCATTTCGTATGGGGTCCGCCCACCCAGAGATCTTCTAGGGAGATTATTGAGTGCACGTTGAACACCATACAAATGAGCCAGCCAGTTCCTGCCAGTACCTAAGACTCTAGCTGTCAAGGATTGCTTTAAGTCACGGTTCATTCGCTCCACAATTGAATTGCCCTCAGGCCTGTATGGGGACGAAAACTGCACCAGCACCCTCATTGACTTCATCGCGTCCTTGTACGCCTTAGAGGCGAACGCTGGACCTTGGTCCGATTGGAAGGCGCCACAGGCAAACATCCCGACAAAGACACGCAAATCCCTGATGACATTTCGAGCGTCAGCACTGCGTTTTGGCCAAACCCAAAGGAATCGGGTGCACGAATCAACTGCAACTAAAATGTATTTGTATGCAGTATCAGAAGAGAACGGACCGCAGTGATCAAGATATACACAGCCAAATGGTTGATTAGAAATACATAGCTGTGTTTGTGGCGGACGTGACACCGTAGACGGTTCGATTTGCTGACAAATGTCACAAGAAAGCACATAAGTACGGGTCTGTTTATATAAACCACGCCACCAATAACATTGCTGTAAAATCGAGACTGTCGCAGACACCCCGGCATGGGCAGAAGCCATGCCCTCGTGTGCGGCTCTGATCAAAGCAGGTCTGCGGTCCATGTTGGGAATCAGCCGATCCTCAACAGAAGGAATAGAAGCGTAAGGGACCTGTTCGGGAGATACATGATAAGAGTATTTCGAAGGGAAACCCTGAGGATAAGCGGTTCCCTCCCTCGTAGCAGCCACTGCTGCCAGAATATCATTATCTATTTTAGTCATGGACCTTGTAACTGCTGCTATGGAACACGTGGCTACTGCAGATTTGGCTGCTTCGTCAGCCAAAGAATTACCAAGAGCATGTGCTCCCACACGCTGATGGCCAAGAGTATGGATAACATGTGTGAGGGGCAGACGCTGTTTAAGCTCTGCCACTCAAACCCAAAGTGTTTTATGCTTGATTGCGCTGCCTTTAGAGTCTCAATAGTTATTTCTAGTCCAAAAGATTAAGTTGTCATTAAAAGATTGAACACAGTAGTAAGAATCGCACACAACAAGAGTGTTCACATGAGGATCAGCAAACTCGAGAGCAAGAATAAGAGCGCGCAGCTCCGCCAATTGTGCCGCACAGTCCCCAAGCGCTTGAGTATGCACTATGGAAGACTTAAACTCTCCATTGACAATGGAACCAGCAACAATTGCGCAAGCCGCAGAATAAGCATGTTTGGAGCCTATGGCCGGTTGAGCCGTGCCATCGGTATAAATGATACATTTGTATTCATGTAAAGGAAGCAATGACAACGGAGGAGGATGAACATGTTCATACTGCAAAAACTCCTGTGTCTGAAGGGCAGGTCAAAGATAAACGTGACATCAGATGATGTCAAAGACGTAGCCCATTGTATCCAACGGGGATGTAATGCATTAGAGTTAGGTACACTTGCCTTAGTCACGGCCTCCAAAGCAGGGAAGGGCGTAACCATAAGAATGCGTTTACCTTGCGCCAATGAGCGTTCCTTCAGAATCGCCATCTGGACCGCTGTGAAAACTTTCTCAACATTGGAAAAACACATTTCAGCTGCAGTGTACAAATGTGATTTGTATGCAATAGGTACTGTGTCCCCCTCATTGAACATCAAGTATGTGAAACCCACCTTCCCAGGTACGATACGTATCACCAGGTTCGTGGTATTATCACGCGTCAACAAGTAGTTAGTTGCAAGCATGTCAAATTGCAGAGATTGTAGAAGAGAGGTATGATCCGGAAGCCAGATGGCAGAAGAATATGTCGGTTGTATCAACGCATAAAGTGGTTTGATACGCTGGGCATAATCGGGAATGTAAGTCCTCCCGAAATTCAAAAATCCCAGCAAGGACTGAAGTTTTTTCAGAGTAGAAGGGGTTGCAAATGTGCACATTTCTCCAGGAAGTGGGGGGCTAACCCCTTTCCTTCATTATTGAGCTCATAGCCCAAAAAGAGCACTGCCAAATGAGCGAAGTGTGACTTTGCAAAATTGAATTTATATCCGTAGTCGGCGAACGCAGAAACTATGTGGTTGACTCGGACAAGATGCGGCATAAGCTCATCGTCCGTGAGATAGATATCATCCACGTACGAGAACGCATCTGGATCTATGTCGTGTAACAAAGACACAACACGCGCAGCAAATGCCCCGGGGCTATTCTTATACCCCTTGGGCAATCGTGTCAATTTTTTCTGATTCCCGCCGGCTGTGAATGCTGTCAAGTCACGGCTCTCAGGAGCCAAATTGTGACTGTAGGAACCATTAGGTATGTCCAGGGTAGTTTTGTATTTTTTACGAACAAGATTGTTCACCAGCGCAGAGCTGTGTGTGTTTTGCACTGCAAAAGTGCGACAATGACTTTTCAAATTTCGGTAATCCAACACAATCCGATATGACCCATCAGGTTTCGTTACCGTAAAGAGAGGATTATTCATCAGTGATGTAGAGGATTCAATGACACCCTGATACTCTAACTGCATCAGAATGTCACAAACGTGAGCCTTAGCTTTGCGTCTGATTGGATATTGCAGTTGTGGCTGTGGTGTACACCGTAAAGGTATCTCATGTGCCGGTGAATCTATAGCCCACCTGGTTATGATACACAGCGGGGGCAAGGGCCAAAGCCCACTCAGCTGCTAAAGCCTTTGCATGCTCCACAGGGACGTAACGTGAAAAACTCAGAAGTATCACGTCCTCCCCTCGAGAAGCGGCTAACACAAACGGTGGAGGCCAATCCGCCTCCGCCACCAAAATGTTGTATGAGGAGGTTAGACTTTCCCAGAAAACCTCCTTGATTGGACGTTGTACATCACCTTCAATTTGAAAAATAATGTCATACAGTCTATCCGTGGGGGCAACCCGGGTATCTGCTGTTTCCACAGTTATGAAGGTATCAGTTGCTGTCGCCTCCAGACAGGGACGCAGTGCCTCCCGCACTATGGTAACTTCCGCTGCACTGGCGAGCAGAGTCACCGCCCATGTCGAGTCCAGGAGTCGCGTTCTCACCGTCTGAGGCATAGCGTGTTGTCAAAGCTGCAACCTTTTTCTTCTGATACGGGGGTCTAAAACAAGGCAGATCCTCTTGTTTGGCCTTAGTGTCAAACTGTCAAGGTTGATCTCGTCCCTGTTGACCAGTTGGTACTTTGACACAATCCTGGCACTCCCCACCACCGACCTGAGAGTCCGATGTGTCCTGTAAAGAGCGAGGAGAGCACTGATCAGGGACCTGAAATCTATCAGGAGTCTTAATTTTCGCACGGTCGCGCAAATCATAAGTACGCTCAGAAGACTCAGGTGTCGGTGAACCCACACGCAAACCTTTCTTCTGTTGTTGCTGCCCCTGTTTCTTATTTTTACAGTTCTTTTTAGGAAAGAACGGGCGCCCGTCTTTATCAGCTTGGGCCTTTTGTGTTTGTGATTGCGTCTGTGCTTGAGTAAAAGGCTTAACTCCCAGACTATTGCGGCCAATAGTTTTATAAGCCTTTGCAATAATCTTCGGTAATTTGCGTGGCTTGTCTGCATCAGGTACAGCCTCCAAGCGGTTTGCCACCTGGAAGCTCACCACATCACTCTTGACATTAGCAAGGATCATGTCAGCAACCACGTCGAACACCCCCACCAGTCTCATTCCCAACTCAACAGCAGCTTCGGCTCCATGTTCATCTTGAACACGTTTTATCACAGAGGGGAGTACGGTCATGGAGGGAGTGCCGAAACACTTTGAATATACCGCCACCAACACCTTGCCCCAAGTGTTACAATCATCCAATTCGGGAAGTAAGTCTTTAGGCAAACTTATTGTTAGGATCCTGTGTTTTTCTACTGGGGAGGTATTCGGAAAAACTGCCTTGATTTGTTCAAATTTCTCAGCAAGACAATAAGGTAATTCATCCTTATTTTGCGGACGCTTGCCCATTACTGAATTAACCATAAGCGGACTGATGGTTATACCACCAGGTCCAGCCGGTTGTGCAGCAACAACAGGTGGACCCACCTGGTAGTTGCGCGACATGAACTGAATAACAGCTCGATGTACGCGTATCAAAGAAGCATGCAACACGTGAAGCTCAGCAAGCGTCGCAGTTGTAGCGTAACGGGGGTGAGGGGTATACCCAGCCAAAACGGGCCACGTGGCCCCATCTATTGATAAAGGGCCTAAACAGACCTGCGTTATTGGGTGAGTAAGGATGCCATTAAACCAAATTTGGTGTTGCCAAGCCGTGAGCGGAATCTCAAGAGTCCTATACGGACGATATACCCGCGGAAGCGCGGTGGCAGTATACGTGTGAAACAAATTGTCAGTTCCATCGACTGCCGGGAAAGTAACCCAAGAATAAAATACCTCAAAGCGGAAAGCAGGATCCGCTTCTACAACAAAGATAACTTCGACACCTGCATCAGACACTCCATACTGAGTTAAGTATGCCTTGAGCGGTGCACGGTTAGCAAGGGTAATGTCAACCGCCATAACGAAGAAGATAAGAACAACCTAAGCGTGGCAGCGCAACAAAGGGTTAAAAGAAAAGAAAGACCTTTTAAAATTCAAGCTTGAAAAACCTATAATATATCACAATATAGGAGGCTACACCGTCACAACTGTCTCCGGAAACAGTTGTGAGGGGGTTGTGGACAAGCACAAGCGCTACTCAAGAGTCTCGCAGACAAGAACCAGACCAAACGTTGGCGGGCGCCATGTTGCGGGGATTCTGCACCTACACAGAACTATGCGCAGGAAAACGGGACCTCGGTGTATAGGGGTGTACCAACCTACCACCTTAGTGCCCAAAATCCCAAAACCGACTAGCTATAGTGTCTCATTCGTTCTCCTCCAAAAATCACAGAGCTACAAATGATTAGACAACCCAGAACACAACACTCCCGACTCTCTCAGGAATCGCGGTAGCAAGACATACTCTTTCGCTCGCTCGCTTACTCGTACTTGTCCACAACAAGATTAGGCAGAGTCACTGTAACAGTTCAAAATGTTTATTTTAACTATCGTGCTCTACAATACAGTACACGAGCCACTACCAGCAGCAAAATGCATAAACTCAAAACAATTAGCATTGTTACAATTCCATATAGCACAAAGGGGGAAGTCATTTTTATAAAGACAGTGGATAAGGGGCTATAAGACCTAACCACCCTCCCCTTGGTTGGAAGATGTCTATTAAAAAAAGGAAGATCTCTGGGCTTTGACAGCAGACCTCATACCCAGTAGCGGCCCGTGGTGGGAGTGCTGCCGGGCGCTGACGTGGGGCAGGGGAGGGGCAGGGTGGGGGGTAGTAAACTATGGATTACGGCCGATTAGAGGTAAGTAAACATATAAATAAATAAAACGAATTTCGTTGCGCGCGCTGCATTCCATTTGGCGATGCAGCGCGCGCAACGAAATTCGTTTTATTTATTAATATGTTTACTTACCTCTAATCGGCCATAATCCGTAGTTTACTACCCCCCACCCTGCCCCTCCCCACATCAGCGCCTGGCAGCACTCCCACCACGGGCCGCTACTGCTCATACCTTAAAGCCTAGATGCAAGGTTTACATCATAGGAACAGCGTAGCTCTTCTCTATGGAAAGGGCTCTCTCCAAGTGTGTGTTAAAACAACATGCATCCCCGTAATATCAAAGCATGAGTCTCCAACATTGCAGCTGTGTTTAGCATGTTATGTCTAGGTGCTAGGGACTGACCAGAACAGAATAATAAGGGGCATTTTTTATCGACCTTGCACATTGTGTTCAGACTAAACTCCAGGAACTTCAGCAAAGAACACGAAAAGCAGACAGTTCTCATGTGAAAGGCACAAACAGCGTCTTGCAAAAATAAAGTCGTGTAGTAACGTGCGCAAAAGCAGCATCATGGCAGCAAAGCTCATGCTAACTTAGCAATGTCGACAATGAGCCCAAGGGCCACATAACACCCCCTTATAATGATTATAGAAAATCAAAAGGATGCAAGATGATAAAAAACACATACAACACGTCCAATAAATTCATCAAAACTACATTCCTTTCCAATATAGGAAAAACACAAAATTACAGTTCCAAACCTTAAAACAGTGAGTGCTCACCCACTTGACCTCACACTCCAAGCACAACTACTCACAGGGCATCTCCACCCCTAAAACAGTGGTTATATCACACCACTTCGCCTCACACTCAAGGCACAGTTACACAAAGGGCATTTTAACAACCCCTAAACAGTGGGTAGGTAATGCCCCACCTCGCCCCGCACTAAAGGCATAACAACACACACAGGGTGATATCACCCCTCAAACAGTGGGTAACCTCCCCACCTCGCCTCACACTCAAAGCAAATACAGAATACCACTCACCTTTAAACAGTGGGTATATCACACCACCTGGCCTAACACTCAAGGTACAACTTCATACAGGGTATCTCTCAACCCCCACACAGTGGGCATAACAAAACCCACCTCGCCTCACTCAGGGCACAACACACAGGGTAAATATCACCCCTAAACAGTGGGCATCATAAAACCCACCTCGCCACACTCTCAGGGCACAACACACAGGGTATTCTCTAACCCCTAAACAGTGGGTAATACATAACCAAACCCACCTCACCTCATACGAAGGGTAACTACTAACAGGGTATCTCTCCAACCCTTAAACAGTGGGTAGAATCCCCACCTCGCCTCACATTAAAGGCACAACTACATAAAGGCACCACACACACAGGGTATCTATCACCCCTCAAACCCTACTAACATTACAAGAGACCACATTCCCTCTCAGTACACTTCAAACCTGAGAAAATTTTACTCCCCCATTCTATACCAGGGATCTAGGCTAAATAAATACAACAAATCACAAAAGATTATGAAAAATAAAACATAATGATCTTCCCTCCAGTGAGCGATTTCTCACCCGATACCTCAACACTCCAGGCACCAGTTCATGCACTACCATGGACATCGATTTCTTGTTAATCATGCTTGCAGTTGACCATACCAATGATTGCAGTACTTGTTTTACTCTCCTTCTTGCTCACTGGCATTCCGGTACGACATCTGTTGCTTACTCAGGTGGCAATGTCCGTGTGCGTTCATTGTGCAAGCAATTACGTAAATGAGCCGCTTGTCACCCTTCGGCATACGTTCAAGTTTTTTTTTTTCCTTGTTTTTTTTCTTTCACCGTTGCTGCAAATGATTCGCTGCGCGGCTCCAATCCCAGAAACCGCTAGCATAGTAGACTCTCCACTCTATGATTATTACGTCGGATTGAGACGCCGCATTCTAGTCATGTCCTGTGTTGCTGTGACGACCGATGGTACACGTCACAACTACGCTCCCTGCAACCGCTGGCGTTCTTGACTCTCCTCTCTATGGTAATGACATCTGCTTGAGGCGGATAGTTGTCAGCATTATTTTCCCAGCTGACATCACACTTCCTGCCAACCTCGTGGCTCCCTCAAAGGAAACCTTCACGCTCCACCCCTCAAGCGCCACACGTAAGATCTCAAAATAGT
This sequence comes from Calotriton arnoldi, assembly GCA_963921515.1. Classification (NCBI taxonomy): domain Eukaryota; kingdom Metazoa; phylum Chordata; class Amphibia; order Caudata; family Salamandridae; genus Calotriton; species Calotriton arnoldi. Next base: position 193,539 of record CAWUFW010008963.1, on the reverse strand, counting down.
CCAATGCTGACGCAAAAACGATGCGTTAATGCCGTTTAAGAACACGCGCCAGTCACACAGTTATTGAATAATAATCTTTCAAACACCAGCTTGCGCTCTCACCGTATCAGGGCTGAATCCTTCCAAAATAACACTTCCACTGCAAAATATTGCCAATCTCTGCCTCAGTTGACTTTAACTTGAATTAATTCAGGTTGCCAATTAGTTTAACATTCCCAGCCCCGCACAGCGGCAGTAAACACACCCTCCAGCTATAAGCTGACTTGAATAGTAGATACAGATGGTTTTTCCACGGCGTAATGCTTCACTCAGCTCACTGTTTCTGCTGCACACTTCACAATCCAATCGGAAGCACAACAATCCGCTTGGCAAACATTGTTCAATCCTCAGAAAGGATTTAGAGGCATTCATTGAAGCTATCTTTCTTTCCAGTGTTTCTTATTTTTGTAAGAATCGGTAGTCTTCTGCTTCAACGTTAGCTTGTGAAGATGCCCTGGACTTAGGCTGTCAGTTGAAATAGACACTGGTGGGGCAACCAGGCACAGCCCTCTTCACAGGATTTAATATCTTTCTTGTTCCATCATTAACCTGCTTCCAATTTCTTAAATATCTTTATTTTGCTGTCATCTTCTTAAATTCCTCTTTGTTTATTGTGGCACTTCAAATCTCTTCTGGTATTAAACTTCCCTTCACACTTGGGTCTTCTCCGCTCGTCGCCAGTGTTTATTTATTTATTTAGAAGTTTATAAAGCACACAGCTAACCCCAACGGGGGTGTCCCGGCGCTATGTCAGAACGGCAGAAGAAGGAACAACGTGTTATAATGAAGGATGATACGTAGACAGGTCATGTAGATAAAGGATATGGATTTATTCTTCAGGTTACAGTTTCAGTTACAAGTTACAGGAAGATGGTAAGATCCATATTATGCCCCACCAGGAGCAGCCTCCTTGCTGCTCAGCCCATACACTCCAACTGACTCATCCACTTCAAGCACCAACACGCCAGCATTCTAATGACATCACCACTGGCTGAGCAGCAAGGCAGAGAACAACAATGGGGAGGATGCATTAACCCAAAAAGTAGATTACAACAACCGCTAACTGTAATCTGCGAATAATCCACTTCAAGTATCTTCAACAACTGTATTATACTCCCAAACAATTAAAAAAATATGGTCTGAGAGAGGCGGCTAATTGTAAAAGGTGTCATATGCAGGAAGCGGATTTTATCCACTTCGCCTGGATGTGTGAAAGAGTGCAAAGTTGTTGGACACTGGTCACTAAAGCTTTATCTGATATGGTTTTGGAGACGGTGAAATGCACTCCGCAAGTATGTTTGTTGGGGCTAGTGAAGTACTTAAAACCTCAAAACAGAAGGTTAGTGTTGATTGCATTATTGTTGGCAAAGAGAAGGGTGGCACAAAGCTGGGACAGTAAAAATGCACCCAAACTACAAACTTGGTTGGAGGATGTTATATATTGTAGAGACCAACTGCTGCACTATGCTGAAGAATTGCCGATGCCATCAAGACCCAAAGATATTTGGGCTCCTCTCACGTCCTATTTGTTATCAGCAACTGCTGATGCCACATCAGATGAAGGGGTGTCAGAGTAGAGTCAAGTCTCAAATGTAAAACAAATTGTAAAATTGTCTTGCATAACTGTTTGTTACTGAATAATATGCTTGCTAAATGTCCAGGGATAACACTATTTGGGGATTGTTGACACATTGTTATATGTGTCTTGTTGCATGTTGGAAAATGAATAAAAACAATAAAAACATTTTTTTTTTAAAAGAACGGACAGGTAAAGAAAATATGGAGCTATCCCCCCTGTCCCAGTTGATGGCAACGAAAGCACCTATCTTCTATTTCTGTATGCATCTTATGTAAAGCTCTTGGTGTATAGCAAGCCATCCAGCGGGATAAAAATGACATTATTTTAAAATTTGCCGCAATTAGGTCCAGATGTACTAACGTTTTTTGCGGGCGCAAATGGGTTTTAGACCCGTTTGTGACCGCAAAAAACTTGTGGCCCATGTACTAATCCTATTTTGCGAGTTGCAAATCAATTTGCGACTCGCAAAATAGGATTAGCGACTCGCTATTAGGAAGGGGCGTTCCAAGTGCGTCCCTTCCTAATAGCGACTCCTGAAGCTATGTATGACTGTTTTGCGACCACAATTGCAGTCGCAAAACAGTTGCAGTTTACCCAAACAACTTGCAAACTGGAAGGGGTCCCCAAGGGACCCTTTCCCCTTTGTGAGTGGCTCTCAAAATATTTTTTAAGGGCAGGCAGTGGTCCAAGGGACCACTGCCTGCCCTTAAAAAATGAAACTGAAAAGTTTCATTTTTATTTTTAAATGCATCCTGTTTTCCTTTAAGGAAAACGGGATGCATTTAAAAAAACAAAAAAACGCTTTATTTTAAAGCAGTCCCAGACATGGTGGTCTGCTGACCCCAGCAGGCCACCATCCCTGGAAGTGCCAGCCATTCCCAATGGGGTCGCAAGTTGCGACAGCCTCATTAATATGCATGAGGCATGCAACTTGCGACCCCATTGGTAATCGCAAACTCAGACACTGTTGTGCATACCAATTTGCGAGTCTCATATGCGACGCAATTTGCGACTCGCAAATTGGTGGGTTGTACATCTGGCCCCAAATGCCTTATTTCCATGTAGCAAAATCCCCTGCCACTCAAACTCTGAAAAAGTGCAATGTGTTTCTTGGGAAATTTTATCTAAAAAGCCTATTACTACAGAACATTCCCTTTGGCTCTGTAAGAGTCTGTACCAGTTTCCAACCCCCCTTAGCTTAGTTCTGTTGAAGGCTGCCAGTACTGGCACTGAAGCTGAACTAGAGGGGGAGGAGTATTTTTTCAGAATTTGCATAATCTGAAAAACCCCCAAAAAAGGGCTTGCACCCGTTCCACACCTACCCTGAATCTCCTGCCATTTTAGATACCTCCCCCCTACTATGAAATGGAGTTCTCTGAAACTATTACTTTCCCAAAATCGTATCTGGCTATTCTGCATATACAGACCCAAATTTTTACATTCTGTAAGCTTCAAATACTCATATCCCGCTGCCTGAGTCTTCAGAGAATAAAATGACCATAGCCTGAACCCAAACTCCTGTAGTGTCTTGTATCTAGTCTTCTTTGGGAGCTTGGCCGTCTTGATAAAAACCGGAATCTGAGATTCTGCTTCTTGCACCATTTTATCCACAAAAAAACTATCCAACAATGCCTTGCCATCTAGCATACGAGCGGTTATATCCAAGAAAGTAGCTTCATAATACATTCGAACTTGAGGGAGTGCCAGCCCCCCTTGACTAATGTCGAGTTGAAGTACTGACAATTTTACCCTTGACGCCTTTTTCCTCCAGATAAATTGACGAAACAATGCTTCCAACTCCATAAAATATGACATATTAATTCTTATCGGTACATTTGTGAAAAGAAAAATTAATAATGGTAAAATAAACATTTTTATAAGAGCAACCCGACCAATTAATGTAAGCGGGAGAAGTGTCCTTCTATCTAATACATTTCTAATCTTAATAACCATCGCTCCGTAATTCAATTAAAAAAGTTCCTCATAGCGATTTGTAACATATACCCATAGGTATTGAATAGGCTCTGGGGAGCAGGCTTGCCGTTAAAGATAACTCAGAAGAATTTGGGTGCCTGCATTGAGTAGCAGGATTTCGGTTTTATTATGATTGATTTTGTATCCCCCAATAGATCCAAACTGCGCAAACTCTTTCAACATTATTTTTTGTTTAATATCTGTTTATGGAATTCAAACAAATAGAAAATACATGTCGCAGAAAATGAAAAGCAAGGGTGGGAGGGCAACAAAAGCTGGGCTACATAATAAGTAATCAGTTCCGGGTCCTCTCAACAGAGCAACCCCATCTTCACAAACTCCGAAACACAAATGCAATAAAGGCACGATGACCTGTCAAATCACAAGTGACAGCGTCAAAAAGGAACCCTCACCAAGACCAAGGGAGGGGCTATGAGAGAGACAAAAGGGCAGAAGCCAAACCAGGGTTCCATTGTCCAGCAGAGGGGTGACATAGCATCACAGCCAAAGAGTCAAACAGGGGGTCAAAACAAATAAGGTCCAAACAGAGATGAAACCCCCACCCCGCATAAAGGAAACATTCTGCACTGCGACAATATTAATATACTTTGCTATAGACAAAACAAAGAGCATCATACAACAATAAAGAGAGAGAAAGAAAAAGCAAAAGAGAGGTGAGGACAGAAAGAAAGAGAAGAAAGCAGCTAAGAGTGCGTCCCCCAGAGGGGGGAGGAAAGGGAAAGGGGATCAGAGGAGGATGCGCCATGGGGACGGGGGGAGGGAGAGGGACCAGGGCCTAGAGTGGAAGCCAGTGGCCGCAAGGTCAAAGGGGCCCGCCTGACAGTTCAAGCAGGTTACTCCGGGGAGTCCGGTCTCCGACCCCGAGAGAAGGGCTCCAGAGGGTCTTCGAACAACTGCAGGGCTCGCAGTCTAGGGGGCATCAAGCGGGAGTGTTCGATTTTAGTGAAATAGCGTATAAGTGGTTGCCAGATGCGGTCAAATCGAGTGTCTGTGTGATTGAGGCGAGCCGTGGGCAGCTCCAAGGACATGACATCCCACAGCCGGAGAAACCAAGCAGCAATAGGAGGAGGGCAGGGCCGCTTCCAACAGGAGGCAATGGACTGTCGTGCCGCTCCCAATAGATGAAGAATTAGGTACCAGTCCGCCAAAGTCATGACCTTCAGCGCGCCGGGCCGAATGCCCAGAATCGCTAGGGATGGGGTAGAGGGAATCGGGAAACCCACCACCTCTTTAATGTGACTGAGGACCTCCTTCCAAAACAAAGCAAGACCCGGGCAAGACCACCAAATGTGTAGAAACTCCCCTCTATCAGTCTGGCATCTCCAGCAAAGCGGAGGGGTGTTCGGGAACATCTGATGGAGACGGGTAGGGGTATAATACCATCGCATCAACAGTTTATATGCAGATTCGCACTGATGCGTGCTACGGTACACCTTGGGGATGTCCCTCCACATACGAGCCCACTCCTCCGGGGAGATGTCAGCGGTCAAATCGGAAGCCCAACGCGTCTGTTAGCCATGAGGCGGGAGCTGTTGAGAGTGCTGAAGGACAGAGTAGGTTTTGGAGATCAGGCCCCTGGACCCCTCGAATCTACGAACCAAGGACTCAAAGGGGGTGAGCCACCGAGTCACATCCCGGGAATATTTCGAGGGAACTAAGCCAGTGACGCAATTGACAGTACTGCAGACGCGCTCTGTCTGAGAGATGAAAAAATCCTTTGCACTGGTCAAAGGTACGGAGGGCAGTGCCCTGGAAAAAATCTTGGAGAACTCGCCGACCCTCTATGGTCCAAGCCGCAAAAGCCTGAGGCTGCAAGGCAGGAGGGAACGCAGGGTTGCGCGTTAGAGGGGTATTGGGGGAAGGGAATGTCATAAGGCCCCGGGGTACCGCCAGTCTATCCCATATCTCCAAGACCGTTCTTGTTGGAGTCGCTATGTAGGCACTGCGAGGGCGGGCCTCTCGCGGGAGCCAGGCTCCCACAAGGGTCTACAGGCCACCGCCCGGTCCATATGAAACCAGTGTTTCTCGCTTTCAGGGACAATCCATTCCGATGTAAACCGGAGGTGACAAGCCCAATAATATTCCAATAAATTGGGGCAGGCAAGGCCACCCAGAGATCTGGGAAGCATGAGTATTTTATGAGAAAAGCGGGGGCGGGATTTCCCCCAGATGAATTTGGTAAAATTGCATTGTAGGGCCTAGATATCAGCGTGCGGTATGGGAGTAGGGAGAGACTGGAACAGGTAAAGGACTTTAGAAAGGAGGGACATTTTAATGGCATTAAGGCGCCCCAGCCACGCCAAGGGGAGGCCCTCCCATCAACGCATTTCCTCGCGAATAGATTTCCGATATCTAGGCCAATTAGATGAGGACCAAGATGCGAGCGTAGGAGTCAGATCCAGGCCCAAGTAGCGAATCGACTCGTCAGTCCATTGCACCGGGATCAGGTCCTGCAATCCCTGGACCTCCAAGGCCGAGAGTGTAAGATTAAGAGCCTGGGATTTCGCAAGGTTGATCCGATAGCCAGAGGCGGCCTCAAAGGACCCCAGAAGCGCAGCCACCGCAGGGAGAGAGGTCGATGGGGAGGACAAAGACAGAAGAAGATCATCAGCAAAGAGGGAGGCTTTATGCTCAGGGCCTCCCATAGGGATACCCCGTATATCCTGAGTGCGGCATATAGCAATAGCCAGCGGCTCGATAACAAGTGCGAATAATAAAGGAGAGAGCGGGCACCCCTGGTGAATGCCACGGTGGATAGAGATAGGAGCAGTGGTGGAGCCATTGAAACGGATGCGAGTGGTAGGCTTCGCATAGGGGGCCATCAGTGTAGAAATAAACCCAGGTCCCAAGCCAACCTTCTGAAGGACCGCCCTGAGAAAGCCCCAGTCCACGCGATCGAACGCTTTCTCGGCATCGAGGGAGACCAGGCAGGCAGGGATAGCTCTGATACGCGACTTTTCCACTAAATGGGCAATCCGGTGGATATTGTCTGCACTCTGACGGTGGCGGATAAACCCTACTTGATCGGGGTCGATAAGGCCCCGAAGGTGAGGTTCCAAACGATTCGCCAAGATTTTGGTGAATATCTTGGCGTCAGTATTTAACAGGGCAATAGGACGGAAGGAGGCTGGCAGGGTCGGGTCTTTGCCAGGCTTGGGGACAAGCACTATCTCTGCCTCATTCATCGTAGGAGAGAGGCCCGAATGATCAGTGAAGCTGTTAAAGAGATGGAGCAAGTGATCCCGCAATTGCGGGTAGAAGACCCGATAAAAAGCGACCGGCAGGCCATCGGGCCCGGGGTTTTGCCCATCGGGAGCTGTTTTAATGCTTTAGCAATTTCCTCGTGGGAGATAGGCTCATCAAGTAGCTTTGTAAAATAGGGATCAATAGGGCCCCAGGGACAGGAGTCGAGGAATGCCCGGACCGCCTCCGGGGGACAAGGATCATGCGCATAAAGATCATTATAAAAGGCCATCAATGTAAGGCCCTTGTCCGACTCTGAGATAGCCCAGGAGCCGTCGGGCCGCTTGAGCTTCGCAATGTGGGATCGGGCAGTCTGGGTCCGCAGGCATCGTGCCAGGCACGCCCCAACCTTATCACCACCCACATAAAATGTTTGTTTAAGATTAACGAGAAGCCGCTCTGCCTTGTTAGTACGCTGTAAGTGCAGTTGACCGCGTAGGGCAGCGAGGCGCCGCTTGTTGGCGAGGGAGGGACAGGCATGATCTTTGTGTTCCAAGTCTTTAATATCCAGAGAGAGAGTGGATTCGACCAGACGTGCCTCCCGGGTCCGGGCAATGGAGATTGAGGTGATAACCCCCCGAACAGTAGCTTTGAAGGCATCCCAACGGACATCCTCGGGAGTATCAGAAAGAGAGTTGGCTACAAAAAAGGCCTCAATCTCCTTGCGAATGTCTGCCACATCCACCGGGTCCCGGAGGGCCTGGGAGGGGAGACGCCACCGAGGGAGGGGATCACCACGGGCGTCAGGGGATTGGAGCGTGAGCAAAACATGTGCATGATCGGAAATGGGAATGTCCGAAATTTCCGCGGTGCACAGCTTGTGAGCCAAAGAAAGCGGCAGGAAAAAATTGTCAATACGCGAATAGGAGCGGTGTACATGAGAGAAGAAAGAATAATCTCGAGATTCCGGGTGCAGGTGTCTCCAGGCATCAACCAAACCGAGGTCGGTAATGGCATCCCGTAATGATGCTGACATCACCCCAGCAGCATGGTGCACCTGCGCAGAACGATCCAGCTCAGGGTCCCAAACCAAATTAAAGTCGCCTCCAAGGACAACAGGGGTAGAAAGGGAGCGAAGGAGAGCCCCAAGGTGCAAGCGCAAGAACGCATCTTGTTTCTGATTGGGGGCATATATATTGACCAAAGTGCTGGAGCCCCGACCCCAGACCATGTGGACCTTAAGAAACCTCCCTCCCTCATCGGCCACACACCTGGGGGTCGCCTCACGCCAACCGGACTTGAAAAAAATGGCCACCCCACTAGTTTTGGACGGGGAGCATGCCCAGAATTGGATGGGGTATTTACGGTGGGACATTAGGTGGGTGTCAGTGGGAAGTAAGTGAGTCTCCTGTAGGAAAACAACATCAGGATCATGCTGGAGTAGATAGCGCCATACCTGCCGACGCTTGTTAGGGGAGTTGAGCCCTTTCACATTGAGAGAAAGGAAAGTAACGGTGCGCGTCATGGTGCAAGTGGGGAAAGACAACGCACCCCATCTACCCCGCCAGAACCTAAAACATCCCAGACCCCAAAACCAGCCAGGCGCATCTCAGTGGAGCCAAGGAAGAGAACCCCCAATGACTGGAAGAAAGCAGCCCCCCAAGGTCGCACAGGGGAAGAGAAGAGACAAGTCGTCGAGAGCAGTAGCAAAGAAAATGGAAAAGGGACAGGAGCAGAGGGCCAGCTGAACCCACATAGTTGCCAAGAACTCCTCCATACACCCCCAGAGAGACGCAGTAACACAGCCTCCGTCAAAGGCACATCCAGAGAAGAACTGTACAGGGAGAAAAAAGAGAGAAAAGAAAGAAAAAAGAGAAAGAATAAAGAAAAAACCGGCCAACTGGGCCAAGTCAATATAGAGTCTATTTGGGACAGCCCGGGATCCCGAAGGCGGGCCATTCCGGAGAAGTCACTCTCCTGTAGAACTCTGGAGAGGGGGGGCGGCAGACACACAGGAGGTGGAGAGTCTCCGCCGTCAACATCCCGTGGAATAATGAACAAAGCAAGGATTAATCCGGTCACCAGGCCCGGGCTGGGAGGACTGCCAGGACTGGGCCAGAGGTAGAGACATATTGGGGAACATCATGTAACAGAGGGCAGCTAGTTCGTAAGAGATGGGGAGCCACTCAAAGAACGAATGTGGCTAATGACGTCCTGCTTGGCTTGCGATGATTCAGGTTCCCTCGAGAGGCGTCTGGATCTAGGAGGAGGAACTGTGGACCATTCCGTACGGAATGCGCCCACAGGGCTCGTTCGAGAAGATGGGAGGTCATCATTGTCAGAGTCCACAGGGAGATGGAGGAGATGCTGTGCCTCCCGTAGGGACCGAAGAACTCGCCGTCTACCCTCCCAGGTGAACATCAGAGCAAAAGGATGGCCCCATTGATATTTAACCTCAAGGTCCCTCAGTTTATCCGTCACAGGCTTGAATTCCTTCCTTCGGCGGAGCGTAGAAGGTGCAAGGTCTTGAAAGATTTGTATGGAGAGTCCATTGTAGGAGACCGATTTAACCGCCTGCACCTTTCTAAGGATGGCTTCTTTGTCCGCAAAGAAGTGGACTCTCGTGATGATATCCGGGACAAAGTTAGGGCGGTTGCGGGGGCCAGGTACTCGATGCACTCGATCAAGCATAGGCGGCGAAGTGCCCTCACCCTCCCGAATGGCATGTAGGAGGTCCGCCGTGTACGTCAAGATGTCTTTCCCGTCTGTTCCCAATGGGACACCTCTAATGCGTAAATTGTTCCGCCGACTGCGGTTTTCCAAATCCTCCTGCTTCAATTGTAGGGTAATATTTTGGTCTTCAAGTTCGGTTACCCTCCTCCGGAGGCCTTCAAGATCTTCCGTCCTGGCGTCCATCGTGCTTTCAACACCATCTACCCTGTCACCTATCTCAGTGACCTCTCTGTGGATGTCTTGCAGCCCAGCCTTGAAGTCTTGCCGAAGGGAGCCAATTTCAGTCTTAATTTCTTGCAGGAAGGACGACATGTAGGCCTGGGTGATTGGCACCTCTGAGGCGGACGACCCAGAGGGCGCCGAAGAAGTGGTAGAGTGCTCCTGCGTATGCGAGGTTGTTTTGGACCAGAGGGAGGTTACTGGGTTCTCGCGGGCAGCCTCAGAGTCAGCCTCTTTATTACCCCTGTGCTTAGGAGGCCTGACTGCGTAGATCAGAAGAGTCAAGGGCCCAGCGAAGGAAGATCAAGGCTACTCCAGCTGGTAGCGGGCTCTGGGACGAGCGGGAGCGAGGTGTCGAAGAATCGGAGACCCACTCAGCACGGAGGTAGCTAAAGTTGCACCACACAGGGTGTGAACGGACACAAAGGGCCTCCGGATGCGTGGGGCCAATGACAGCAGGGGGGCCACAGGCAATCGCACCCCGCCAGGCAGGAGAGGAGTTTCCAACCAGTGACAGGAGAGGGCCGTTGCACTCACCAAGGGGCAGGGTCCCCCCACAGGCAGTCTCCGCTGTCCCGTAACACCAGGGGGGCCCCCAACCAGAAGCCAAGCCAATAAGGACAGGAAGGGGGGGACCTTGTGAGATGGAGAGGCAGAGAAAGTCACTGGGCCCCTTCCAAGGGCCCCGCAAGCAGCGAGGCAGCGCCCAGCTTGGCGCAATCTCTTCAAGAGTCCGGGCATCACCAGGGCCCTCACAGGCTAGTGCTCCGGCAGCGCGGGGCCCAGGGACCAAGAGAGACAAGCCAGGCGGTGTTGGACGGGCCCCCGGAGCGTGTGTACCCACCCGGGATGTGTCCTGCAGCTACAGTCTCAGGGGATGGGAGTTAGCAGTGGAGCGGGGGCCGGGGGAGCGTAGGCTGCAGATAGGGGCAAGGGAGGCAGGCCCGGTGCCGGAAAGCCGGGTTCAGCAGAGTTTATCTGGCCGCCAGCAAGCAAGTGAGCCCCCTCCCCGGTACCTCCACCTCCGGGGCAGCCAGTCGCCAGCCGGTGTTCTCTCAGGCAGCGGGGGAAGGCCTCCGCCAATGAAGCCAGGCGTCCAGGATGGCAGGGGGACCGATGCCCGTCCCTGCAGGTGCCGAAGATCAAAGGAGCCCCCAGCAGCGGTCCGGGGCCCAAAGCAGTCTGGTGGCAGCCGGGGCATCCAGGACCGCCCTGCGGCAACCAGCTTTGCACAGCCCCCGCAGATAGGGCCACTAGGCGCCCGCTCAGCCGCAGCCGCGGCCGATGCACAAAATGGCAGCGAGAGAGGGTCAGGCTGCGCCCGGCCGGGGAGCTCGGTCTCGCAGGATCTTCCGAGTAGCCCCCGCTGCAGAAGACGTCCCCGAGAAGTCCCCCACAAGTGACCAGGCTTCTCGATCCGCTAGGCAGGCCCGGTGTCCAGGAATAAGGCAGTTTCGGGAGGCGACGGAGCGGAGACTCCGTGGAACACGTCTCACTCCATGCGCGCCCAAGCCACGCCCCCCCTCAACATTATTTTTATACTATGTTCCTCAGGTCTGAGATAGAGAATAATATCGTCTGCGAACAGTTTTAATTTGGGCATACCCTCTAATGGTGCCTTTATCTCCTGATTAGCCCCAATCCTAGCAGCGAGTGGTTCTATGAAAAAGGTAAACAATGGAGGGGATAGGGGACAGCCCTGGCGAGTTCCTCGCTTTATATCCACCTTCCCTGCTAAACGAGATTTTATAAAAACTTGAGCCTGGGCCCCTTGATATAAGTTTCTTAGCAATTGAATTATTTGTATTGGGAACCCCAACCTTCTAAGAACATAAAAAAGAGCCTCCCAGTTAACTAGATCGAATGCTTTTTCAGCGTCGACCATCATTATTAAAACAGGAAGTTTGTTGGTGTTAAAAAAATCAAGTGCTTGAACTAAAAACCCAGTGTTTGATGACATATATCTTCCTGAGACTAATCCCGTCTGATTCTTGTGGATCACCTTCTGCGCTACTGGAGAAAAACTATTCGCCCAAATTTTCATTAATATTTTATAGTTAACATTCAGCAAGCTAATCGGCCTGTATGAGTTAACTTTTTAGGGCTCTTATCCTTTTTAACTAAGCTAACTATGGTAGAATCTTTGAAAATAGATGGAACTTCACCCCCGCTTTCACATAGTTGAAAAGCTCTACAAAAAAAGGTGCTAATTCCTCTGAAAATACTTTATAAAACTCAGTTGGAAGACCATCGTTGCCTGAGGCCTTCCCATCAGGCATTGAGGCTAGGACACTCTTAATTTCTGTTATTGCAATTTCTGTACTTATTTCCTCTGCCTGCTTAATTGTCCGCTGCGGAATTTTGATACCTTCAAAATATTGACATATTGCCTCGTTTGAAGCCGTATACTTTGTTGCATATAGCTTGTGGTAGTGGTCTAAAAAAGATTTTGACTTGTCGGTAACCAAAACCCCTGACTCTGGTTCCTCCAATTCTGTTATTACTGCGGCCTCCTGCTTAAACTCTACTTGACCAAGCGAGCAATTTCCCCACCATCTGACTCTCTTAGTATACGCGCTGCTGGAACGTTCGTTAACTAGTTATCTCTTCGAGAATGAAAAATTCTCTTAACTCCTGCTTAGCTTTAATTAATTGTTCCTCAGCTACAGAGCGCTGTCTTAAACCGCTATGTCTACTCATTAAAGCAGTATCAACTGCCTGTTGTAATTCAGCTCTTCGTGCCCTCTGAGCTTTAGGCTGCAAGGCGGAAAAAGCCAGCATCTGTCCCCGTAATGTGGCCTTGAAGGCCCCCCAGACCGAAAATAGAGCTGCTGTTCCCTTATTCTCCTGGAAGAATGTTTTTATCCTTTTTTTCATTTCCTCCACCCATTGGGAATTTGAGAGGAGGAGACGATCCATCTGCCACCTGGACTTCTCCCTTGTTATCTCTGTTATAATCTCAATTATAGCCAATGAGTGGTCTGCGAATAAATTGGCCCTAATTTCAGCGCTTTAACAAATAATATATCTAGGGATAAGAAAGAAATCAATACGAGAAGCTGCCTGAAATCGACGAGAGTAACAAGTAAATTGTGAAATATCTCGATGAGCCCTACGCCATGGGTCCATTAAATGATGATCCTGTTTTATACAAACCAATACTTTTTTAGTCTTAGGCTTCAGTTGTTTTTTTGTTTTATTAGAGGTATCCCTTTTCAAGTCTTGAATAAAGTTAAAATCACCCCCTAGGATTATAGGACCCGCTATCCCTCTAACCAACTCATTAATGCTCATGAGGGCTTTAGGATCATCTTCTATCAGAGCATAAAAATTAAAAAACTTTTCATTCACCCTGGCAGTATCCCAAATTCACCTCCCTTGGGGGTCTCTCAAAACTTGAGAGATCTCCCAATCAATCCCTTGCCCAAAGTAGATGGCTACCCCCCTTACTGCTAACCCAGCAGAGGCGAAGAACGCCTTTGAATAATGTTTGGGGATAAAAAGTTTAGGTGTGTTTGTTTTTAAATGTGTTTCCTGAAGATATAAAATCTGAGGAGAAAAGGAAGTTAGCCACCTAATCAATCCACCATATTTTTGCTTATTGGACACTCCATTTACATTGATCGAGATTATCCTTACTTTAAGATCCATTTCGCCTCAAGGGTAAAACCAGTAACCAATACATTTTTAACTTGTAACGTCTCCCAAAAAAATTATACATTGTTGATGTATTGCTCTGAGTTATTCTCACCTCATGATTGCTCTTTCCTCTAAAATTCTGCTCTTTTTTCATTCTTGCTCTCAGACCTTCCCCTCTCCCCTTTCCCCCATCCTCCCTAACCCTCACCAACTCCCTGTGTCCCCGCCAACCCCTGGCAATTGTGGAATAGCCCACCATACCCCTTGCCTCCCCCCCTGAGTTACCCCTAAGCTGGGTGCCATGGTATTTCACCCTAAAGTGACCTGTCCCTCCCCCTCATCTCATCAAATCAGAAAAAAACAGCCAATCCAACATAAAATAAACAACAACCATCCCCAATTCTCTTTCCTTATCTACTTTTCAGTAGTAATTTTCTGTAGCAGTTCCTGAACCTCATCGAGATTTGCGAACATATGAAATTTCCCATGCACCAAGACTCTTAGCTTAGATTGCTGAGCTATAGCCGCCTGAGCCCCCTGTGCCCTAAACAAGTACAGAAGTTTAACAAATTCCTTACGACAACGAGCCGCTGCTGCAGACACATCAGAAAAAATGCGGCAGGTAGGAACTTTGCGAGTTGAAAATTGTCTCTTTTGGATGGCCCTGGTCAGTATCTGTTCTTTGACCCGAAAATCTGCGAAGTTCACTAGGATTGTTCACGGCAACTTTGAGTTCAGATATGGTTGGGCTGGGACCCTATGTGCCATCGTAATAGTAAGATCTCCTTAGAATTTGGGCAACACATTGTCCTTGATAAATGACTCGATCCATTGATGCACCTGTGATCCTTCACAACCTTCTGGAATCCCAACCAGCCACAGGTTGGAGCGTTGAGAGTGATTTTCCAGCTCTTCCAGCTGACTTTCAAGTAAGTTTTTCTGTTTTTTATCCATAGTAGCCTGGTGCTGCATCGTGGTCATCTGATCTTCAAGCTGGGATATCCGGGATTCGGCCTCTTGCATTCTTGCCAGATAGCTACCAACTGCTTCTTTGATTTTTGATAAGCGAAGATGTAATGCTGCTATCTCGCTTGCTTGCGTTGCTTTCAGCTCATGTATCTCATCCAAGATAAGATTTAGCATGGTTTTAATGTCAATTTGCAGGACGCCCCCTTCCTCTGAAGTCTGTTTTCCTAAGGGTTCTTCTGATGTTAACCGAGTCTGATCTTGCTGTCCTGCCTCTTTTACCCAAGATGGAGGATAGAAGCTGACCATCCATTAAGACCCCCTTCTGCTGTTCTAGGGCTCAAAGAGGCCCCTTTTCTTTTTTTAATACAATCTGAGGCAAAGTAGGAGCTTGAACGCTTTGTGGCATGCTAGCTTGCATATTACTGACGGGCTCTTGCTCTTGAACTTGAGCTTGTGCAAGCGATGAGGACATTTTAGATTTAAAAAATAATGGGTATTCCTTTGTACTGGCAAAATGGCTGAAACTGGGACCTGTTGTTTGCTTTTGCCCACAACTCCCATCCTGGCCTTGTGTACCAAACAGCAGTCCCCACTGTCAGCCATCTGGCCAGTACATTTCCATTCAGTCTCAGGGACAGCATAGTCCCAGGTGTGCTGTTTGGGCTGGGTGGGAGGAGTGTGTGTGGGACAGGGCCTGCTGCTAGATGTAGTCAGGGCTAACACTCCTCCTTCCACCCAGACCAAATAGGCCACCATGAACCATGCTTCCCTGACAGTGAGTACAACTTTACATTCAAGATGTCTGACAGTGGTGCCTAGTGTTTGTTTTGACCACAACTCCCATCAGGGCCTTGTGCTCCCCACACCAGACCCCAGTGTCAGATATCTTGCAAGTACTTTTCCGCTCACTGTGAGGAAAGCATACTTCCAGGTGGGGTTGTTGGGCTATGTGGGAGGAGGATTGTTATCTGTGACTACAACTCCCATGAGGCCTGTGCCCACACCCACCTTTCCAGCCATCCCAACCTTCCTTCCTGAGACTCAGCTTCCCTGTGAGTGAGTGAAACTGTGCTGGCAATATGGTTGACACTGGTGACTGTTGTTTGGAGCACCAAGCCTTGCTATTAGTTTTTGGGAAGTTGGTACTTATTATGAAATAGTTAAATGTACTCAGACATTAGGCATTTTGTTTGTCAAACTGGCATACACATCACATGCTCATTTGCTCCATATTGTTATGGCTTTGCTAACAGTGATTTGTATCACTGTATCCCTGACAGTGATGTGTGTGGATGTTTAATTGATAACATTGGTGGACAGCTGAGTAGGTACTCACCAGGCGCTGGTGCTTCTGGTATTCCATAGACGCCCTCCGGCAGAAGGATGGCACGCACCTTCTCCTCCCAGGAAGTGAAGTGCAAGGGTGGTGCAGGAGGGCCATCGCCAGTCCACTGACTTAAGGTGTGTTCTCTTGCAATCAGCTTCTTGACCCTCCTTCGCACATCATAGTATCTGTTCCTGATATCGTCCATTGTGCAAGGTGCTTGAGCGTTCACCTTGTCAACTATCCTCCCCCACATCCTAGTTCTTCTCCTGGACAGGGGGTCTGTTGGACTTGGTTATCAAATAACTGTGGCTCTACTCTGAGTATGTCATCTACAAGTACTTCCAACTCCTTATCTGTGAAACATGCCTGCTTTGGGGGCATGGTGAGGGTGAAGGTGAATGTGTGGGTGAGTGTGAGTGTGAGTGTGAAGGTGTGGGTGAGAGTGAATGAGTAAAGGAGTGTGTGTTTGAGGGTGTCCTTTCTCCCTAAAAAATGTGTGGCAGTTATTTGGTGGTTGATGTGTGTGTGTGTGTGGCTGGGAGCAGTGGCTCAGTGGCTCTTTTGGTGTCTTCTGGTCAGTTCTGTTGTTGCAAAGGCCCATGGTCATCTGTTTTGCCCTTTAAATAGGTGGATTGGTGGGTGTGGCTAATGATTTTTTTATTTTTTTATTTTTTTATTTTTTATTTGGCCAATGCTTGTTTTCCTAAGGTTTGACATTTCCCAGTTGCATTATCTGTCACAAACCGACACGTTTCAAAGACCGCGTCGTACGCATCGCCATGTGTTCGCGGGTTGAACCGTGTCTGATTCATGCCCGCAATGCTATGTTTCAGCGTCACTAAACGATTCAGTTGCATTTTCTGTCACAAACTGACACGTTTCAAAGACTGCGTCGTACGCATCGTCATGTGTTAACGGGTTGAACCGTGTCTGATTCATGCCGGCAATGCTAGGTTTCAGCGGTCCCATACGGTTCGGTCAGATCGGGCTTGTTTCCAGACTAATTGGTCGGACGAATCAGGCTCCGAACGTGTCGGTTGGAGTTTACATGCATTACATCGTACTCCGTCGTTCAGACAGCTCGCGGTCGACTCGTTTGGAAAGCATTCCGGAACAGAGTCGGTAGGAATGCTTTCCGAACAAGATCGGAATCGGGCCCTTAGTAGTAAGTATGTTCCTTTTTCCAGCCTCTCCCCTGGTCTTTCCCACATTTACTGTTGCGGGGCCGATTACGATGTTGTCAGGAAAGCATTCCCACCGAATCGGGTTAGGAATGCTTTCCGAAGGATTCGTATTCGGGGAGTCCTACCGACCGATTACGATGTGTCCGGATGCTTACCGACTCGGTTCGGTCAGACTCCCATTGACTTCAATGGGAGCCTGTGTTGCAAAAGAGAACACAGGCTACCATTGGAAAAAAGGGGTGGGTGGGGAAAACCTTACGTCCTGTGGCAGGCACCCCATGTTGCCCGCCACACAGTGCATGGTTGGAAAGGGGGTCCCTTGGGTACACCAACGGGCCCCATCATGGGTGAAGGGGGACCTGCTACAGGCCCCCAAATTCCGATTCCCGCAGCCGTTTGGTCTCAGTCAAACCGATTCGAAACAGCTGTCCGAATCGGTCATCGTACTTGCTCGTTCAGAAACCGTCTCCATTGGGCTGTACGATTCGGCTCCAAATGACTCGGGCTGCCTGAATCCCATTCAGAACCGATTCGGACAGCCCGGACTGCTTCCTTGCATCGTACCCGGTCATCCAAAAAGGTAACCGATTTGGTCGGGAACAGAGGTACCGAATCGGATTCGCAGAATCCAAATCCCGTTCGGAGCCTTTCCTGACTACATCGTAATCGGCCCCTAGGTGGTAAACTTACATGTGTGAGGATCTCTCCATAGAAAAGATAGCAGGGGCGGAGGTTTGTGCATAGCATTTAGTAGTGCTTTTAGTACTACTATTGTAGTACTACTAAACATACTACGAAATGCAATTTGTGAATAGGACCCATTGCATTTTTCTTCTGCATGCATATTGTTATTTACTCAAAAAGTGTAACACTGATCGTATGATGCTTAGCTTTCTTGATATTCTGGTGAAGCATCATCCTAATAATTTTAAATCACATAACTTTATGATTGTATTTTGTTTATTTTACTCTGTATGCTGATGTTTCCAAATGTATCCTTTTGAAAGTGAATTTTCTTTCAGGTTTTGTTAATTCCTGACATGATTTTAAATGATATAATGTGGTTTTATATGTGTGAAATCATGCGTGACATTATAAAGATGGCATGGTGGGGGTTGTGCTTAAGGATAAAGAACTACCCTAACTAGTGTATTTTGTGACTTTTGATTTTTTGTGTTGTATGCACTATTAGTTTCCCATCAACCTTAACTAAATCGTAATTAAAATGTTCTCCACTTAAGATATGTTTATATATATTCAAAACACTGGCCTGGCCAGTCGCCGCTGTTTGTTTTTTTCTTTATTATATGGAGCGCTTTAACCTTGTCTGTAGTACAACTGCATATCCATTTTAATTTGTATAAATGTCCATATTCTGTATTGAGCTATACAAGCCTAAAGGCAGGGCTGGCTTCATCGCTGGTGGTGCCCAGTGCGACAGTCTTTTTTGGCACCCCTATTAACCATCTCTCCATGAATTCCCTAACTACAACCCTCCAACAGTGCCCCTAATCTCTCCATAGCCCCTCTCTCACATGCATTTCATTTTTTTATAGTGCTACTCATACCAGTGTAGTGACACTGCAGCGGCGTTAAAGTGCGCTATGTTGCGCCATATTTATGGTGCGTCACTTCGTAAACCCCTGTGCTACATTATACCTGCGTCAAGTATAATGTATGCAGGGTGGGCATTCCCACGCAAGAAAGGCTCGTAGGAGTGGCGCAGTGAAATATATGAGATTTCACCCTCCCACTTCTAAAACGCCAATGCGTCAAAACCTTACGCCTGCCTCATGGCAGGCGTAAGGGTGATGCAGGCCCTTTCACATGGGGCTTGCCCTATGTGAAAGGAACATTGCTTGAGTTGCGTCACGCTTCCGACACAACTCCAGCAATGCACCACTTTTGTGCCGACAGATAATCAGTAATACTGACGTCTCTGTTATTCCTGGCGACATGATGCGTCATACAGTAAATATGACGCATCATTTGTGTCGCAGTGTCGCATTGAGGCTGCACTGAGAAGTGTTGCATTGCTGCTTTCACGCAGCGATGCAACACTTCTCATAAATGAGGCCCTAACATTTTAGCAACATTAAGATAATGAAAGTTTGGGAAAAACATAAGGTTCCAACCCTATGCTTTGCAGTTAGCATACAGCTCTTTTATGACAGTGTATAGGTCACTTTGCCATATGCAGGGCACCTGGAATTATGTGGCTGGGGAGCACCAAATTATGCGTCAGTGTTGACCAAATTATGCGGCAAGAAAAGGCAAATTATGCAGCCTATTGTGGCACACTTTTTGATAGTATTAATTCATTATTTCTACCATTTGTAAACATGGTAACACTGTCTGGTCTAAGATTTCACCTCATTAGTATCAGTTTAACAACTGAATACAGAAATACCCAAATGAAAGATGAGTAGTTAACTGCTATGAAGGGCCTTCCACTGTGTGCAAACACAAGTTGCTGTGTTTTTAGTAGCTTTTGATCAGTTTGACCTACAAACAAAACATTTTTTGTTCAAATCTGCAGATTATGCAGGAGATGATGTATTATGTGGCAAATGTGGCAAATCCATAATCATGTGAAAAAAGCAGCAGCCGCAGAATATCATAATTCCAGTGGCCCTGGCTATATTAGGTTTGTAATTTATGAATTACAAGTCACAAAAGGATCTCTGTTACAAAAGCAGTAACCCACTGAGCTATTCACATAAAATACAGTTCTGTGATCTGCAAGGTACACATTCTTTGCAGCAGAAATGTTAACTCTCTGCGCTACTTTATGATGAGTTAAAACTGTCACTAGACAAATTTCCATCTCTCTCCAGCAGGAACTTCAATCCCCAGAGTTATCGTGACATTTTTATTGTTGCCTATAAACTGTCCAACACAAGGAACTCTGCAGGGGATGTTTTTAAACTCGTATGTTATTTCTAAACACAGCGCCCACTCTAGAGCCGGCCCTGATTCGGTTTTGTCAAGGAACCAACCTAAGATACTACAATGATTGTTAAAAACATCTGATTGCATTACATCTATACATTCACATCTTTATATCCAAACATTGATGGAAGCTAGCCCACTTAGGTCATGATTATGAGTGGGTCGGTAAATTCCGACCTGCAGAATTATGAGTTTGACTGTTTTTAACACATTCTATAATTATCGGATGTCGTTAAATTTTGTCAGGTTTAATCCTGCTAAAATTTAACAGGGGAAATTGTGCAGTGTGTACCGTAGCATGTGGATGTTGGTGCATTAAACACCAAAATCTGAATGTTATCCCCACAAACTTGGTGTTATTTATTGCACATGGTAAAAACGTCCCCTGTGGTACTGTTATTTACCATGTGCATTAAACAACATCCAAACTCTTAATTTGGGCCTTAGTTACTAAACAGACCATTGATGCCCATTCATAAAGTGCATTGTACACATGAATATAAATATTCAATATTAATCTTAAATTTGCTTCTGGTCAAATCTATGCATTTTAAAAACACATACCGCAAGCTTATTTGTTCCGACTAATACTCCTTATTTCTGGTCAGGGATATTGGAATACATAGTTGTTCCTTACTTAAAATCAAAAAGTTCTTGATAATACTTCTAAAAGCTCAAAACGAATGATAAATCTCACACTTATGTAGGCATGGTGCAATCATTTCATCATGATTCCTAATGAGAACGCAAGGACTTCAAACAGTCCCCAGTGCAGTTCTTAGAAATATATGTGTGTGCCATCAGTGCTTAATTTGTGAAAGAAAGAGTGCCAGTGCCCATGGCCGTTGCAATTAAATGTTGGCGCAGTGAATACCAAGTCATGTAGTCTTTAATGCACAACCAGAGACTACCGTTCCCTTTTTCTCGCTCTTGCAGATTGCTACTTTCTCCCTTTCTGACTGTTTTGCAGTCTTTCTCCTTCTCCGTCTTTCCTATCTGTGTGTTTTCCCACTATTGCATTCCTAAATATCTTTTTTTTTGTTTAATAATTTTATTGAGTTTTAGAAAAAGAACATTAACAATAACATCAATACAGTACCAATATTAAATAACAAACAGTAGAGAAAAACAGAATATAGTCAAGTAATTTAGAGAATTAAAAAAAACAATACAGTCTATAAATATATATAATATTATGTTGTAAAACTGTGAAGAATGAAAAAAGGGAGGAAAGAAGAAGAGAAAAGGGATAGAGAAGAGAAAAAGAGTAAAAACAGATATATATAATAAAAATGAATAAATAAAAATAATATAGTAGCTAAAGATATAGGTGTATGCGCAGAGCGATATGAAGTGAAAGGTAGCCATAGTAGATCAGATTTAATTTTCTGTGATAATGAGAGAGAAGAAACATTGGCAATTCTGTGTTCATTACATATAATGTTAATGTTGATAATTTAGAGGTATCTTTCCAACAAGACAGGATCACTTTAAATACAATAGCAATGAAAAGATCAACTAACATAGGTTTAGGGGAAATATTGTCAAAATCTGGTGAAGCAGTACCAAGGAAAACATTTTGCGTTGATAATGGAATATTACATTGAAATATGTCTAGACATTTTGCCAGGTAGATTCCCAAAATTTCAACACATTGGAACAATCATATAGTAGGTGAATTAAAGTCCCTGTGAAGGAAGAACAAGACCAGCATAAAGGAGAAGAGGTGGGAGAGAACTTGGATATACGTTCAGGAGTAATAAGAGCTCTGTTATAAATGAAAAATAAAGATTGTGTAATACGAGCTGCTTTGGATGTTTTGAATAGTCTAAGCCAA
Source organism: Calotriton arnoldi (assembly GCA_963921515.1). Lineage (NCBI taxonomy): Eukaryota > Metazoa > Chordata > Amphibia > Caudata > Salamandridae > Calotriton > Calotriton arnoldi. Next base: position 171,883 of record CAWUFW010008963.1, on the reverse strand, counting down.
AATGTATCCCAAGTAGTGGTATGGAGTGAGATAGATAAATCAGCTTCTCACAAAAGCTCGTTAGGTGTTTTAGATCTTTCAGGGAAAGATGACAACAACATCTTATAGAGAAATGCAGCCTTGCGTATAAAGTCATGAGAGATATTGTATAACGGTGTAGCAGGAATAAGTGGGGGAGAGGTTGGTGGAAAGTTATTAGTTGTTAAGTAAGACTGCAAAGAAGACGATATTAAAAGATATTCATGGAGAAACAAATTTGGTAAATTATACTGTGATTGCAATTGGGAGAAGGGAATAACAGAATTTTGATGGACAAGCTGATAAATAAACATAATACCCTTCTCCTTCCAGTGTCTATAGTAGAATGATTTACATCTAATTTTGATAAATTTGTTATACCAAATAGAGGAGGTCAAGAAACATTGACAAGGGTCGACACCTATAGAAAATACATTATGTAACAATTGTTGGGAGTATTTCAGTATATGGTTATTTGATATAAAAGTGCAGTTGGACATATAAATTATGTTTTCAAATGAGAAATCTTTTAATAAAGAGCGTTCAAATATAATCCATCGTGACATGAGAGTATCACCAAATTCATGAGTTAAGGCAAAAAATTGTCTAACTAGAAATGAAGACTGGTATAATTTAAAATCCGGAAAACGAACACCAGCCTCATTCTTGGGACGTTTGAGTTTAGCTAAAGCAATACGAGGATGTTTATTATTCCATAGACATTTGGTGCAGATTGAATTAATTTGAGAGAAATGACAAATGGGAATCCTAAAAGGTAGTATAGACAATGTATAAAGGACATGAGGAACAATCATCATCTTAATAGTATCCAGTCTGCGCCACCATGATAAGTGTAGAGGAGACCATGAGAGAAGTCATTTCTGGAGTGCGGTTATTATCGCATTAAATGTACAACTAATTGTGTTTGAAACAGTAGAGAAGAATCATATTCCAAGATATTTTATTTTGGTAGGACACCAAGTGAAATTAGTGTTAGCGAACATATATTGGTAACATGAGGGGTTTAAGGGAAATACTTCTGTTTTGGAAAAATTCAATTTATATCCAGCAATGCTAGAGTATAAATTAATTTCGTGTAGAAAGGGAGGAAGGGAGGAGAGGGGGTTAGACATATAATGCAAAATATCATCAGCATAAGCCGATAGTTTAGTTTCAGTGGAATTATGTGCAAAACCTGAGATAAGTGGATTGATACAGATGCGTTCAAGGAAAGGTTCTAAACACAAAACAAATAGCAAAGGGGAAAGAGGACATCCTTGCCGTGTACCTCTATGTAGCTGAAAATATTGGGAAAAATGATTATCAACAAAAATCCTAGCACGCGGAGCAGAGTATAATAATTTTACAAATGAAATGAAATTAGGGCCGAAACTATACCATTGAAGAGTAGTAAACATGAATTGCCAATTAATACCATCAAAGGCCTTTTCGGCATCTAGAGGCAATGCAGCCAGAGGGGATTAATATTTTTTACCAAAAGCGATGACATTAGAAAACATTCTAGCATTATCAGCAGCCAGTCTGCCCTTAACAAAACCAGACTGATCGGTGTTGACCAGTAACGGGAAAATAGTCTCAAGATGAGAAGCAAGGATTTTGGCAAATATTTTCCAATCATTATTAATTAATGAAATAGGATGGTAGTTTTTACAAAGGGAATGATCTTTATCAGGTTTGGGAATAACGACAATCAGGGCTTCTAGAAAGGAACCAGTGGCCTTAGATTCTGCGAGAAAAGAATTGAAAAGTTCAAGAAGTTTAGGGGCAAAAATGGAGGAAAAAGCGGAAATAAATTCAACAGAAAAGCCATCAGGACCAGGGGCCTTGGATTTTTTTAAGGATCTGATGGCATCTGTTATTTCTTGGGGAGTTATCTCAGCTTCCAATAGATCACATTTTTCAGGTAAAGATGGGGAGGTTAGTTAGACCATTAAAAAAGGCGTGCATATTTTGTTCTGAGGCGTTAGTGTCATCAGAGTACAATAACTGGTAATACTCTTGAAAAGTGGCTGAAATATCTGTATCAGAGGACGCCATTTTGTTGGTATGCTCATTTAGAATGTGACCAATATTTTTATGTTCAGCTTTGATTTTTAAAAAATTGGCCATCATCTTGCACGCTTTGTTTTGACCTCTGTGATATTTAGATTTAACTTTGAGAAGGATGTTGCAGGCATCAACGGTGGCAAGATTGTTAAGAGCAGACTTGATTTTAATTAACTCATGAAGTACCAAGGAAGATAGATGAAAAGTAAATATGTTCCAGTATTTTGAGTTGTTGTAGTAAAGTTGTATATTTGGCATGGTTGTTTTTTTTTTCTTGCCTGAAGGCTATAGTGAAGGCACGAAAATAGGCCTTGAAGGCATCCCAAGTATTGGGGACAGAGGTGTCCGAAGGTTGACTTATTTAAAAAATTCTTTAATAAAGGTAGTAGCTTCAGAGAGGAAGTTATTATCAGATAAAAGACAGTTATTAAATTTCCATTGACCAGTTTTAGGATTGGTCAAAGAAAGGTCAAATGAAGAAAAAACAGGAGCATGGTCAGAAATAAAAATAGAGCCAATCTCGGAAGATTGGATGGAGGGAAGTAAAGGTTTACTGACCTGCATATAATTAATTCTAGAACGAGTATGGTGGACATTGGAGAAAAATGTGAATTCAAAAGAGTCAGGATTACAAGTTTTCCAAACCTCAAATAATGGACAGGTGGCAATGGCAGATTGAAATGCTTTGTGACATTTAGGATTAAATTTACATTTACATTGTCTGTCTGTAAATGGGTCGAACCACTGATTGAAATCTCCTGCAACAATGATGTTAGGGTTGTCAAGAGATGCTAATAACATTTTTATGTTATTCCAGAAATCGGGATCCGGCTTAACAGGACCATAAATATTAAATAAAAAGATTTCCCTGCTATGGATGATAGCCTTAGCCATTACCCAACGTCCATCAATGTCACATTGAGTTGATAAAATTTGTACATGCAATGATTTATGAAAAAGAATAGCAACACCACCTTTACAATTGATCGCAGTAGAATAAATTGCTTGGCCTATCCATTGTTGTTTTAATTTAAGAGATTCTACATCATTATAATGAGTTTCCTGCAAAAAAAGAAATGTATGAGTTCAATCTGGACAGGTGAGAGAGTACCCTTTGTCTTTTAATAGGATGTCCCAGACCACGAACATTCCACGAGACAACGTTACACATAGTGGAAAGTGGGAAGAGAAATACAGGAATATATGTGATACGCTGCACGGACACTGCTGAAAACAGAAAGACACCATTTATTAAAAAAATATGGAACACACTATAGACAACAACAAGTAAAAAGAAAAGAACATTCATCATACAGTATAATAAAAAAAAAGAAGAAGAACTAGGAAAATAAGAAGAAAGAGTGATGGTAAGAAAAAGAGATAGATCAAGGAAAGAGATCCAGATCTAAGACGAAGTGTAGAAGAAATAAACATTGCACCAAGAGCAAGAAGAGCGGCAGAGGGAAAGATACTAAGATATAAATGAGATAACAGCCAAATAGAAACAGTATAGAAAGAGGTAGAGAAAATGTGAAGGTAACAGGACTTAGTTAGAATAAATTAGGAGTGCTGGATAGAAGTTTCCACAGAGTGTGGCGAGATACTTTGGAGAAAAGTATTTAGTTTGACAGGAATGTCAAAGGAGCGTGTAGTGCCCTCATGAGTAATTTTACATAAACAAGGATGGAAAATGCCATAACGATTATGTAATTATCTCATTAGTGGACGAAGAGCAAGAAATTCTTTCTTTCTGGCATTGGTGGCATTAGAGAGATCTTGAGAGAGATAAATGGTGTGGCCAGACCATATAAGACGGTGTTTCACTTTTGCTGCCTACAGCACACGGATGAGATCTGTGAATTCCAAAAATAACATTATAATTCCTCTAGGTCTAATAGAATGAGGTTGAAAACGACCAAGACGGTGTGCACGTTGAATGTTCAATGGAGGATCATGTTGAAGGTCCAAAAGCTCAGGGAGGACCTTCTTCAAGAAGAGCAGAAGGTCTGGGCCCTCCAAATTTTCTGGTAAGCCATATAGACGGTTATTACGTCTATTTCAATTTTCAAGATCCTCAGTATGCAGCTTGAGTCGTTCCAACCCTTGCTCCAAGATAGGAATCTTGGTAGTGGCATCATGCAAATCACTTATACGTTGCTCCATGGTCAACAACTTCGCTTCCATATAAATCCATCTGTCCTCGATTTGTTGGAGTTTCTCATTAGTAGCGGACATGAAAGATTTTAAACCCCTCACATCATCAAGGATAGTGTCAAGAATAGGGTTGTGTGATGACAGAATGGGTTTGGGGTTTTATGCCATAAGACGAAGGCTTGACAGAGGCTAAAATATCACTGCCCATAGTAGCGTGGCAAAGAGGACAATGTGCCAACTTTGGTGACGGTCTGAGCCTGCCCATATGCTGTATGAGCAACACGTAGAAACATGCAGATGTGAAGGAAAAATATTTAAAAGCTTATGTGATCAATATCCAGAGCGAAGGAAGTACTCAAAAATATACAGAGACCCAGCATGTGATATAAAAGGCAATGTCAATATAGAAAATGCTGTGTGAAAACAGCAGAGGTAAAAAAAAAAGAAAAATGAGCTTTTTATGTCATTTATGAAGGGAAAAAAAAAACATTTAGAAGTAGAATATGCCATAATAAGCATAGCAAATATGCTATAGTGAGAATATTGCTGTGGAAAAGCATGTAGGGAGAGAAGAGAAAAGAAAAAAAAAAGTTGCCGGGCATTTAATTCATGAAACGCCAGTAATTTCTCACCAGGAGGCCATGGGATGCGAGCGGCAGGCCTATGAAATGGTGGCCACTCGCGTCTGAGGAGAAGGATTCACTGCCGCGGCTCCGGGTCAATGAAGCATGAAGACAGGGTCTGAGCAGCTCAAAATGCCGCTCCGACCTTCATGAACGGCATAGGGGAGTGCAGCTGCTCCTGAGCTCGACGAAAGGGTTGCAGGTATGAAGTTAAGCTCCGCGCTCAAGCGGAGCTCTGCTGAGCACCGCCATCTTCTCCGGCGCAAGACCACTCCCCCATTCCTAAATATCTAATGCCGAAAAATAAGTGCCGTTCCCCATTAATAATTGCCGGTGGCCCCCACGACTCAAATTAGGAACTGTTTAATAGTGCCATGTAGTTCATAAGGCATAGCAAAAACACTTATTATGAAAGCTGTGATTCCGTTTGGTGAAATTTGCATTCTTTGTTGACTTCATGGATGGTGTCTAATTCTGCAAATTCCTATAATCGCATTATACAAGGATTGCTGTTTTTAAATTCCTGAAAATTCTAGGTTACCAGATATTTTGCATCCTTTTGATGAACTGCACCCTAATACTCAGCTATTCCTAATTTCAAATCTCTGATGGTGTGTCCTATGTAAAGAAGTCTGCAGGGACACAGAAAGATGAAAATTACAAAAGAAATGCAAACATTAATGAAAATACGTCTCAAACTAATTCCCAGATGGATCAACCATTTGTTTACATTTGCCTAATGCTTGGCTACATGGATGAAAATCCCCACATTGATAGAACCCAAATACCACTAATCGATTGCTCGTGGGTTGTTGAGGGCAGAAAAAGCTTGAAGTGAGAATCTCCTTAATGTTAGGTGCCCAAAGTAATGACTGCTCTCTCTCTTTTAAGGCTTTGCTGACTATTGGATCACTTTCTTTAAATTCCAATGAGAATTAATGAGTATAGACATTATCTGACTATCACAACTATACTGAGTCATTGGACTAATGGGTCCCTTTTTTGGCCTGTGGATTTGTTTCTTTTCTATTTAATAAGTGAGTAAACTGCTGTGTGGTATCTAATCAGCTTTATTCACTGCAGCCTTTAGGATGTTATCTGTATAAACTCCGGTGCAGATTTTCAAAACTGTCATTCAACGCAGCGTAGCACCCAAAGTTGCTGCCTTGCATTGCACTACTGGGAGAGAGCAGCAAAGATCATCTCTACTATGATATGGCACTAGCTTCCTTTCTTCCTAGTGCTGGAGCACAATTATGCAATAATACGAAGGTTTCAGCGTGAGTCTAGCATACATTTTGTACTGGAAGGATACGCTTTCAGTACAAAATACTATGCCTAGAATAACTTTAAATATTTTTCCATGCTGGATGTGCGCTGTACAAAGTTAAAAGAGCTGTGCGCTGTTTTGTATTTCTTTCAGGCAACTGAAGGTAAATTTTAAAATATATTTTGCCTAGGTTTGTGCCATTTTAATGATAATATTGTTGATTAACTAGCTCTATGAAGCCATAACAAGTGGATGTATCATGAGTGCAGCCTGTAAGTATAATAATTGAAAAGCCTCAGTTTTCTTGTGATTTTAAATACATACATTTTAAAAGCCACTTAACTGATGTACTAAGTGTGGCTAAACAACAGGCCATGTTAAGACTGAATGCTGAATGCTCCCCTATGTGTTTCCATTCAGTGTCTTTGGACATTATCCACTTGATTTCCTTCCATGCCTCTTTGCCTTTTCAACCCCTGCCTCTTTCCTTGCATTTCACAGGGTTGTTCAGCTGGCTATGTGTACCATACGCTAAAGAAACATGAAATGTGTGTGAGTGTGCTTCGATATGTGTATGTGTGGGTAGGAAATTGCCTTTTCTGAGTGGTCATCCTGGATTTTTTGCTTTTTGATGGACCTTATATTTTTGCTGGCTTTAGAACTCTGTGCACTTTACCTCTGCTAACCAGCAATAAAGTTCCTGTGCTCAACTTTTGAACATGATTAGATTGGCTTTTTCCTAACTGGAATTTTGAACTTGCCTATAAGTTCCTAGTCTATGGTGTACATGGTATACCAAGAGCCTGGAAGTTAAAACCCACTAGTGGACTGCAGCACCTATTGTGCCACATTCAAACATGGCTGAAGGCCTACCTGGTGTAACCTGACTGTTGCAGTGTAAACCTGCCGCACCACTTGTAGCCTTTTTTGAAAGGTAAATATCTCCCTTTTAAACATTTGAAAATCATGACTATGTAAGCCTTCTAGGCCACAAAGTAGGGTGCATGGGATTTAAAAGAACAACATGTAAATAATTAATATTACCATGTTGCTACATTGTCAAGGCCCAAAAGGCTACTTTAACTGTGGCAACCATAGCTATCCTATGTAGAAAACCTGAGTACAGATTAAAATACTAATACTGTATCTCTGGAATGGGATCAATGAGAAAATTAATTAAACAAATATTGTTTATAGTTGTTAAAATCCAATACAATGGTGAAGTTGAATTTTTTTAAATGTTAAGGAAAAGTCACTTTTAGAAAGTTACCTTTTTCCTGCCTGGAGCTCCTGGAGGCTACTGTGCATGAATTCTTCAGCTTCTCCCAGCTTGTTCTTGGCCTGATTAAGGATTGAATGAAGTGTGAAATTCCTTCTAGGAGCTACACAATAGGTCACTGTGATTGACAGGTCAACCTAAATGGGTGGGATGACTCCTTTGAGAAGGGTGGGGGGCTGTGCCCATCCTATCAATGCCACACTGTTGAATCCTGCCTGACAGGTCTGTTGAGACACATCCTGAAAGGGAGATAACAGGGTGCCAAGACAATCTTGTGTATCCACTGGCTGGTTGCCGAAGGACCCTGCTTTTGTCCTACCTTACTTCTGTCTCTGGGTTTACATTTAACACTTTGGGCACACTTGAAAGGGAAAGAACAGGATGCCCAGACAATTATTGTGTATTCACTCCCTGGTTGCTAGAGGATCATGCTTTTGTCCTACCAGACTCTTGTCTCTGGGTTTGTTGAGGGTACAGTACCTGCTCCAAAATGGATTTTAGTGGTAGATGTGGGAGGACACAAAGATTACCATAGTACACTCCCCACTCACACTCTAGCTCAGAGCCCAACTTTAGTGTGGCTGAAGACCTTTGCCATTTAATTTGCCCTGAAACATTGCATTTTGGGACTGCTTGCAGTAAAGCAAACATGAACTACTGTAAAAGAGATAGTTCAGGGCCTGGGAACCTTTACTTCATTGGTCAGAGAGGAACTAAGAGTGTATTAGGGTGAACCCCACCCACTGGCTGATGAAGCCTACAAAGCTGAACCCTCACCCAGCCTTCGCCTTTCTTCGAACACTGCAGGACTTGTGAAAGATTACCAGGCTGACTGAACCTGTTGATCTTAGCATCTTTGACCTGTGACAAGGACCTGAGGAGGTTGCGTCTCCTTCCACTTGAAATCCAAGGACAGAAAGATCTACAATCACAATATGGTTGATCGCCTGGGTGGCTCCAGGACCATAAAAAAGCTGAAGAAGACATTCCTGTGAAGTATCCCAGCTGACCAGTGGCAACTAGACCTGGACTGGACTTTGCTGTTACCCTCTGCCTGACACCCTGAGACTCTCTAAGTGCTCCCCATGAGGACCAGTGGGGGCATGGAAGTGTACGTTTGTGGCTATTTTGGAACAAAAGAAGTTTAAGAATGCTTTCAAAACTTTTGCTATGGAGCTCCAGAGCTTCAAGGGGACCGACTGCAAAGTGTATCCGACTGGTTCTTACACCTGAATTTCAATTTGTTCCATGTGGAAAAGAGTTTTTCCTCAGAAAAACAACAAAGTCCCTTTTCAGATGAAACTGTTTCAGTCTACAGTGACCATTGACTACTTTAGGTGTTTTGCACTTGGTCCTTTTTCCACTAAAATCTTCAAAAATTTATATCTTTGGTTCAACGTTTTGGATTTTTGTTGTTTTTGGTGTCATTTTGCTTATTAAATTTATATCTCTTTTTATGGATTGGAATGTGATTTTTATTCTGTTGTATTTACAACATTTTAACTGTTTTGGTACTTTTAGTTGTTTTACACATTTAGACATTTAAGTCTGTCTACTCTGTGCCATAGCTACCAGGGGTTCAAATCAGGTTTAAATTACTGAAATATTTGACTGGACCTAACAAGATAGTAACTTTATTTCTTGTGGTGGACACCAATCCACCCCAAATAATACAATTTTTTTGTACCTTACTGGCTAAGTAAGCCTGTTGTAGGGATTCTGCACATATACAGAGCTATGCACAGGATAATAAAACCTCGGAGTATAGTGGTGAGCCAACCATAAACCGTAGTACCTACAACCCTAATCCGGCTAGCATTAGCGTCTCATTAGCAGCATAGCTACCAATGATTAGACAACCCAGAACACGGTATCTCTCTCTCAGGACTCGCAGGAGCAAGGACACCCTTTCGTTACTCACTCATACCTGTCCACAACTTGCGTAATAAGAGACACTGTATAGTTTAAAATGTTTATTTCAACTATCGTGCTCTAAGATACAGTACACGTGTAAGTACTATCAGCATAATGCATAAGAATAATATAATCAGCATAGTTACAATTCCATAGAATACAAACGGGGATAGCATTATATAAAGACAGTGGATATAGGGCTAAATGACCTGTCCACCCTCCCCGTGCTAATAACTAGTTTATTATAAAAACAGAAGACCTCTGGGCATTGTCAGGCAGACCCCCATACCTCAATATCTAGATGCAGGGTTTACATCATCAGACAAACACAGCTCTTCTCTCTGGAAAGGTTTTTCTCCAAGTGCCCCTGACACCGAAATCACAATATTAAATGCACACGAATTTCCCCAGTGCAGCTGCAATCAGTGTTATGTCTAAGCTCGAGGGGCTGACCAGATCAGCAAGAACAAGTGACATCGCCTTCCGACCTTGTACATGATGTGCAGACATGACCCAGAGTTATCAAGAAGAAGGATAAAAAGGCAAGCAGTTCGAAAATAGCAAAGTCTGGAAAACAAGGGCACAAAGTAACGTGCGAAAAGAGGCATCATGGCAGCCAGGCCCAAGCTAACTTAGCAAAGCAGTCTATGAGTCCACAAACCACACGACACCCTCCCTGGTCAGTCCAGTGGCATAGACATAGGACGAAGATAGAGTTCAAATAGATGGAGCAGAATGGCAAGGTTCGATGCGGAATAGGCCCCAATGAAGGACATAAACCAGCATTTAAAAAGAAAAACTGAAACAACAAAAACAAATCCAGTGGGGCAGAAACGCTGAACGTGGAGACCCCTCAATCAAAAAGAGTGGAAGTGCAGAAAAACGCCACACCTTCCAAGAGGGCATCGTTGGAATCGCCAGAAAAAGAGATGCCATCCAGTTCAATAAATCAAAACTGCATACATGTTCCTCACAAGAGGCAGTAGCGAACAGCATTGCGGGACAACTTGCGTGATAATCAATATAACTTCGTTGTAGGAGATTCTGAGCAGCCGCCCAGATATCCCATTGTGCCAAAATTCCAAGTGCAGCCGCACGCGCCATATAGCCAGGTCCAGAACAGTCTCGTTCATGGGCCTCTAAGGGACCCACCAACTGGACAAAATCCGGGCGAGACAGAGACGTATTGGAGAGGCAATAATCCAAGGACCATGAGAAAGGACAATGGATGCAAGACATCACAGGTTGCACGCAAGTGAAATACGCAAAGCGAAAAGAAAGTTTGTAAGATACACCAAGTGTCGCCAATGGCAGGACGCCGAAGCCGGCGAGGAGACATTCACGGAGCACCCGAAGGCGTCTGCGGTCGAGGCGAGCTCCATGAGGTGCAGCCATTGCGTAGTAAACAAATCAAAAGTAGTATTCCAGCAGCTAACGCTAGGATCAATGGAAAGCCGCCAAAGACACTGGAAAAAATAGAATGAATAAAAGCCGGTATTACACCAAATATAGTTTGAAAGGAGGTAACAAGGCCAGAGCCCACAACTTTAAAAATATGCACAAGACCTTCAGTGCGAGATGCATTGAAAACGCGGTGAATTAACTCACCGAAATGTTGTGGGAGGTTTGTGTTTAGCAGGGCCTGTATTTCACTGTGAGTACTCGCCACCTGGAGAACAAATGTCTCCAGCGCGGATGTGAGCATAAACTCCTGATTCAATAATAGTGCCTTTATTCTGCTCAATTTAATGAAATCTGCCTTCAAAGTTGGAATGGAAGGCCAAATTGAACTATCTACAATGCCATGCGGGGGAGGAAACAGCACATTTTTGCAGCAGACAACTCTGTGGGAAACAGTTACAATATAGGGTATACCGGCAAGCATGCCACAACAGTCCTGATTATTTAGAAGGAGATAGCTGCCATTAGCAAGCACAGTGAAAGTAGGAGAGATAGAAGGAGCAGGAATTCCCTTCAGAACACAAGCAAGATTCGGAGCTGAAACATTACAAGCTCCGTGCAATGTAATGTGTTTACAAACAAGGGAATGACCCACAGTAGAATCGCATGACTCCCCCGTGAGAAAAACTTCATTCCCGTCCCTAAGACATCTATACATGAAAGGCAGGGACCACAGTTCATGCAGGAAAGCACTTCCCAAGGGCTGAAAACGACCGACAGGAAAATGTTTCATGCAGGAACTAAACTTAAATAAAGAAAAAGGCAAAGCTATAACCCTGTGTACTAGCCACGCAGCAGAATCCAATTCTGCTACCGAGAATGGTAATGGCTCTATCCTCTCAATATGTAACAGAGTGTAAGCTGCATCTTTCATGGACATAAACTGCTGTTTTTCAGTTAAATTAAAAGGTAAGAATAAGGCAGAGGTGTTTAAAAAATGCCAAGGAACTTTCCCCATTTTAAGGGTTTGCATAGTCCATGCAAACTGCATCACTGAACGCAATTGACTCTGACCATGATATAACACAGAAACATCATCTTGTACAATATCAACAACAGAGGAAACAATATTCTCTAACGTGTAAATGCGAGAAGACAGGGTATTAATACTATTATCAACAACAGCAAGCACCTTTTCTAAATTTGCTTGATCTATTTCCCGAAGACGGGAAGCAGCTTCAATTTGCGAAAGCTTCCAGAGTTCATTGTAAGTCTCATATATGAACCTCTTCGGTCAAGGACCACGAGGCCCTAGAATAAAGTCGGACAGATCAATGTTGCCTGATAGGAGGGATAAATGTTGTTTAACAGAATCTAAGGAAGAGTGCTGCAACCACTGTTTACACAATTTACCAACAGAATATGTTGTAACAGTACGAGAGTCAGAAAACCTGGGGTCTGGCCTATCCTGTCTATAACCAGGATCCGTGTCGTGAAAACGCAGTTGGCAGGCATTAGAAGCTATGGGCCAAGCCAACCAGGGTGACTGAACAACCGTAGACATGTTGAATGAATTGTTCTGGAACAAAGCTTGTAAAATTTCAATGGAAATATTAAAACCAAGCTTTCATTGGGAGTGGAAGACAATACAGGAATAGAGGGTGCATTTAATTGTTTGGAAGTAGCCAAACCCCAACACGTTGTTTGAAAGATGGTGTGATTCAAAAATAGAATCTGGGTTGGGATGAGGCAAGCATGGTGCAAGGCTTCTGTGCCTTGTACCTGCCATGCTTTGGAGCCCCAGATAGATTTTAAGTCAATAGTATCCCGCCAATGTTCATAACCACCCACAGCTAAGGCATTCAAAAAGGAACCCGAATAAAGCCATTTGGTATTGGTCAACATTATTTTCTGAGTAGATGAAGGGGCCGATTCCGATCTCGGTCGGAGGCGCACCCAATACCATTCGGTCGGGAAAAAAGCCATGCGAATGCCTGTTTCCCGACCGATCCGTACAGCACACCGAACGAGTAAGTATGATGCGCACAACAGCACAGAATCCGGCCGAGTCGTACTCACCCAATCCAGGTCCTGTTCTCCGACCGAGGCGAATCCGGAAGCGCCGAATCGAGTCGCACGGAAGGGAAAATGCAGCTCCGTCCGGCCGAACAAGTACGATGAGCTTTCCGTACGCGCCCGAACCCGTCGCTACGCGCGGCACGTCAAAGCATCCGGAGAGGCGCACAAAAGCTCCGATTCGCGCCACAACACGATCCACGGCTACGAGACGAACACGCCAGTGACGAGGACGAAGCGACGAGGACAACGCGAAGCAACGAGAAGGACGAACGACACGAACCAACCATGAATCCCTTCGTCCCGATCATACCAATATTCTACATTTACTACCGGAACAGGCACGGACGCGTACGGCGCAGAAGGTAAGTAGACACCAACCACAAAACACATACAACACGTACACGACACATCACACACACACAGAGGGATGCAGAATTTACTTACACCAGCAACAGCAGCACCATAGGGGCGGGATGCCCATCACCAATGCCACATATGCACACAGGGGCCTGAATGCGCACCACCACCCCTACCCAGGGGGCCGGATGCCAACAACCACTACCACCCTTAGCCAGGGAGGTGCCAGATGCCCACCACCACTACCACCCTTACCCAGGGGGGCTGGATGCCTACCACTACTACCACCCTAAGCCAGGGGGCTGGATGCCAACCACCACTACCACCCTTAGCCAGGGGGGTGCCAGATGCCCACCACCACTACCACCCTTAGCCATGGGGGTACCAGATGCCTACCACTACTACCACCCTTACCCAGGGGGGCTGGATGCCTACCACTACTACCACCCTCACCCAGGGGGCTGGATGCCTACCACTACTACCACCCTTAGCCAGGGGGTGCCAGATGCCTACCACCACTACCACCCTTGCCCAGGGGGCTGGATGCCTACCACTACTACCACCCTCACCCAGGGGGCTGGATGCCTACCACAACTACCACCCTCACCCAGGGGGGCTGGATGCCTACCACTACTACCACCCTTACCCAGGGGGCTGGATGCCCACCACCACTACCACCCTTAGCCAGGGGGTGCCAGATGCCCACCACCACTACCACCCTTACCCAGGGGGCTGGATGCCTACCACTACTACCACCCTTAGCCAGGGGGTGCCAGATGCCTACCACTACTACCACCCTAAGCCAGGGGGCTGGATGCCTACCACTACTACCACCCTAAGCCAGGGGGCTGGATGCCAACCACCACTACCACCCTTGGCCAGGGGGTGCCAGATGCCCACCACCACTACCACCCTTAGCCATGGGGGTGCCAGATGCCTACCACTACTACCACCCTTAGCCAGGGGGCTGGATGCCCACCACCACTACCACCCTTACCCAGGGGGCTGGATGCCTACCACTACTACCACCCTTAGCCAGGGGGTGCCAGATGCCTACCACTACTCCCACCCTAAGCCAGGGGGTGCCAGATGCCCACCACCACTACCACCCTTAGCCAGGGGGCTGGATGCCTACCACTACTACCACCCTTGCCCAGGGGGCTGGATGCCTACCACTACTACCACCCTTAGCCAGGGGGCTGGATGCCTACCACTACTACCACCCTTACCCAGGGGGCTGGATGCCTGTCACTACTACCACCTCTACCCATGGGGGCTGGATGCCTACCACCAACACCACCCCCACTCATAGGATGGACAATGCATGACACAACCAGCACACCACAACCTAGGGAATGCAAGAAAAAGACATCCCCCAACACCATGACAAGCGTGTGTAGACTGAGTCAAATGCCTACAACACTGAACATGACTTTGAACATACAATGTGACCCCCTAGCACATGTGCCACACATATATGTGTGTGGCCCCCACAATGCAAGCAGGCCATGACCATTGTGGCAATGGGGTCCAAACCCCCATCATCACAGTGACCAAAAGGTAAGTGTGGGGTCCATAGCTGAAGCACATTTTGAACAGTGTGGCAATGGGGTCCAAACCCCCATCATCACAGTGACCAAAATGTAAGTGTGGGGTCCATAGCTGAAGCATATTTTGAACATTGTGGCAATGGGGTCCAAACCCCCATCATCACAGTGACCAAAATGTAAGTGTGGGGTCCATAGCTGAAGCACATTTTGAACAGTGTGGCAATGGGGTCCAAACCCCCATCATCACAGTGACCAAAATGTAAGTGTGGGGTCCATAGCTGAAGCACATTTTGAACATTGTGGCAATGGGGTCTAACGCCCCATCACCACAGTGACCAAAAGGTAAGTGTGGGGTCCATAGCTGAAGCACATTTTGAACATTGTGGCAATGGGGTCCAAACCCCCATCATCACAGTGACCAAAAGGTAAGTGTTGACAAAGAAAGAGCTGCAACTGCCAAACTGCATGGATGATTCCTGGTCACAGAACATAAAACACATCAGTGGCAAAGTAGTGCATGTGTCCCATTGCAACATAAATTGGGGAGCCAAATACTGCAGTGCAAATAAGACATACCTTTGGCCATGTGCAGACAAACAACACCCATGGGGGCTGACACTGTCAACATTCATCAATGCCACAATGACAGAAGTGACCATCAGAATGCAGACCCACATATTTGCACCAATGGGCACACAAATGCAGATACCCTGTGGAGACTGTAGATGTGAGGTGAACAGATACCATACCATGGCAGCAATGGGACACACAAACCATGATCATTGTGCTGACCGATGACCTAGGAGTCCCAGGGACAGCAGGGGAAACCCACCAAACGACATACAGCCAATTGCACACCAAAGATATGCCAATGCAGTGGTGCAGATGCACAAACACAAACAGGCAGACCCACACTGCACATCATACACAACAGGTGAGGGGGGTGCCAGTGTCCCCAGGCAACCACACAACACATGAGGAGACCTGAATACCAATCATACAGATGTGCATACAGTGCCACACAAAGGTAACTCATGGATCCAAATCCCCTATGTGGGCAAGCAGGCATTGTCAGATGAGAGGGAGCACAAATCACACATGTCACACAGGCACGTAGGAACAGCAACTGACACAGCAAGACACAGACACACCACAGCACTACCCCCAGGGCCCCCACAATGTGGTGACCCTGGGCTGCATTACAATCCCACTGTGATGACAAAGCTAAATGTCGTTCACACTGTGAACCACAGTCATGTGTCCTGAGCATCAAACTACCATCACACCTACACAAGCACAAATCAATCAGCATGGCCAGTAAGCCAAGGCCAACATGGAGGCAGGGGCCTAGCCGGGCAACAACTCTCATCTGCACACACTCAACACCACACCCCTCGACCTCCAACAATGTGCAGCAGTGAAGCACACATGCACTGGTGACATTGCACATGCACCCATGACTATTCCAGGGTGGTGGGTGGGAACCAAGGTGCAGAAACACATCACACATGGCCACTCAACAAGACTCCTGAATGTCTGACACACTGCACACTACGCTGTACATGGACATGACGGCAATACCACACCAACCAATGGGATCCCAGCCACAGTCACACACCAATGAAGAAGCCAAGGTCACCCACAAAGAACACACATAGACAACAACCAACATTGCAGCCCGGACCCTGAGGAGTGCCAGCAGTCACACACACAACGTGTCACAATCACTGAAAGATAACACAAACTGGAAATCACATGACAGGGGCAAACAACAAGTGCCAAGGGAAACCTGACTGTGACCCATCTGCGTCTGCACACAAACTCAGCCCTGACAGCAAACACACACTATGGGTGACACCCTGATGACCAGTAATGTGCCATGCACCCACATCACAGAGAACCCAGGGAGAAGACTTTGGGGGAACATAGGTCAACTCAGCAAGCATCACAAACAGGTACAACACTAGGGATCACAGCATGCATAGCTAAACGGAAGTGAACACACAGACATGCACATACAACACACACCTTGGGCGCAGGCAATGTCACAGGAGTACACACTGCCATGAGGGGACTCCACTCCTGTGTGAGGAAAGCTGTGCCATATGTTGCCTCAGTAGGGCCCCATCATGTCAGCTGAGCACTTGGTCACACAATCAACAATTAGCACCAAATGAGGGCTCCCATCACATCAGCCTGGTCATGGAAGTGCCAACGAAATCATCAGCACAGATCCAACACACTTGTATAGCAATGTTGCACTGACAACACAGATGAGTCCTTCCCCATTGATGCCCAAACCTGCATGTCCAGTGGAGATGGCCACACGGTCAGGAAGTAGAGCGAATTGAACAATGGCACAACAGATGTGCAGGGGTGGAAGCCACAGATGTGAAATAGCTAATCTAAGTAGGATATCCCATTGCCAAATACTGAACACATGACACCCTCAGATGCTGCTATGGATGACATGGATACACCACAGGATAGGACACATTCCCCCTGGACCACATGGGTTCCTGCACAGTAACACTTCATTATCATGAGACCAAATAACACCATCACTGCAGCAAGGGCATGGTTAGCATCATCAACAACATGTACATCAGAAGCATAAGCACTAGAGAACAGAAAGTTGCTTTATTCAGCATATGTGTGTAATGAAAACAAAGTCCAGAAAAAACACAAAGGCCAATGGCCAGTCCATTGTCAAAGTCCAAACAGGGTGACAGTGGCAGATGTCACCCTACGCATGCCTGCACAAAACTAGGGACAATCCACTAGGAGGGGCAACCGGGGGGGCAGGCCAGGCACCGCAGGGACAGGATCAGGGCTCACCAGGAGGAAGCAGGGAAGGGGTGGTGGGTGCTGGAGAGCCACTGACAACTGCAGTGGAGGTGTCTGACATGGTGTGTGTCGGCACAACTGGGGGGCATGACTCAGATGTTGTGGGTGCCCGGCACGACTGCAGTGGACCCTGCAGATGGAGGGGAACAGCTGCCTGAACTTCACATTCGCATACCCCAGTCTGCACGGGCAGCTGATCAAACACCTATGTGACACACAAGTATCGTCTCCTATGGTCACATCTCCAGTGGCATGCTGAGCCCCTACCGAGAAACACCCCAGCAGTCCTGGCAACAAATCCACAGCACACTGACACAGAGGCAGACACCTGAGGGGTCAAATCTCTGCGCACAATGTGTCAGCTGATACACGGGAGTGGGAGTACAGAGTGCATTGCATGGCCTGGAGTAGGCATGACTGTCCTGCCCCACATGAATGAGGGATGAGCCCTGGACAGTGGATAGCTGGCTATGTATGTGTGACACACGTAATCTGCACACTCCTGGGGCCCAAACATTGTTCCCACCCGCTGCATGGGTGTGTGCCACATACCCCAGGCACATGTGGTGGCTCAGCTCAGCAAGTGGACCGCATATCAAAGCAACACGCAGATTACATGTCCGAACACAGGCGTTGTGTGAACAATGGACCCACCCATGATGCCCACAACAGAGTTAGGGAAACAGATGCTGTCCCCCACCTTTAGTGAAGCAAACTGCAAGGACACAGTCCCAAGTGACACAATTCCCTGAATGTAAGGGCCACACCTGGGTATCAGATGAGGAGTGGGCAGTGCACAATAGAGGACATGGCTCCTGGACAACATGACTGCTGTACTGTGGCAGTTGAACCAGGCCAGAGGAGGGCACATAGCATGTAATACAGAGTTCACAGTGCAGTCTTTGACTCACCCCCTCCTTGCTGCTGTCTGGCCTTCAGCTGCCCATCCAGGTCTGGAAACACCACCGCCAGGATCTGGAGCATGTGGGGGGTCAGGGTCCGTGTTCCGCCCCTCCTGCGAGGAGGCGACAGCTTCAGCTGGACCCGTGCAATCCTCCGGGTCCAGCCCCGAAGGTCCTGCCACCTCTTCTGGCAGTTGCGGATCCGGCGCTTGTAGACCCCCACGGACCGGACAGCCCGGACGATGTCCTTCCAGATCTCCTGCTTCCGATGGGCATTAACCTGTCAGGATGACAAAGTGAAAAGGCCATTACTACACATGCAACATATCCGTGCATGACACAGTTGTATATACATGTCTCAATCACAGGGGCACATGATGTACACAGGCAGTGCAAAGCTGCCCATGGACAGTTTGCCAGAAGTCACTACATGGTATCATTGCATGGGAAGTAAAACCTTGTTCAAATGCACTGTCACTGCACCATACCTGTCCAGTGCATGTCACTACACACTATGGGGGTGACAACTACTCAGTGAGCCTGCTAGCCAGTGGCGTGCAGACTTTCAGCCTTGCTAGTCAGACAAAATGCACATTCAGAAAGGCAGTGCACAGAACACTCACCTGCTCCCCTGGTGTCCCATACAGCTTGCTGTACTGTGGAAGTAGGCTGTCCAGCAGGGCCTGGTTCTCCTCAAGGCTGAAGGCTGGGGCTCTCTCCACAGTACGTGCCATTGCAGGGTCCAGAGGGGCAGAGACAGCAGCAGTGCAGTGGCAGATGTCGTCCTGGAGCATGTAGTGCAGGCAAGTGAGCTCTCAGGGGAACAGCCAGCAATATATATGTGCTGGAGAGGCAGATACTGTCCCTTGTGTCCAAAGTGATAGGTCCAAGTCGTTTGCATCTTCTGAATCTGGCCAATCCATGGAATAGCAGCACCAATTCACGCCCACAGCATCCTTCAAATCTTCAACTTCATGACATACATGATTTTGCAACATTGTTGTGGGTGACCAACTGAATTTCCAGCAACCGACTCGTTCGAATTTCGAAAACGCGTCCGTTGCCAGGCTAGGCCATTGTCAATGGGTGCGCACCGATCGGTCCATTGCTGATCAACGCAGTACAGGGGTACAACGCGTACCCGCACACATTGAATGCAATGGGCCGGCCAGGGGCACCGATCGGTCCATTGCGGTACAACGCGTACAGGGGTACAACGCGTACCCGCACACATTGAATGCAATGGGCGGCCGGGGGCACCGATCGGTCCATTGCGGTACAACGCGTACAGGGGTACAACGCGTACCTGCACACATTGAATGCAATGGGCCGGCCGGGGCACCGATCGGTCCATTGCTGATCAATGCGTACAGGGTACAACGCGTACCCGCACACATTGAATGCAATGGGCCGGCCGGGGGCACCGATCGGTCCATTGCTGGTACAACGCGTACAGGGGTACAACGCGTACCTGCACACATTGAATGCAATGGGCCGGCCGGGGGCACCGATCGGTCCATTGCGGTCTACGCATACAGAGGTACAACGCGTACCTGCACACATTGAATGCAATGGGACGGCCGGGGGCACCGATCGGTCCATTGCTGATACAACGCGTACAGGGGTACAACGCGTACCCGCACACATTGAATGCAATGGGCCGGCCGGGGGCACCGATCGGTCCATTGCGGTACAACGCGTACAGGGGTACAATGCGTACCTGCACACATTGAATGCAATGGGCCGGCCGGGGCACCGATCGGTCCATTGCTGATCAACGCGTACAGGGGTACAACGCGTACCCGCACACATTGAATGCAATGGGCCGGCCGGGGGCACCGATCGGTCCATTGCTGGTTCAACAGCGTACAGGGGTACAACGCGTACCTGCACACATTGAATGCAATGGGCCGGCCGGGGGCACCGATCGGTCCATTGCTGTTCAACGCATCCCTGTACAAGTGACTGGCATATGTCACCATGCCTGTCTCAGATGGACATATGCCAGCCACAGATAGCTCCCAGGGAGTGAGGGGCACACCTACAACACGACAGCCTGTCCAAACTGTATAATAAGGCATGTAAGGCTGCATTTCCTATTGTGTGTATGTTGGTGTACATGTTGTCCTGTGGGTGTCACCTGGGGGCAGCCACCCCCAGGCTGTGCACGTGTTCATGGGGACAGGATCCTGGGTGTTACGTGTACATGACCACTGTGATGTGCAACTGTTCATATCTGTGCATGTGCCATGGTCACATTTCACGGTGGTGTATGTGTATGTCATGTCACATACCCCGTGAGTCCCATGTGGGACGGTATGTTTGAGCCAGGGTGTCCCAGTGGCACAATAGTGATGGTCCTCCACAGTCTGTGTGCATGTAGTGTTTACAATGTCTCTGATTTCATGTGCACAATGGGAGACAGTCTCCACATCCACGTTGTGTGTGCATGGACTTTGATGTTGTGCGTGTGTGTGTCACAGACGTCCATGTCTGTCCTGCAGTGGCAAGTGGGACCACTACCTGTGGGGGTCATAGTTGTTTTGCTGTGGTGTATACATGATACTCCATGTAATGCCAGTGTCCATGTGGCAATACAGGGTCCCTGGGAATGTACCTGTCGTTGAGCTGTGATGCCTGGGGCACATCTGTCCTCACATGTCACTGTGGGGGTGATTGTGACACGGCAGCAGGAGATGGGAACTGTGACACGGCCTCATGATATCCAATGGGCCAACCTGGGACTTATTGATGCCACTTGTTGAACCGTGATGACAGATGTTGGCCATGTATGTACCATACATGTCCTTACGGAACTGCACACTTCATGTAGTTGTGCCTCATAATGATGTATGTTGGGATATTGAGTGTGTTCAATGCCGCATATGTGGGCTGACTGACAATCTTGCTTTCTTCTCCTCTGCACTGCAGGGCTCCTGCTGTCCATCGACCATTCCCAGACCTGGCAACGATGGTGGAACGGGACAGCATCCGACGGTACCGCTTCACCAGGCAGCTGATTGAGGATTTGGCAGTGCAGTTGGCCCCACATTTGCAGCCTGGCCGGCCGTATCCTACAGCGCTGACCCCCAAGGTGAAGGTGATGGCAGCCCTACACTTCTTTGCCACCGGTACCTTCCAACATACTGTGGCGACTGCTGGTGGGATGTCACAGACCATGTTGAGCCGTGTGCTCCGCGATGTTTTGGCGGCAATGTTGCTATTCCTGAACCGGTACATCTATTTCCCTAGACTGCAACGACTCACTGACGTGAAGAGTGACTTCTATGCCCTGGGGAGGATGCCGCATGTCATTGGCTCCATTGATGGGACACATGTGGCTTTGGTACCACCACAGGCCCAGGAGCAGGCCTACAGGAACCGCAAGCACTACCACTCGGTCAATGCACTGGTGGTGTGTCTTGCAGATATGACCATCACACACGTGTGTGCCCGTTTCCCTGGTTCAGCACACGATGCCTTTGTGATGAGGAGTAGTCGCATCCCCAGGATGATGGCACAGATGCAGAACCAGCGTGCCTGGCTTGTCGGTGTGTACTGACTTTGTGCCATTGTGTGTGATCTGATCTGTAGTATTCCGCCCACTTTTCCAAGTCAGCTAATGTGCACTTGTCTGTCCGTAGGTGACTCGGGATACCCCAACATGCCGTGGTTGCTGACACCCCTCAGGAACCCTGTGACACCAGCCCAGATGCGCTACAATGAGGCACATGGTCGGACCAGGAGAGTGATTGAGCGGACATTTGGTCTCCTGAAGAGCCGCTTCCGCTGCCTGGACAAGACCGGAGGGTCCCTCCCATATGCCCCTGCGAAAGTGTGCAAGATTATCATCGTCTGCTGCATGCTCCACAACCTGGCAGTGCGGAAGGAGTTGCCTCTCATCCAGGATGACAATGACCAACATCCGCCACCTGTGGAGGATCCTGGCCTGGACCACGATGCCAGTGATGATGATGATGATGAGGGTGATGTCCGCACACAGCTAATCACCAACTTCTTTAGCTGAATGTGAGTATCCTGAGGTGTCATGTCAATGATGTGAGTTGGCATGATATGTGTAGGTGGTGCTCTGGTGCTGTTGGAGTGTGTCCATGGGCTACTTGACTGGATGTGTGTAGCGATGTGTGCTTACAGGTGGTCTGTACTCCCCAACAGTGTTGACATGCTAACTTGGTTCTGGGTGGGTATCTTGTAACATGTATTGTGCATGAGTTTTGCTGTTCTGTCCTGTTCTCCATTGCTTTTGACTGTGTGTCATTTCTGTCCTTCACAGGGTACTTTCAGATTCGTTTGGTCAACTGTGTCCACCGACGACGTGATTGTACTTCCAGGGTGGTAGCTGTTGTGTCCCTACAGGTGATGTGCGCCACACCCATGGACTTCCTTCCTTCTACAGTTGTTGACTGTGTGCCCGCTGCCAGGTGGGATTACCTTGCATCTGTAGTGGTTACGACATGTTGCAACTGTGTAATAAACCTGTGCTTCACTTTGTGATGTGCGTTGTCTGTGGTCACACATTTGACTGCCATTTGCTCACTGCACCTGTGGGCTACTTGACTACAACTGGGAATAGGTGTGGTGTCTGTGCATTGCACCGTCTTCCCTGGCAACATCAGTGTAGGCAATGAGTCAGATGGCCTAGGTGTGTATGTGTTGTGTAGCCCTGGTGGTGTGTCTCCCTAATATGTGTCACGTTGCCTTTACTCACATGCCTGTGTTGTACTTGCTGTTGCAGTTCGCATACACAGTGTAATTTTGCAGTTCATCATCCCCATAACAGCACCCACGTTGGAATCACAACAGAGGCAAGTATGGTGTATTAGTGTGTTTATTGTGATACATTTGTGTGAATAGTGCATAGGATGGGTAGTGCTGTACATATATCTTGCAATCAGAAGTTCCTAGGTGAATTGAAAGTCCTGGTAGACAAAATCCCCGGTATCGGGCCACAGTTGTCTGAGACATTGGTCCAACTTGTACTCCCCATGCAATGTGTGGGAGTTGTGTTGCCGTCAACAGGGTGAACAGTCTGTGCACAAAGGTGAACATCCAGAACAGGTTCAGGCTTCCTGGGAGTTGCGCTTGGCCATCGGCCTCTCACTTGCCCCTCCTCGGACGACCCCTCTTCTTTGGGGGGGCCCTCAAGTACAGGCTGCTGCGGTGCAGGGGACTCTCCGCCAGAGTCATCCTCCCTCCCTGTGGCAGTTGCAGTTTGTTCAGCACCAGATGTTGTTGGCACACAGGGAGGTGTGGACTGGTTGCTGTTCATCTGGCGGAGGCATTGTAAAATGTCCCTGTGCACCGCCGTCATCTCATGCAGTGCGTCCCACTTGGACTCCACGCGGGACATGTGTGAGTCCACGCGGGACATGTGTGCGTCCAAGCGGGCATGATGGGCAGCCTGCTGCTGTTTCATGTCTCTGAGGAGCCCCACTACCTGGCTGAGATCTCCGGTGCTGGACTGGTACGCATCAGCTATGCGTACCAGTTGTGGGTCATCATGCACACCAGCAACCTCTGCAAGCAGCGACCTCTGTCTCCCACCCCTCCCACCACCCCTGCCGACATGTGCAGTGCGTGCAGTGGCACGCACAGATGACCCTGGTCCACCTTGGGGGTTGGTGGTGGTGGTGGTGTCCATGGCCCCACGTTGGTCCAGGGTCCCTGTGCTGGTGTTGCTCCTTGTTCTGTCCATGTCGGCGGGGATGGTATTTGTGGTGACAGTCGTTGGAGGGGTGGGTGCAGGGGGTGCAGCTGGTGGTCCTGCTGGTGCTGCAGCTGGTGGTCCTGCTGGTGCTGCAGCTGGTGGTCCTGCTGGTGCTGCATGTAGACTTGCACCGGATGTGCCAGGTTGGTCTTCTTCGTCCGAGGAGGGCAGAGGCTGTACGACACCAGTGAGCTCCGCATCCTCTTGAGCCTGGGACTGGGACTCCTCAGCGTCTGCTGCTGTGTCCCCATCATCACCTGTTTTTGGGAGACACACACAATGTATGTTATGTTTCTGCAGGCATCAATGGTTGACACACCTGACAGTTGTGACTGTGCTTCTGGGTGCGGGCCTGTACATTGCATTGTCCTAAGTCGTCACAGTCAGGGGTTGATATTGGTGTGGCAAATTGTCCTGCATTATTTGGGCATTACTATGTATTTGTTGGGGTGTGAACATGGTCTGCATTGGTTGTATTTGGTTGACAGCCGGCCCTCCTTCCCACCCAGCCAGTCAGTTATCCCACCATGGACTGTGCTTGCATTGCAGGGAGTGGAAGTTGTCTCTCAGGATGTCAGTCAGTGGTGTCCTGCTGTTTGTTGGTGCACAGTTGCCAGCAGGGCCTTGTGCTCCCCACAGCAGTAGCCAGTGTCAGCCATCTTGTGAGTCCTTCTCCACTCCCTGTGATGTGAGCATGGTTCAGGGTGGTGTTGATGGGACAGTTGTGGGGGTGAGCTATGTCTGTGACTGTGACTCCCATCATGCTATTGCCTCCACCCCACTTCCCGGCATTCCCATACTTACTTGCTTTTGTGGGGAGTTCAGTGTGTGTGGGTGTGAGGGCAATGGCAAGATGGCTGACAGTGGTGTCCTGCTGTTGGTTGGTGTGCAGTTCCCAACATGCCCTTGTGCTCCCCACAGCAGTAGCCAGTGTCAGCCATCTTGTGTGTCCTTCTCCACTCCCTGTGATGTGAGCATGGTTCAGGGTGGTGTTGATGGGCCAGTTGTGAGGCTGAGCAATATCTGTGCCTACTACTCCCATCATGCTATTGCCTCCACCCCCCCTTCCCAGCATGCCCATGCTTCCTTCCTTTTGACTCTGCTTCCCTGTGGGGTGGGCTGCCTGTGCTGACAGGATGGCTGGGAGTGTTGTCCTGGCAGTTGTTTGGCTAAAAGTCCCAAGAGTGTCCCTGTGCTTCACACAACATAACCCAGGGTGGTGGTTCTTTGTGGGATCTTGAGTTAGGATGTGAGGCATTGCATTCTCCCAGGTGGGTTCTGTGGAGTTTGTGTTGAGGGGGTGTGAGGGGAGGTGCTTGTGACTATGGTCAGTGCTGCAAGTTCTCCTTCCCACCGAGCCAGCCAGATATCCCACCATGGAACGTGCTTCCATTGCAGGGAGTGGAAGTTGTCTCTCAGGATGTCAGTCAGTGGTGTCCTGCTGTTTGTTGGTGCACAGTTGCCAGCAGGGCCTTGTGCTCCCCACAGCAGTAGCCAGTGTCAGCCATCTTGTGAGTCCTTCTCCACTCCCTGTGATGTGAGCATGGTTCAGGGTGGTGTTGATGGGACAGTTGTGGGGGTGAGCTATGTCTGTGACTGTGACTCCCATCATGCTATTGCCTCCACCCCACTTCCCGGCATTCCCATACTTACTTGCTTTTGTGGGGAGTTCAGTGTGTGTGGGTGTGAGGGCAATGGCAAGATGGCTGACAGTGGTGTCCTGCTGTTGGTTGGTGTGCAGTTCCCAGCATGCCCTTGTGCTCCCCACAGCAGTAGCCAGTGTCAGCCATCTTGTGTGTCCTTCTCCACTCCCTGTGATGTGAGCATGGTTCAGGGTGGTGTTGATGGGCCAGTTGTGAGGCTGAGCAATATCTGTGCCTACTACTCCCATCATGCTATTGCCTCCACCCCCTTCCCAGCATGCCCATGCTTCCTTCCTTTTGACTCTGCTTCCCTGTGGGGTGGGCTGCCTGTGCTGACAGGATGGCTGGGAGTGTTGTCCTGGCAGTTGTTTGGCTAAAAGTCCCAAGAGTGTCCCTGTGCTTCACACAACATAACCCAGGGTGGTGGTTCTTTGTGGGATCTTGAGTTAGGATGTGAGGCATTGCATTCTCCCAGGTGGGTTCTGTGGAGTTTGTGTTGAGGGGGTGTGAGGGGAGGTGCTTGTGACTATGGTCAGTGCTGCAAGTCCTCCTTCCCACCCAGCCAGCCAGATATCCCACCATGGAACGTGCTTCCATTGCAGGGAGTGGAAGTTGTCTCTCAGGATGTCAGTCAGTGGTGTCCTGCTGTTGGTTGTTGCACAGTTGCCAGCAGGGCCTTGTGCTCCCCACAGCAGTAGCCAGTGTCAGCCATCTTGTGAGTCCTTTTCCACTCCCTGTGATGTGCGCATGGTTCATGGTGGTGTTGATGGGACAGTTGTGGGGGGGCAATATGTGTGACTACGACTCCCATGATGCTATTGGCTACACTGACTTGCCCAACATACACAGAATTCCTTTCTTTCAGTGGTCTTCCCTGTGTGTTGGTGTTGTAGTGGTGGCTACATGTCTGGATGTGTTTGTTAGTTCTATTTGTGCCACTGCCTAGCTGTAGTTGTAGTTGTGTTTGTACATGTGATGACACGGTTAAATGTAACTTTGAGATGGCATGTGTTGTGTTTATCTGACTGACATACACATTTTGGGATGATTCTGTTCTGGTTACTGTGTAATTGCTATGAGTGCATGGTTTGACTCTCCCTTGACAGTGATGTGTGTGTGTATTGTGGCAGAATATTGTGTACATTTGTTGTGTACTCACCAGGCTCTGGGATGTTCTCTAGTCCATATACGCTCACTGGCGGAAGGATGGCCCGCACCTTCTCCTCCCAGGGCCTGAGGTATACTGGCTTGGCAGGAGGGCCACTGCCGGTGTATTGGCTCAGGAGGTAGTCTTTCTTGAGCAGGTCCCGTACCCTCCTGCGCACATCATACCACCTGTTCTGGATGTCGGTCTTTGTGCGCAGACATGGTGATTGTGCGTTCACCCTGTTGATGATCCTCTCCCACATCTTGGTTTTCTGGGAGATGGGGGTCTGTTGGACCAGTGTGCCAAACAGCTGTGGCTCTACCCTGAGGATCTCGTCTACCATGACTTCCAATTCACAATCTAGGAACTTATGATTCTTCTTGGGGGCATGGTGATGGGTGGTGATGGTGAGTGATGTGTGTGTTGGTGTGCAGGTGAGGGTGTGTGAGTGTGTGTTTTGCTGGGTGTATGTGAGGTAGGTATTTGTTGGTGTGCTGATGGTGTGTGGCTTGTGTGAGGGATGAGCTGTGGGTGTGTGGTTGCTGTCTGTTGGGTGCTGGCAGTAGAATGGCATTTGCAAAGGATCATGGTTGGGATTTGTGTCCTTTATATGGGTGGAGTTGTGGGTGTGTCTTTGTTCTCTGTCCCCACCCCCACAGTATTTATTGGCTTTGTAATTGCTTGTTTGGCCTTTTTTGTGTAATTTTTCCTTTGTACTGTCTGTGCATGTTGGAAACGTTCTTGTGGCCGAGTCGGACCCTGCATTTGTCTCGTACGGTGTTCTCCGTTTCGTTCACGCTGTGTTTGTGCAGTTTTCTATGCTGCGTACGCTTCGGTCGCGGTGTTTTGTGTTACTTCGGCTCGGTTTTGTATGCGTGTCGGTCGTACGGCTTGTCCTCCGTACGACTCGGTCGTGGTTTTCGCGCCTTGCATCGTACTTAGCGGTTTGGAGTTCGCGTGTACGTTTCGGTTGGATTTGTTCTGGGTGCGTGTCGGTCGGTTCGATTCGCGTGCTTTTCCGGCCGGATTGCTGTTTTCCGTGCGGCTCGGTCGTTCGGCTTGGGTTCGGTACGTGTCGGTCGGATTTTGCACGCCTTGCATCGTACTTGGCGTGTCGGGCGCCACAGGTACGTGTCGGTCGGAATAAATTCCGGCTCTGAGTCGGTCGGTGCTTTTTCCGGCCCGAATCGGAATCGACCCCGAAGTGTTTAATTTAAAATAATAGGACCCAGGGTTTGATCTATCAAAATCTGTAAAATAAGTAAACTTACTTTGAAGAGTCTGGGAGCTACCTGGTAAAGGGGTCGGACAATGTTCTCATTGTGTGTAATTAAAAGGACCCGAAGGTTACTGGGTTTATGGAGAAAATGGTTGCCCCAATGCTGGTAACAATATAAGTCGACATAATTTGCAGAATTTAAATACAAATCCTCAGCATTAAAAGCAGCATAATATTTCAGATCAGAAAATAACGATTCAACAGCATGTACATCCCAATCGTCAGAATGAATGTTACTTTTCACTACATCACCCATTGAAACACGGAGGACATTTGGTACATTAATAATCTCAGTCGGGCCATGAATTTGAAAATGTACTGCATCCCATACAATGCCATCAGCAACTGGAAACGCTGTAATGTTCACAAATGTGTAGTCACGCTTCATGATGTGAGAGGAAGAATGTGGAGCCAAAGTTCCAGCGACACAGTTCACAGCAGAGCGTTCTGGTAAATAGTGACCATTTATAAGTAGAAAAAGGACCGTGACAAAGCCAATGGACATGAACAGAAAAATCAGGAACAGTACCAACCAGATGTATGTCCATGGGGGAACCAAAAAATTGTCTCTGAACCAGGATACAAAAATACTGAATCTGGACGGGATAAGTACTGAAGGGGAATCCGAGTAACCCTGGGCAAAGCACTACGCTACGCTCGCGTAGTTTGCGAGTTTGCGCTACTTCCGCTGCTACGCAGTTGCACGTAGCACAGTGCAAACACGCGTAGCGTAGCGTAGTGCAGCGGTCATTTTTTGCTTGCTCGCGGTCCTCAACGTCAAGTTGGCGACCGCGAGCAAGCAAAATGACATCCCGGCGAGACTTTTTCCTCGTTCGCGATCAGCAACATCAAGTTGCCGATCACGAGTGTGGAAAATAAACCTCCCGGCGAGATTCTCAACGTGGGGAGGTCAGGTTTCTCATCGCGAGTGGTCGCGTATGCTCGCGACCGCTCGCGATGAGAAACTACCAGTTTGCGTTGAGAAAGCTGCCGCTCGAGTAAAAATCTACTCGAGCGGCAGTAAAAGACAGCTCGCACTGTGCAAGATGCCGTTTTCAATGATTGCACAGTGCGGACAAGCATCCGGCACTGTGCAATCATTGCGAACAGTGCACTACGCAGTTCGCGTAGTGCTACGCGTAGCTCGCGTAGTGCGAACTGCACTTTGCGTAGCTTCGCGTAGCGCTACTTCGCGAACTACGCCCAGGCTTAAATCCGAGGCAAAAGAACAACGTGTAGGGTTCAATGGCATTGTTGGTAGATGAGCCACGGACTCGGTGGCGGGATCAGCATACTCGGTCTCCTCATTGCAGGGGGAATCCGGGTAGTCGAGCAAACTTTCAGGCAAATCAACCATCTCAATGGCAACATCAGTGACCGTTCGGGCTGGAAAACCACAAACATTTGTCCTTGAAATGACTGGACAAGAGACCGCTGGTGTTACACTATTCAGGAGCGGCCAGATGTTGTAGCTTGACATTTTCCACTGAGATGTATCTGTTTTCCTTGCGACCAGGAAGCTGTGGTAAAATGACTGTACGAGTTCCCTTCAGACATAGGACTGGAACCGGTGCACGATAAGAGGGGCCAAATTCTTTTTTGTTCTCCACCTTTTCCCGGACCAGGTCTCCAACTTTCGGAAGCCAGCCGGCAACCGGAATCTGCAATGCAGCGTTTGTGGCTGAAGGTAAATGTTTAATTGCAAGTTTGTCTCGGGCTTCTTGTAAGTCCTGTAACATAGTAGAATGATTATCTACGTCAAAGATTGCGGATTGCGCTGCCATGTCTAGACCATCAAGGTCAGGCACAAACATTCTTATGCCAAAGAGCATTTCGTATGGGGTCCGCCCACCCAGAGGTCTTCTAGGGAGATTATTAAGTGCACGTTGTACGGTATACAAGTGGGCCAGCCAGTTCCTGCCAGTACCTAAGACTCTAGCTGTCAAGGATTGCTTTAAGTCACGGTTCATTCGTTCAACGACCGAATTGCCCTCAGGCCGATACGGAGACGAAAATTTCACCTGCACCCCCAATGAACCCATTGCGTCCTTGTAAGCCTTAGAGGCGAACGCTGGACCTTGGTCAGAATGGAAGGTGCCACATGCGAAAATTCCCACAAAGACACGCAAATCCCTGATGACATTTCGAGCATCAGCACTCCGTTGTGGCCAGACCCATATGAAACGTGTGCACGAGTCTACTGCTACTAAGATGTATTTGTATGCAGTGTCAGACGAAAATGGACCGCAGTGATCAAGGTAAACACACCCAAAAGGTCTGTTTGAAATGCAGAGCGGTGTTTGCGGTGGTTGGGTAACCGTGGAAGGCTTAATTTGTTGACAAATGTCACAAGAAAGCACATAAGTACGGGTTTGTTTATATAAACCCCGCCACCAATAACGCTGCTGCAAGATGGAACCCGTCGCAGACACACCAGCATGAGCCGAAGCCATTCCTTCGTGTGCGGCAGTTATCAAGGAAAGTCTGCGGTCCGCGTTGGGAATCAGCCGATCCCCAACACCCGGAATACTTACATAAGGAGTCTGATCGGGACTTATGAGATAAGAGTATTTGGAAGGGAAACCCCTTGGGTAATTAGCACCTTCCTTTGTTGCAACAATTGCTGCCAAAATATCTTTATCTATTTTAGTCATGGATCTTGTAACTGCTGCTACTGTACATGTTGCTACTGCTGATTTGGCAGCTTCATCTGCCAAACCGTTACCGACAGCGTGTGCGCCCACACGCTGATGGCCAAGTGTATGAACCACCTGTGTGAGAGGCAATTTTTGTTGTAATTCTGCCACTCTAACCCAAAGCATTTTATGCTTTATTGTACTGCCTTTTGCGTCTCTGTAGTCATTTTGTGACCAAAAGAATAGATTGTCATTGTAAGACTGAACACAGTAATAGGAATCGCATACAATAAGAGTGGTCACATTCGGATTAGCGAACTCAAGTGCTAGCACCAATGCGCGCAGTTCGGCCAATTGTGCAGTACTGTCTCCCAGTGCTTGAGTATGCACCACAGTTGATCTAAATTGTCCGTTCACAAAAGAACCTGCAACAATAGCACATGCGGCTGAATAAGCATGCCTGGAACCCGTAGCCGGTTGTGCCGAGCCATCGGTATAGATAATACATTCGTATTCCTCAAGCGGTAGCAATGACAGAGGAGGCGGATGAACGAATTATTATTATTATTATTATAACATTTGTAGAGCGCTACTGTTACCCGTAGGTGTCCTGGCGCTATGTGAAATCTTACCCGAGGATTGAACCAGAGTCATTCTAATCAGTGAACAGCCAGGTTTTTAAAGCTTTTCGAAAGGCCAAAAGGCTCGATATACCTCTAAGATATAGGGGAAGCTTATTCCACGCTTTGGCTGCATTAGCTACAAAGCTTTTCCACCCCAGTTGGCCTTTTTACAAATGGCACATAAACCAGTTTGGCATCAGATGAGCGCAGTAGTCTGTTTGGCGTATACCAGTACAGCCGCTCTTTTAAATAGGCCGGCCCGGCTCCATACAGTGCCTTATGAACCAGACACATTGCCTTGAACATAGTACGCTTCCTTACCGGCAACCAATGCAATTTCGAATTTCCGTCGCTATTGAAGCGTATTTTGGGATGCCCGACACCAGTCTAGCAGCCGCATTCTGAAGGAGTTGCAACTTCTGCAGAGAGCCTTCCTGAATATTAAAGTACAGACTATTACAGTAATCCAGTCTCGACATAGTGAGAGCTGTGATAACTGTTTTACGACATTCTGTAGGTAACAGTGGCAGAATTTTCTTGCATGACCTCAGAGCGAAAGACGTAGCAGAGACCACCGAGTTAACCTGGTCTTTAAAATTGAGCTTCTGGTCCACCCACACACTTAGGTTTTTAACCTTCCTGTTGGGTGCGGGAAGGGGGCCCAGGGAATCTGGCCACCAATCTAGAGTCCAAAAATTAGGATCATTCCCAAAACATACCACCTCCTTCTTACTGGAGTTTAGCTTAAGGCAGTTTTGGGCCATCCAGATCCCTACGGCATTCATGCACTCTTTAAAACGAACTGCCGTACTCTTTGACTCAGCTGGTAGAAGAGACACCACAATTTGAGTGTCATCCACATAAGTGGTTAGACTAAACCCAAATGACTGAATAAGGGGCGCCAAAGAGGACACATATATATTAAATAGTGTCGGACTCAGTGAGGAGCCTTGCGGGACCCCACATGGTAGTGAAAAAGGTTTAGATACAAATTCCCCCAACATTACCCGCTGACTCCGGTTTGACAAAAATGATTTTAGGAGTCTCCAGGCCGAACCCTGTACCCCAATCTCCTGCAGCCGGTCCATCAGCAAATCGTGATGGACCGTATCAAATGCTGCAGAAAGATCTAACAGGATCAGAGCAGCCTTGCCACCTTGATCTAAAATGGTCCGTATCTCTTCAGTAGATTTCAGGAGGGCAGCTTCGGTGCTGTGGCCCCCTCGAAAACCATACTGAGTTTGGTCCAATGCTTGTGTAGACTCAAGAAATTGGCTAAGTTGCGTAATTCATACTGCAAAAACTCCTGAGTCTGAAGTGATGAATCAAAGATAAAAGTGACATCCGGAGACGTCAAAGATGTTGCCCATTGTATCCAACGGGGGTGCAAAGCTTTAGAGTTCAGAACACTTGCTTTCGTCACTGCCTCTAGGGCAGGATAGGGTGTTACCACCAAAATGCGCTTTCCCTGTGCCAGCGCGTTCCTTCCAGAATCGCCATTTGCACTGCAGTTAAAACTTTCTCCACAGATGAGAAACGCATTTCTGCGGAAGTGTAAAGATGTGACTTGTATGCGATGGGTACTGTGTCACCTTCGTTAAAGGTTAAGTACGTGAAACCCACTGCCCCTGGAATGATTCTAATCACCAGGTTGGTGTGGTTGTCATGAGTCAACAAGTATTTAGACTCAAGTAAGTCTGTCTGCAAAGACTGCAGAATGGAGGTATGCTCCGGAAGCCAGCATGACTTCGAAAAGTTAGGTTGTATCAAGGAATACAGTGGCTTGATACGCTGGGCATATTCGGGAATGTAAGTAAGCCCAAAGTTCAGAAAACCCAGCAAAGACTGGAAGTTTCTTCAGAGTAGTAGGAGGGCACAGGAGTGCACATTTCTCCAAGAAATGGGAGCTAAACCCTTACCTTCATTGTTGAGCTCATAGCCCAAAAACAAAACGGTAAATTCAGCAATGTGAGATTTGGCAAAGTTAAACTTGTAGCCTAGAACCGCAAATTCTAGAATAATGCGGTCCACTCGAGAAAGATGCTGGAACAATTACGTCGTCTGTCAGATAAATATCATCGACGTACGAACATGCATCCGGGTCTATGCCATCTAACAAAGAGACAACACGGGCAGCGAGTACACCTGGACTGTTTTGTAGCCCATAGGGAGACGCCGGAATTTGAATAATTTACCACCGGAGGTAAAAGCGCTCCATTGGCTACTCTCCGGGGCTAAGTTGTCCGTGTAGAATCCATTGGATAGGTCAAGTGTCGTTTTATATTTTTTACGAACAAGACTGTCTACTAGCGCAGAACTATGTGTGTTTTGTACCGCAAAGGTCCGACAATGAGAGTTCAAATGCCGGTAATCCAAAACTAAGCGGTACGATCCATCAGGTTTAGAAACAGCGAAAGGGGATTATTCATTTGTGACTCGCATGTTTCAATCACTCCCTGATATTCCAACTGAGTCAGAACTTCGGAAACGGGACCTTTGGCTTCCCGTTTGATGGGATATTGGGGTTGTGGCTGCGGCAGCGACCGTAAAGGTATTTCATGGGAGGGTGAATCCTCATCCCAACCCACGTGATTACGGTATAACGCCAGAGCCAAGGCTACAGCCCATTCCACTGCAAGTGCCTCCGCTTTGTCCTTGGGGACATGGCGAGAAAAGCTGGGAAGAATTACCTCGTCCCCTTTACAAATGGGGGAGTACAAATGGGGGCGGCCAATCCGCCTCCGCTAACAAAATGTCATATGAAGAGGTTAGATTTTCCAAAAAAATCCCTTTAATTACACGCTGTATGTAACCCTCAATTTGGATGACAATATTATATAGTCTGTCAGGGGGTGCCACTCGAGTGTCAGCTGTCTCGACAGTAATGAATGTTTCAGTTGCTGTCGCCTCCACATGAGGACGGAGTGCCTCTCGCACTATGGTAACTTCCGCGGCGCTGTCTAGGAGCGTCACTGCCCACGTCCAATTCAGGAGTCTCGTTCTCACCGTCTGTGGCATACTTCGCTGTTACAGCGGCAACTTTTTTCTTCTGAAACTGTGGGCGAGAATGTGGAAATTCTTCTTGTGTCCCTCTGACTTGTTGCCGAGGTTGGTCTCGTCCTGGCGGGGCCTCACGACCCCTACCTCTATCCGGGCGATCTCCTCCACCAGTCTGTAACGACGTTGGTGCCTGTAAAGAACGAGGAGAGCGCGAGTCAGGAACATGGAATCTCTCGGGATATTTTATTCTCGCTCTATCGTGCAAATCATATGTGCGTTCAGAAGATTCCGAAACCGGGGATGCACTTCGTGAATCTGGCTTCTTCTGTTGCTTACCCTGTTTTTTCAATCGCCAGTTCTTTTTAGTAAAGAACGGTTTCTCATCTTTTTCAGATTGAGTTTTTGGTGGTGGTTGCGTAGGAGCTTGTGTTTTAGCAAAAGGTTTAACTCCCAGGCTATTGCGGCCTATAGTTTTATACGCCTGTGCAATAATTTTCGGTAATTCGCGTGGCTTGTCCAATTCTGGGACTAAAGCCAAAGCATTAGCTACTTGAAAGTTAACTGCATCACCCTTGACATTGCCAAGGATTAGTTCAGCCACTACATCGAACACTCCCACCAGTCTCATCCCTAATTCCACAGCCGCTTCAGGGCCATGTTCATCCTGTACTCGTTTGATTACAGAGGGGAGAACTGTCATGGAAGGAGTGCCGAAACACTTCGCATATACTGCTGCGAATACCCTACCCCAGTTGTTACAATCTGTCAACTCGGGAATTAAATCTTTTGGCAAACTAATCGTCAAAATCCTGTGTTTTTCCACAGGAGAAGTATTCGGAAAAACCACCTCCAGCTGGTCAAATTTCTCTGCAAGCCAATAAGGTAAATCATCCTTATTTTGTGGGCGCTTGCCCATCACCGAATTAACCATGACGGGACTTATGTTTACGCCGCCAGGCCCAGCTGGATGTGCCGCAACTCCGGGCGGGGCTGCCTGGATGTTGCCCGTAACATACTGTACTAAAGCTCTATGCACACATATCAACGACGAATGCAAAAGACGCAGGTCTACGACCGGAAGCGTCATGTAACGTGGATGTGGACTATACCCGGCCAAAACAGGCCAAGTGGCCCCGTCTATCGATAAGGGGCCTAATCTAACCGTGGTGACCGGTTGGGGAGGGCGCCATCAAACCAAACACGGTGTTGCCATGCCGTGAGCGGTACTTCAACACTCCGATAAGGAGTGTAATTGTTTGGAGGTGCGGTGACTGTATATTCATGGAACGTATGGTCAGTCCCATCCACCGCTTCAAAGGTGATCCACGAGTAAAATACTTCAAAATGGTAAGCAGGATCTGCTTGTACCACGAAGATCAGATCGACACCCGCGTCTGGTACTCCATATGCTGTCAAATGAGCTTTGAGCGCCGCGCGGCTATGTGCCGCAATTTCTACAGCCATTAGGGCTAAGAATAACCGACAACCTAATACAAGGCAGCACAATAATGGGTCTATATTAGCACCTTTTAATAACTTCAAGCTTGAAAGAACCTATAAAAACATCAATATAGGAGGTATCACCTTCACACCCATTTCCGGAAACGTATGTGAAGGGTGCTGTGGACAAGCACAAGTACTACTCAAGTGTCTCGCAGATAAGCAGCCCCACGTTGGGCGCCATGTTGTAGGGATTCTGCACATATAGAGAGCTATGCACAGGATAATAGGACCTCGGAGTATAGTGGTGAGCCAACCATAAACCGTAGTACCTACAACCCTAATCCGGCTAGCATTAGCGTCTCATTAGCAGCATAGCTACCAATGATTAGACAACCCAGAACACAGTATCTCTCTCTCAGGACTCGCAGGAGCAAGGACACCCTTTTGTTACTCACTCATACCTGTCCACAACTTGCGTAATAAGAGACACTGTATAGTTTAAAATGTTTATTTCAACTATCGTGCTCTAAGATACAGTACACGTGTAAGTACTATCAGCATAATGCATAAGAATAATATAATCAGCATAGTTACAATTCCATAGAATACAAATGGGGATAGCATTATATAAAGACAGTGGATATAGGGCTAAATGACCTGTCCACCCTCCCCGTGCTAATAACTAGTTTATTATAAAAACAGAAGACCTCTGGGCATTGTCAGGCAGACCCCCATACCTCAATATCTAGATGCAGGGTTTACATCATCAGACAAGCACAGCTCTTCTCTCTGGAAAGGTTTTTCTCCAAGTGCCCCTGACACCGAAATCACAATATTAAATGCACACGAATTTCCCCAGTGCAGCTGCAATCAGTGTTATGTCTAAGCTCGAGGGGCTGACCAGATCAGCAAGAACAAGTGACATCGCCTTCCGACCTTGTACATGATGTGCAGACATGACCCAGAGTTATCAGGAAGAAGGATAAAAAGGCACGCAGTTCGAAAATAGCAAAGTCTGGAAAACAAGGGCACAAAGTCACGTGCGCAAAGAGGCATCATGGCAGCCAGGCCCAAGCTAACTT
Organism: Calotriton arnoldi; assembly: GCA_963921515.1. Classification (NCBI taxonomy): domain Eukaryota; kingdom Metazoa; phylum Chordata; class Amphibia; order Caudata; family Salamandridae; genus Calotriton; species Calotriton arnoldi. Next base: position 134,841 of record CAWUFW010008963.1, on the reverse strand, counting down.
AGCAAAGCAGTCTATGAGTCCACAAACCACACGACAAGCCAGCATTCCATCCTTCTACCTTTGCCCTATTTCACACTTAGACTGCTTGGGAAAGGACTATTAATACTGATTGTTAGGGGCTAAAAGTGAATCTTGATGAAAGCTGTAGACCTATAGCGGCGGATAATCACAAGACTAAAATATGTAGAAGAGCAGGATACTTGGGTAAACAAAATTCAATGGCAAAAGCTTTTTCTTATTTTTAACCATAACAGATTGCTGGAATTGCTTAGTCAGTTACACTCATACTCTCAGGCAATGGTACAACGTAAAGGGGCCAGTCCCATTTACCAGCTCACAGTGGGTACGCAGTATCCCTATCGGCTGACCTGATTACTTCCTCTTGGCCTTTGGACAGAGAAGCGAGTAGTCAGCTCAAGTGCACTCTGGATACGAGTGACACCCTGATTCTTTGGTTTCGCGCTCATTCTATCTCCCGTATTCGACCTCCGACCTGGCTCACGTGGTGCTTGAGAGGAAGCGTCAAATGATGGGATAGGTGTCACTAGACCCGTAACCCATGAACTAAGGACTTCATACATGGAGAAATAAAAATTTATCTGCAGCAACCAACTGCACCTCCGCGAATGTAATCTATTGTATCTGGTGTCTGTGTAATTTGATATACATTGGATAGACATCACAACCGGTCAAGGCACAAATTGGTCAACATAGAAGCCGCATATGGTGCCAAGTTGAAACTGCTCCACTAGTACAACACTACATAGAGAAAAAGCATTTGGCCAATGATCTGCGGTGGCAGATCTTAGAGAAGGGGTTCACTGACTCAAAAATATAGATGTAAAAAATATCAAGGTAAAAATATAGAATGCAAAATATCGATTCCCTTTCCTTAAACAGGTATGTACAAAAATATCAAGAAAAAAAATATATAGATGTCTAAAATATAGTTGTACAAAATGTTGATTTTTATATATATAAAATAAAATAAATATTAAATATATTAAATAATAAAATTAATTTAAAAAAAATAAATTAGGTGTAATATACATTTGAACTAATATAACAAATAAACTTAATTAAAAAAGTTAAACACATATACATAATAATTAATATATATATATATATATATATATATATATACATATATATATATATATATATATATATATATATATATATATATATATATATATATATATATATATATATATATATATATATATATCCAGAAGTCCTCGCGTCGCTGCGCAAAGAAAAGCCGCACTCCGGGATTTAACGAAGAGAAAAAGTTTAATGACTGACGCGTTTCAACCTGAACGGTCTTTGTCAAAGTCACTTCCTACACCCGGAAGTGGTTTATTTATAAACCACAATGCATTGAAATGATAATAAACATGGAAGACATACTTCCGTGAACATGATACAGTCTCAGCTCATGGGCAGCATTGGAAAACAGACTACCGTCTAGTTTGAGGTTAACCACGCACGTATTTTCAAAACAAGTCGTACATAATTCATATACATTTATACATAGCAATTAATGCACATATTTCAAAGAAAGCATGTATAATAAAATTATAAATCATGTGATTGTAAGCAAGTGACGTCATCTTGCATGTGCTATGGCGAGTGCCATGGCAAATCTTTTAAAGACCAACCGAATGGCTGTTGAAGTTATAAAGACATCAATATTGCCACAACATGTAATACTTCAGTACTCGCTCAATGTCAATAGTGAGCATAGCAACAGGCAGTGTTGCTCTAATAGCGGTGCATCTGTGGTATACACCTTACAAGTGAGTGGCATCTTTTTAAATTTCTGGTGTCATCTGCCAAGTGGCAAATTTCTAAATAATTTAAAGAAGACGTGGTAAAGTTTTGTCCGTGTAATCTCTGATGAGCTCATATCATGCTCCCGTGCCACGTGAAAAAATTAATTAATAATTAAATAAAATGATCCAATAAATTAATAGAAAACAAAGCAAAAAAATCCAAAACAAAAGGTGTGTTCTATCGAATTTCATTCTCTTTCCCTGCTACGCCGCGCATTATTACAAAAGTAAACGGTTAGTGTCCAAAATATGGAAGGTCACCATGGGTGTTCTACCTGCCCACTACCCTAGGTGCACGTGGAGATCCTCATCATGGTTGAGGCCACCGGGAAATCTGCTGTGAAGTCGGATGATGTATTCGGACTCCATGCGCCTCAGCTTGCATTCGTGATCTCCCCCTCTCGCATGCACTGGAATCCTATCAACGCCAAAATATGAAATTTCAGAACATATATCTGCAACCTTTCCATGTACTTGCTCGCAATGCTTAGCAAAGTGTATGTTAGATATTTGTTTTGTTATGTTTCGTATAGAGGCCCTAATATAGACACGTTCATATATGCCGTATATGGTCATAATCGTATATGCCCTATTATGGTCATGATCGTATATGCCCTATTATGGTCATAATCGTCTATGCCCTATTATAGTCATGATCCCCTATGCCCTAATATAGGCATGATCTTTCTCCTACATTAGTTCCCTACAGTACACAATGAACTCTGAGGGTTGAACGTTATCTAGTCTGTGGTTTGAACACTGCAGGGTTTTTCCCGAACACAGGCCTACAATGTACTCATAAATTATGCATGAGCATTCACCAGCTACATCTCCCGCATAATATGTATGCACAAAGTTCACCCCTGACATCTTCCTCATGTCTAACAAAGACCAATACAAACCATACTGAGGGACGAGACACTTTAGGGTATAAATACACCACATCTTGCCACAGTAAGATAGAGGGAACCGAGACTTCCATGCTAACACACTAACCAGAGATGCTGTGGCTCCTGCATGCAGTCACTCCAGCTGACAGCGGTCTAACACAGCCCTTGCGGGGTGTCCAACTCAAGACCAGGACGGGGTCCCACACTCTCTCTATTCAGGTAATGGGGTTCGACTAAATCCTAGGATTCTTGGCTCTTAGGCTTTTAGACCTACACACATGCTAGGTACAGTTAGGTACATCTAGTTAGGCATCGTAGGAGTACGTGCACTTTTATAATGCATTTTATATTCATGTATGTAACCATTATTATTGCAAAATGGTAGAACTGTACTATCCTTTCACTTTGATCGTACTGCTGATAATATATCTCTGCTATTGTCTGCTGGTTGCTGCAGCACATATATTTTACACTAGAATAACAACTGTTCAATAAATACTTATTGAAACGCCCAGACTCTTTATTCTGTCTAACTCTCTGAGACAAACCGAATAAGTAAGCACGAGTGACTGAGCGAAAAGTAGTACATTGTTTCCACGATTCTGAGGGATCAGGGTTGTCATGATCTAAGGTTGCCAGAGACTAATCTCTCCCCGATGAGAGGAGATTCTAGTGGCACTGTGAGCTAGCTAATGCAAATCCGGCTAACATACGTGGTGGGGGTGTACAGAGCCAGTCTACCACCAATCCCACAGTTTATGTTATCCAAACACGCAGGTCCTGCAGGGGTACTATAGGAACTACTTGACATGGCGCCACCAACGTTGGTTGGGTACTTATTTAACAGTAGAATCTGAGTAGTTCAGTCTTGCTATTCTCAGAGAACCTACTCACAAAACCCCAGAGACGTCTGGAGTGGGTGGGCACAAAATGCGCCTCAGCTGAGTAGTACAAAAAATACTATTTATTGGCTGTTGGTTATTCAAGCTTGAAAGGACATAGTGTTCCTAAAAATTGTGCATAACACCTTATCTTAGTTCCATTGGAACACTTCTTCCTCTAAACATGTCTGATACCGAGTTAAGGGCAGAGAGAGTTGAACTGAATTTTTCAGAAGAAGGAGAAGATCCTGCGGATGCAATACAGATTGCACCAAAATTCAGAAGGACAGTCACCATAAGACTATTAGAAAATGGTTTACAAGCTAAGGGTGGCATTGTAGTTTTCGTGATTGAGGCACACGAATCAAACAAAACAGAGGTATTCTATTCATGGGTTACATTCATAGCAGCAAATGCAATAACAAAGACATTTCACTACTATATAGAAGGAGATGCACCACGCGAATATTGTCCATTTGAGGACATAGAGATTCCACTCACGTACCAGGAACATTTATACTGGTTTAAAGACGCCCTACCCCACTTAAGAGCAAGAGTAAGATTAGGCCCGCTCGGAGAAGACGGTGCCACATGGCCAATACTAGCGGCTTACACACCGCACCCTGACATTGACACAATGCCACAGCCAGAATTGATCATACAACACAGAGATTTAATAAAAATCTACAGAAACTTGACACAATTCGTCATGAGGACTCTCACAGTTCAACCAACAACAGTTGCAACAAACGGGACCCAATACCAGGGTACAGCAACTAAAATTACTCCTCAAACATTACACGCGGTAATGGGCAAAATGCCTGCAAAACGCGAACAAATACCATTCTGGATAGCTAAAAAATAACTCAGCTTGAGGCAGTATTCCCGAATACTACCACCTGTGATAAACACAGAATACTAACAATCTGCTTGCCAATGGGGATCACACCACAAGTTGAGGACTGCACCTCTTGGGGTACAGTCTTTGCTGCCATATATACCAGAACGCATGGTATCCCGTCATTGGCAGTAGTACCTGATGTATTGAGACAGATACAAAATGAGTACGGAGCAGAGCCTGCCCTTAACTTAGGGATGAAGTTACTAGGTAACTACGAACAGGTATCAGCCATAATACTAGCTAACATTAAGGGGGAGGCAGCATCAGTGGCGATCTGCCAACACCTAAGGGAGTTCAGTCCAGTAGATCAACCACACGAACTACCCAAAATAATTGAAACTGCATATGCAGAACTAGGCAGAGACAGTTTAGGTGGGAAAGCGTTAAAACCACAACTGGTGGGCAGTCCTGAAAAGGACACTACAAAGCAGACACCTACTTCTTCTAAAAAGAAGTGGGAAAATAAAAAACAACAAATGTCTAAAGACAGCAGATCTCAATCCAGAGGTAGGTCTCCTCAACAGGAGCCCTCTGAAAGAAGGTATAACCTCAGGAACAGGGATAATATTAAAAAACCTGACAGGTATCAGGATACTGATACACGTTCCTCTCGTTCCTTTCAGGGTTCATCAAAAAACTCAGAGAGGGAAGGACGGTCAGAGGAGCGTACAAAGTCCAGAGACATGCAACGCGCTGCAGACTACGCACCGAAAAAAAAAGATAAACAAAAATCAAAACCTCAGTTCAAAAAGAAGAAGGTAGCAGGTCTTAAGATCAGACATGCCCAGAATTCTGAGGACACAGCTTTTCTGAACGGGGAATGGGCTCTGACGATGCTAGAGAGCGTGGCAGAAGTAACAATAGCTCGCCAGAACCTGAAGGAATTTCTGGTGACAGCGGAGTTGAGTGAGTATATCACGGTGGAAACACCTGATACTCGGGTAAGTGTCTCACATAAGTTACATGAGATAACACTCCGGATGGAGGGGGACAAGCCCAGGAAAATTAAAGGTCTATTTTGGAAAAATCTGTCATCTGGATATGACATCCTATTAGCAAAGCAAAGAATGGCCGCCAGCATTCGTCATGGAGTGCACTAAGGGAGAAAAGGTCATTTTTCCAGCATTTTCCAACCTTGTTCCCATACATTTAAAACATGCATATGCGCAGGAGTGGGCGGTTGCCCTAGCTCCAGCATTGTACAAAAATCATGCTGGGTGGGATGAAGATTCAACCCATCACGTGATCCCGTTAAAAGTTTCCCCAAATGCTCAAAGGCAAGACCCTATAAAGCAGGAAGCTAAAAAACAAGTCATGGAGATCCTAGAGCAACTAGAATACCAAGGGGTGATAGAAAATTGCACCTCACCAATGAACAATCCTTTGTTCCCCGTATCAAAACCTGACAACACATATCGTTTAGTTTTAGATTACAGACATTTAAACACTTGCACAAAGACATTTGCAGTTCAAAATGCACACAGTGCTGCATTAATGAATAACATTATGCGACAAAAATACAAAACAACACTTGATATCTCAAATGGATTTTTCTGCCAAAATATAGTGCCTGAAAGCAGGTATTTGACTGCATTCTCAACGGCAATTTTGTCGACTCCCCCAAGGGTATAAGAATAGCCCGGGGTTGTTTTCAGCAAGGGTAACAGAGTTACTCCAAAATTTGGATGAAGAAGCATTGTCCTATGTAGATGATATTTATCTGATGGATGATGACTTACCGAGGCACTTGACCAGGGTGAGCACCATTATTATGGGATTCGCCTCTGAGGGCTATAAATGTAATTTCAAAAAATCAAAAATTGCCCATCTCAATGTCCTGTTCTTAGGGTATGAGCTGTCAAGTGAAGGAAAAAGCCTAGCAGCTAACTTTTTAGAAAAGTGTGCGCTGCTCCAACCTCCAAAATCATTAAAGAATTTACAATCAATTCTGGGATTCCTAAATTGCGGTTGAACATACATTTTGGATTACGCAGAAAGGGTAAAACCTTTCTACGACTTAATAAAACCTGATTTTTCAGTCAAACAATGGACACAGGAACATACAAATATCCTACGTTCACTACAGGAAGACATGATAGCTTCAAAACATTTACAGACACGCGTAAACGTACGCAACTTAGTGATCCGAGTAATAGCGGGTGATTGCAGGTACACTTATTTAACTTTCAATGAAGGCGAAACAGTACCAATCGCATACAAATCACACCTGTACACAAACGCAGAGATGTGTTTCACTTCAACAGAAAAAAATCCTGACAGCAGTGCAGACTGCTGTAGCAAGAGAAAGAGCTCTGACTCAGGGAAAGCGCATATTAGTCGTGACCCCAGTACCAGCCTTAGAGGCTGTTACAAAGGCTAGCATTCCAAATGCGAAAGCCTTACATCCCAGATGGATACAATGGGCTAATTCTCTTACTGCAACGGATGTTGAATACCGATTTGATTCAAGTTTAAAAACACAAGCATTTCTGCAATACGAACAAGAATATCCTCTACCAAATGAGATTTTGCCTCTAGATCAGTATGAATACATTATTTACACTGACGGATCTGCTCAACCGGCCATAGGGAGTAAGCAAGCTTACAGCGCAGCATGTGCGATTGTTAAAGGTCGAATGCGCGATGGAAAGTTCCATCCAAGTTGCACTAAAACGCAATTTCTAGGAGAGTGCACGGCTCAGTTGGCAGAATTAAAAGCACTAATACTGGCACTGGTAAATACGGAACACGAATACCCCACACTAATTGTGTGTGATTCCTTTTACTGTGTACAGTCGTACAATGAATATTTACATCATTGGGAACAAAACGGGTTTAAAGATGCAAAAGGTGGCACAATTAAGCATAAAATGCTATGGGAACAGGTAGTGGAGTTGAGAAACGAACTACCAAGGGCTCACGTGATACATACACTGAGTCATCAGCGTGATGGCGTTCATGTTGAAGGGAATTCATTGGCTGATAAAGCCTCAAAGGGGGCTGTACGCACAGAGTCCGTAGCTGCAATCACTCGTTCAAAAACGAGAATAGACAGCGAGATTTTGGTAGCTGTCAATGCTTCACGCAAAGGCAGCACAGCAGTACCTAAAAAATTTCCACTCAAGTACTCCTACAAGTTAGATGCACAAAACATTCCATATGCTCAGATTCCTGGAGTGGGGGATAGAGTAATACCAAATATGGATCGTAGGCAAGGCTTAATTCTAGCAGCACACGAGGGTTTGGGTTCTGCGCATACAGGCGTCACAGGGACTATTTCTTTACTGAAACAGCGCTACTGGTGGCCAGGGTTAACAAAGCAGACCAAAGACTATGGGGCCGATTCCGATTCGGGCCGGAAAACGTACCGACCGACTCGGTACGGGAATTTATTCCGACCGACACGTACCGGCGCTGCCCGATCCGCCTAGTACGATGCAATGCATGTGAATCACGACCGACTCGTACGGAACACAAGCCGAACGACCGAACCGCACGGAAAACAGCTATCCGGCTGGGAAACCACGCGAATCGAACCGACCGACACGCACCAGGAATGAATCCGACAGAAACGTACCCGCGAACTCCGACCCGCGCAGTACGATGCAATGCGTGGAAAACCAGACCGAGTCACACGGAGCTCAAGCCGTACGACCGACACGCATACAAAACCGAGCCGAAGCAACCCAATACGCCGCACATAAAACACAGCAGAAACACAGCTTGAAAGACTCGGAGAAGCTCACACGAGACAACTGCAGCATCCGACTCGGTCAGAAGAACGTCTCCTACATGCCCCAAAACTACAAAGGAAAAAATACACAAAAAAGGGCCAAACAAGCAATGACAAAGTCAATAAATACTGGGGGGAAAAAACATGGAACAAAGACACACCCACAACTCCACCCATATAAAGGCCACAAATCCCTACCATGATCCTTTGCAAATTCAACTGACCTGCCAGCACAGAACACCATGAGACAGCAACCACAGACACACCCACAACTCATCCATCACACAAGCCACACACCATTAGCACCTCCCTAATAGCACCCTCACATACACCCAGCAAAACTGACACTCACCTACCCTCACTTGCACACTCACACACACATCAATCCCCACCACCACCCATCACCATGCCCCCAAAGAAGAATCCAAAGTTCCTAGACAGTGAATTGGAAGTGCTGGTAGATGAAATCCTCAGGGTAGAGCCACACTTGTTTGGTACACTGGTCCAACAGACCCCCATGTCACAGAAAACCAAGATGTGGGAGAGGATCGTCGACAGGGTGAACGCACAATCACCATGTTTGCGCACAAAGGAAGACATCCAGAACAGGTGGTATGATGTGCGCAGGAGGGTCAAGGCCCTACTCAAGAAGGATTACACCTTGAGCCATTGCACCGGCAGTGGCCCTCCTGCCAAACCAGTATACCTCAGGCACTGGGAGGAGAAGGTGCGGGCCATCCTACCACCAGAGAGCGTACATGGACTATCAAACATCCCAGAGCCTGGTGAGTACACAACCAATATACCCAATATCGTGTGACAATACACACACATCACTGTCAAGGGGTTAGTGAAACCATGCACCGTTAGCAAAGCCACAGTAACCAAAACATAATCATCCCAAGATGTGTATGTTAGTTAGACAAACACAATACCTGCCATCCCATAGTGATATGTAACTGTGTCATGACATGTACAAACCTAACAACAAATAGAGCAAGGCAGTGGCACAAATCTAACCAACAAACACTGTCAGACATTTTGCCACCACTACAACACCACTTCACAGGGAAGCTCACTGAAAGGAAGGAATTCTGTGTATGCTGGTGAAGTCAGTGTAGCCAATAGCATGATGGGAGTTGTAGTCACAGATATTGCTCACCCTCACAATTGGCCCATCAACACCACTCTGAACCATGCTCACATCACAGGGAGTGGAAAAGAACTGACAAGATGGCTGACACTGGGTACTGCTGTGGGGAGCACAAGGCCGTGCTGGGAACTGTGCACCAACCAACAGCAGGACACCACTGTCTGACATCCTGAAAGCAAACTTGCACTCCCTGCAATGGAAGCACGTTCCATGGTGGGATATCTGGCTGGGTGGGAAGGAGGACTGACAGCACTGACCATAGTTACCAGCAGCTGTTCTCACACACACCCTTAACACAAACTACACACAACTCACCTGGGAGAATGCATTGCCTCACACTCTAATTAAATATCCCACAAAGAACCACCACCCTGGGTTATGCTGTGTGAAGCACAGGGACACTTCTGGGACTTGTAGCCAAACTAACACCAGGACAACACTGTCAGCCATCCTGTCAGCACAGGCACACTACCCCACAGGGAAGCAGAGTCAAAAGGAAGGAAGTATGGGCATGCTGGGAAGGGGGGTGTAGGCAATAGCAAGATGGGAGTGGTAGTCACAGCTCAACATCCCCCACCCACATGGCCCAGCAAGCTCACACTGAAGCATGCACACCTCACAGGGAGTGAAAAGCCACTTCAAAGATGTCTGACACTGGTGCTCTGTTGTGGGGAGCACAAGGCCCTGCTGGGAACTGGGCACCAACAAACAACAGGACACCACTGTCAGCCATCTTGCCATTGCTGTCACACTCACACACAGTGAAGTACACTCAAAAGGAAGGAAGTATGGGCATGCTGGGAAGGGGGGTGTAGGCAATAGCAAGATGGGAGTGGTAGTCACAGCTCAACATCCCCCACTCACATGGCCCGGCAAGCTCACACTGAAGCATGCACACCTCACAGGGAGTGAAAAGCCACTTCAAAGATGTCTGACACTGGTGCTCTGTTGTGGGGAGCACAAGGCCCTGCTGGGAACTGGGCACTAACAAACAACAGGACACCACTGTCAGCCATCTTGCCATTGCTGTCACACTCACACACAGTGAAGTCCACTCAAAAGGAAGGAAGTATGGGCATGCTGGGAAGGGGGGTGTAGGCAATAGCAAGATGGGAGTGGTAGTCACAGCTCAACATCCCCCACCCACATGGCCCAGCAAGCTCACACTGATGCATGCACACCTCACAGGGAGTGAAAAGCCACTTCAAAGATGTCTGACATTGGTGCTCTGTTGTGGGGAGCACAAGGCCCTGCTGGGAACTGTGCACCGACAAACAACAGGACACCACTGTCAGCCATCTTGCCATTGCTGTCACACTCACACACAGTGAAGTACACTCAAAAGGAAGGAAGTATGGGCATGCTGGGAAGGGGGGTGTAGGCAATAGCATGATGGGAGTGGTAGTCACAGCTCAACATCCCCCACCCACATGGCTGGCAAGCTCACACTGAAGCATGCACACCTCACAGGGAGTGCAAAGCCACTTCAAAGATGTCTGACACTGGTGCTCTGTTGTGGGGAGCACAAGGCCCTGCTGGGAACTGGGCACCAACAAACAACAGGACACCACTGTCAGCCATCTTGCCATTGCTGTCACACTCACACACAGTGAAGTACACTCAAAAGAAAGGAAGTATGGGCATGCAGGGAAGGGGGGTGTAGGCAATAGCAAGATGGGAGTGGTAGTCACAGCTCAACATCCCCCACCCATATGGCACGGCAAGCTCACACTGAAGCATGCACACCTCACAGGGAGTGAAAAGCGACTTCAAAGATGTCTGACACTGGTGCTCTGTTGTGGGGAGCACAAGGCCCTGCTGGGAACTGGGCACCAACCAACAGCAGGACACCACTGACTGACATCCTGAGAGTCAACCTGCACCCACTGCAAGGGTGGCATGCTTCATGGTGGGATACCTGGGCTGGAGGGAGAAGGATGTCCGGATGTCAACCAAATACCACCAATGCTGGCCATGCACACACCTCAACATTCACATTGAAATGCTTCATGTTGTCAGGACAATGTGCTACACCAATATCAACCTCTGACTGTGACAACTTAGGACAATGCAATGTACAGGCCCGCATCCAGAGGTACAGTCACAACTGTCAGGTGTTTGAACCATTGATGCCTGTAGAAACATAACATACATTGTGTGTCTCTTCCAAAAACAGGTGATGATGGGGACACAGCAGCAGACGATGAGGAGTCCCTGTCCCAGGCTCCGGGGACCCTGAGCTCTCTGGTGTGGAACAGCCTCTGCCCTCCTCGGATGGCGAAGACCTACCTGGACCCTCCGGTGTGAGTCATCATGCAGCACCAGCAGGACCACCATCTGCACCCCCTGCACCCACTCCTCCAACAACTGCCAACACACAGACCACCCCCGCCGACACAGACAGACCAAGGACCACCAATGACAACAGCACAGGGACCCCGGCCCACCGTGAAGCAACGGACAACAACCCCAGTACCAACCCCCAAGGGGGCCTAGGGTCACCTGTGCGTGCCACCGCAGGTCCCGCACGTGTGGCCAGGGGTGATGGGAGGGGTGGTAGGCAGAGGTCGCTGTTTGCAGAGGGGTCTGGACTGCATGATGACCCACAACTGGTACGCATTGCTGATGGGTACCAGAATAGCACCGGAGAGGTCAGCCAGGTAGTGGGGATCCTCAAGGACATTCAACAGCAGCAGGCTGTCCATCATGCCCGCTTGGACTCCCACATGTCCCGTGTGGAGACACACATGTCCCGTGTGGAGACACACATGTCTGGCATGGAGTCCAAGTGGGACACATTGCAAGAACTGACAGCGGTGCATAGGGACATATTGACATGCCTCCGCCAGATTAGCACCAACATGGCCACACCTCCCTGTGTGCCCACAACATCTGGTGCCGCAACAACTGCAACTGCCACAGGGAGGGAGGATGACTCTGGCGGAGAGTCCTCTGCACCGCAGCAGCCTGCACGTGAGGGTCCCCCACCAAAGAAGAGGGGTCGTCCGAGGAAGGAGAACTGAGAGGCCGATGGCCATGTACATCCCCCAGGAACCCAACACCTGTTCTGGAAATCCACCTATGTGTGCAAACTGTTCACCCTGTCGAATGCAGCCCAACTCTCCCACATGACATGGGGAGTTTAAGTTGGACCAATGTATCAGATGACTGTGGACTTTACTCAGGACATTTCTGCTACCAACACTTCCAACTCATCTGGGAACTTTGGATTCCAATCCCAATGTACAGCACCCACCATCCTGTGCACTATCCTCACACATGTATGTAAATAAACTCACTAATACACCATACTTGCCTCTGTTGTGATTCCAACGTTGTTTCTGTCATGGAGATGATGATCTGCTAAATGACACTGTGCATGCTAACTGCTACAGCAAGTTCAACACCGTCATGTGAGTCATGGCGACGTGACACATATGAAGGAGACACACCACTAGGGCTACACAACACATACACACCAGGGCCATCTGAGTCATCGCCTACACTGATGTTGCCAGGAAATACAGTGGAATGCACAGACACCACACCTATTCACAGTCTGTGTTAACTAGCCCACAGGTGAAGTAAGCTAATGTCAGTCAGATGTGTGACCACAGACAACGCACATCCCAAAGTGAAGCACAGGTTTATTACACATTTGCAACATGTCATTTCCACTACAGATGCAAGGTAATCCCACGTGGCAGTGGCCACACAGTCAACAATTGTAGAAGAAATAAATTCCAGGGGTGTGGGGCACATCACCTGTAGGGAAACGACTGCTTCCACCCTGGAAGTTGAATCATGGTGTCGGGGGATCCGAGTGGACCAAACAACTCTGAAAGCACCCTGTGAAGGACAGACATGACACACAGTCAAAAGCACTGAAGAACAGGACAGAACTGCAATACTCATGCCCAATACATGTCACAAGATACCTACACAAAACCAAGTTAGCATGTCAACACTGTTGGGGAGTACAGACTACCTGTAAGGACACATCGCTGCACGCATACAGTCAAGTAGCACATGGCCACACTCAAACAGCAACAGAGCACCACCAACACATATCATGCAAACTCAAATCATTGACATGACAACTCTGGATACTCACATTCAGCTGAAGAAGTTGGTGATGAGCTGTGTGCGGACATCACCCTCATCATCATCATCATCACTGGCATCGTGGCCCAGGCCAGGATCCTCCACAGGTGGCGGATGTTGGTCATCGTCATCCAGGATGAGAGGCAACTCCTTCCGCACTGCCAGGTTGTGTAGCATGCAGCAGACGATGACAATCTTGCACACCTTTGCTGGGGCATATGGGAGGGCCCCTCCTGTCTTGTCCAGGCAGCGAAAGCGGCTCTTCAGGAGACCAAATGTCCGCTCGATCACTCTCCTGGTCCGACCATGTGCCTCATTGTAGCGCATCTGGGCTGGTGTCACAGGGTTCCTGAGGGGTGTCAGCAACCACGGCATGTTGGGGTATCCGGAGTCACCTACATACAGACAATTGCACATTAGCTGAGTTGGGTAAAGAGGGTGGAATACAACATTGCAGAACACACACAATGGTAAAAAGTCAGTACACACCGACAAGCCAGGCACGCTGGTTCTGCATCTGTGACATCATCCTCGGGATGCGACTACTCCTCATCACGTAGGCATCGTGTGCAGAACCGGGGAAACGTGCACACACATGTGAGATGGTCATATCTGCAAGACATACCACCAGAGCATTGATAGAATGGTAATGTTTCCTGTTCCTGTATGCCTGCTCATGTGCCTGTGGTGGTACCAAAGCCACATGTGTCCCATCAATGGAGCCAATGACATGTGGCATCCTCCCCAGGGCATAGAAGTCACTCTTGATGTCAGTGAGTTGTTGACGTTTAGGGAAATAGATGTACTGGTTCAGGTATCTCAACATTGCCTCCAAAACATCGCGTAGCACACGGCTGAACATGGTCTGTGACATCCCACCAGCAGACGCCACAGTGTGTTGAAAGGTACCGGTGGCAAAGAAGTGTAGGGCTGCCATCACATTCACCTTGGGGGTCAGCGCTGTAGGGTATGTCCGGCCAGGTTGCAAATGTGGGGCCAACCGCACCGTCAATTCCTCAATCAGCGGCCTGTTGAATCGGTACCGTTGGATGCAGTCACGTTCAACCATGGTTGCAAGGTCAGGGAATGGTCTATGGACAGCTGGTGCTCTGCAGTGCATAGGTGAACAAAGAAAGATTGTCAGTCACCCCACATATGTGGCATTGACCATACTCAATATCACATGATACATCATTACAAGACACAAGTACTTGATGTGTGTGCCGTTCTGTATGGACATATATGGCACCTACATGGCCAACATCTAACATCACAGTTCAACATGTGTTGACAACAAGTTCCAGGTCGTGCAATGGGAAATCATTAGGCTGTGTCACAGTACCCATGTACTGCTGTCACGTTCCAAACACACACCACAGTGACAAGTGAGGACAGATGTGCCACAGGCATCACAGCTCATTGACAGGTAGATTCCCAGGGACCCTGTATTGCCACATGGACATTGGCATGACATGGCGTATCATGTACACGTCAGCAATACAACCATGACTCCCACAGGTAGTGGCCCCTGTTGCCTCTGCAGGACAGACATGGACGTCTGTGACACACACACGCACAACATCAAAGTGGATTTACAAACAACGTGGATGTGGAGACTGTCTCCCATTGTGCACATTGAATCAGAGACATCTGAAACACAACATGCACACAGACTGTGGAGGGCCATCACTATTGTGGCAATGGGTCACCCTGTGACGTACATACCTTCCTACATGGGACTCAGGGTGTATGTGACATGACATACACATACACAACCTGGAAATGTGACCATGCCACATGCCCTGAACTGAACAGTTGCACATCACAGTGGTCATGTGCACAACACACAAAGGATTCTGTCCCCATGAACACGTGCACGGCCTGGGAGTGGCTGCCCCCAAGTGCCACCAAAAAAAACACAGGTTGACCCCCATACACACACAGGTAATGCAGCCTTACATGCCTTAGGATACAGTGTGGACAGGCTGTGGTGTTGTAGGTGTGCCCCTGAGTCCCTGGCAAGTAATTGTGGCTGGAATACGTTCACCAGTGACAACCATGGTGACATATGCAAGTTATTTGTACAGGGACGCGTTGTACAGCAATGGACCGATCGGTGTGCACGCATTGGCCATTGCATATGATGTGGACAGAAATACGCATTGTACAGCAATGGACCAATCGGTGCGCACGCATTGGCCATTGCATATGATGTGAACGGGTACGCGTTGTACAGCAATGGACCGATCGGTGCGCACGCATTGGCCATTGCATATGATGTGAACGGGTACGCGTTGTACAGCAATGGACCGATCGGTGCGCACGCATTGGCCATTGCATATGATGCAGACAGAAATACGCGTTGTACAGCAATGGACCGATCGGTGCGCACGCATTGGCCATTGCATATGATGTGAACGGGTACGCGTTGTACAGCAATGGACCGATCGGTGCGCATGCATTGGCCATTGCATATGATGTGAACGGGTACGCGTTGTACAGCAATGGACCGATCGGTGCGCACGCATTGGCCATTACATATGATGTGAACGGGTACGCGTTGTACAGCAATGGACCGATCGGTGCGCACGCATTGGCCATTGCATATGATGCGGACAGAAATACGCGTTGTACAGCAATGGACCGATCGGTGCGCACGCATTGGCCATTGCATATGTTGTGAACGGGTACGCGTTGTACAGCAATGGACCGATCGGTGCGCACGCATTGGCCATTGCATATGATGTGAACGAGTGCAGCGTTGTACAGCAATGGACCGATCAGTGCGCACGCACTGGCCATTGCATATGATGTGAACGGGTACGCGTTGTACAGCAATGGACCGATCGGTGCGCACGCATTGGCCATTGCATATGATGCGGACAGAAATACGCGTTGTACAGCAATGGACCGATCGGTGCGCACGCATTGGCCATTGCATATGAAGTGAACGGGTACGCGTTGTACAGCAATGGACCGATCAGTGCGCACGTATTGGCCATTGCATATGATGTGAACGGGTACGCGTTGTACAGCAATGGACCGATCGTTGCGCACGCATTGGCCATTGCATATGATGTGAACGGGTACGCGTTGTACAGCAATGGACCGATCGGTGCGCACGCATTGGCCATTGCATATGATGCGGACAGAAATACGCGTTGTACAGCAATGCACCGATCGGTGCGCACGCATTGGCCATTGCATATGATGTGAACGGGTACGCGTTGTACAGCAATGGACCGATCGGTGCGCATGCATTGGCCATTGCATTTGATGCGGACAGAAATACGCGTTGTACAGCAATGGACCGATCGGTGCGCACGCATTGGCCATTGCATATGATGTGAACGGGTGCGCGTTGTACAGCAATGGACCGATCGGTGCGCACGCATTGGCCATTGCATATGATGTGAACGGGTACGCGTTGTACAGCAATGGACCGATCGGTGCGCACGCATTGGCCATTGCATATGATGTGAACGGGTAAGCGTTGTACAGCAATGGACCGATCGGTGCACACGCATTGGCCATTGCATATGATGTGAACGGGTACGCGTTGTACAGCAATGGACCGATCAGTGCGCACGCATTGGCCATTGCATATGATGTGAACGAGTACGCGTTGTACAGCAATGGACCGATCGGTGCGCACGCATTGGCCATTGCATATGATGTGAACGGGTACGCGTTGTACAGCAATGGACCGATCGGTGCGCACGCATTGGCCATTGCATATGATGCAGACAGAAATACGCGTTGTACAGCAATGGACCGATCGGTGCGCACGCATTGGCCATTGCATATGATGTGAACGGTACGCGTTGTACAGCAATGGACCGATCGGTGCGCACGCATTGGCCATTGCATATGATGCGGACAGAAATACGCGTTGTACAGCAATGGACCGATCGGTACGCACGCATTGGCCATTGCATATGATGTGAACGGATACGCGTTGTACAGCAATGGACCGATCGGTGGGCACGCATTGGCCATTGCATATGATGTGAACGGGTACACGTTGTTCAACAATGGACCGATCGGTGCGCACGCATTGGCCATTGCATATGATGTGAACGGGTACGCGTTGTACAGCAATGGACCGATCGGTGCGCACGCATTGGCCATTGCATATGATGCGGACAGAAATACGCGTTGTACAGCAATGGACCGATCTGTGCGCACGCATTGGCCATTGCATATGATGTGAACGGGTACGCGTTGTACAGCAATGGACCGATCGGTGCGCACGCATTGGCCATTGCATATGATGCGGACAGAAATACGAGTTGTACAGCAATGGACCGATCGGTGCGCCCGCATTGGCCATTGCATATGATGTGAACGGGTACGCGTTGTACAGCAATGGACCGATCGGTGCGCACGCATTGGCCATTGCATATGATGTGAACGGGTAAGCGTTGTACAGCAATGGACCGATCGTTGCACACGCATTGGCTATGGCCTGGCATGGCAACGGACGCGTTTTCGAACCATTAATGAGTCTGATGCAGTGAATTCAGTTGGCCACCCACAACAATGTTGCAAATTCATGGGTGTCATGAAGTTGAACTTTTGAAGGATGCTGTGGGCGTGTATAAGTGGTGCAATTCCATGGATTGGCCAGATTCAGAAGATGCAAACGACTTGGACCTATCACTTTGGACACATGGGACAGTATCTGCCTCTGCAGCACACATATAATGCTGGCTGTTCCCCTGAGAGCTCACTTGCCTGCACTACATGCTCCAGGACGACATCTGCCACCACCACTGCTGCTGTATATGCATCCTCTGGCTACTGCAATGGCACGTACTGTGGAGAGAGCCCCAGCCTTCACCAATGAGGAGAACCAGGCCCTGCTGGACAGCCTCCTTCCACAGTACAGCAAGCTGTATAGGAAACCAGGGGAGCAGGTGAGTGTGCTGTCCACTGCCTTACTAAATGTGCATGTTGTCTGACTAGCAAGACTTACAGTGTGCACGCCACTGGCTAGCATGCTCACTGAGTAGTTGTCACCCCCAAAGTGTGTAGTTACATGCACTGAACAGGTATAGTGCAGTAACAGTGCATTCCAACAAGGTTTTACTTCCCAGGCAATGATACCATGTAGTAACTGCTGGCAAACTGTTCATAGCCGTCGTTGCACTGCCTGTGTACATCATGTGCCCCTGTGATTGAGACATGTATATCCAAATGTGTGATGCACGGATATGTTGCATGTGTAGTAATGGCCTTTTCACTTTGTCATCCTCACAGGTTGATGCCCACCAGAAGCAGTAAATCTGGCTGACCATCGCCCGGGCAGTAAGATCCATGGGGGTCTACAAGCGCCGGATCCGCAACTGCCAGAAGAGGTGGCAGGACCTTCGGGGCTGGACCCGGAGGATCGCAAGGGTCCAGCTGAAGCTGTCGCCTCCTCCCAGGAGGGGCGGACACCGGACCCTGACCCCCCACATGCTCAGGATCCTGGCGGTGGTCTTCCCTGACCTGGATGGGCAGCTGAAGGCCAGACAGCAGCAAGGAGGGGGTGAGTCCATGACTGCACTGTGAACTTTGTCTGACATGCTATGTGCCCTCCTCTGGCCTGGTTAAACTTCCACAGTACATCAGTCTTGTGGTCCAGGACCCATGTCCCTCAATTGTGACATGCCCACTCCTCATCTGATACCCAGGTGTGGCCCTTACAGTCAGGAAATTGTGTCACTTGGGTACTGTGTCCTTGCATTTTGCTTAGCTCAAGGTGGGGGACATCATTTGTTCCCGTAGCTTTGTGGTGGGCTTCATGGGTGGGTCAATTGCTTACACAATGCCTGAGTTCTGACATGTAATCTGCGTGTAACTTTGATATGTGGTCCAATTGCTGATCTGACTCACCACATGTGCCTGGGGTATTTGGCACACACCCATGCTGCGGGTGGGAACAATGTTTGGGCCTCAGGAGTATGTATATCAAGTGTGTCACACATACTTAGCCACCTGCCAACTGTCCAGGGCTCATCCCTCTTTCACGTGGAGCAGGACAGTCATGCCTACTCCAGGCCATACAATACACTCTGTACTCCCACTCCCGTGTATCAGCTGACACGTTGTGCTCAGTGAAATGTTCCCTCAGGTGTCTGCCTCTGTGTCATTGTGCTGTGGCTACGTTGTCAGGACTACTGGGGTGTTTCTCGGTTAGGGCTCAGCATGCCACCTGAGATGTGACCATAGGAGACGATACTTGTGTGACATATAGGTGTTTGATCACTTGACTGTGCAGACTGGGGTATGCGACTGTGAAGTTCAGGCAGCTGTTTCTCATTCACAGCAGACTGTGAGGTGCTCAGGTTCAGAGGGTTGTGTTTCATGTCTCCCATATGTCCAATTGGTATGACGTGGACAAATAAGAGTTCAGATGATGTGGTTTGTGGGGGATGGACATGTGCACTTGTCAGCTACAGAACTTGCATTCCCCATGACATAGGATTGTGACACAGTGCAGACTGTTGTTGGCTGGCTGCCCTGCCCATGTGACTGGAGACAGTGATGTATGACTTTGCAGGCATGCCTGTGCCATGGCATTAAACTCCCTAAGAGTGATCCTGCAGGTGAGTGACATGTGCTACATGCACCCCATTGTGGCATTGACTATCAGGACATGGGTGCATCATGGTGTCTGGTGCTGGTATGCATCACATGCATTTCAAATTAGACTCTGGCCATCCCTTTATCCGGACACCTGTACTGACTCAGTGGCAAGAGATGTGATATGTGCATGTTCACATACTTCACCGTGTTCTCTGCAATGTCCAACTACTGTGTAGGTGGTGCATGTGTCCACACTGGGGTATTACCATCCGACATGCACCAGACAGATGGGTGCAAGGCCAGGAGGGATGTGAGTGCCATGGTTGACCATCAGACTGACAATTGGCTTCTCCTAATCTGTTTGAGCACTTTTGGCAATGTTCAACTAAGGATGCCAGGGCTTGCTCTGTAATGTGCTGTACTTACTGTGGTGTGTGCGGTCAGTGCAGGTGACTGATGTTTGTCTGTTTCCCTAATTGTTTGCAGATACATCCACGTCCACAGGAGGGTACAGCTCCACGGACCAGGAGGAGCTGCAGAGCCAGACTGGGTCAGCAGCCGATGAGTGGTCGGAGGGACCTAGTGGCACGGAGGGCGAGGGGAGCCACACCGAGGAGTCCTCAGCACCATCCACCTCAGCTGAGGACCACAGCAGCTCGGAGGATGACTTCCTTGTGGAGGCGGGTGTCAGCAGCCACCACACCCCAGCTAGTATGGCTGTCCCCGCCACCACCACCACCACCGCCCTCCCATCGGCTCCCATTCCAGAGGTCTGTGGAGGCTCCCATGTTCGGGAGCGTGTCTCCTTCGTGCCAGGCACCGCACCCCCTGCCCCTGTGTCTCCTGCTGCCCTGAGTGAGGAGTCTGTGTACTTACTTCGCCAGCTCCATGTAGGGCAGACAGCAATGCTGAGTGTCCTCCATGCACACACCACTCTGTTGACACAGCTGGTGTCGTTCATGGAGGGCATCTCATCGGGCATGTCTGCCCTACAGAGGAGCAATAAGTCCATAGACTCCTCCCTGACGGCAGCAGTGTCCCTCCTCCAACAGTCCCTCACCCCTCCTACCTCTGCCCCATCCACACTTCCTGGCACCCTACCTGTCCCAAGCACATGCACACCTGCACAATCACCCAAACACACAGACACGAGCAGCACAAGAACACCCAAAACAAAGACGAAACGTGCACGCAAGCATCCTCAGGGGACTGATACCACACCCACAGGGGATGGGGAACAGACACACACACAGGCATCCACAGTCACTCCGCATTCCTCCGATACCTCTCCCTCCAAGGCCCCTTCCCTTGCCTCACCTGCAACCCCACCTACAAAGCAGCTCTTCCTCTGTGACCTCGGCCTCTTCCCCTCCGATACAGCTGATCCAGCATACAGGGGGAAGAGGAAGTCCACCCACACAGAGGGGAGTGCCCCTCGCCCCAGGACACCCTCCCCCAGGCACAGACAAACAGAGGCCCCCACCCGCAAGTCCCCCCGGACCCGGAAGAGCAAGACCCCGCCACCGCCCTGCAGCTCAACCACACAGTCTCCTTCCTCCATCCCTCAGGCCCACACTACACAGGTTCCCCCACCACACCCTGCCCCAGGTTCCCCCACCCACAGATACACCATCCCCAAAATGATCCGGCCTTCTCCCCTGCCACTTGCTCTTCCGGCCCCACACCCCCGCTGCGCATGTTTGTGCCACTGGTGTGGAGACCGTGTCCTCCCCCTCTGTCCTGCCCACCTTACCTGAACCCCATTCTACTCCCCTTGAGATAGGCACTGCAGTGGAGTCCACTACCACCCCATCTGACTTGGGCACTGCAGTGGGGAACCTGTCCACTCCATCTGCCCAGCCCACTGCAGTCGTGCCGGCACCCACACCATCTGACTCATGCCCCCAGTTGTGCCGGCACACACCATGTCAGACACCTCCACTGCAGTTGTCAGTGACTCTCTAGCACCCACCACCCCTTCCCTGCCTCCTTCTGGTGAGCCCTGATCCTGTCCCTGCGGTGCCTGGCCTGCCCCCGTATGCCCCTCCGAGGGGAATGTCCCTGGTCCGTAGCAGTGCAGGCAAGCAAAGGGTGACATCTGCCACTGTCACCCTGTTCGGACTTTATTAATGGACTGGCCATTGGCCTTTGTGTTTTTTCTGGACTTCCAGGTTTACACCCACATATGCTGAATAAAGCTACTTTCTGTTCTCTAGTGGTTTTGCTTCCGATGTACATGATGTTGATGATGCTAACCATGCCCTTGCTGCAGTGATGGTGATTTTTGATATCAGGAAAATGAAGTGTTACTGTGCAGGACCCCATGTGGTCCAGGGGGAATGTGTCCTACCCTGGTGTGTATCCGTGTCATCCTTTGCAGCAATATGAGGGTGTCATGTTTTCAATATTTGGCAATGGGATTTCCTACTTTTATTTGCAATATCACATCTGTGGCTTACACCCCTGCACATCTGTTGTGCCTGCCATTGTTCACTTTGTCTATTTCCCTGACCGTGTGACCATCTCCACTGGACATGCAAGTTTGGGCATCAATGGGGAAGGACTCATCTGTGTTATCAGTGCAACTTGCTATACATGTGTGTTGGATCTGTGCAGATGATTTCGGTGACACTCCCATGACCAGGCTGGTGTGACGGGAGCCTTCATTTTGTGCTAATTGTTGACTGAGTGACCAAGTGTTCTGCTGACATGATAGAGCCCTGCAGAGACAACGTATGGCACAGCTTTCCTTACACTGGAGTGGAGTCCCCTCATGGCAGTGTGTAATTCCGTGACATTGCCTGAGCCCAAGGTGTGTGTTGTGTGAGCATTTCTGTGTGTGTTCACTTCCATTTTGCTACACAGGCTGGGATCCCTAGTGATGTTCCTGTTTGTGATGCTTGCTGAGTTGACCTATGTTCCCCCAAATCTTCGCCCGGGGTTCTCTGGGATGTGGGTGCATGGCACATTACTGGTCATCAGGGTGTCATCCATAGGTGTGTTTGCTGTCAGGGCTGAGTTTGTGGGCAAACGCAGATGAGACACAGTCAGGATTCCCGTTGGCACTTGTTGGTTACACAAGTCATGTAATTTCCAGTTTGTGGTAGCTTTCAGTGATTGTGACACGTTGTGTGTGTGACTGCTGCCACTCCTCAGGGTCAGAGCTGCAATGTTGGAAGTTGTCTATGTGTGTTCTTTGTGGGTGACCTTGGCTTCTTCATTGGTGTGTGACTGTGGCCGGGATCCCATTGATTGGGGTGGATTTGACGTCATGCCCATGTACGGCGTACTGTGCAGTGTGTCAGACATTCACGAGTCTTGTTGACTGACCATGTGTGATGGGTTTCTGCACCTTAGTTCCCACCACCACCCCTGGGATTGTCATGGGTGCATGTGCAATGTCACCAGTCCATGTGAGCTTCACTGCTGCACATTGGTGGAGATCAAGGTGTGTGGTGTTGAGTGTGTGCAAATGAGAGTTGTTGCACGGCTAGACCCCTACCTCCATATTGGCCTTGGCTGACAGGCCGTGCTGATTGATTTGTGCTTGTGTAGGTGTGATGGTAGTTTGTTGCTCAGGACACATGACTGTGGTTTACAGTGTGAACGACATCTACCTTTGTCATCACAGTGGGATTATCATGCAGGCCAGTGTCACCACAATGTGGGGTCCCTGGGGGTAGTGCTGTGGTGGGTCTGTCTCTTGCTGTGTTAGTTGCTGTTCCTACAAGCTTGTGTGACATGTGTAATTTGGGCTCCCTCTCATCTAACAATGCCTGATTGCCCACATAGGGGAATCAGATCCATGAGTTACTTTTGTGTGGCACTGTATACACATCTGTGTAATTGGGATTCAGGTCTCCTCATGTGTTGTGTGGTTGCCTGGGGACACTGGCACACACCCCCATCACCTGTTGTGTTTGATATGCAGTGTGAGGCTGCCTGTTTGTGTTTGTGCATCTGCACCACTGCATTGGCATCTCTTTAGTGTGCCATTGGCTGTATGTTGTTTGGTGGGTTTCCCCTGCTGTCCCTGGGACTCCTAGGTCATCAGTCAGCACAATGATCATGGTTTGTATGTCCCATTGCTGCCATGGTATGGTATTTGTTCACCTCACATCTACAGTCTCCACAGGATATCTACATTTGTGTGTCCATTGGTGCAGATATGTGGGTCTGCATTATGATGGTCACTTCTGTCATTGCGTAATTGATGAATGTTGACAATGTCAGCCCCCATGGGTGATGTTTGTCTGCACATGGCAAAGGTATGTCTTATTTGCACTGCACTGTTTGCCTCACCCAATCTATGTTGCTATGGGACACAAGCACTACTTTGCCACTGATGTGTTTGTTGTTCTGTGACCAGGAATCATCCATGCTGTTTGGCATTTGCAGCTTTTTCCATGACAACACTTACATTTTGGTCACTGTGATGATGGGGGTTTAGACCCCATTGCCACATTGTTCAAAATGTGCTTCAGCAATGGACCCCACACTTACCTTTTGGTCACTGTGATGATGGGGGTTTGGACCCCTTTGCAACAATGTTCAAAATGTGCTTCAGCTATGGACCCCACACTTACCTTTTGGTCACTGTGATGATGGGGGTTTGGACCCCATTGCCACAATGTTCAAAATGTGCTCAAGCTATGGACCGCACACTTACCTTTTGGTCACTGTGATGATGGGGGTTTGGACCCCATTGCCACAATGTTCAAAATGTGCTTCAGCTATGGACCCCACACTTACCTTTTTGTCACTGTGATGATGGGGGTTTGGACCCCATTGCCACAATGTTCAAAATGTGCTCCAGCTATGGACCCCACACTTACCTTTTGGTCACTGTGATGATGGGGGTTTGGACCCCATTGCCACAATGTTCAAAATGTGCTCCAGCTATGGACCCCACACTTACCTTTTGGTCACTGTGATGATGGGGGTTTGGACCCCATTGCCACAATGTTCAAAATGTGCTTCAGCTATGGACCCCACACTTACCTTTTGGTCCCTGTGATGATGGGGGTTTGGACCCCATTGCCACAATGTTCAACATGTGCTCCAGCTATGGACCCCACACTTACCTTTTGGTCACTGTGATGATGGGGGTTTGGACCCCATTGCCACAATGTTCAAAATGGGCTTCAGCTATGGACCCCACACTTACCTTTTGGTCACTGTGATGATGGGGGGTTAGACCCCATTGCCACAGTGGTCTTGGTCTGCTTGCATTGTGGAGGCCACACACATTTATGTGTGACACATGTGATAGGGGGTCACATTGTATGTTCAATGTCATGTTCAGTGTTGTAGGCATTTGACACAGTCTACATACGCTTGTCATGGTGTTGGGGGGATGTGTTTTTCTGACATTCCTTATGTTGGAGTATGGTGGTTGTGTCATGCATTACCCGTCCTATGAGTAGGGGTGGTGTTGGTGGTAGGCATCCATCCCCCTATGAGTGGGGATGGTAGTAGTGGTAGGCATCCAGCCCCCCATGAGTAGGGGTGGTGTTGGTGGTAGGCATCCATCCCCCTATGAGTGGGGATGGTAGTAGTGACAGGCATCCAGCCCCCCATGGGTAGGGGTGGTGGTAGTGGTAGGCATCCAGCCCCCCATGAGTAGGGTGGTGGTAGTGGTAGGCATCCAGCCCCCCATGAGTAGGGGTGGTGGTAGTGGTAGGCATCCAGCCCCCCATGAGTAGGGTGGTGGTAGTGGTAGGCATCCAGCCCCCATGAGTAGGGGTGGTGTTGGTGGTAGGCATCCATCCCCCTATGAGTGGGGTAGTGGTAGGCATCCAGCCCCCCATGAGTAGGGGTGGTGTTGGTGGTAGGCATCCATCCACCTATGAGTGGGGATGGTAGTAGTGACAGGCATCCAGCCCCCCATGGGTAGGGGTGGTGGTAGTGGTAGGCATCCAACCCCCATGGGTAGGGGTGGTGGTAGTGGTAGGCATCCAGCCCCCCATGAGTAGGGGTGGTGGTAGTGGTAGGCATCCAGCCACCCATGAGTAGGGTGGTGGTAGTGGTAGGCATCCAGCCCCCCATGAGTAGGGGTGGTGGTAGTGGTAGGCATCCAGCCCCCATGAGTAGGGTGGTGGTAGTGGTAGGCATCCAGCCCCCCATGAGTAGGGGTGGTGTTGGTGGTAGGCATCCATCCCCCTATGAGTGGGGATGGTAGTAGTGACAGGCATCCAGCCCCCCATGAGTAGGGGTGGTGGTAGTGGTAGGCATCCAGCCCCCCATGGGTGGGGTGGTAGTAGTGGTAGGCATCCAGCCCCCATGAGTAGGGTGGTGGTAGTGGTAGGCATCCAGCCACCCATGAGTAGGGGTGGTGTTGGTGGTAGGTATCCATCTCCCTATGAGTGGGGATGGTAGTAGTGACAGGCATCCAGCCCCCATGGGTAGGGGTGGTGGTAGTGGTAGGCATCCAGCCCCCATGGGTGGGGTGGTGGTAGTGGTAGGCATCCATCCCCCTATGAGTGGGGATGGTAGTAGTGACAGGCATCCAGCCCCCATGGGTAGGGGTGGTGGTAGTGGTAGGCATCCATCCCCCATGGGTAGGGGTGGTGGTAGTGGTAGGCATCCAGCCCCCATGAGTAGGGGTGGTGGTAGTGGTAGGCATCCAGCCCCCCATGTGTAGGGGTGGTGGTAGTGGTAGGCATCCAGCCCCCATGAGTAGGGGTGGTGGTAGTGGTAGGCATCCAGCCCTCCATGAGTAGGGTGGTGGTAGTGGTAGGCATCCAGCCCCCCATGAGTAGGGGTGGTGTTGGTGGTAGGCATCCATCCCCCTATGAGTGGGGATGGTAGTAGTGACAGGCATCCAGCCCCCCATGGGTAGGGGTGGTGGTAGTGGTAGGCATCCAGCCCCCATGGGTGGGGTGGTGGTAGTGGTAGGCATCCAGCCCCCCATGAGTAGGGGTGGTGTTGGTGGTAGGCATCCATCCCCCTATGAGTGGGGATGGTAGTAGTGACAGGCATCCAGCCCCCCATGGGTAGGAGTGGTGGTAGTGGTAGGCATCCAGCCCCCCATGGGTAGGGGTGGTGGTAGTGGTAGGCATCCAGCCCCCCATGAGTAGGGGTGGTGGTAGTGGTAGGCATCCAGCCCCCCATGTGTAGGGTGGTGGTAGTGGTAGGCATCCAGCCCCCCATGAGTAGGGGTGGTGGTAGTGGTAGGCATCCAGCCCTCCATGAGTAGGGTGGTGGTAGTGGTAGGCATCCAGCCCCCCATGAGTAGGGGTGGTGTTGGTGGTAGGCATCCATCCCCCTATGAGTGGGGATGGTAGTAGTGACAGGCATCCAGCCCCCCATGGGTAGGGGTGGTGGTAGTGGTAGGCATCCAGCCCCCAATGGGTGGGGTGGTGGTAGTGGTAGGCATCCAGCCCCCTATGAGTAGGGGTGGTGTTGGTGGTAGGCATCCATCCCCCTATGAGTGGGGATGGTAGTAGTGACAGGCATCCAGCCCCCATGGGTAGGAGTGGTGGTAGTGGTAGGCATCCAGCCCCCATGGGTAGGGGTGGTGGTAGTGGTAGGCATCCAGCCCCCCATGAGTAGGGGTGGTGGTAGTGGTAGGCATCCAGCCCCCATGAGTAGGGTGGTGGTAGGCATCCAGCCCCCCATGAGTAGGGGTGGTGGTAGTGGTAGGCATCCAACCCCACATGAGTAGGGTGGTGGTAGTGGTAGGCATCCAGCCCCCCATGAGTAGGGGTGGTGTTGGTGGTAGGCATCCATCCCCCTATGAGTGGGGATGGTAGTAGTGACAGGCATCCAGCCCCCCATGGGTAGGGGTGGTGGTAGTGGTTGGCATCCAGCCCCCCATGAGTAGGGGTGGTGTTGGTGGTAGGCATCCATCCCCCTATGCGTGGGGATGGTAGTTGTGACAGGCATCCAGCCCCCCATGGGTAGGGGTGGTGGTAGTGGTAGGCATCCAGCCCCCCATGGGTAAGGGTGGTGGTAGTGGTAGGCATCCAGCCCCCCATGGGTGGGGTGGTGGTAGTGGTAGGCATCCATCCCCCTATGAGTGGGGATGGTAGTAGTGACAGCCATCCAGCCCCCCATGGGTAGGGGTGGTGGTGGTGGTAGTGGTAGGCATCCAGCCCCCCATGAGTAGGGTGGTGGTAGTGGTAGGCATCCAGCCCCCCATGAGTAGGGGTGGTGGTAGTGGTAGGCATCCAGCCCCCAATAGTAGGGTGGTGGTAGTGGTAGGCATCCAGCCCCCATGAGTAGGGGTGGTGTTGGTGGTAGGCATCCATCCCCCTATGAGTGGGGATGGTAGTAGTGACAGGCATCCAGCCCCCCATGAGTAGGGGTGGTGGTAGTGGTAGGCATCCAGCCCCCATGGGTGGGGTGGTAGTAGTGGTAGGCATCCAGCCCCCCATGAGTAGGGTGGTGGTAGTGGTAGGCATCCAGCCACCCATGAGTAGGGGTGGTGTTGGTGGTAGGCATCCATCTCCCTATGAGTGGGGATGGTAGTAGTGACAGGCATCCAGCCCCCCATGGGTAGGGGTGGTGGTAGTGGTAGGCATCCAGCCCCCCATGGGTGGGGTGGTGGTAGTGGTAGGCATCCATCCCCCTATGAGTGGGGATGGTAGTAGTGAGAGGCATCCAGCCCCCCATGGGTAGGGGTGGTGGTAGTGGTAGGCATCCAGCCCCCATGGGTAGGGGTGGTGGTAGTGGTAGGCATCCAGCCCCCATGAGTAGGGGTGGTGGTAGTGGTAGGCATCCAGCCCCCCATGAGTAGGGTGGTGGTAGTGGTAGGCATCCAGCCCCCATGAGTAGGGGTGGTGGTAGTGGTAGGCATCCAGCCCTCCATGAGTAGGGTGGTGGTAGTGGTAGGCATCCAGCCCCCCATGAGTAGGGGTGGTGTTGGTGGTAGGCATCCATCCCCCTATGAGTGGGGATGGTAGTAGTGACAGGCATCCAGCCCCCCATGGGTAGGGGTGGTGGTAGTGGTAGGCATCCAGCCCCCATGGGTGGGGTGGTGGTAGTGGTAGGCATCCAGCCCCCATGAGTAGGGGTGGTGTTGGTGGTAGGCATCCATCCCCCTATGAGTGGGGATGGTAGTAGTGGTAGGCATCCAGCCCCCATGAGTAGGGGTGGTGTTGGTGGTAGGCATCCATCCCCCTATGAGTGGGGATGGTAGTAGTGACAGGCATCCAGCCCCCATGGGTAGGAGTGGTGGTAGTGGTAGGCATCCAGCCCCCCATGGGTAGGGGTGGTGGTAGTGGTAGGCATCCAGCCCCCCATGAGTAGGGGTGGTGGTAGTGGTAGGCATCCAGCCCCCCATGAGTAGGGTGGTGGTAGGCATCCAGCCCCCCATGAGTAGGGGTGGTGGTAGTGGTAGGCATCCAACCCCACATGAGTAGGGTGGTGGTAGTGGTAGGCATCCAGCCCCCCATGAGTAGGGGTGGTGTTGGTGGTAGGCATCCATCCCCCTATGAGTGGGGATGGTAGTACTGACAGGCATCCAGCCCCCCATGGGTAGGGGTGGTGGTAGTGGTTGGCATCCAGCCCCCCATGAGTAGGGGTGGTGTTGGTGGTAGGCATCCATCCCCCTATGCGTGGGGATGGTAGTTGTGACAGGCATCCAGCCCCCCATGGGTAGGGGTGGTGGTAGTGGTAGGCATCCAGCCCCCCATGGGTAAGGGTGGTGGTAGTGGTAGGCATCCAGCCCCCATGGGTGGGGTGGTGGTAGTGGTAGGCATCCATCCCCTATGAGTGGGGATGGTAGTAGTGACAGCCATCCAGCCCCCCATGGGTAGGGGTGGTGGTAGTGGTAGGCATCCAGCCCCCCATGGGTAGGGGTGGTGGTAGTGGTAGGCATCCAGCCCCCCATGAGTAGGGGTGGTGGTAGTGGTAGGCATCCAGCCCCCATGAGTAGGGTGGTGGTAGTGGTAGGCATCCAGCCCCCATGAGTAGGGGTGGTGGTAGTGGTAGGCATCCAGCCCCACATGAGTAGGGTGGTGGTAGTGGTAGGCATCCAGCCCCCCATAAGTAGGGGTGGTGTTGGTGGTAGGCATCCATCCCCCTATGAGTGGGGATGGTAGTAGTGGTAGGCATCCAGCCCCCCATGAGTAGGGGTGGTGTTGGTGGTAGGCATCCATCCCCCTATGAGTGAGGATGGTAGTAGTGACAGGCATCCAGCCCCCTATGGGTAGGGGTGGTGGTAGTGGTAGGCATCCAGCCCCCCATGGGTGGGGTGGTGGTAGTGGTAGGCATCCAGCCCCCTATGAGTGGGGATGGTAGTAGTGGTAGGCATCCAGTCCCCCATGAGTAGGGGTGGTGTTGGTGGTAGGCATCCATCCCCCTATGAGTGGGGATGGTAGTAGTGGTAGGCATCCAGCCCCCCATGAGTAGGGGTGGTGTTGGTGGTAGGCATCCATCCCCCTATGAGTGGGGATGGTAGTAGTGACAGGCATCCAGCCCCCATGGGTAGGGGTGGTGGTAGTGGTAGGCATCCAGCCCCCCATGGGTGGGGTGGTGGTAGTGGTAGGCATCCAGCCCCCATGAGTAGGGGTGGTGTTGGTGGTAGGCATCCATCCCCCTATGAGTGGGGATGGTAGTAGTGGTAGGCATCCAGCCCTCCATGAGTAGGGGTGGTGGTAGTGGTAGGCATCCAGCCCCCCATGGGTAGGGGTGGTGGTAGTGGTAGGCATCCAGCCCCCATGCGTAGGGGTGGTGGTAGTGGTAGGCATCCAGCCCCCCATGAGTAGGGTGGTGGTAGTGGTAGGCATCCAGTCCCCCATGAGTAGGGTGGTGGTAGTGGTAGGCATCCAGCCCCCCATGAGTAGGGGTGGTGTTGGTGGTAGGCATCCATCCCCCTATGAGTGGGGATGGTAGTAGTGGTAGGCATCCAGCCCCCCATGAGTAGGGGTGGTGTTGGTGGTAGGCATCCATTCCCCTATGAGTGGGTATGGTAGTAGTGGTAGGCATCCAGCCGCCCATGAGTAGGGGTGGTGTTGGTGGTAGGCATCCATCCCCCTATGAGTGGGGATGGTAGTAGTGACAGGCATCCAGCCCCCCATGGGTAGGGGTGGTGGTAGTGGTAGGCATCCAGCCCCCCATGGGTGGGGTGGTGGTAGTGGTAGGCATCCAGCCCCCTATGAGTGGGGATGGTAGTAGTGACAGGCATCCAGCCCCCCATGGGTAGGGGTGGTGGTAGTGGTAGGCATCCAGCCCCCCATGGATGGGGTGGTGGTAGTGGTAGGCATCCATCCCCCTATGAGTGGGGATGGTAGTAGTGACAGGCATCCAGCCCCCCATGGGTAGGGGTGGTGGTAGTGGTAGGCATCCAGCCCCCCATGGGTAGGGGTGGTGGTAGTAGTAGGCATCCAGCCCCCCATGGGTAGGGGTGGTGGTAGTGGTAGGCATCCAGCCCCCCATGAGTAGGGGTGGTGGTAGTGGTAGGCATCCAGCCCCCATGAGTAGGGTGGTGGTAGTGGTAGGCATCCAGCCCCCATGAGTTGGGGTGGTGGTAGTGGTAGGCATCCAGCCCCCATGAGTAGGGTGGTGGTAGTGGTAGGCATCCAGCCCCCATGAGTAGGGGTGGTGTTGGTGGTAGGCATCCATCCCCCTATGAGTGGGGATGGTAGTAGTGACAGGCATCCAGCCCCCCATGGGTAGGGGTGGTGGTAGTGGTAGGCATCCAGCCCCCCATGGATGGGGTGGTGGTAGTGGTAGGCATCCATCCCCCTATGAGTGGGGATGGTAGTAGTGACAGGCATCCAGCCCCCATGGGTAGGGGTGGTGGTAGTGGTAGGCATCCAGCCCCCATGGGTAGGGGTGGTGGTAGTGGTAGGCATCCAGCCCCCATGGGTAGGGGTGGTGGTAGTGGTAGGCATCCAGCCCCCCATGAGTAGGGGTGGTGGTAGTGGTAGGCATCCAGCCCCCCATGAGTAGGGTGGTGGTAGTGGTAGGCATCCAGCCCCCCATGAGTTGGGGTGGTGGTAGTGGTAGGCATCCAGCCCCCATGAGTAGGGTGGTGGTAGTGGTAGGCATCCAGCCCCCCATGAGTAGGGGTGGTGTTGGTGGTAGGCATCCATCCCCCTATGAGTGGGGATGGTAGTAGTGACAGGCATCCAGCCCCCCATGGGTAGGGGTGGTGGTAGTGGTAGGCATCCAGCCACCCATGGGTGGGGTGGTGGTTGTGGTAGGCATCCAGCACCCCATGAGTAGGGGTGGTGTTGGTGGTAGGCATCCATCCCCCTATGAGTGGGGATGGTAGTGGTGGTAGGCATCCAGCCCCCCATGAGTAGGGGTGGTGTTGGTGGTAGGCATCCATCCCCCTATGAGTGGGGATGGTAGTAGTGACAGGCATCCAGCCCCCCATGGGTAGGGGTGGTGGTAGTGGTAGGCATCCAGCCCCCCATGGGTGGGGTGGTGGTAGTGGTAGGCATCCAGCCCCCTATGAGTGGGGATGGTAGTAGTGGTAGGCATCCAGCCCCCCATGAGTAGGGGTGGTGTTGGTGGTAGGCATCCATCCCCCTATGAGTGGGGATGGTAGTAGTGGTAGGCATCCAGCCCCCCATGAGTAGGGGTGGTGTTGGTGGTAGGCATCCATCCCCCTATGAGTGGGGATGGTAGTAGTGACAGGCATCCAGCCCCCCATGGGTAGGGGTGGTGGTAGTGGTAGGCATCCAGCCCCCCATGGGTGGGGTGGTGGTAGTGGTAGGCATCCAGCCCCCTATGAGTGGGGATGGTAGTAGTGACAGGCATCCAGTCCCCCATGGGTAGGGGTGGTGGTAGTGGTAGGCATCCAGTCCCCCATGAGTAGGGTGGTGGTAGTGGTAGGCATCCAGCCCCCCATGCATAGGGGTGGTGGTAGTGGTAGGCATCCAGCCCCCCATGAGTAGGGTGGTGGTAGTGGTAGGCATCCAGTCCCCCATGAGTAGGGTGGTGGTAGTGGTAGGCATCCAGGCCCCCATGAGTAGGGGTGGTGTTGGTGGTAGGCATCCATCCCCTATGAGTGGGGATGGTAGTAGTGGTAGGCATCCAGCCCCCATGAGTAGGGGTGGTGTTGGTGGTAGGCATCCATTCCCCTATGAGTGGGTATGGTAGTAGTGGTAGGCATCCAGCCGCCCATGAGTAGGGGTGGTGTTGGTGGTAGGCATCCATCCCCCTATGAGTGGGGATGGTAGTAGTGACAGGCATCCAGCCCCCCATGGGTAGGGGTGGTGGTAGTGGTAGGCATCCAGCCCCCATGGGTGGGGTGGTGGTAGTGGTAGGCATCCAGCCCCCTATGAGTGGGGATGGTAGTAGTGACAGGCATCCAGCCCCCCATGGGTAGGGGTGGTGGTAGTGGTAGGCAACCAGTCCCCCATGAGTAGGGTGGTGGTAGTGGTAGGCATCCAGCCCCCCATGCGTAGGGGTGGTGGTAGTGGTAGGCATCCAGCCCCCCATGAGTAGGGTGGTGGTAGTGGTAGGCATCCAGTCCCCCATGAGTAGGGTGGTGGTAGTGGTAGGCATCCAGCCCCCATGAGTAGGGGTGGTGTTGGTGGTAGGCATCCATCCCCCTATGAGTGGGGATGGTAGTAGTGGTAGGCATCCAGCCCCCCATGAGTAGGGGTGGTGTTGGTGGTAGGCATCCATTCCCCTATGAGTGGGTATGGTAGTAGTGGTAGGCATCCAGCCGCCCATGAGTAGGGGTGGTGTTGGTGGTAGGCATCCATCCCCCTATGAGTGGGGATGGTAGTAGTGACAGGCATCCAGCCCCCCATGGGTAGGGGTGGTGGTAGTGGTAGGCATCCAGCCCCCCATGGGTGGGGTGGTGGTAGTGGTAGGCATCCAGCCCCCTATGAGTGGGGATGGTAGTAGTGACAGGCATCCAGCCCCCCATGGGTAGGGGTGGTGGTAGTGGTAGGCATCCAGCCCCCATGGATGGGGTGGTGGTAGTGGTAGGCATCCATCCCCCTATGAGTGGGGATGGTAGTAGTGACAGGCATCCAGCCCCCATGGGTAGGGGTGGTGGTAGTGGTAGGCATCCAGCCCCCCATGGGTAGGGGTGGTGGTAGTAGTAGGCATCCAGCCCCCCATGGGTAGGGGTGGTGGTAGTGGTAGGCATCCAGCCCCCATGAGTAGGGGTGGTGGTAGTGGTAGCATCCAGCCCCCATGAGTAGGGTGGTGGTAGTGGTAGGCATCCAGCCCCCATGAGTTGGGGTGGTGGTAGTGGTAGGCATCCAGCCCCCATGAGTAGGGTGGTGGTAGTGGTAGGCATCCAGCCCCCCATGAGTAGGGGTGGTGTTGGTGGTAGGCATCCATCCCCCTATGAGTGGGGATGGTAGTAGTGACAGGCATCCAGCCCCCCATGGGTAGGGGTGGTGGTAGTGGTAGGCATCCAGCCCCCCATGGATGGGGTGGTGGTAGTGGTAGGCATCCATCCCCCTATGAGTGGGGATGGTAGTAGTGACAGGCATCCAGCCCCCCATGGGTAGGGGTGGTGGTAGTGGTAGGCATCCAGCCCCCCATGGGTAGGGGTGGTGGTAGTGGTAGGCATCCAGCCCCCCATGGGTAGGGGTGGTGGTAGTGGTAGGCATCCAGCCCCCCATGAGTAGGGGTGGTGGTAGTGGTAGGCATCCAGCCCCCCATGAGTAGGGTGGTGGTAGTGGTAGGCATCCAGCCCCCATGAGTAGGGTGGTGGTAGTGGTAGGCATCCAGCCCCCCATGAGTAGGGGTGGTGTTGGTGGTAGGCATCCATCCCCCTATGAGTGGGGATGGTAGTAGTGACAGGCATCCAGCCCCCCATGGGTAGGGGTGGTGGTAGTGGTAGGCATCCAGCCCCCATGGGTGGGGTGGTGGTTGTGGTAGGCATCCAGCACCCCATGAGTAGGGGTGGTGTTGGTGGTAGGCATCCATCCCCCTATGAGTGGGGATGGTAGTGGTGGTAGGCATCCAGCCCCCATGAGTAGGGGTGGTGTTGGTGGTAGGCATCCATCCCCTATGAGTGGGGATGGTAGTAGTGACAGGCATCCAGCCCCCATGGGTAGGGGTGGTGGTAGTGGTAGGCATCCAGCCCCCCATGGGTGGGGTGGTGGTAGTGGTAGGCATCCAGCCCCCTATGAGTGGGGATGGTAGTAGTGGTAGGCATCCAGCCCCCATGAGTAGGGGTGGTGTTGGTGGTAGGCATCCATCCCCCTATGAGTGGGGATGGTAGTAGTGGTAGGCATCCAGCCCCCATGAGTAGGGGTGGTGTTGGTGGTAGGCATCCATCCCCCTATGAGTGGGGATGGTAGTAGTGACAGGCATCCAGCCCCCCATGGGTAGGGGTGGTGGTAGTGGTAGGCATCCAGCCCCCCATGGGTGGGGTGGTGGTAGTGGTAGGCATCCAGCCCCCTATGAGTGGGGATGGTAGTAGTGGTAGGCAACCATCCCCCCATGAGTAGGGGTGGTGTTGGTGGTAGGCATCCATCCCCCTATGAGTGGGGATGGTAGTAGTGGTAGGCATCCAGACCCCCATGGGTACGGGTGGTGGTAGTGGTAGGCATCCAGCCCCCCATGGGTGGGGTGGTGGTAGTGGTAGGCATCCAGCCCCCCATGAGTAGTGGTGGTGTTGGTGGTAGGCATCCATCCCCCTATGAGTGGGGATGGTAGTAGAGGTAGGCATCCAGCCCCCCATGAGTAGGGGTGGTGTTGGTGGTAGGCATCCATCCCCCTATGAGTGGGGATGGTAGTAGTGACAGGCATCCAGCCCCCCATGGACAGGGGTGGTGTTGGTGGTAGGCATCCATCCCCCTATGAGTGGGGATGGTAGTAGTGACAGGCATCCAGCCCCCATGGGTAGGGGTGGTGGTAGTGGTAGGCATCCAGCCCCCATGGGTGGGGTGGTGGTAGTGGTAGGCATCCAGCCCCCATGAGTAGGGGTGGTGTTGGTGGTAGGCATCCATCCCCCTATGAGTGGGGATGGTAGTAGTGGTAGGCATCCAGCCCTCCATGAGTAGGGGTGGTGGTAGTGGTAGGCATCCAGCCCCCCATGGGTAGGGGTGGTGGTAGTGGTAGGCATCCAGCCCCCATGCGTAGGGGTGGTGGTAGTGGTAGGCATCCAGCCCCCCATGAGTAGGGTGGTGGTAGTGGTAGGCATCCAGTCCCCCATGAGTAGGGTGGTGGTAGTGGTAGGCATCCAGCCCCCCATGAGTAGGGGTGGTGTTGGTGGTAGGCATCCATCCCCCTATGAGTGGGGATGGTAGTAGTGGTAGGCATCCAGCCCCCCATGAGTAGGGGTGGTGTTGGTGGTAGGCATCCATTCCCCTATGAGTGGGTATGGTAGTAGTGGTAGGCATCCAGCCGCCCATGAGTAGGGGTGGTGTTGGTGGTAGGCATCCATCCCCCTATGAGTGGGGATGGTAGTAGTGACAGGCATCCAGCCCCCATGGGTAGGGGTGGTGGTAGTGGTAGGCATCCAGCCCCCATGGGTGGGGTGGTGGTAGTGGTAGGCATCCAGCCCCCTATGAGTGGGGATGGTAGTAGTGACAGGCATCCAGCCCCCATGGGTAGGGGTGGTGGTAGTGGTAGGCATCCAGCCCCCCATGGATGGGGTGGTGGTAGTGGTAGGCATCCATCCCCCTATGAGTGGGGATGGTAGTAGTGACAGGCATCCAGCCCCCATGGGTAGGGGTGGTGGTAGTGGTAGGCATCCAGCCCCCATGGGTAGGGGTGGTGGTAGTAGTAGGCATCCAGCCCCCCATGGGTAGGGGTGGTGGTAGTGGTAGGCATCCAGCCCCCATGAGTAGGGGTGGTGGTAGTGGTAGGCATCCAGCCCCCATGAGTAGGGTGGTGGTAGTGGTAGGCATCCAGCCCCCATGAGTTGGGGTGGTGGTAGTGGTAGGCATCCAGCCCCCCATGAGTAGGGTGGTGGTAGTGGTAGGCATCCAGCCCCCCATGAGTAGGGGTGGTGTTGGTGGTAGGCATCCATCCCCCTATGAGTGGGGATGGTAGTAGTGACAGGCATCCAGCCCCCCATGGGTAGGGGTGGTGGTAGTGGTAGGCATCCAGCCCCCCATGGATGGGGTGGTGGTAGTGGTAGGCATCCATCCCCCTATGAGTGGGGATGGTAGTAGTGACAGGCATCCAGCCCCCCATGGGTAGGGGTGGTGGTAGTGGTAGGCATCCAGCCCCCCATGGGTAGGGGTGGTGGTAGTGGTAGGCATCCAGCCCCCATGGGTAGGGGTGGTGGTAGTGGTAGGCATCCAGCCCCCCATGAGTAGGGGTGGTGGTAGTGGTAGGCATCCAGCCCCCATGAGTAGGGTGGTGGTAGTGGTAGGCATCCAGCCCCCCATGAGTTGGGGTGGTGGTAGTGGTAGGCATCCAGCCCCCATGAGTAGGGTGGTGGTAGTGGTAGGCATCCAGCCCCCATGAGTAGGGGTGGTGTTGGTGGTAGGCATCCATCCCCCTATGAGTGGGGATGGTAGTAGTGACAGGCATCCAGCCCCCCATGGGTAGGGGTGGTGGTAGTGGTAGGCATCCAGCCACCCATGGGTGGGGTGGTGGTTGTGGTAGGCATCCAGCACCCCATGAGTAGGGGTGGTGTTGGTGGTAGGCATCCATCCCCCTATGAGTGGGGATGGTAGTGGTGGTAGGCATCCAGCCCCCATGAGTAGGGGTGGTGTTGGTGGTAGGCATCCATCCCCCTATGAGTGGGGATGGTAGTAGTGACAGGCATCCAGCCCCCCATGGGTAGGGGTGGTGGTAGTGGTAGGCATCCAGCCCCCATGGGTGGGGTGGTGGTAGTGGTAGGCATCCAGCCCCCTATGAGTGGGGATGGTAGTAGTGGTAGGCATCCAGCCCCCCATGAGTAGGGGTGGTGTTGGTGGTAGGCATCCATCCCCCTATGAGTGGGGATGGTAGTAGTGGTAGGCATCCAGCCCCCATGAGTAGGGGTGGTGTTGGTGGTAGGCATCC
Organism: Calotriton arnoldi; assembly: GCA_963921515.1. NCBI lineage: Eukaryota > Metazoa > Chordata > Amphibia > Caudata > Salamandridae > Calotriton > Calotriton arnoldi. Next base: position 96,882 of record CAWUFW010008963.1, on the reverse strand, counting down.
ATCCCCCTATGAGTGGGGATGGTAGTAGTGACAGGCATCCAGCCCCCCATGGGTAGGGGTGGTGGTAGTGGTAGGCATCCAGCCCCCCATGGGTGGGGTGGTGGTGGTGGTAGGCATCCAGCCCCCTATGAGTGGGGATGGTAGTAGTGACAGGCATCCAGTCCCCCATGGGTAGGGGTGGTGGTAGTGGTAGGCATCCAGTCCCCCATGAGTAGGGTGGTGGTAGTGGTAGGCATCCAGCCCCCCATGCAGTAGGGGTGGTGGTAGTGGTAGGCATCCAGCCCCCATGAGTAGGGTGGTGGTAGTGGTAGGCATCCAGTCCCCCATGAGTAGGGTGGTGGTAGTGGTAGGCATCCAGCCCCCCATGAGTAGGGGTGGTGTTGGTGGTAGGCATCCATCCCCCTATGAGTGGGGATGGTAGTAGTGGTAGGCATCCAGCCCCCCATGAGTAGGGGTGGTGTTGGTGGTAGGCATCCATTCCCCTATGAGTGGGTATGGTAGTAGTGGTAGGCATCCAGCCGCCCATGAGTAGGGGTGGTGTTGGTGGTAGGCATCCATCCCCCTATGAGTGGGGATGGTAGTAGTGACAGGCATCCAGCCCCCATGGGTAGGGGTGGTGGTAGTGGTAGGCATCCAGCCCCCATGGGTGGGGTGGTGGTAGTGGTAGGCATCCAGCCCCCTATGAGTGGGGATGGTAGTAGTGACAGGCATCCAGCCCCCCATGGGTAGGGGTGGTGGTAGTGGTAGGCATCCAGCCCCCCATGGATGGGGTGGTGGTAGTGGTAGGCATCCATCCCCCTATGAGTGGGGATGGTAGTAGTGACAGGCATCCAGCCCCCATGGGTAGGGGTGGTGGTAGTGGTAGGCATCCAGCCCCCCATGGGTAGGGGTGGTGGTAGTAGTAGGCATCCAGCCCCCCATGGGTAGGGGTGGTGGTAGTGGTAGGCATCCAGCCCCCATGAGTAGGGGTGGTGGTAGTGGTAGGCATCCAGCCCCCATGAGTAGGGTGGTGGTAGTGGTAGGCATCCATCCCCCAATGAGTGGGGATGGTAGTAGTGACAGGCATCCAGCCCCCCATGGGTAGGGGTGGTGGTAGTGGTAGGCATCCAGCCCCCCATGGGTAGGGGTGGTGGTAGTAGTAGGCATCCAGCCCCCATGGGTAGGGGTGGTGGTAGTGGTAGGCATCCAGCCCCCCATGAGTAGGGGTGGTGGTAGTGGTAGGCATCCAGCCCCCATGAGTAGGGTGGTGGTAGTGGTAGGCATCCAGCCCCCCATGAGTTGGGGTGGTGGTAGTGGTAGGCATCCAGCCCCCATGAGTAGGGTGGTGGTAGTGGTAGGCATCCAGCCCCCCATGAGTAGGGGTGGTGTTGGTGGTAGGCATCCATCCCCCTATGAGTGGGGATGGTAGTAGTGACAGGCATCCAGCCCCCATGGGTAGGGGTGGTGGTAGTGGTAGGCATCCAGCCCCCCATGGATGGGGTGGTGGTAGTGGTAGGCATCCATCCCCCTATGAGTGGGGATGGTAGTAGTGACAGGCATCCAGCCCCCCATGGGTAGGGGTGGTGGTAGTGGTAGGCATCCAGCCCCCATGGGTAGGGGTGGTGGTAGTGGTAGGCATCCAGCCCCCATGGGTAGGGGTGGTGGTAGTGGTAGGCATCCAGCCCCCCATGAGTAGGGGTGGTGGTAGTGGTAGGCATCCAGCCCCCCATGAGTAGGGTGGTGGTAGTGGTAGGCATCCAGCCCCCCATGAGTTGGGGTGGTGGTAGTGGTAGGCATCCAGCCCCCCATGAGTAGGGTGGTGGTAGTGGTAGGCATCCAGCCCCCCATGAGTAGGGGTGGTGTTGGTGGTAGGCATCCATCCCCCTATGAGTGGGGATGGTAGTAGTGACAGGCATCCAGCCCCCCATGGGTAGGGGTGGTGGTAGTGGTAGGCATCCAGCCCCCCATGGGTGGGGTGGTGGTTGTGGTAGGCATCCAGCACCCCATGAGTAGGGGTGGTGTTGGTGGTAGGCATCCATCCCCCTATGAGTGGGGATGGTAGTGGTGGTAGGCATCCAGCCCCCCATGAGTAGGGGTGGTGTTGGTGGTAGGCATCCATCCCCCTATGAGTGGGGATGGTAGTAGTGACAGGCATCCAGCCCCCCATGGGTAGGGGTGGTGGTAGTGGTAGGCATCCAGCCCCCATGGGTGGGGTGGTGGTAGTGGTAGGCATCCAGCCCCCTATGAGTGGGGATGGTAGTAGTGGTAGGCATCCAGCCCCCTATGAGTAGGGGTGGTGTTGGTGGTAGGCATCCATCCCCCTATGAGTGGGGATGGTAGTAGTGGTAGGCATCCAGCCCCCCATGAGTAGGGGTGGTGTTGGTGGTAGGCATCCATCCCCCTATGAGTGGGGATGGTAGTAGTGACAGGCATCCAGCCCCCATGGGTAGGGGTGGTGGTAGTGGTAGGCATCCAGCCCCCATGGGTGGGGTGGTGGTAGTGGTAGGCATCCAGCCCCCTATGAGTGGGGATGGTAGTAGTGACAGGCATCCAGCCCCCATGGGTAGGGGTGGTGGTAGTGGTAGGCAACCAGTCCCCCATGAGTAGGGTGGTGGTAGTGGTAGGCATCCAGCCCCCATGCGTAGGGGTGGTGGTAGTGGTAGGCATCCAGCCCCCCATGAGTAGGGTGGTGGTAGTGGTAGGCATCCAGTCCCCCATGAGTAGGGTGGTGGTAGTGGTAGGCATCCAGCCCCCCATGAGTAGGGGTGGTGTTGGTGGTAGGCATCCATCCCCCTATGATTGGGGATGGTAGTAGTGGTAGGCATCCAGCCCCCATGAGTAGGGGTGGTGTTGGTGGTAGGCATCCATTCCCCTATGAGTGGGTATGGTAGTAGTGGTAGGCATCCAGCCGCCCATGAGTAGGGGTGGTGTTGGTGGTAGGCATCCATCCCCCTATGAGTGGGGATGGTAGTAGTGACAGGCATCCAGCCCCCATGGGTAGGGGTGGTGGTAGTGGTAGGCATCCAGCCCCCATGGGTGGGGTGGTGGTAGTGGTAGGCATCCAGCCCCCTATGAGTGGGGATGGTAGTAGTGACAGGCATCCAGCCCCCATGGGTAGGGGTGGTGGTAGTGGTAGGCATCCAGCCCCCATGGATGGGGTGGTGGTAGTGGTAGGCATCCATCCCCCTATGAGTGGGGATGGTAGTAGTGACAGGCATCCAGCCCCCCATGGGTAGGGGTGGTGGTAGTGGTAGGCATCCAGCCCCCCATGGGTAGGGGTGGTGGTAGTAGTAGGCATCCAGCCCCCCATGGGTAGGGGTGGTGGTAGTGGTAGGCATCCAGCCCCCCATGAGTAGGGGTGGTGGTAGTGGTAGCATCCAGCCCCCCATGAGTAGGGTGGTGGTAGTGGTAGGCATCCAGCCCCCCATGAGTTGGGGTGGTGGTAGTGGTAGGCATCCAGCCCCCCATGAGTAGGGTGGTGGTAGTGGTAGGCATCCAGCCCCCCATGAGTAGGGGTGGTGTTGGTGGTAGGCATCCATCCCCCTATGAGTGGGGATGGTAGTAGTGACAGGCATCCAGCCCCCCATGGGTAGGGGTGGTGGTAGTGGTAGGCATCCAGCCCCCCATGGATGGGGTGGTGGTAGTGGTAGGCATCCATCCCCCTATGAGTGGGGATGGTAGTAGTGACAGGCATCCAGCCCCCATGGGTAGGGGTGGTGGTAGTGGTAGGCATCCAGCCCCCATGGGTAGGGGTGGTGGTAGTGGTAGGCATCCAGCCCCCCATGGGTAGGGGTGGTGGTAGTGGTAGGCATCCAGCCCCCCATGAGTAGGGGTGGTGGTAGTGGTAGGCATCCAGCCCCCCATGAGTAGGGTGGTGGTAGTGGTAGGCATCCAGCCCCCATGAGTAGGGTGGTGGTAGTGGTAGGCATCCAGCCCCCATGAGTAGGGGTGGTGTTGGTGGTAGGCATCCATCCCCCTATGAGTGGGGATGGTAGTAGTGACAGGCATCCAGCCCCCCATGGGTAGGGGTGGTGGTAGTGGTAGGCATCCAGCCCCCCATGGGTGGGGTGGTGGTTGTGGTAGGCATCCAGCACCCCATGAGTAGGGGTGGTGTTGGTGGTAGGCATCCATCCCCCTATGAGTGGGGATGGTAGTGGTGGTAGGCATCCAGCCCCCATGAGTAGGGGTGGTGTTGGTGGTAGGCATCCATCCCCCTATGAGTGGGGATGGTAGTAGTGACAGGCATCCAGCCCCCATGGGTAGGGGTGGTGGTAGTGGTAGGCATCCAGCCCCCCATGGGTGGGGTGGTGGTAGTGGTAGGCATCCAGCCCCCTATGAGTGGGGATGGTAGTAGTGGTAGGCATCCAGCCCCCCATGAGTAGGGGTGGTGTTGGTGGTAGGCATCCATCCCCCTATGAGTGGGGATGGTAGTAGTGGTAGGCATCCAGCCCCCATGAGTAGGGGTGGTGTTGGTGGTAGGCATCCATCCCCCTATGAGTGGGGATGGTAGTAGTGACAGGCATCCAGCCCCCCATGGGTAGGGGTGGTGGTAGTGGTAGGCATCCAGCCCCCCATGGGTGGGGTGGTGGTAGTGGTAGGCATCCAGCCCCCTATGAGTGGGGATGGTAGTAGTGGTAGGCAACCATCCCCCATGAGTAGGGGTGGTGTTGGTGGTAGGCATCCATCCCCTATGAGTGGGGATGGTAGTAGTGGTAGGCATCCAGACCCCCATGGGTACGGGTGGTGGTAGTGGTAGGCATCCAGCCCCCATGGGTGGGGTGGTGGTAGTGGTAGGCATCCAGCCCCCATGAGTAGTGGTGGTGTTGGTGGTAGGCATCCATCCCCCTATGAGTGGGGATGGTAGTAGAGGTAGGCATCCAGCCCCCATGAGTAGGGGTGGTGTTGGTGGTAGGCATCCATCCCCCTATGAGTGGGGATGGTAGTAGTGACAGGCATCCAGCCCCCCATGGATAGGGGTGGTGGTAGTGGTAGGCATCCAGCCCCCCATGGGTGGGGTGGTGGTAGTGGTAGGCATCCAGCCCCCTATGAGTGGGGATGGTAGTAGTGGTAGGCATCCAGCCCCCATGAGTAGGGGTGGTGTTGGTGGTAGGCATCCATCCCCCTATGAGTGGGGATGGTAGTAGTGGTAGGCATCCAGCCCCCCATGAGTAGGGGTGGTGATGGTGGTAGGCATCCATCCCCCTATGAGTGGGGATGGTAGTAGTGACAGGCATCCAGCCCCCCATGGGTAGGGGTGGTGGTAGTGGTAGGCATCCAGCCCCCCATGGGTAGGGGTGGTGGTAGTGGTAGGCATCCAGCCCCCATGAGTAGGGGTGGTGGTAGTGGTAGGCATCCAGCCCCCCTTGAGTAGGGTGGTGGTAGTGGTAGGCATCCAGCCCCCCATGAGTAGGGGTGGTGGTAGTGGTAGGCATCCAGCCCCCCATGAGTAGGGTGGTGGTAGTGGTAGGCATCCAGCCCCCCATGAGTAGGGGTGGTGTTGGTGGTAGGCATCCATCCCCCTATGAGTGGGGATGGTAGTAGTGACAGGCATCCAGCCCCCCATGGGTAGGGGTGGTGGTAGTGGTAGGCATCCAGCCCCCCATGGGTGGGTTGGTGGTAGTGGTAGGCATCCAGCCCCCCATGAGTAGGGGTGGTGTTGGTGGTAGGCATCCATCCCCCCATGAGTAGGGTTGATGTTGGTGGTAGGCATCCATCCCCCCATGGGTAGGGGTGGTGGTAGTGGTAGGCATCCAGCCCCCCATGAGTAGGGGTGGTGGTAGTGGTTGGCATCCAGGCCCCTATGGGTGTATATGGCATTGGTGATAGCCATCCCGCCCCTATGGTTCTGCTGTTGCTAGTGTAAGTCATTTCTGCATCCCTATGTGTGTGTGTGTTATATGTCGGGTACGTGTCGTTTGTTTGTGTAGTGGGTGTTTGACTTACCTTCTGCGCCGTACGCGTCCGTACCTGTTCCCGTAATAGATGTAGAGTATTGGTAGGACCTTCGCGATGGGATTCATGGTTGGTTCGTCTCATTCGGGTTTCTCGTTGCTTCGACTCGTACTCGTGGCTGGCTTGTTCGTCTCGTAGCCGTGGATCGTCTTGTGGCACGAATCGGAGCTTATGTGCGGCTCTCCTGGATGCTCTGACGTGCCGGACGTAGCGACGGGTTCGGCGCGTACGGAAGGCGCATCGTACTGGTCCGGCCGGAAGGTGCTGTATTTTTGCTTCTGTGCGACTCGATTCTGCGTTTACGGATCCGGCTCGGGCGGGGAACAGGAGCTGGAATGGGTAAGTACGGCTGGGTCGGGATCTGGGCAGTTATGCGCATCGTACTTGCTCGTTCGAACGCATGTTCGAATCGCTCGGGAAACACGCGTTCGGCTTGGTTTTTTTCCGGACGAATGGTGTTAGGTGCGCTTCCGGCCGAGATCGGAATCGACCCCTATGTCTTAAAGTGCGACATCTGCCAGCAGATGAAAGGCTCCACCGTAGCACGCCCAGCGCAGACACCATTACTAAAATCAGACAAACCTCTCGCATGTGTGTATTTGGACCACTGCGGACCCCTACAATCTGATGGGGCCAAGAAATATATCATGGTTGCAGTGGATTCCTGCTCTAGATTCCAATGGGTTTGGCCTCAGCGCTGTGCTGATGCTCGAACTGTTATAAAAGATTTGCGAGTCTTTATCGGCACATACGCAGTTGGCCCATTACATTCTGACCGTGGCCCGGCGTTTAGCTCTCGGGCTTACAAAGAGGCCATGGAAGAAATGGGCGTAACATTGCGGTACTCCTCTCCGTACCATCCTGAGGGAAATTCGGTTGTGGAGAGGAAAAACCGTGACTTAAAGCAATCTTTAACAGCTAGGGGATTAGGCAAGGGCGGTAGATGGGTCGATCACTTATATGGGGTACAAAGAGCCCTAAACAATCAGCCAAGAAGCTCTCTAGGGGGTGTCACTCCTTACGAGGTCCTATTTGGGACAAGAATGTGGGTACCTGATCTTGATTGTGAAGGCACAGTGGCGGATGAAAAACCATTTGATATCCATGATCGTTTGGCTGTTTTACAGGATATAAATGAATCCAGGACACAACAAAGCAACGTCCACTTAAAACAGACCGCCACTGAGGAAGTCAAGGCAGTAACGGCAAGACCTGTCTGGATCCCAAAAGTTGGGGACCTGGTCAGAGAAAAGATTGCAGACAAGAAAGAATTCGGACCATCCTACAGAACAGCTGTACCGGTCCTAGCAATCCAAGGCACAAGAACTGTACTTCTGCCGCCTCTTGCCGGGAAAAAGGAGAAAAGATTTGTCTCAATCGACTTAATCAAACCACACTATGTGGCCGATACTAAACAGTAGGCCTCGTGGACTTCACAGTAGCAGACGCCCTCCTCTTGCTACAATACAAGAAGTTCAAACAGAAAGACTCATCACGTTTGAAGAGCCACCTGTACGGAATGAAGGACTAAGCAACAATGCTATGGAACTCATTCCACTTCAACAAGAAGTTCAACTTCAAGAAGAAAATCAACTTAACAACAAAGTTGCAATAAGACCGACTACAGACGTCTACATCAACATTCCTCGTGAAGAGCAAAATCCGATTTCAACAAATCCCGATGCAATTACAACAATTGATCGAACTGCTTCTGGCTATTTCATGAACTTTGATACGTTTTCACTGGATCCAAGCGAGCCGGAAACGACGCCAGCCCAAAAATCACACAAACAGAAACTCATTGACTTTTTGAACTTTTTTAGAAAGACTTACCTGGTGTCACCTTGGATAGAACTATGGTATATCACTGGGATTCTATTTTTTCTTTTTTGGCTAGGTTTAACTATAACTTTTAGTATGCTTATTAATGGACGATATCTCCAGCAGAGCTCTACAGCCCAAAGAGTCAATTTGATTTTAAAGCCACACCAGTCTTCACATCGTGACCCAAGAGACTTGTCTTCAGTGAACATCACAGCAGTTCCTATACCGGACGGTATAGTATGGGACAAGATTGATTTTGATATATTCGGTCCAACTGAACTTTTAAAGCTTAAACATGTAATTAAAATTTCTTTTAAGTGATATCATTACCTCCAGTACATTGTCTGATGATTGGGACACTGAAACTGTAAATGATATGATGTCTGATTTGGGAAAAACTGCAGCATTTCCAAACAATGAAATGTTAGAAGGTACTTCAGACTATGATACATTGTACTGTTACCAACATTATGGTCATCATTTCTTGCACAAATCTATAACACCTAGAAATGTATTTGAAAACCACCAGTGGGAACACTGCCCAAGACCTCCAAAAGGTAGTTCGCAAACTTTTGCACAGAAATTCACATACTTTTCAGGGTTTAATACATCTGACCCGAAGTCATTTTATTACAAAGTGGCAACAACATCAGCACAGAAAATTATGTTGACTAACACCAAACAGATTTACTCTGCTTCCTTTATGGCCCAGTTGTCTACACAGGGTTTCGACCTATGGAAGGACACTACAGATTTAAAATCAATCTGGGGTTCCAGGGACTGGAAGGGCCAGGGAACAGAAGCGCTTTTTAGAGCATGCCTCATTCCACAGCAGATGATATTTCTAAATGACACTGTGCAACAGACATCCTGTCTTGGACTAGCCAAGTACAAGGTAATGAACACACCTGGGTTTCCAGCACCATCACAGATGGGTGGGGGGCAGAATTCAACTACACCTGGGGTAGGATTAGATGGCATTCTCCAGTACAACAGGTCGGATCCCAATTGAACAGAATGGCTGATTTGGCCCGTTGACACAAACACATGTCAACAGAGATTCCTAGGTATAACCGAGGGGTTTAGTATCAGTAGGCCAGATACACGCTATGTACAAAGACAACACCCAGGGGTAGTGACATCCTATAGTGTTGGGAAGTTGTGCCTTGATTGGCTAGAGACCTCAACACTCACAGAAGTAAAACATCACTTGACCTTACTCACACCTGATGAAGACCTTAGGGATTTCTTGTCAGGCCCAAGGAAAACACGTCAGAAACGTTTCATATGCTGGCATTTATGCCTATTATAATGAAAACTGGAAAATATCCCAACAGGAGGCCGCAGAAAGGATACGGGAAATAGACCGTATTAACTTAGAGAAGGCATTAGCTGTAGTGGATAATGGGTTAACAACTTTGACCTCCAGGATTTACTCCTTATGCAACATTGTGTCTTCGGCAATCGACATATTAGAACAAGATCTGGCCTTGTTACAACACGGGCAATCACAGTTACGTTCTATTGTGATGTTAAGCTGGACGCTGCAATCTTTGCGTGTAGGCTATGTGCCCTGGCGTTTTATAAACACCACGTCTCTGTTTTCAGAATACAATCTTACTGATAAACAGACAGAAATGGCACAAAGGGGAGCCAAATATACAATGCTGCGTATTGAGAAACTGGAAAGGTTACCATTCACTGTAGCCGAATTACCATCAACTGAATGGCTAATTCATGGCCAAATCACTCTGCCGGTCACTACGTTTCAGTTTCAATATTGCCTTGAGCAAAGGCAGGCAGGCAGATATGAAAAAATGGGTAAGGGTTACATTAAGGAAACTTGGGAGTTACCATATAGATATTGATGCCGGAATGGGGATCGAGAAGTGTATCTGAGTGAAACAAACTGCAAGAGCGCTTTAAGCGGTTCTCTCATGTGTCAGGATATTTCTCTGCACGGAGCATGTAGTGGTTCAGTAGCGAATCTATCTTGTCGCATGTCAGGGACCCCAGCGGCCATGATCACGCCGGTTTTCCAGCTGCTCTCGAATGGGAGTTACTTGATGCTAAACGATCAAGGTTGCTGTGGGATGCCTCCGGGCGTCGCCTATCTGGTCACTGTTAACTCCAGGGTTACTTGCTGTATGCAAGTATTGTTCCGCCACTGTACACAGTCAGGGAGGCGCCGTTATGGCCTTCGTTGAATGTTTCCTTTATACAATTTTATACTTTGAGCAGACTGAAAGCCATGCTTTTACAGCAACCCATGCCCTTAACCTCCGCTCGAGAAACCTTTGAACTTCAAGTTGCAAGGACCTCGACTGAGATACAGGCACTTATACGTACGAACTGCCCCTTTCATTTCGCAGAAATGGTGGGTCGTATCTTTAAAATGTCTGATACGAGCGGTATTATTCACCTAATTAAGACCATAGGGTCAGGACTATTAAGCACCTTTCAGACAGTCCTCGGAGTAATCCCAAATTTTATACACTCCGTATTGGGAAGCGTCTTTGGAGGTCTCCCGCTTATCCTGTTCCTAATTTCAGGAGTCCTGATTATAATATTACTGCTACGCAATGGACGGCCCAATTTCCGAGGAAATGGAGAACATACTCATGGAGCGGAAATACTGTGAACGCATGGTGCAGCTTCTGGGTATACCTTGCCTAAGAGAACTGAACGCCTCTTGGTTCCTGTCGTTTAGACCAGTCTGGGTGGACTGCATCTTACCTGTTCTTCAATGCCTGTTTTGCGGAGAAGAATGCGCGTTGGAACTCTGTCTAACGTTTCCATCAGATACGCCTCCGGACATGGATGCTATGCTGGACCCCGTAAAGGCCCATGCTCTGCGTTGTCCCCAGCGTCTTCCAATTCTGATGAATGCATTCCTTGAGAATCCACAGGTGATGTTTGCTCCTGCTGGGTTAGGTGGCTCCTCCACAGGCACTCAGGTAACAACTGCCGCACAAGCTCCCGCAGCACCGACTGTTGGCAGTGCTGAATTCCATCTATGTGCGATTGACGTTCTCTGCGAGGCGTTGGATTTGTCGTCTGCAGTAGCTAACACCGATAATGCTGTATCTCCAAGCCAGGACACTTAGGGGTCGATTCCGATTCGGGCCGGAAAACGTACCGACCGACTCGTTTTGGGAAAATATTCCGACCGACGCGTACCGGTGCTGCCCGACCCGCCTAGTACGATGAAATGCGTGCAAATTCCGACCGACTTGTACGGAACACAAGCCGAACGACCGAACCGCGTGGAAAACAGCTATACGGCCGGAAAACCACGCGAATCGAACCGACCGACACGCACCAGGAATGAACCCGAACGGTAAGGTACCCGCGAAGTCCGATCCGCGCAGTACGATGCAACGCGTGGAAAACCCAACCGAGTCGCACGGAGTTCAAGCCGTACGAATGACACGCATACAAAACAGCGAGCCGAAGCAACCCAATACTCTGCGACCGACGGGTACGCCGCACATGAAACACAGCACAAACACAGCGTGAACGACTCGGAGAAGCTCGCACGAGACTACTGCAGCGTCCGAGTCGGTCAGAAGAACGTCTCCTACATGCACAAAAAGTACAAAGGGAAAAATACAAAAAAAAAAGGCCAAACAAGCAATTACAAAGCCAATAAATGCTGGGGGGGGGGGACAGGGAACAAAGACACACCCACAACTCCACCCATATAAAGGCCACAAATCCCTACCATGATCCTTTGCAAATTCCAATGACCTGCCAGCACAGAACACCAACAGACAGCAACCACAGACACACTCACAACTCATCCATCACACAAGCCACACACCATCAGCACCCCAACAAATAGCACCCTCACATACACCCAGCAAAACCTACACCCACACACCCTCACTTGCACACCCACACCCACATCAATCACCACCACCACCCATCCCCATGCCCCCAAAGAAGAATCCAAAGTTCCTAGACAGTGAATTGGAAGTCCTGGTAGATGAGATCCTCAGGGTAGAGCCACAGCTGTTTGGTACATTGGTCCAACAGACACCCATGTCGCAGAAAACCAAGATGTGGGAGAGGATCGTTGACAGGGTGAACGCACAATCACCATGTTTGCGCACAAAGGAAGACATCCAGAACAGGTGGTATGATGTGCGCAGGAGGGTCAGGGACCTACTAAAGAAGGATTATGCCTTGAGCCAACACACCGGCAGTGGCCCTCCTGCCAAACCAGTATACCTCAGGCCCTGGGAGGAGAAGGTGCGGGCCATCCTACCACCAGTGAGCGTATATGGACTATCAAACATCCCAGAGCCTGGTGAGTACACAACAAATATACCCAATATCGTGTGACAATATACACACATCACTGTCAAGGGGATAGTCAAACCATGCACCCTTAGCAAATTCACAGCAACCAAAATAGAATCATCCCAAGATGTGTATGTCAGTCAGATAAACACAATACATGCCATTTCATAGTGATATGTAACTGTGTCATGACATGTACAAACCCAACAACAAATAGAGCTAGGCAGTGGCACAAATCTAACCAACAAACACAGTCAGATATGTAGCCACCACTAGAACACCACCTCACAGGGAAGCTCACTGAAAGGAAGGAATTCTGTGTATGCTGGTCAAGTCAGTGTAGCCAATAGCATGATGGGAGTTGTAGTCACAGATATTGCTCACCCTCACAATTCGCCCATCAACACCACTCTGAACCATGCTCACATCACAGGGAGTGGAAAACAACTGACAAGATGGCTGACACTGGCTACTGCTGTGGGGAGCACAAGGCCCTGCTGGGAATCTGGGCCCCAACAAACAACAGGACACCACTGTCAGCCATCTTGCCATTAATGTCACTCTCACACACAGTGAAGTCCACTCAAAAGGAAGGAAGTATGGGCATGCTGGGAAGGGGGGTGTAGGCAATAGCATGATGGGAGTGGTAGTCACAGATATTGGTCACCCTCACAATTGGCCCATCAACACCACTCTGAACCATGCTCACATCACAGGGAGTGGAAAAGAACTGACAAGATGGCTGACACTGGCTACTGCTGTGGGGAGCACAAGGCCCTGCTGGGAACTGGGCACCAACCAACAGCAGGACACCACTGACTGACATCCTGAAAGCAAACTTGCACTCCCTGCAATGGAAGCACGTTCCATGGTGGGATATCTGGCTGGGTGGGAAGGAGGACTGACAGCTCTGACCATAGTTACCAGCAGCTGTTCTCACACACACCCTTAACACAAACTCCACACAACTCACCTGGGAGAATGCATTGCCTCACACTCTAATTAAATATCCCACAAAGAACCACCACCCTGGGTTATGCTGTGTGAAGCACAGGGACACTTTTGGGACTTGTAGCCAAACTAACGCCAGGACAACACTGTCAGCCATCCTGTCAGCACAGGCACACTACCCCACAGGGAAGCAGAGTCAAAAGGAAGGAAGTATGGGCATGCTGGGAAGGGGGGTGTAGGCAATAGCATGATGGGAGTGGAAGTCACAGCTCAACATTCCCCACCCACATGGCCCAGCATGCTCACACTGAAGCATGCACACCTCACAGGGAGTGAAAAGCCCCATCAAAGATGTCTGACACTGGTGCTCTGTTGTGGGGAGCACAAGCCATGCTGGGAACTGGCCACCAACCAACAGCAGGACACCACTGTCAGCCATCTTGCCATTGCTGTCACACTCACACACACACACACAGTGAAGTCCACTCAAAATGAAGGAATAATGGGCATGCTGGGAAGGGGGGTGTAGGCAATAGCATGATGGGAGTGGTAGTCACAGCTCAACATCCCCCACCCACATGGCCCAGCAAGCTCACACTGAAGCAAGCACACCTCACAGGGAGTGAAAAGCCACTTCCAAGATGTCTGACACTGGTGCTCTGTTGTGGGGAGCACAAGGCCATGCTGGGAACTGGCCACCAACCAACAGCAGGACACCACTGTCAGCCATCTTGCCATTGCTGTCACACTCACACACAGTGAAGTCCACTCAAAATGAAGGAATAATGGGCATGCTGGGAAGGGGGTGTAGGCAATAGCATGATGGGAGTGGTAGTCACAGCTCAACATCCCCCACCCACATGGCCCAGCAAGCTCACACTGAAGCATGCACACCTCACAGGGAGTGAAAAGCCACCTCAAAGATGTCTGACACTGGTGCTCTGTTGTGGGGAGCACAAGGCCATGCTGGGAACTGGCCACCAACCAACAGCAGGACACCACTGACTGACATCCTGAGAGTCAACCTGAACCCACTGCAAGGGTGGCATGCTTCATGGTGGGATAACTGGGCTGGGGGAGAAGGAGGGCCGGATGTCCACCAAATACAACCAATGCTCTTCATGTACACACCTCAACATTCACATTGAAATGCTACAAGTTTGCAGGACAATGTGCCACACCAATATCAACCCCTGACTGTGACAACTTAGGACAATGCAATGTACAGGCCTGCATCCAGAGGTACAGCCACAACTGTCAGGTGTGTGAACCATTGATGCCTGCAGAAACATAACATACATTGTGTGTGTCTCCCAAAACAGGTGATGATGGGGACCCAGCAGCAGACAATGAGGAGTCCCTGTCCCAGGCTCCGGGGGACACTCAGCTCACTGGTGTGGAACAGCCTCTGGCCTCCTCGGATGGCGAAGACCTACCTGGCACCTCCGGTGTGGGTCATCATGCAGCACCAGCAGGACCACCATCTGCACCCCCTGCACCCACCCCTCCAACAACTGCCAACACACAGACCACCCCCGCCGACACGGACAGACCAAGGACCAACAATAACACCAGCACAGTGACCCCGGCCCAACCTGGAGCAACGGACAACAACACCAGTGACAACCCCCAAGTGGGCCTAGGGTCACCTGTGCCTGCCACTGCAGGTCCCGCACGTGTCGCCAGGGGTGGTAGGTGGTAGACATAGGTCGCTGTTTGCAGAGGGGTCTGGACTGCATGATGACCCACAACTGGTACGCATTGCTGATGCGTACCAGAATAGCACTGGAGAGGTCAGCCAGGTAGTGGGGATCCTCAAGGACATTCAACAACAGCAGGCTGCCCATCATGCCCGCTTGGACTTACACATGTCACTTGTGGCGACACACATGGCTGGCATGGAGTCCAAGTGGGACACATTGCAAGAACTGACGGCGGTGCATAGGGACATATTGACATGCCTCCGCCAGATTAGCACCAACATGGCCACACCTCCCTGTGTGCCCACAACATCTGGTGCCGCAACAACTGCAACTGCCACAGGGAGGGAGGATGACTCTGGCGGAGAGTCCCCTGCACCGCAGCAGCCTGCACGTGAGGGTCCCCCCAAAGAAGAGGGGTCGTCCGAGGAAGGACAACTGAGAGGCCGATGGCCATGCACATCCCCCAGGTACCCAACACCTGTTCTGGAAATCCACCTTTGTGTGCAAACTGTTCACCCTGTCGCATGCAACCCAACTCCCTCACATGACATGGGGAGTTTAAGTTGGACCAATGTATCAGATAACTGTTGACTTTACCCTGGACATTTCTGCTACCAAGACTTCCAAATCATCTGGGAACTTTGGATTACAATCCCAATGTACAGCACCCACCATCCTCACACATGTATGTAAATAAACTCACTAATACACCATACTTGCCTCTGTTGTTATTCCAACGTGGTTTCTGTCATGGAGATGATGATCTGCCAAATGACACTGTGCATGCTAACTGCTACAGCAAGTACAACACCGTCATGTGAGTCATGGTGACGTGACACATATGAGGGAGACACACCACTAGGGCTACACAACACATACACACCAGGGCCATCTGACTCATCACCCTCACTGATGTTGCCAGGAAATACAGTGCAATGCACAGACACCACACCTATTCACAGTCTGTGTTAACTAGCCCACTGGTGCAGTAAGCAAATGTCAGTCAGATGTGTGACCACAGACAACGCACATCCCAAAGTGAAGCACAGGTTTATTACACATTTGCAACATGTTGTTTCCACTACAGATGCAAGGTAATCCCACGTGGCAGTGGCCACACAGTCAACAAGTGTAGAAGAAAGGAAGTCCAGGGGTGTGGGGCACATCACCTGTAGGGAAACGACAGCTTCCACCCTGGAAGTTGAATCACGGTGTCGGGGGATCACAGTCGACCAACCAACTCTGAAAGTACCCTGTGAAGGACAGAAATGACACACAGTCAAAAGCACTGAAGATCAGGACAGAACTGCAATACTCATGCCCAATACAAGTCACAAGATACCTACACAAAACCAAGTTAGCATGTCAACACTGTTGGGGAGTACAGACTACCTGTAAGGACACATCGCTGCACGCATACAGTCAAGTAGCACATGGCCACACTCAAACAGCACCAGAGCACCACCAACACATATCACGCAAACTCACATCATTGACATGACATCTCTGGATACTCACATTCAGCTGAAGAAGTTGGTGATGAGCTGTGTGCGGACATCACCCTCATCATCATCACCATCACTGGCATCGTGGCCCAGGCCAGGATCCTCCACAGGTGGAGGATGTTGGTCATCGTCATCCAGGATGAGAGGCAACTCCTTCCGCACTGCCAGGTTGTGTAGCATGCAGCAGACGATGACAATCTTGCACACCTTTGCTGGGGCATATGGGAGGGCCCCTCCTGTCTTGTCCAGGCAGCGAAAGCGGCTCTTCAGGAGACCAAATGTCCGCTCAATCACTCTCCTGGTCCGACCATGTGCCTCATTGTAGCGCATCTGGGCTGGTGTCACAGGGTTCCTGAGGGGCGTCAGCAACCACGGTATGTTGGGGTATCCGGAGTCACCTACATACAGACAATTGCACATTAGCTGAGTTGGAAAAGAGGGTGGAATACTACATTGCAGAACACACACAATGGTACAAAGTCAGTACACACCGACAAGCCAGGCACGCTGGTTCCGCATCTGTGACATCATCCTCGGGATGCGACTACTCCTCATCACGTAGGCATCATGTGCAGAACCGGGGAAACGGGCACACACGTGTGAGATGCTCATATATGCAAGACATACCACCAGTGCATTGACCGAATGGTAATGTTTGCGGTTCCTGTATGCCTGCTCATGTGCCTGTGGTGGTACCAAAGCCACATGTGTCCCATCAATGGAGCCAATGACATGCGGCATCCTCCCCAGGGCATAGAAGTCACTCTTGACGTCAGTGAGTTGTTGACGTTTAGGGAAATAGATGTACTGGTTCAGCTATCCCAACATTGCCTCCAAAACATCGCGGAGCACACGGCTGAACATGGTCTGTGACATCCCACCAGCAGACGCCACAGTGTGTTGAAAGGTACCGGTGGCAAAGTAGTGTAGGGCTGCCATCACTTTCACCTTGGGGGTCAGCGCTGTAGGGTATGTCCGGCCAGGTTGCAAATGTGGGGCCAACCGCACTGTCAATTCCTCAATCAGTGGCCAGGTGAAGCGGTACCGTTGGATGCAGTCCCGTTCAACCATTGTTGCAAGGTCAGGGAATGGCCGATGGACAGCTGGTGCCCTGCAGTGCATATGTGAAGAAAGAAAGATTGTCAGTCACCCCACATATGTGGCATAGACCAGACTCAATATCACATGATACATCATTACGAGACACAAGTACATGATGCGTGTGCCGTTCCGTAAGGACATGTATGGCACCTACATGGCTAACATCTAACATCACAGTTCAACATGTGTCCTCAACAAGTCCCAGGTTGTGCTATGGGATATCATTAGGCTGTGTCACAGTACCCATGTACAGCTGTCACGTTCCGAACACACACCACAGTGACATGTGAGGACAGATGTGCCCCAGGCATCACAGCTCATCGACAGGTAGATACCCAGGGACCCTGTATTGCCACATGGACACTGGCATGACATGGTGCATCATGAATACACCACAGCTAAACAACCATGACCCCCACAGGTAGTGGTCCCTGTTGCCTCAGCAGGACAGACATGGACGTCTGTGACACACACACGCACAACATCAAAATCCATGACCAAACAACGTGGATGTGGAGACTGTCTCCCATTGTGCACATGGAATCAGAGACATTGTAAACACAACATGCACACAGACTGTGGAGGGCCATCACAATTGTGGCAATGGGTCACCCTGTGACGTAGATACCGTCCCACATGGGACTCAGGGGGTATGTGACATGACATACACATACACAACCGTGAAATGTGACCATGCCACATGCTCTGAAATGAACAGTTGCACACCACAGTGTTCATGTGCACAACACACCAAGGATTCTGTCCCCATGAACACGTGCACAGCCTGGCAGTGGCTGCCCCCAAGTGCCACCCACAAAACCACATGTTGACCTACATACACGGAACAGGTAATGCAGCCTTACATGCCTTAGGATACAGTGTGGACAGGCTGTGGTGTTGTAGGTGTGCCCCTCACTCCCTGGGAAGTAAATGTGGCTGGCATACGTTCACCTGTGACAGGCATGGTGACATATGCCAGTGACTTGTACAGGGACGCGTTGTACAGCAATGGACCGATCGGTGCGCACGCATTGGCCATTGCATACGATGTGAGCGGGTACGCGTTGTACAGCAATGGACCGATCGGTGCGCACGCATTGGCCATTGCATACGATGTGAGCGGGTATGCTTTGTACAGCAATGGACCGATCGGTGCGCACGCATTGGCCATTGCATACGATGTGAGCGGGTACGCGTTGTTTTCGAAATACGCGTTGTACAGCAATGGACCGATCGGTGCGCACGCATTGGCCATTGCATACGATGTGAGCGGGTACGCGTTGTTTTGAAATACGCGTTGTACAGCAATGGACCGATCGGTGCGCACGCATTGGCCATTGCATACGATGTGAGCGGGTACGCGTTGTACAGCAATGGACCGATCGGTGCGCACGCATTGGCCATTGCATACGATGTGAGCGGGTACGCGTTGTTTTCGAAATACGCGTTGTACAGCAATGGACCGATCGGTGCGCACGCATTGGCCATTGCATACGATGTGAGCGGGTACGCGTTGTTTTCGAAATACGCGTTGTACAGCAATGGACCGATCGGTGCGCACGCATTGGCCATTGCATACGATGTGAGCGGGTACGCGTTGTACAGCAATGGACCGATCGGTGCGCACGCATTGGCCATTGCATACGATGTGAGCGGGTACGCGTTGTTTTCGAAATACGCGTTGTACAGCAATGGACCGATCGGTGCGCACGCATTGGCCATTGCATACGATGTGAGCGGGTACGCGTTGTTTTCGAAATACGCGTTGTACAGCAATGGACCGATCGGTGCGCACGCATTGGCTATGGCCTGGCATGGCAACGGACGCGTTTTCAAACCTTTAACGAGTCTGATGCTGTGAATTCAGTTGGCCACCCACAACAATGTTGCAAATTCATGGGTGTCATGAAGTTGAACTTTTGAAGGATGCTGTGGGCGTGTGTAAGTGGTGCAAATCCATGGATTGGCCAGATTCAGAAGATGCAAACGACTTGGACCTATCACTTTGGACACATGGGACAGTATCTGCCTCAGCAGCACACATATAATGCTGGCTGTTCCCCTGAGAGCTCACTTGCCTGCACTACATGCTCCAGGACGACATCTGCCACCACCACTGCTGCTGTATCTGCATCCTCTGGATCCTGCAATGGCACGTACTGTGGAGAGAGCCCCAGCCTTCACCAATGAGGAGAACCAGGCCCTGCTGGACAGCCTCCTTCCACAGTACAGCAAGCTGTATGGGAAACCAGGGGAGCAGGTGAGTGTGCTGTCCACTGCCTTACTAAATGTGCATGTTGTCTGACTAGCAAGACCTACAGTCTGCACGCCACTGGCTAGCAGGCTCACTGAGTAGTTGTCACCCCCCATAGTGTGTAGTTACATGCACTGAACAGGTATAGTGCAGTAACAGTGCATTTAAACGAGGTTTTACTTCCCAGGCAATGATACCATGTAGTAACTGCTGGCAGACTGTACATAGCCATCGTTGCACTGCCTGTGTACATCATGTGCCCCTGTGATTGAGACATGTATATCCAAATGTGTGATGCACGGAAATGTTGCATGTGTAGTAATGGGCTTTTCACTTTGTCATCCCCACAGGTTGATACCCACCAGAAGCAGAAGATATGGCTGACCATCGTCCGGGCAGTGAGATCCGTGGGGGTCTACAAGCGCCGGATCCGCAACTGCCAGAAGAGGTGGCAGGACCTTCGGGGCTGGGCCCGGACGATCGCACGGGTCCAGCTGAAGCTGTCGCCTCCTTGCAGGAGGGGCGGACACCGGACCCTGACCCCCCACATGCTCAGGATCCTGGCGGTGGTCTTCCCTGATCTGGATGGGCAGCTGAAGGCCAGACAGCAGCAAGGAGGGGGTGAGTCCATGACTGCACTGTGAACTTTGTCTGACATGCTATGTGCCCTCCTCTGGCCTGCTTTAACTTCAACAGTACATCAGTCATGTGGTCCAGGACCCATGTCCCTCAATTGTGCACTGCCCACTCCTCATCTGATACCCAGGTGTGGCCCTTGCAGTCAGGAAATTGTGTCACTTGGGTACTGTCTCCTTGCATTTTGCTTAGCTCAAGGTGGGGGACAGCATTTGTTCCCGTAACTCTGTGGTGGGCTTCATGGGTGGGTCCATTGCCTACACAATGCCTGAGTTCTGACATGTAATCTGCGTGTTACTTTGATATGTGGTCCAATTGCTGTTCTGATTCACCACATGTGCCTGGGGTATTTGACACACACCCATGCTGCGGGTTGGAACAATGTTTGGGCCTCAGGAGTATGTATATCAAGTGTGTCACACATACTTAGCCACCTGGCTACTGTCCAGGCCTCATCCCTCATTCACGTGGAGCAGGACAGTCATGCCTACTCCAGGCCATACAATACACTCTGTACTCCCACTCCCGTGTATCCACTGACACGTTGTGCTCAGTGAAATGTTCCCTCAGGTGTCTGCCTCTGTGTCATTGTGCTGTGGCTACGTTGTCAGGACTACTGGGGTGTTTCTCGGTTAGGGCTCAGCATGCCACCGGAGATGTGACCATAGGGGACGATACTTGTGTGACATATAGGTGTTTGATCACTTGACCGTGCAGACTGGGGTATGCGAATGCGAAGTTCAGGCAGCTGTTTCCCATTCACAGCAGATTGTGAGGTGCTCAGGTTCCGAGGGTTGTGTTTCAGGTCTCCCATATGTCCAATTGGTATGACGTGGACAAATAAGAGTTCAGATGATGTGGTTTGTGGGGGATGGACATGTGCACTTGTCAGCTCCAGGACTTGCATTCCCCATGACCTATGTTTGTGACACAGTGCAGACTGTTGTTGTCTGGCTGCCCTGCCCATGTGACTGGAGACAGTGATGTATGACTTTGCAGGCATGCCTGTGCCATTGCATTGAACTTCCTATGAGTGATCCTGCAGGGGAGTGACATGTGCTACATGCACCCCATTGTGGCATTGACTATCAGGACATGGGTGCATCATCGTGTCTGGTGCTGGTATGCATCACATGCATTTCAAAATAGACCCTGGCCATCCCTTTATCCGGACATCTGTACTGACTCAGTGGCAAAAGTTGTGTTGTGTGCATGTTCACATACTTCACCATGTTCTCTGCACTGTCCAACTACTGTGTAGGTGGTACATGTGTCCACACTGGGGTATTGCCATCCGACAGGCACCAGACAGATGGGTGCAAGGCCAGGAGGGATGTGAGTGCCATGGTTGACCATCAGACTGACAATTGGCTTCTCCTACTCTGTTTGGGCACTTTTGGCAATGTTCAACTAAGGCTGCCAGGGCTTGCTCTGTAATGTGCTGTACTTACTGTGGTGTGTGCGGTCAGTGCAGGTGACTGATGTTTGTCTGTTTCCCTATTGTTTGCAGATACATCCACGGCCACAGGAGGGGACAGCTCCACGGACCAGGAGGAGCCGCAGAGCCAGACTGGGTTAGCAGCCGAGGAGTGGTCGGAGGGACCCAGTGGCACGGAGGGCGAGGGGAGCCACACCGAGGAGTCCTCAGCACCATCCACCTCAGCTGAGGACCACAGCAGCTCGGAGGATGACTCCCTTGTGGAGGCGGGTGTCAGCAGACACCACACCCCAGCTAGTATTGCTGTCCCCGCCACCACCACCACCGCCCTCCCATCGGCTCCCATTCCAGAGGTCCGTAGAGGCTCCCGTGTTCGGGAGCATATCTCCTTTGTGCCAGGCACCGCACCCCCTGCCCCTGTGTCCCCTGCTGCCCTGAGTGAGGAGTCTGTGTACCTACTTCGCCAGCTCCATGTAGGGCAGACAGCAATGCTGAGTGTCCTCCATGCCCACACCACTCTGTTGACTCAGCTGGTGTCGTTCATGGAGGGCATCTCATCGGGCATGTCTGCCCTACAGAGGAGCAATAGGTCCATGGACTCCTCCCTGATGACAGCAGTGTCCCTCCTCCAACAGTCCCTCACCCCTCCTACCTCTGCCCCATCCACACTTCCTGGCACCATACCTGTCCCAAGCACATGCACACCTGCACATTCACCCAAACACACAGACACGGGCAGCACAGACACACCCACTCCAAAAACAAGACGTGCACGCAGGCATCCTCAGGGGACTGATACCACACCCACAGGGGATGGGGACAGACACACACGCAGGCATCCACAGTCACTCCGCAGTCCTCCGATACCTCTCCCTCCAAGGCCCCTTCCCTTGCCTCACCTGCAACCCCACCTACACAGCGGGTCTTCCTCTGTGACCTCGGCCACTTCCCCTCCAATCCAGCTGATCCAGCATACAGGGGAAGAGGAAGCCCACCCACACAGAGGGAGTGCCCCTCACCCCCGGACACCCTCCCCCAGGCGCAGACCGACTGAGGCACCCATCCCCAAGTCCCCCCCGACCCGCAAGAGCAAGACCCCGCCGCCGCCCAGCAGCACAACCACCAAGTCTCCTTCCTCCATCCCTCAGGCCCCCACTCCACAGGTGCCCCACCACACCCTGCCCCAGGTTCCCCCACCCACAGATACACCATCCCCAAAATGATCCGGCCTTCTCCCCCTGCCACTTGCTCTTCCAGCACCACACCCCCCGCTGCGCATGTCTGTGCCACTGGTGTGGAGATGGTGTCCACCCCCTCTGTCCTGCCCACCTTACCTGAACCCCATTCTACTCCCCTGGAGATAGGCACTGCAGTGGAGTCCACTACCACCCCGTCTGACTTGGGCACTGCAGTGGTGAACCTGTCCACTCCATCTGCCTGGCCCACTGCAGTCGTGCCGGCACCCACACCATCTGAGTCATGCCCCCCAGTTGTGCCGGCACACACCATGTCAGACACCTCCACTGCAGTTGTCAGTGACTCTCCAGCACCCACCACCCCTTCCCTGCCTCCTTCTGGTGAGCCCTGATCCTGTCCCTGCGGTGCCTGGCCTGCCCCCCCGTATGCTCCTCCGAGGGGGATGTCCCTGGGGTGTAGCATTGCAGGCATGCGAAGGGTGACATCTGCCACTGTCACCCTGTTTGGACTTCGTTGTGGACTCGCCATTGGCCTTTGTTGTATTTCAGGACTTTAACTCCGTTAACACACATATGCTGAATAAAGCTACTTTCTGTTCTCTAGTGGTTTTGCTTCTGATGTACATGATGTTGATGTTGCTAACCGTGCCCTTGCTGCAGTGATGGTGAGTTTTGATCTCAGGAAAAAGAAGTGTTACTGTGCAGGACCGCATGTGGTCCAGGGGGAATGTGTCCTATCCTGGTGTGTATCCATGTCATCCTTTGCGGCAATATGAGGGTGTCATGTTTTCAATTTTGTCAATGGGATTTCCTACTTACATTTGCAATATCACATCTGTGGCCTACACCCCTGAACATCTGTTGTGCTTGCCATTGTTCGATTAGTCTACTCCCCTGACCGTGTGACCATCTCCACTGGACATGCAAGTTTGGGCATCAATGGGGAAGGAATCATCTGTGTTATCAGTGCAACTTGCTATACATGTGTGTTGGATCTGTGCTGATGATTTCGGTGACACTCCCATGACCAGGCTGATATGACGGTAGCCTTCATTTTGTGCTAATTGTTGACTGTGTGACCAAGTGTTCTGCTGACATGATAGAGCCCTACTGAGACAACGTATGGCACAGCTTTCCTTACACAGGAGTGGAGTCCCCTCATGGCAGTGTGTAATTCTGTGACATTGCCTGGGCACAAGGTGTGTGTTGTGTGAGCATGTCTGTGTGTGTTCAATTCCATTTTGCTAGGCAGGCTGGGATCCCTAGTGATGTTCCTGTTTGTGATGCTTGCTGAGTTGACCTATGTTCCCCCAAGTCATCTCCCTGGGTTCTCTGTGATGTGGGTGCATGGCACATTACTGGTCATCAGGGTGTCACCCATAGGTGTGTTTGCTGTCAGGGCTGAGTTTGTGGGCAAATGCAGATGGGACACAGTCAGGATTCCCCTTGGCACTTGTTGGTTACACCGGTCATGTAATTTCCAGTTTGTGTTAGCTTTCAGTGATTGTGACACGTTGTGTGTGTGACTGCTGCCACTCCTCAGGGTCAGAGCTGCAATGTTGGAAGTTGTCTATGTGTGTTCTTTGTGGGTGACCTTGGCTTCTTCATTGGTGTGTGTCTGTGGCCGGGATCCCATTGGTTGTTGTGGTATTGACGTCATGTCCATGTACGGCGTACTGTGCAGTGTGTCAGACATTCACGAGTCTTGTTGACTGGCCATGTGTGATGGGTTTCTGCACCTTAGTTGCCACCGCCACCCCTGGGATTGTCATGGGTGCATGTGCAATGTCACCAGTGCATGTGAGCTTCACTACTGCACATTGGTGGAGATCATGGTGTGTGGTGTTGAGTGTGTGCAGATGAGAGTTGTTGCACGTCTGGACCCCTGCCTCCATGTTGGCCTTGGCTGACAGGCCATGCTGATAGATTTGTGCTTGTGTAGGTGTGATGGTAGTTTGTTGCTCAGGAGACATGACTGTGGTTCACAGCGTGAACGACATCTAGCTTTGTCATCACAGTGGGATTGTCATGCAGGCCAGTGTCACCACAATGTGGGGACCCTGGGGGTAGTGCTGTGGTGGGTCTGTGTCTTGCTGTGTTAGTTGCTGTTCCCACAAGCCTGTGTGACCTGTGTAATTTGGGCTCCCTCTCATCTAACAATGCCTGATTGCCCACAGAGGGTATTCGGACCCATGAGTTTCTTTTGTGTGGCACTGTATGCACATCTGTGTGATTGGTATTCAGGCCTCCTCATGTGTTGTGTGGTTGCCTGGGGACACTGGCACCCCCTCACCTGTTGTGTTTGATATGCAGTGTGGGGCTGCCTGTTTGTGTTTGTGCATCTGCACCACTGCATTGGCATATCTTCGGTGTGCCATTGGCTGTATGTTGTTTAGTGGGTTCCCCCTGCTGTCCCTGGGACTCCTAGGTCATCAGTCAGCACAATGATCATTGTTTGTGTGTCCCATTGCTGCCATGGTATGGTATTTGTTCACCTCACATCTACAATCTCCACAGGATATCTACATTTGTGTGCCCATTGGTGCAAATATGTGGGTCTGCATTATGATGGTCACTTCTGTCATTGTGTCATTGATGAATGTTGACAGTGTCAGCCCCCATGGGTGATGTTTGTCTCCACATGGCCAAAGGTATGTCTTCTTTGCACTGCACTGTTTGCCTCCCCCAATCTATGTTGCTATGGGACACAAGCACTACTTTGCCACTGATGTGTTTGTTGTTCTGTGACCAGGAATCATCCATGCAGTTTGGCAGTTGCAGCTTTTTCAATGTCAACACTTACCTTTTGATCACTGTGAATATGGGGGCTTAGAACCCATTGCCACAATGTTCAAAATGTGCTTCAGCTATGGACCCCACACTTACCTTTTGGTCACTGTGATGATGGGGGCTTAGACCCCATTGCCACAATGTTCAAAATGTGCTTCAGCTATGGACCCCACACTTACCTTTTGGTCACTGTGATGATGGGGGATTAGACCCCATTGCCACAATGTTCAAAATGTGCTTCAGCTATGGACCCCACACTTACCTTTTGGTCACTGTGATGATGGGTGTTTAGACCCCATTGCCACAATGTTCAAAATGGGCTTCAGCTATGGACCCCACACTTACCTTTTGGTCACTGTGATGATGGGGGCTTAGACCCCATTGCCACAATGTTCAAAATGTGCTTCAGCTATGGACCCCACACTTACCTTTTGGTCACTGTGATGATGGGGGCTGGACCCCATTGCCACAGTGGTCAGGGTCTGCTTACATTGTGGAGGCCACACACATTTATGTGTGACACATGTGATAGGGGGTCACATTGTATGTTCAATGTCATGTTCAGTGTTGTAGGCATTTGACACAGTCTACACACGCTTGTCATGGTGTTGGGAGGCTGTTTTTTTCTTACATTCCTTATGTTGGAGTATGCTGGTTGTGTCATGCATTACCCATCCTATGAGTAGGGGTGGTGTGGGTGGTAGGCATCCAGCCCCCCATGGGTAGCGGTGGTAGTAGTGACAGGCATCCAGACCCCCATGAGTAGGGGTGGTAGTAGTGGTAGGCATCCAGCCCCCCATGGGTAGGAGTGGTAGTAGTGACAGGCATCCAGACCCCCATGAGTAGGGGTGGTAGTAGTGGTAGGCATCCAGCCCCCCATGGGTAGGGGTGGTGGTAGTGGTAGGCATCCAGCTCTTCATGGGTAGGGGTGGTGGTAGTGACAGGCATCCAGCCCCCCATGAGTGGGGATGGTAGTAGTGGTAGGCATCCAGCCCCCCATGGGTAGGTGTGGTAGTAGTGACAGGCATCCAGACCCCCATGAGTAGGGGTGGTAGTAGTGGTAGGCATCCAGCCCCCCATGGGTAGGGGTGGTGGTAGTGGTAGGCATCCAGCTCTTCATGGGTAGGGGTGGTGGTAGTGACAGGCATCCAGCCCCCCATGAGTGGGGATGGTTGTAGTGGTAGGCATCCAGCCCCTCATGGGTAGGGGTGGTAGTAGTGACAGGCATCCAGACCCCCATGAGTAGGGGTGGTAGTAGTGGTAGGCATCCAGCCCCCCATGGGTAGGGGTGGTGGTAGTGGTAGGCATCCAGCTCTTCATGGGTAGGGGTGGTGGTAGTGACAGGCATCCAGCCCCCCATGAGTGGGGATGGTAGTAGTGGTAGGCATCCAGCCCCCCATGGGTAGGGGTGGTAGTAGTGACAGGCATCCAGCCCCCCCTGAGTAGGGGTGGTGGTAGTGGTAGGCATCCAGCCCCCCATGGGTAGGGGTGGTAGTAGTGACAGGCATCCAGACCCCCATGAGTAGGGGTGGTAGTAGTGGTAGGCATCCAGCCCCCCATGGGTAGGGGTGGTGGTAGTGGTAGGCATCCAGCTCTTCATGGGTAGGGGTGGTGGTAGTGACAGGCAGCCAGCCCCCCATGAGTGGGGATGGTAGTAGTGGTAGGCATCCAGCCCCCCATGGGTAGGGGTGGTAGTAGTGACAGGCATCCAGCCCCCCCTGAGTAGGGGTGGTGGTAGTGGTAGGCATCCAGCCCCCCATGGGTAGGGGTGGTAGTAGTGACAGGCATCCAGACCCCCATGAGTAGGGGTGGTAGTAGTGGTAGGCATCCAGCCCCCCATGGGTAGGGGTGGTGGTAGTGGTAGGCATCCAGCTCTTCATGGGTAGGGGTGGTGGTAGTGACAGGCATCCAGCCCCCATGAGTGGGGATGGTACTAGTGGTAGGCATCCAGCCCCCCATGGGTAGGGGTGGTAGTAGTGACAGGCATCCAGCCCCCTGAGTAGGGGTGGTGGTAGTGGTAGGCATCCAGCCCCCATGGGTAGGGGTGGTGGTAGTGGTAGGCATCCAGCTCTTCATGGGTAGGGGTGGTGGTAGTGACAGGCATCCAGCCCCCCATGAGTGGGGATGGTAGTAGTGGTAGGCATCCAGACCCTCATGAGTAGGGGTGGTAGTAGTGACAGGCATCCAGCCCCCCCTGAGTAGGGGTGGTGGTAGTGGTAGGCATCCAGCTCTCCATGGGTAGGGGTGGTAGTAGTGACAGGCATCCAGACCCCCATGAGTAGGGGTGGTAGTAGTGGTAGGCATCCAGCCCCCCATGGGTAGGGGTGGTGGTAGTGGTAGGCATCCAGCTCTTCATGGGTAGGGGTGGTGGTAGTGACAGGCATCCAGCCCCCCATGAGTAGGGATGGTAGTAGTGGTAGGCATCCAGCCCCCCATGGGTAGGGGTGGTAGTAGTGACAGGCATCCAGCCCCCCCTGAGTAGGGGTGGTGGTAGTGGTAGGCATCCAGCCCCCCATGGGTAGGGGTGGTAGTAGTGACAGGCATCCAGACCCCCATGAGTAGGGGTGGTAGTAGTGGTAGGCATCAAGGCCCCTATGGGTGTATATGGTATTGGTGATAGCCATCCCGCCCCTATGGTTCTGCTGTTGCGATTCATTTCTGCATCCCTATGTGTGTGTGTTGTATGTCTGGTACGGGTAGTTTGTTTGTGTGGTGGGTGTTTGACTTACCTTCTGCGCCGTACGCGTCCGTGCCAGTTCCGGTAATAGATGTAGAGTATTGGTAGGACCTGCGCGATGGGATTCATGGTTGGTTCGTTTCGTTCATCTTTCTCGTTGCTTCGTCTCGTCCTCGTGGCTGGCGTGTTCGTCTCGTAGCCGTGGATCGTCTTGTTGTGCGAATCGGAGCTTATGTGCGCCTCTCCCGGATGCTCTGACGTGCCGTGCGTAGCGACGGGTTCGGCGCGTACGGAAGGCGCATCGTACTAGTCCGGCCGGAGGGTGCTGTATTTTGGCTTCCGTGCGACTCGATTCTGCGTTTACGGATCCGGCTCGGGCGGTGAACAGGAGCTGGATTGGGTGAGTACGGCTGGGTCGGGATCCGGGCAGTTGTGCGCATCGTACTTGTTCGTTCGGTCGCATGTTCGGATCGGTCGGGAAACACGCGTTCGGCTTGGTTTTTTTCCGGGCGAATGGTGTTAGGTGCGCTTCCGGCCGAGATCGGATTCGGCCCCTTAATCTTGAATTGGCTCATCGCGTCCTGAGAAAGAGTTCGGCTTCTCCACTTCGTTTCATAAATAAACGGACTAAATTTGGAACATTTCCTAAATTGACACTTTCACATGAGAAAGAATGGCCTGAATAGCTGATTTGTAACATTTTTTAATTGTCTTTTTAAAACCATGTTTTTAGCTGTTTTTATGAAAAAAAATTGAATTGTCCAGATTTTAAGTATGGTCATTGTCATCCAATTCGAAAGTGGAGTGGGTGTTATGTTTCGTATAGAGGCCCTAATATAGACACGTTCATATATGCTGTATATGATCATAATCGCCTATGCCCTATTATGGTCATAATCGTCTATGCCCTATTATAGTCATGATCCCCTATGCCCTAATATAGGCATGATCTTTCACCTACATTAGTTCCCTACAGTACACAACGAACTCTGAGGGTTGAACGTTATCTAGTCTGTGGTTTGAACACTGCAGGGTTTTTCCCGAACACAGGCCTACAATGTACTCATAAATTATGCATGAACATTCACCAGCTACATCTCCCGCATAATATGTATGTACAAAGTTCACCCCTGACGTCTTCCTCATGTCTAACAAAGACCAATGCAAACCATACTGAGTGACGAGACACTTTAGGGTATAAATACACCACATCTTGCCATGGTAAGACAGAGGGAACCGAGACTTCCATGCTGACACACTGACCAGAGACGCTGAGGCTCCTGCATGCAGTCGCTCCAGGTGACAGCGGTCTAACACAGCCCTTGCGGGGTGTCCAACTCGAGACCAGGACGGGGTCCCACACTCTCTCTATTCAGGTAATGGGGTTCGATTAAATCCTAGAAGGATTCTTGGCTCTTAGACTTTTAGACCTACACACATGCTAGGTACACTTAGGTACATCTAGTTAGGCATCGTAGGAGTATGTGCACTTTTATAATGCATTTTATATTCATGTATGTAACCATTATTATTGCAATATGTTAGAACTGTACTATCGTTTCACTTCGATCGTACTGCTGATAATATATCTCTGCTATTGTCTGCTGGTTGCTGCAGCACATATATTTTACACTAGAATAACAACTGTTCAATAAATACTTATTGAAACGCCCAGACTGTTTATTCTGTGTAACTCTCTGAGACAAACCGAATAAGTAAGCACGAGTGACTGAGCGAAAAGTAGTACATTGTTTCCACGATTCTGAGGGATCAGGGTTGTCATGATCTAAGGTTTCCAGAAACTGATCTCTCCCCGATAAGAGGAGATTCTAGTGGCACTGTGAGCTAGCTAATGCAAATCCGGCTAACATACGCGGTGGGGGTGCACAGAGCCAGTCTACCACCAATCCCACAGTTTATGTTATCCAAATGCACAGGTCCTGCAGGGGTACTATAGGAACTACACAACAGTTTCTGATCGCACGCAAATGTTCCAGGATCCTCTTTTTAACCGGGAAAATGGTACTCCCCACGTACCTCAAACCACACATGCATACCAAAATATACACAACATGATCGCTGTTACAGTTGATAAACTTGTGTATTTTGGCAATCTTGCCAGTGGGGAGACTGTAACTCTTCACATTAGGACTATTTGCACAGGCCTTACATTTTCCACATCTGTGGAATCCAGGGAGTTCCCTCAACCAGGATCCCGGGGATAGCCCACCCTGTGACATATGGCTATGGACCAGAATGACCTGCAAGGAGTTACACTTGCGGTACGTAATGTGAGGGCTGGGGCTGACTAGTCTGCCAATCGTCATGTCCGTCCTGACCAAGTGCCAGTGTTTTCGTATTACTTGATGTATGGCCTGAGAGGCACAGTTGTATGTGGTAATTAGCCTCACCTCCTGCTTGCTCTCTTCCCTGACCCTAGGTGTTAGTAGGCTCATCATGTCTCTGTTCGATGCCTTCTCC
Source organism: Calotriton arnoldi (assembly GCA_963921515.1). Taxonomy (NCBI): domain Eukaryota; kingdom Metazoa; phylum Chordata; class Amphibia; order Caudata; family Salamandridae; genus Calotriton; species Calotriton arnoldi. The sequence continues at coordinate 66,090 of CAWUFW010008963.1, read as the reverse complement.
ACTGCTGCCCTGATGGTTCTTCCTGAGTATCCTCGAGTTCTGAACCTGCCCACCATGTTTCTCTCCTCCTCAATGTATGCCTCTGTGGAACTGCAGTTCCTCTTGGCCCTTAGAAGCTCACCATAAGGGATGCTTCTTTTCAGGCTTTCTGGATGGTGACTCCGGGCGTGTAAGATACTGTTGCCCGCTGTAGCCTTTCTAAAAAGCCTAGTGTGGATTGTGTCATCTTTTACTTCTACCTGTACATCTAGGAATTCGATTGTGTTATGGTGTATCTTGCTAGTGAATTTCAAGTTTAAATTGTTGTCTGATAGACCTGTTATAAATGTCTCCAAATGATCCTGTGGACCGTCCCATATCAGAAAATATCATCAATGTAACGCGTCCACAGGATCAGGTGATTTGCACAGTTTACATTTGCCTCGTACCAGATGTGCTCTGCCTCCCACCACCCCATAAACATACAGGCATAGCTGGGAGCAAAGCAGCTTCCCATCGCTGTGCCCGTCAGTTGCCTGTACCATTGTTCCTCAAATAGGAAACAGTTGTTCTCTAGGCAAAACTGCAACATTTCTAGTAGCATAATGGTATGGTCATACATTGATAGAGGCCTGTCTCTGAAGAAGTATTTACATGCCTCCAGGCCTACGTCATGTTCAATGCAGGTGTAGAGTGCTACAACATCTACTGTGGCCAAAATGTAGGACTCTTTCCATGGAATCTCTTGTATTTTAGATATAAAATCCATTGTGTCCCTACAGTAAGATCGCAGGTTAATTACATATGGGCACAAAAAGTAATCAAGGTAGATAGAATTGTTCTCAAGTAGACTGTTGTTTGCTGAGATTAAAGGTCTACCCTGGCGGGTCCGTTGGATGTTTATGCACCTTAGGCGGCATGTAAAAGACCAGGGTGACTGGTTTTTTCACTAGTAGAAATTGAAATTCATTCAAGCTCAGAAGACCCTGTCTGTGCCAATTCTCCAAGAGGTTGTGATAGCTCAAGATGGTTTTACTGTATTGAGCCAAGCTAGATCTTAGATAGCTCCCTGAGTACTCTAACTGTCGTTTTGCTTCTGAACCTGTATTAATTGATGTCCCAAAGCACCACATTACCTCCTTTGTCAGAGGGCTTTATAACAAAGGTGTCCGCTTTTCTTATGGACTCCAGCCCTAGTTTTTGCCCCTCCGTCAAATTTCGAGAAAACTGGTTCTTTCCTGTCTTCCATATCTCCATCAGGTCATGCAATACCATCTCATGGTAAGTGTCAATACTGTCATGCAGAGTTACAGGATTAAACTTAGACTTGGGTTTAAAATCGCTCCTGGACTTTTTGTCCATGCAAATGCCCATGTTTTTGAGCAATTCACGGTCGGTCTCCCAGTCCCTTGCTCCCAGCTCCATCTCTCTCAGTGATTCCAGTGTTTCAATATCACTCATTGAGAGAATATCCATCACTGGATCATTAGAATACCCCTCTTGTACCCTCCCGGGGGTGTCTCTGCTTCTTTTTAGAGCATGAATTTTGAGTAACTTCGGTTTTCTAATAAAGAGGAAAATGTCAATACGGGTACATGAATATTCAAAATTGGCAATTGGGCAGAAGGATAGCCCTAATTCTAAAACAGAGCGTTCTTCTGGGGTAATGTTATGGGAGGATAGGTTTATTATAGTAAGATTAGTATTCTCACCCATCATTTGTTGCGTTTGCTTTGCCGTGTTCCTCTCCCATGCGGCTTCTCGCTGTCTTTCACCTGTACCTCCTCTCCTGATTTTTCTTTTCCGCTGTTTCCTCCTCTTCCTCTTCATTTTGGAGGTTTCTTTTTTTCGGCCAGGTTCTGCCGTAAAAAACAGTATTCTTCGAGTGGGGTAAAGGGCACATTCCTCCCGGTCGACATGCCTTGTCGTTCCTCTAGATCCAAGCATGCATCAGAGCTTGACTCCAATGTCGCGATTTCTTGCTGTCGCAGTGATTCCGATTGCCTGAAATCTCTTCTTGCCACCTCATATTTTTTCCCAAATGTGAGGATGCGTCCCATCGCATAGCCATTCTTATCTCTGATAAATTTCCACCTTTTCTTGGATTTGATGCTTTCTTCATATTTCGATAGTCGTCCTTCCATCTCCCTCATGAAGTTTCCAATTTCCTCCTGGGAGGCATGTTTGTCAAGGGCTTCTATGAGTGTCTTAATGTCTTCCCCTACTTGTTGGAGTTCAATGGCTGCATATTTGGATAATAGTCCCAACATTTGTTTACAGGTTGATGCCATCAAATGCAACCATTCTTCTAGTAGCTTTGGGCTCGGGTTCTGGTAGGTTGGGGTGATCAGGATGCGCAGCCCTCTTGGGTAACCCTGGGCATAGTACTACGCTACGCTCATGGAGCATGCGTAGTTTGTGCTACTACACACTATGCAAATTGCACGTAGCACAGTGCAAAAACTGTGCTAATTGACGTAGCGTAGCAGCAAAACAATTAACAGCTACAAATGCAATTTTACATGCTAAAAGCATATAACCAGTTCACAAAAATGAACTTTGAGAATGAAAACATCAGGCAATGAGAGAGGTGATGATTTTGGGGTCCCCCCTAACCTAGGGGGAGGACCAAGCAGATGCCTTGAACACAAAGAGGATATCATGCTGAATGATTCAGTGGTGGTCCCTTCCTCCTAGGACCACCCCGAGCACAGTTATGGGCAAAAATACAATCCCAACCAAAGGCCCTGCAAAGCATTATGGGACGAGATTAGCAGTGGGCAGTGAATATTATAGTGTCCAATATCAAAATAATTCTACAAAGAGCTGCAGTTCAACTAGTCGTTACTAGATGTCCCTCACGAGTCAAATGCAAAAGCATTGAAATTATTAATACATCAAGCTGCAGTTCCACTAGTCGTTACTAGATGTCCCTCACGAGTCAAATGCAAAAGCATTGAAACCTTTTCATGAAGCTTTTGCATTTGACTCGTGAGGGACATCTAGCACCTCCCTGTGGCAACTCTGCTCACCTGTGATCAAGGCTATATTAGCCGAAACGCGTAAGGTCATGAGTTTGCTGCACTTTGAGAAAATAAACGCATGGCTTTTTCTCCTCCCAAATCAGGCTCTGCACCTCTTCTTTTGACTTAATTACAGGATCTCCATGCCTGACGCAGTAGCCGCCCTTCAAGGTTGCTGGCCCCCTTAATGGAGTGAAACTGGTGAGATATGACAAGTTTCGATGGGGGCATGACCTGCTTGTTGCATACCAGACGTAAATGGATTTTCCGAGGAATATCTGGTAATGCAAAGAAAGGGAGAAGAGAGGGGCAACAGCCTCTCTTGGAAAATTTTGGATGCCAGTGTCATGACACAGTGCTTTTCTATTTTTACTAACACGCACGTGAGCGCTTGAATTTGGCATAAACAGGATGCACTGAAAACATCGTAAATATGAGTATGGTGTTCAAAATAAGGATATTAGAACACTTACGGGCAATCTCTAAAAAAGATGTAACATATCCAGTAGCAAGACACTTTGCAGATAAACATTCCAGTAATAGAAATCTGGCACAGTACTATGGTCTGGACCATGTCCCAGATAATATCAGAGGGGGCGATAGAATCTTGAGACTACGTAGGTTAGAGTCACGTTATATTGTAGACTTGCGAACAAAATTCCCAAAAGGATTAAATAGTGGGGAGGAGTTGGCGTCACACTTGGGCTCCTAAATTGTAAAATTAAAAATTAAAATTGTTAGGCTGTTACACAGCTGGCATTAGTTGCAGTTATAATATGTCTTTTACATATTATCTATGTCACAGGATATGTGCAAATAACAATGGTCAATAATAAGGGACTTAAGCCGATCCACGGCAAGAGAACAGTACACTAAGGGGCTCATTACGATGGCGGGCGGAAGCACAACCGCCGTGCTGGCGGATGCAAAAACCACCAGTTACCGCCGGCACGCAGCAGTCCACACGCCCGCACAATTACGATGCGAAAAGTAGGCCAAACACCGCCGGCAAGCCAGCAACACCGTCCGCCATCAAAGTGCGCCCGTTCACGTAGCGGCGCAGCACAACTGACACACACCGTCCGACGAAACACGTCCCGCCCGGCGCATAAATTACGATGCCGCAAACAAACGGCTCCCACGGCTAAGAGACACCGCACGTGAAAGAGAGGCGGAAACACGGACGCAGAGCACGGACAACGAAGAAGCGGCACCCCGGGCATGAATCCAGCACTGCAGGCCCTTCCCATGCTTCTGCTGATGCACCACCAAGGACGCAACGTACCGCGGAGACGCAGGTAGGCACACACACAACAAGTGCACGCAAACAGCGCACACAGTGCAAGGGCGGAAAAAGCAGACAACCCCCCACCAGCGCGTGCACACTACACATCCACCATCGCATCCACATATGACACACAGGCCAAATCCTAATATCGCAGAACACATGTGTACACACCACCTGGGACTAGGAACCAACCACCCCGTCACGGCCCCAAAGCGCCGATGACGCCGCCACACACGCGCACAACGCAGAGGCCAACCGCAGCGCCATGCATGCGTCGCACACAGACACAGGGACACAACCAAGCAGCACACACATCAGCCCCACCCCGAACGCACATGACACGTGACAGGCCGGCCACAGACATGTCCTCAACGCCCAATTCACGGACAACACCCAACGCCACACAACCGACGCACACATGTCAGTGAAGACACGCAACAGCAGGACACACCCCAGTGTAACAAACATGGCGTAGCACACAGCGGCGGCAACACCAACTATGAGAAGCAGGGCCCCTTCGGGAAGAGGAACGCCAGTACCACACTGAAAAACCCATACCACCCTGCACATATGAACAAGACACATGAAACGGAACACCAAAGAGCCCGGGGACCGACAACAGGTGGCCCAAGAATTACATCCACACACAAGGCCCAACGCAGAGCGGAAAGGCAGCCTGCCACCCACACAAGGGAGAGCAGACAGCACTGAATGACCTTCCATTCCAACACCGAAACCACAGCCCTACGACAGAAGCCGGTGAATACAGCCATTGTCCAAGAATAGACCAACACAGGCATGCCGAGGAGACCGACCACAGGGCAGATAGCGCATATCACAGAAGCACACAACGGACGGGGAAGAAAGAAGAAAACACTCCCCCATGTCAGCCACATGCAAGTTAATTGGAAGGAGTCACACAGCACCGACCTTGAACTGTCTGAGAAGCATGTGGGAAGAGGGCCCGTGTCCTCCAAACAAGCCAACAGAACACAAGTCCTGTCTCCCCACGACTACACAGAGCTCACAGCAACCCCGGAGCATGCACATTGCAGACTGCACACACAGCCGGAGCACGCCACCTCTACGAACCGCTGCGAAATGGCAACCGCAACACACCTACCCAACTACGCCGAAGAGCTCAAGCTGTACCAAACCAACACGATACATACATTGGGATGCGATCTCCTGTCCCTGCTGAACGTAAGTTACCGACTGACTTACCGCATCACATTGTTCAGCTGCGTCATGCCCGTCTTCTACTGTCGGAGGTGTCCCTACCAGCATCCCGTCGAGATATGCCTCTCCAACCCGGCATGTCTGAAGGCGGACCTGCTACCACTACTCCTCCCTCTGGACGCACACGACAGGGCCTGCTCTGCCTATGGGGGCATGGCGTATGTGGCCAACATCGCACGCGCACTGAAATGGAACCACTGTGCCTCCACACGACGGATCATCGAGAACAGCTACATCGAATGTCACCCAGCATGCCCCATCATGGTCCTCCAAGGGACAACCTACGAACAACACCTTGACAGCCACCATCCGCTTCATTGGCTGGCAAACATGTACACCACCAATGACATGGAAGCCCTGCTGGACGGCATCGCATACCTGACAACCTGTAAATACGTCGGACCACAACGCAGGTTCCCCGAGTGACCTATGAAGTCCAACCCCGCACCCATGCTCAGCTTCCGCACGGACTGGCCAGTCACCACCACAACAGCCATACCAAACGACCGGCAACTGTAACCACACCATCAACGACATCGCCATGACATCGGATATGACCGGGACATGCACACTGTTCCCCATCACATCCAGGAACACCGCATGCATCGTGGGAGGCAGTGGCATGGGCTCTGTGCATCGCACCCACATGGACGGAACTGCACGAACAACCAGGACACGACATGGATCCAGCGCACATGGACACACACACCGCTCAGTGGACATGAATAGGTCGCCTGGAGTCTGTGGGTGCTGCACCCCTCCCACCCCCGCCCCGGGAATCCCATACCAGGACCTTTGCATGGACGACAAGTGCATACAACAACAACACGACCCCAGTGACTGTGACATGTCCAGTAACCACCACAGTGCAACAACAAGTGGCACGCCGCTGCATGCACGCAAGCACATGCCCTGATGTCATCTCACATGCACGCGTGCATGAGGAACAACCGCAGCAAACCTGTCACATGGAACTGAGATGGACTGTGCCCATGATGCCGAGCGGTCTGGTAGGCTACATGTATACCGTCTGTGTCAAAGTCCGCAGCTCCGCAGCTATACGTAAATGTACATTAGCACAGCCTTGGCCAAGCAGATGTAACCCCACACCCTATCCCATTTGTTATCATGCTCAGTATATCCTCAACATGTATTCCGCTGCCAGTAGTGTCCACTATACTGCATCACAGAGGACAGAAGACTCAATATAATGTTTGAAACCAAAACTGTCTCCGCTGACTCATTTCACAAGTACGAATGAGAGAGGATATGTGAAGTACACGGCAGTCGTGACATGACCATGTAGTCCACTGGTATTGGATGTCAACGCAAATGAGTAGCACTACTGTGGAAGACACACATGTGTCGTGTGAAGTCGTATGGACGCAGTGCTCAGGTGGGTGGGTGCGACGGGTAGATGCGCACATGCCAAGTTGGAGCACGCCGTGTTGGGAGGGGTCATGAACAGTACACCACCACTTCCCTGGGCATTGTGAGAGGACACCTGTCGGGGGGAGTGAACACGTGTGTGCACAGCAGCCGGGCACACGTACAAAGCGGTACCAGGCGCACCTCAGCCCACCCTCTGTGGACAAGCTGGATCCTGTTGTGCGCCCGCCATGCCCCTTGACAAGGCACACACAGCCCCAGTCGACCAGGTGTAACCCCAACATAGTCAATCCGCACAGGCGATACAGGGCACGGGATGGCAGTGGAGCATGGTGTGTGAGAGGTCTCCTCGCGCTCCTCCTGGTCATATCACGCAGGCAATAGTACCTCAACGTCTAGCATGGCACAAGTCACATGGAAGTGTAGGGGGACGCACCACAGCACGAGCAGCACTGACGTCACGGGAGGTGGCTCGCACCATCCCATCCATTGCCCATCATACCAACCACGACACATGCCATTGCGACTAAGTGCAAGCGCGTGCGCCACCACCCCGAGCCCTCCCCAGAGAGGCCAAAGAGTGAATGTGTGGGCCAACAGCCACAGACGGACGCGGCGTGGCCGCAAGGGCAGCCACAGCCACTGGGTGTCGCAGGTGGCGGATCCGGAAGGCGAAGACTGTGATGCATAGTCCATGCAGGCCGGGTCTCCATTTGGGGCACCACGCAGGTGGACGGCGTCCCGCCACACATCATACCCTGAGACAGCCCACTCGTGCAACTGGACCCACACATAAACTCCTTGCCCTCTCTGGTGCGAGCTTGGGGCTGCCTGTGCAAGCGCTAGCCTCGCAGGTGAGCATGCATATTGGGGGGGCGAGGGGAGGACATGAGGGCTGGGGCGAAGATGACTGTATCACTGTCAGTTAGTACAAGGGATGACCCAGATGTGTAAAGGAAGAGACGTGTCCCGTGTGTACTGCAACTAGTCGCCAATACAACTACCCCCCATGTCCGGAATGTAAGCCCGCACCTAGGCCCGCCCATCCGCCACATCGAACATACCACCAGCACGACAACCTTCCCATTCGAAACACTGACTGGGGGTGGCGACCAGTGAACAATCATGTGTAGCCTACCCACGCGTACATGTGGGCCCTCCATGATCCATGTCACCTGCGGCAAAGACATGACATGCGCAATGAGGGAAGTGAGGAGAGCTGTCCGCCCCACGCGCAGAACGTGCATCAGCTCCACAGACCCAGCAGCGAGTCCAGCAGGGGTCACATGTGCAGGGGCAGCTGTGCCTGGTGTGAAGGCACATGCATATAGACAGCACATCGACCAATGTGTAGTCTGCCCACATCCACAGTCCATCATCATGCGGACATAGGAATTGAACACAGGGCAACACATCTTAGTTGGTGCACCTACCGTGACCAACAATGCGCAATCATCGACGTACCCGCCCTGTGCATGGCCCCCCACCCAACGGAGGCACATCCAGTGCCACCATCCCACACACACAAGCCTTCCACGGAACATGCTGTGTCCAATGGTCAGTACAGAGTCAGCGCCCATCTGGTGGATCCTGAACAGGAGACACATGCACACACATGCCAGCTCCCACTATGTACGTCTGCCACCTGGCACGTGCAATGTAACCTCTCACCTGTGACGTGTGACTGCAAGCACACAGCCGTCTTGGCATGGGGCTGTCAATGTGGACACCAGTCAATGTTTCGGGAGCTGTGATCCGTACAGTGCTGTACATAGGGTGCAGTGCTGACACCTACTACTGTCTCATATCCCCTCGTGCCACAGGTCCCACTTGTATTGGCCGCTCAGCCCGTGCCCACATCGTCGTCGTCGTGTGCCATACTCATCCAGCCTCGGAAGCAGTTCCATGCTCAGCAGACACTCATGTTGCCGTGGCGTTGCCACTTGACGAATATGCAGTCAGTCCCCATCAGCACGCCCCGCAAGTCATTGGGGCCTAGATCCCCATGTGCATGCACATGGCAGTGGTATGTCTCACTTGCCATTGCCATTGTTGGGAGACCTGTGTAAGTGTATTGTGGCCGTGCCGTCCCAGCTTGACAGCTGGGCTGTGGCTCATGTGCTTGCTCAGTCATGTCAGTGATGTGTATGCGAAATTGCTATGTGCCGTGTTGCTTTGACATGTGTCCTCTGCCATTGTCCCTAGGCGGAGACCGAACATTGACCGCCCATACCAATTGCTGGCGGACATGGACGATACAGAGGTAATCAGGAAGTTTCGGCTGTAGTTGTGTGTGCTAGGCAATGGGACTGTGTGCTGTGCACATGTGGCATGGGACGGATTGGCCATGCCGATGGGTGTGTTGCTTTGCCCCTACTCATTGTGACTCTGGTGTATGCGGGCTCCTGGCCCATCCTGGGTCTGGTTTGTACTTTGCTTTTGGAGTTCATATGGAACGCTTAGGAACGCATATGGCAACATGGGGGCCATGCCCCAGATTCGCATTTGGGAGGGGATATGCTTTTGGGGTACATGCTGTGAGCCATGGGTGCCGAACGTGACATGTGTTGTGGCAGCATGACAGTGCATGGTCTGAGGTGTGTGCATGCCTGACATGCCCTGCATATTTGCTGTCTGTTGTGGTTACTGGACATGGCATTGGACGCATCGTTATGAGTGAGTGATAGTTGTGTGCCAGCCAACGTATTGCAGTTGTCCCATCTCCTTGGTGTGCGTGCTGCCCTGTGCCATGTGCATCACTGCAGTGCTCGGGGGGTGTGGCCCATGTTGTGTGTTGTTGCTCACAGTGTGTCGTGCGCTTAATTGACTTCTGGCACATGGTTGGTCATGGGCATGTGTCTTAGCGTGACTGCTGTATGTGTGGCAGCTGTGCGGATGACATGCCTTTCATGTGACTGGGGCTGACGGATGGGATGGATGGTATGTTGTATGTGCATGGTGTGTCTGTGAGTTTGATGGGTTCAGTGGTGTTCGTGTGCATTTCTGTTGTTCCGCTCTGTTGCGTCTAGTGTTGTTTGTCTTACATAGGCGTAGTTGTGGGGTGTGGGGTTGACAGGCAGTGGGGGCTACATGGACAGGACTTCAATGGTGTTTCGGTTGTGTGTGACTGCCGTGTGGGACTATATTCAGTGTGGCTTGTGCATGCAGACGTGGCTCCTTGGGTGTTGCTATGTATGTGATGGGTCATGTGGGGTGTGAGTCTGTTGTTCATGTCCGTGTGCACATTGTTCACTTGTTCGTGACGGTGGGCGGTGCTGCGTGTTCGTCTGATACGTGACATGTCCCATGTGTTGGTGGTGTTATGCTCCTCATGCCTCCAGTAATCCAGCCCTGTCCAGTTTCCCACCTGCAAGTTGTTCGTGCGTGCACTGTACTGGATGCCACATGGCTCTAAGCGGGGGTGCTCCATGTTGCAGGTCTGTGGGGGTGGGGGGTGTAGTGGGTCGTGGGGGTGGCTGTACACCCACTGACACCGATTGCTGTGGACCGTGATGTCTGCCTTTCGGCTGTCGTTGTGCACTGCGGTGGCTGACACGTGGCTGTGGGGTGTGGGGGATGCTCCTCCTTGCTGTGCTGTGGGACTGGGGCCTGGTGTGTGTTGTACTTGGGCTGTCCACCGTCCCACCCACTGCACTTTGTGTTCCTGCCACTTACCTGTTACTTGTCGGTTAGTGCAGCTGTGGCGGACACATGGGTGTGGTGGGTGCTCGTTGTGGCGCTTCTGGCATATTTGGGGACCTGTTGGTGGTTACGTGGCTGGCTTAGTGTACACATGTCCCCACGCATCTTACAGTTGTTCGGTTTGGGCTGTGTGTGGTAGTGTCTGTTGCATGTGCGTGTGATGTGTTGTGTATTGTGTGCTGGACATGGGGGTGTTTGTCCCTGGGAGCTGTGGCATGGTGGTTGCGCATGTGAGTACATAGCGGTGTGCTAGTATACATTGGTTTGTACTTACCAGCCTCCACTCCCCCTGCTAATCCGGCGAGGATCTCCGGATGTATTACGACTCGCACCTTCTCCTCCCACGCTTTGAAGGTCTTAAAGAGCGCGGGATTCCCTCCGCCAGTGACGGCAGCCAGCTCTCTGTTTTTGCCCTCCTTCTTCTTGACCAGGCTCTTTACGTCATTCCAACGTTTGTTTATCTCGACTCTGTTCCTGGGCAGGGTCCCGACTGCATTGACCTGGTCTACGATCCGGTTCCACATTCTGTTTCTGGTGGCTAATGGTGTGTGCTGGACCATGTTCCCATAGATTTGTGGGTGCACCTTGATGATCTCGTCGACCATGATCGTCAGCTCCATGGGCGTGAACTTGGGCATTCTTTGTGGTGCCATGGTGTTTGTGGTGCTGGTGCGGTGTGTGTTGTGTAATGTGCAGGGGGTTTGTGGTGCCGGTGTTTGGTGGTGGTGGTGGTGGTGGTTGTGATGTGTGCGTTTCTGTGGTGTGCTGCTGTCCTTGCTGTGTCACTGTGTCCTCTCCTCTCCTCTCTGGTTTGCAATGTGGCAAGGGGTTGTGGTCTGTGGGAGTGCTGCTTTTGTACTCACCTATGTGGGTGTGTCCTCATGGTCTGTTGTTTTCAGGTGTGTTGTGTCTGGGGTTCTGGCCTTTGTATTTTTTGTTTGTCCGGGGGGTGTTTTCGGGATGTGTACTGTGCTTGTGTATTTGTGTGTGCCTTGCTGTGTGGACTTGTTGGCCATGTTGTGTGCTATTGGTTTTGTGTGCGGATGGTTTCTGTGCAGGTACGTGGGCGCCATGGCTTCTGCCGTGTCGATTCTCATCGGCGTTGTTTGCGCTTGCGGGCGGTATATTTGTTGTTTTTCCGCGCTCATGGCGGTGCGATCGTAATTTCACGTGCGGTGTGTCGGCCGTGTGGGCGGGCGGTTTTGTGTTGTCGTGCGTGTTTCCGTCCGTGGCGGGCGGTTTGACTCCGACTCGGACGATGGCGGGCGGTATTTTGTGTGATTTTCCGCCGATGGCGGTTTTCGGTTTGTGTACTCATAATGGCGTGGTCGGTGTTCAGGCGGTGTGTGCGGGCGGATTTTTGCCGCTTCCATGCCTGGCGTTTTTTTTTACGCCGGGTATCGTAATGGGCCCCTAAGGCACTAATCGGCTAATATATGTTGAAATGATTGAGGAATTTTATATAACCTTGAATGGTAATGAAGGCATGTATTTTAATTAATAGGATACATTATGTCATATAGTGGTTCAATATTTATTGAGTATACAGTTAAATCAATGTAACTATGCAGTTCCCTCCTTTTGGTCACATTTACGTGACGCAGTAAGAGGGGATAATAGCCGATCCACGGCAAGATAGCCAAACATATGACTGTTTTATCCAACAGCAGCCGAAACTAATCAATTAATTGATGAAATTATAATTTGTCATAGTGTGATTTAATATTTATTGTATATAAATTATGTGTACGCAATCAAATTTATATGTATGTGTAACATTTCAAAATGGCGCTATATTTTGCGTATTGCGTTAGTCCCTTTTCCATTGTGATACACAAGTGACCTGGATGTAAAATAAAATAGAGTCGCTTCCGGTGTGCTAGTAACACCGAGGAAGGCTGACCGCCGAAACGAGTTTGTTGTTAATACTGGAAGAATAAATATCTTCAAACGCCCCCGTGAGTGCTGAATTTCTTTCATAAAAGGAAAAGGAGCAATAATATATATATATATATATATATATACTTTAAAACAATTAATAAACTATTAATTTATATATACCAATAACATAAAATCTAATAAAAAAACTATTATAAATTAAAACATTACACTAATTAAAAACCTTTAAACTTAAATTTCCCACTCCAGTCAGTGCAACAGTAGGGAAAGTGTTGGATAGCGGAGGGGTAAAAATTACTATTCCCACTCCAATGAGTGCAACAGTAGGGAAAGTGTTGCATAGCGTAGGGGTAAAAATTACTATTCCCACTCCAGTGAGTGCAACATTAGGGAAAGTGTTGGATAGTGGAGGGTTAAAATTTACTATTCCCACTCCAGTCAGTGCAACAGTAGGGAAAGTATTGGATAGCGGAGGGGTAAAAATTACTCTTCCCACTCCAATAAGTGCAACAGTAGGGAAAGTGTTGGATAGCGGAGGGGTAAAAATTACTATTCCCACTCCAATAAGTGTAACAGTAGAGAAAGTGTTGGCTAGCGGAGGAATACATTTTACTTTTCCCACTACAATGAGTGCAACAGTAGGGAAAGTGTTGGATAGCGGAGGGATAAAAATTACTATTCCCACTCCAATAAGTGCAACAGCAGGGAAAGTGTTGGATATTGAAGGGGTAAAAATTACTATTCCCACTTCAGTCAGTGCAACAGTAGGGAAAGTGTTGGATAGCGTAGGGGTAAAAATTACTATTCCCACTCCAGTGAGTGCAACAGTTGGGAAAGTGTTGGATAGTGGAGGGTTAAAATTTACTATTCCCACTCCAGTCAGTGCAACAGTAGGGAAAGTTTTGGATAGCGGAGGGGTAAAAATTACTATTCCCACTCCAATGAGTGCAACAGAAGGGAAAGTGTTGGATAGCGGAGGGGTAAAAATTAATATTCCCACTCCAATAAGTGCAACTGTAGGGAAAGGGTTGGATAGCGGAGGAATCAAATTTACTTTTCCCACTACAATGAGTGCAACAGCAGGGAAAGTGTTGGATATTGAAGGGGTAAAAATTACTATTCCCACTTCAGTCAGTGCAAAAGTAGGGAAAGTGTTGAATAGCGGAGGGGTAAAAACTACTATTCCCACTCCAATAAGTGTAACAGTAGGGAAAGTGTTGGATAGCGGAGGGGTAAAAATTACTGTTACCACTCCAATAAGTGTAACAGTAGGGAACGTGTTGGATAGCGGAGGGGCAAAAATTACTATTCCCACTCCAATGAGTGCAACAGTAGGGAAAGTGTTGGATAGCGGAGGGGTAAAAATTATTATTCCCACTCCAATAAGTGCAACAATAGGGAAAATGTTGGATAGCGGAGGGGTAAAAATTACTATTCCCACTCCAATAAGTGTAACAGTAGGGAAAGTGTTGGATAGCGGAGGGGTAAAAATTACTATTCCAATTCCAATGAGTGCAACAGTAGGGAAAGTGTTGGATAGTGGCAGGATAAATTTACTATTCCCATTCCAATCAGTGAAACAGTAAGGAGAGTGTTGGATTGCAATTAATATTCTCACTCCAGTCAGTTCAAAATTAAAACAAACAAAATATTACCAACAACAAAAAATTGAAAAACAAAACTAAAAAATATGTATAAATATGTTAAAAATGAAAATACAAATATATTTAATATAAAAAATAAAATAAAAACATATTATAATGATAAATACATATGACAAATATGTACAATTATTATATTAAATAAAATAAAAAATAATTTTCAAACAAATAAATATTTTTAATTAGAAAATATTTAGAAAGAAGAACATTAATTATTACATAAATTTAGTTTTTTATTTCCTACCCTATAACACCACACAATTCACAACCCACATCTAAATTTAAAAAAATGTATTTCCATAATTAACATAATGAATTACCAATTTAAGAAATATTCTTAATTAAAAAACAAATTAAAAATCATAAAAAATTAATTAACTTCCCACACTCTACCCCTATAATCCCCACAACCCACACCTAAAATTAAACTGTAAAAAAATTAATTACACAATTAAACCTTATTTTCAATTAAAAATCTAATAGTATTTAACTACTAATTATAACGTAAGAAAAATAATGTACTCCCACCCTTTACCCCTATAAAAGTAAAACCCACACACAAAAAAAAAGCAAATACCCGAATTAAATATCAATAATTAATTAATATTAATGATCAACTAATTATTAATTAATTAAACATAAATTACTTCCTACCCTTTACCCCTATAACCCGCACAACCCACACCTAAAATGAATTACACAATTTCCATATTTAATTTTCAATTAATTATTTAATATTAATTAACAACTAATTATTAATTAATTTTAAAAAAATTACTTCCCACCTTTTACCCCTATAAACCTCACACACCACACCTAAAATTAATTTAACAATTTCCATAATTGATTTTAATCAATTAATTAGTATCAATTAACAACAAATTATTCATTAATCAAAAATAAATTACTTTCCACCCATTACCCCTATAAACCCCACAACCCACACCTGAAATTAATTACAAAGTTTCCATATTTAATTTTCAAAAAATTAATTAATAGTAATTAACAACTTATTAATTAATTAAAAATAAATTACTTCCCACCCTTTACCCCTGTAAACCCCACAACCCACACCTAAAAAATACACAATTTCCATAATTAATTGCCAATTAATTAATTAAAAATTAATTAGCAACCAATTAATAATTAATTAATAATAAATTACTTCCCACAATTAACACTATAAAATCTCAACTAAATAAATATTAATAAATAAAGAATAATCATACATTTATTGTAATTAAATTACTTCCCACCCTATTCCCCTATAAACCCACAACCCGCTACGGAACTAAAAAAACACAAAATTTAATTAAAATAAAATTGATAACTACTAAAAATGTAACACATATATTAAAAAACGTTAACAATTCTTATACAGAAAATACATCACATACATTTAATATTTTAAACAACTATATTTTTGCAAACGATATTAATGACTTCTTTACTTTTAAAAACAATATTTCTTACCTTAAAATCGATATTCTTGACCACGATATTCTTGCTGTCGAAATTTTTGACTCACAATATTTAGGACTCGATATTTCTGTAGTTCAACATTTCCAGCTCAATATTTTGTCTGCACACCAAAGAAGGCTATTGTTCCTCCAAGAGGGGGAGATCTCACATTTATCCTACAGAGCTTGGAGTGTAAACGGATAGATAGATGTAACTCTTTCAGACAGGGCCTAAACAAACTGGAAGAATGGCGCAAGTTCGTTGCTTTGAGTAACTAGCTATGTTAATTGTCCATACCCCTTTCCACGACATCGGAGAGGGACCTCAGTCTCATCCACTACCAAAACCAGGAGACATAAAATCCTGTGTGCATACGATGTACAAGCGTTTTTCTCAGTAATGTCTCCCAAAATGATTGTAAAGGTCATTAATTGTACTAATGTCTGTGTACATATATATACCTTTCTCAGGTAGAGGATGTAGCCTAACGGCTAGGTCTGTCGATCTTAAATCTAGGGAACCGTGTTCAAATCTCGGCAACGACGCTCAACATCCTGTGATTCTGGGCAAATCACTTAATCTCCCCATGCCTAACAAAAATTAATGTATCCTTCTGTAACGAAACTTAGTGCTCATGTAAAGTGCTCTCATACCTTCGGGTCAAGTTCGCGCTATATAAAACTCCGAGAAAAAAAAAGGTATATATATGTACACCTTTATATATAAGGTCCTATAAATAATGTTGACTGCCAAATGAAAAATACTCCAGCAACATAAAAGAAAAATCTGGGTCTCCTGAAGTAACATACCTATGAGACCAGTAACCATGTTTGTCATAGACGTATAAATTTGTCCAGTCAGTAATGTCACTAGAATTGTCTTGTACTAGTTACTAATTGTACTAATGCTTGTGTACATCAGTATGCCCTTCCAAATGTGTGTCCAAGATGCACAATTTTGTTCATTTAAAAATGTCATTATAATTGTCTCGTAATAATCACTAATCCTACTAATGCGTGCGCACATTTGTATGCCGTTCTAAATGTGTGTCCAAGATGTACAATTATGTTTGTTCAGAAACGTCATTAGAATTGTTTTGTGATGGTCACTAATTGTACTAATGTTTATGTACATATGCATGCATTCTTAAATTTTTTTAATGCTTTGTTCTATATATATTATGTCAAATGCTAAATAAGAGACACTCGTTGATCAAGTACTATCTCAGAGGAATTGATTGAACCTGCCTAATATGTGAATAATGTACATACCATGAATATCCCCAGCTGCTCCATTAGGGATATCTGCAAGTTAATAACCTTGTTAATTGCAAGATTCCGCAGTGGTTCCTGTAAATATTATACAATGAATACCTTGGCGAGAATATTCAAAATTATGCACCGAATAACTAACAATATCAGCTTAACCCGTCATCAGACGTGAGTGCACCTGTATTAATTCCAAATCGACATATGCGCATTGCACTTTACCATGGTCCCAGTGGGTTACGGGTCTAGTGGCGCCTACCCCATCGATTGATGCCCCCGCACCATGTGAGCGAGGTCAGAGGTCGAATGCGGGAGATAGAATAAGTGCGAATCAGTGCTTGAAATGGAAAAATAGAAGTGCAGGTCTAGAGTACCTGCTTGTTTCTGAGAACTGGCGGTACTCCCCAATTAAAAGTATTGCGTTTTTCTTAAGAAGTGCAGGTACTCTCCCTCTCAAAATAAAAAAGTGCCGGTACTCAGTACCGGACAGTACCAGCCCATTTAAAGCACTGGTGCGAGTCAAAAAGAATACGGGTGTCACATGTATCCAGAGTGCACCTTGAGCTGACTACTCGCTGACTACTCGCTTCTCCGTCCAAAGGCCACAAGGAAGTAATCAGGCTAGCCGATAGGAATACTACGTACCCACGGTGAGTAGCAAAATGAGACTAACCCCTTTACATTGTACCAATGCCTATGCGCATAAGTGTAACTGACAAAGCAATTCCAGCAATGGTTCGCTTTCTCCCCTTCCACAAGCATCAACTAAGACCCTGGTTTCTCTGGAATTGTAACAAGAACAATTTCCTGCATTAACTAAACACATTGAATGTGCCACATTCTGTGGACACTTGTCGCACGGTGAGTTTCGGATTGAAGGAATCCTCTACAAAGTATGAAAGTAACTCTAAACTGTGAGTAACTGATTACACACAATAGTACCCTCATTCCACCTTAGTTATTTTCACTTACATGAGGGAGGATCAGTAATCCAGGACTTCCTACACGTAAAGAGATCTTGCTCTGTGCACCAGAGGGGAAGCACAGTCCACCCCTAAGTAAGCATATTATCCCAGTCCCAGTAGCCCTTTAGCCATCACTTAGACATTCTATCAGCTTTATCTCTTCTGGAGATAGTCCTAATACGGCGCAATTTGTAGTCCCCTGGTCAACTCTGTCCTGACAAGACCCTCAGATTCCAAGTAGGGTTGAAACATCGTTGACACCACTAAAGGATAGTCTAACAACAATAGCACCAGAGAACAATCTGGCTGATCTTTCATGGATTAAGAAATGAAAATTCAGACATCCTTGTATATACCAATAACCTGTTCTCAATTTTAAGTCACTTCAATGTCATGTATTTTCTATATGTCTGGTTATGGTTACTTTATTTGGGGTCCCAATATCACTTGTTTTCTTCTTCAAACACTACTCACTGAATTTTTCCACGTCGTAACAAACACATGTACAGTATCAAAATATATATTTTTACTATGTATCTACTTCTCCTTGCTACATTAGTTGAATATATGAATAAATATATGACTCAGTTCGGTTGAATTGAGGTCATTAAAAGACAACAACGGGCTACTTTACTTCAACTTTTTTCTTTGTATTACTGTATGGCAGATATGCCCTGCCCTACTATTATCTGTTTTTCTCTTGAGTAAATCAACACAGAATTAGATTTTATGGCGAAATAAAATTGTCTCTAAAATAAGTTCCATGTGAACACTTGTTAAAACATTTCTCAGGCCTGCCATTGTAGCCTGTGTGTAGTTTTAAACTGCCAATTCGACCTGGCACAATTGACCTTTTGCTCGGCCTAAACCTTTCTTTTTAGTACATATAAACCACCCCTAAATTAGCCCCTTACCAACGCATAGGGCAGGTGCATAACAGTTAAAATGTAGGGCATGTGTTTTTAAGTTTTACATGTCCTGGTAGTGAAAATTTCTTAAATTTGTTTTTCACTACTGTAGGTCCTACCACTCCCAACGGATAATATTTGATGACCTTATTATATTTAATAAGTGCTAGCTTTTGATTGGGAGCAGGTAGACATATCCTGTTTAGACTCACATGAATTGTAATTTAAAATCCTCTTTAATGGTAAAGTCAAATTTTAGACAACAATTTTGAAAATGCAACTTTTAGACAGTTGGCTTTTTCCTGCCTTGTTTCTCAGAGGACTGGCCAACTGCATCAGGCCTGCCTTGTTCTTCAGAGGACTGCCTTGTTACTTGAGGCCTGCATTGCTGCCTGAAGGAGATAGGACCATCTCCGTAAATCCAAGACTACCATAGTGACTTCAAGGGTCGGTTGGCTGGCCACCTGTTCTGAGCTAATAGGATAGAACAAACTCCAGAGGCATCCCTGCAACTACCCAGCTGTCCTGCTGCAACTGGACATACGTGGAACTGCAACTGGGCCTGCCTGGACCTACCTGAGCCCTACTGGCTTTTGATAGCGTGAGTTCCTGATCTGTTCCACAATAAATACTCCCCTTATACCCTAACCGTGTAGTTCGGTTATTAGAATACAAACAGATACTGGTTGGTTACTGGTGGAATGTCCTTAAATGAAGCTGATGATTATACACCACTCTAAAATGGCGAAGGAGGCAACTCCTTTTGTTTTATATTCCCTCACACACCCTAGTGGTGTCATGCTTCATCATCGGGACACCCCGACGCCTATAAGTTGGGGTGGGCTCAACCGTATTGCTCCTGCCACAAGCCGCTGGGACCCACACCGAACAGGTCACACTACGGGGCAGGACCCTTGATGACTGTCTGACTACAGGGCTACCCCATTTCTAAGGGAGGTCCCACGAGAAGTTTAACCTCTCCCTATATGGGATTGAGTGATCTAAAAATTTACAAGATTGTGTCAAACAAAGTGAGCAGCTTTCTGCCCTTTAATAAAATTAGTATAGGGAAATTCCTTATTTCTACCCTTCCAGGGGGACAACGTTATCGCCCTGAAGAAAGTCCTGCACCATATTTTGGGCTTGAATTGGACTGAAACATGTTGGCTTTAGGGTCTTAGGACCATAATATCCCAATGACCTTATTCTTCTTTATTTTAATATCCTTGACAGATCCAAAAATAAAGGGAAACCGGGATCTGCCAGTGGATTTTTAATCTTTAACCCCTGGCCAAACAATTCTTTAAGAGCTCCCTACAATACGGTTGAGCCCACCCCGACTTATAGGCGTCGGGGTGTCCCGATGATGAAGCATGACACCACTAGGGTGTGTGAGGGAATATAAAACAAAAGGAGTTGCCTCCTTCGCCATTTTAGAGTGGTGTATAATCATCAGCTTCATTTAAGGACATTCCACCAGTAACCAACCAGTATCTGTTTGTATTCTAATAACCGAACTACACGGTTAGGGTATAAGGGGAGTATTTATTGTGGAACAGTGTTATGTAACGGGAGGGTGTACTCCTCTTTCGAAGTTTCTCTCGGCCCTTCAAGTAGTGAGAGGTTCCTCCTCCGCTACATTAGTGTATTACGTGAGTTCCTGATCCCCAAGAGGACCCTCTCTCAAATTCTGGATCCTTGGCTGCATCAGCTGAGCTCCTCACGTGAAATCCTGAAGTTTTGAATTTTGTGCACCAGAATTTGAGAAAGTAAGTCTTTTAGCAGGACTAACCTAAACCCTGTATCCAGCCCACAATCCATTTCAGTCGACCTGAACTTGTGACATAATCCTGGTCTGGTGCGACCAGATACCCACAGTTAGCGCTATTTTTACCTAATCTTTCAAAATTGCATATCTCTGGTTCTACTGATTGGACATTCTTATCACTGTGGTCTCATTTTATTTACTAGATTTTACACTATTTTTTTAATTGAAGTTAAATAACTTGTGTGCTGTGTTTTCAATTTATTACTGTTTGTGTGCTGCATAAATGCTTAACACAGTGCCTCTAAGTTAAGCCTGGCTGCTTTTATGCCAAGCTACCAGGGGGTTAAGCACAGGTTAATTTAATGACTTTTTTGGTTCACCCGGAAATGGATTGTGGTTGTTAAGAAGGTGTTTCACCTCCCTCAAAGATCCAATTTATCACAACATGTATATAAATATTATTATTTATTAATAAAAGGGTTTTCTCAGTATACCAGGATGAGACCTGACGATGAAGCATGTTACTAATAGAGTGGGTGAAGGTTCTTTTACATCATAGGTAGGTACCTGATAGTTGTAGTCTTGAACCTCTCACACGGGGTGTCAGATCAACATTCTGTGATTGTAGGCAAATTACTTAATCTCCCAGTGCCTAAAAAAATGAATTTGACCTTCTAAAATGTAACTGGTACTCATGTAAAGCACATGAATGCCCTTGGGTTGAGATCCCGCTATAAAAAGGCAAAAATATGTATGTATATATGTATATGTATATATATATATATATATATATATATATATATATATATATATATATATATATATATATATATATATATATATATATACATATATACATACATATATACATATATACATATATACATATATAAATATATTCACTGAAAAAACCATAGGTTTCAGGCGCGTTATAATTAGAAATTAGCATTTAAAAACCTTAGAAATTCACTTAAAAAACCACAGGTTTCAGGGACGTTATAGTTAGTTGAACATTTCACTAGTAAAAAGCCAGAGAAATTCGGCCGTTATAGTTAGTAGAGCTAACTATAACTCGCGCCCCGCAATGCACTGCTGATGATGTCATATATTACATCACTCATGACATGGTCAGTGACATCACTGATGACATCACTGATGACATCTCAAATGACATCACTGATGACATCATCCAGTGAATGTGTGTTTCTGTAAAGTTTAAATATGTTTTATATATATATATATGCCACGGTGTATTGAAGAATGAGTGGGTGTATAAGTGTCTGAATGGATGATTCAGTAGGTGCGTGACTGATTGTGTAAGTGACTGATTAAGCGTATCTTACTGAATGCATGGGTTAGTGAGTAAACTGTGTGAATGTCTGTATCAGTCTGTCAGTTGGTGTATAAGTGGCTGCATGGGTTGGTGAGTAGCTACATGACTGCCTATATGGGTTATTGATTGGTTGTCTGAGTACCTGTATGGGTGCCTGAGTGTCTGTGTGAGTGGGTGGGGGTGGGTGACTCTGCATAGATGTGTGAGTGGGTGATTCACTGGGTGTATGGGTTCAAGAGTGCATATGTGAAGGGCTGTATGGGTGGGTTAGTGTGTGTATGGGTGTGTTGGTGAGTGAATGGATATCTCAGTGGTATATGTGTGAGTAACTACATATGTGAAAGGTCGTATATGTGAGTGTTGGAGTTTATAAATGACTATACATGAGAGTGAGTGATTGTGAGAGTGGCTGTATGGATGAGTGTGTGCTTGTATCAGTGATTGTATAAAAGAGTAAGTATGTGTTAGTATTTGTATAAATAAGTACGGTGGTCTCTGTATAACTGTATAGGTGAGTAAATTGGTGTGATTGATTCTTTGCATGACTGAGGAAGTGTGTGAGTAAGTCTATGGATGAGTGGCGGTGTGTGAGTGTATGTATAGGTGTATGAGTGCATCTGATAGTGCTTTATTGATGAGTGACTGCATGTATGAGTTACTGTATGGGTGAATGAGTGGATGTGTGTGTGTAGACCTAGGAATCACTGAGCAGGTATGTTGTTACTGCTATTGGTTTGTCTATGGTTTCGATATTGGTAGTCTTTATTTTAGAGTGGGTGTTTAAAAGGTTTTATTAGGGTGTGAGGATGTGCATCAGATTATCACATGGATGATGTCATCAGTGATGTCATCAGTGATGTCATCAGTGATGTCATTTGAGATGTCATCAGTGATGCCATCAGTGATGTCACTGACCATGTCATGAGTGATGTAATATGTGACGTCATCAGCAGTGCATAGTTAGCTCTACTAACTATAACGTCCGAATTTCTCTGGTTTTGTACGAGTGAAATGTCCAACTCACTATAACGTCCCTGAGACCTGTGGTTTTTTCAGTGAATTTCTAAGGTTTTTAAATGCTAATTTCTAACTATAACGTCGCTGAAACCTATGGTTTCTACAGAAAATTTCAAAGGTTTTTTAGTGATATTTTGTAACTATAATATCCCAAAAATATTTTTTCTTAGGTTTTTTTTAAATTAAAATTATGTAATGTTTTGTGTTTTCTTAAATATAAATATACTTTTATATTTTTTTGGGAGAAAAAAGTGGAGTCGCGTACCGATCATGTACCTGTCTCGGTGGGTGCGTGGATTTAAGCCGCCATATTGCTAAAGTCGTGAAGGATGCGCGTTTGGTATGCGACGGGTGCGTGGTGTCCGGCCCCGCGTAACGTCACGTACATATTTCTGGGATCGCGTCGGGTGCACGACGTCCGTAATTTTTTTTAGGTTTTAAAACTATATGTATATAATTGTAATATGTATATTAGAGCAATACATTATCTAAACTATGCATATCCTGACTTCCGGGCATTTGGACATCATTTAGGAATTGACATCCATTCCCAATCCATGCCGGGTTTTGTGGAAGCCAGTCTGCTCATGCTGGAAACTCCATTACCTATAATCCCCTGCTCACTGCTTTGTCTCCACCCCTGCAGGCTAAGGATGGGTGGAGGAATTCAGTTCACCAGTGGCTGGCTGCTGCTAGCCTGCTCACACCTGATGCATGTGATTACTGTGAGCTCTTTTAAGCCCCAGCTCCCTTCAGCCCAGTGTTGGTCATTGTAGCTGTTATCCGGTGAGACCGATCCTTGTTTCCTGAGCTTTTGATATTCCTTGATTCCTGAGCTATAGTTAATCCTTGTTCCTTGATTCCTGAGCTATAGCTATTCCTTGTGCCTGAATTAGCACTGCCTGCAGTGCTACCTTGTTTCCTGAGTTATAGTTATTCTTTGTTCCTGTTCCTGGGCTTCAGCTATTTCTTGTCCCTGATTTGCACTGCTTGCAGTGCTCTCTTGACTCCTGAGCTGTAGCTATTTCCTGTTTCCTTGAACCAGTACTGCCTGCAGTGCTACCTTGACTCCTGAGCCTTAGCATTCCTTGTTCCTGACCTGCAGCAGTTTCCTCTCCTGAACTAGCACTGCCTGCAGTGCTACCTTGACTCCTGAGCCTTAGCATTCCTTGTTCCTGACCTGCAGCAGTTTCCCTTCTCCTGAACTAGCACTGCCTGCAGTGCTACCTTAACTCCTGAGCCTTAGCATTCCTTGTTCCTGACCTGCAGCAGTTTCCATTCTCCTGAACTAGCACTGCCTGTAGTGCTACCTTGACTCCTGAGCCTTAGCATTCCTTGTTCCTGACCTGCAGCAGTTTCCCTCTCTCCTGAACTAGCACTACCTGCAGTGCTACTTTGACTCCTGAGCTTTTGCTCAATTCTTGCTCCTGCCCCAGCACTGCCTTCTATGCTACTTTGTTTTCTTGATTCCTGAACCTGCACTATTCTAGTATACCCTTGTAGCCTCCCCTTCTGTATATCCTTTTCTAGTCCCTGCCTTTCTTCCCATTTCCTTGGTTCCAGTTCTAGTTTGCTGTCTTTATATTTCTGCTGTCTTGCTTCTGTTACCTTGTATGTTTGTTACCTGCTTTCTGCCAAGTGTGCCCTGTGATTTCCTTCCTTTCCTGTTAAGCACTCCTCCTTGCTAGCTCCTTGTCTATTGTGCTTGTGTTTAGTTCTACCCCTTTGCTGTTACTGCCTTGCGTGTTCCTGTTTGATCTCCAGGATCCGTGGGCACAGCTGACTACCTAGGAGGTGTTTCTTGTTCACTGTGAGTATTGTCTTTGAGTTACTGTTATAACATCACCATAGGTATAAGCTCCACAGACCCTGCCTTTGCATACATATCCTATATGTGGGTATTTTCAGTCAGTATCTGTAACAGCAATTGTGGGTGAGGAACTTACTGAGCTTCAGTCTTACCGTGTGGAGCTCCTGAGTGCTTTACCCCACATTCCCTTTATTGTTAATGTTGTATTATATATATGTCTTGCAC
The DNA here is from genome assembly GCA_963921515.1 of Calotriton arnoldi. Lineage (NCBI taxonomy): Eukaryota > Metazoa > Chordata > Amphibia > Caudata > Salamandridae > Calotriton > Calotriton arnoldi. The sequence continues at coordinate 41,155 of CAWUFW010008963.1, read as the reverse complement.
GTCCGTCCTGGGTGTAGTTAGTCTGAATGCTAAATTGCCTTGTGAGTGCCCTTCCTTTCTGAGTCTTAGCCATCTTGTACAGGCTTCCCCTCTGGATCCCTTTTTCTCCTCTGACTCCTTGTGTGATCCTGGGCAGCGCTGTACTACTCTTTCTGTGCATGGTACGTTTTCTACCCAGTCCCCAGTCCTTGCTCAAGTCCCTGACTGTGTTCCCGACATAGTCCCGGACAGTCCCTGACACATATTGCTGGGATAGCGTCGGGTGCGCGACGTCCGTAATTTTTTTTATGTTTTAAAACTATATGTATATAATTGCAATATGTATATTAGAGCAATACATTATCTAAACTAATGATAAAAATCATATATTTGTATTTCCAATAAAGTTATATTATTGTAAAATACATAGTGCGGAAGTCGCATCGTGTGAGCATTTGGTATGCGACGGGTGTGCGGTGCCCGGCCCCGCGTAACGTTATATACATATGGGGTCGCACCGGGTGCGCTACTTCCGTAAAAAAAATGTATGTTTAAAAACTATATGTATAGTAGTTCAATATGTATATTAGAGCAAGAGATTATCTAAACTAATTATAAAAATCATATATTTGTAATTGCAATAAAGTTATATTATTCTTAAATATATTTTCCTGAAGTCGCGTCGGGTGCATGCTGGTTGCGCGTGTGGTGCGCGAGTCACATGTGACTTCAGAAGAAAGCATTTAATTGGTTCACAAGGTTTTCCATTCTAGAACTTGAAGGACCCCACCCATTTCTTTCATTCTTCCAACATCTTTACAAGAGATACACCTGTTGTGTTTTCTGCACTGTTTGCTGTATTTTTTTGGTGTTTTTTGAACATCTTGAAAATGGCTTCTTCTGTTCCTGAGGTTCAACTCCCATCGGATGAAGAAGAATTGGAAGAACCAGTGAGGAAAAGGAAAGAGTCCATCGTATGGAAGTTCTTCACTATTCCTGATGGTGAAAAAAAAGTGAATGCTCGCAAAGTGAGCTGTACACTTTGCCCAAGGGTGCTCTCACGGGGGAGTGAGAAGAAATATTCTTGTGGGACATCCAGCATGTTAAAACATCTACAGACGAACCACCCTCGTCATCTGGCGCGTGAGCAACACCGACGCACCCAAAAAGCAATGCAGCAGGATGACCAGGGAGCTGGTCCAAGCACCTCAGGAGCCTCAAGCTCCTCATCTCGGGGACCGGTCATTCGTCCTGAATTTGCAAATCTGGAACAACACTGCATCAAATGCAAGACTGTGCTTTGTTACGGGGAGCAGTCAGTAGATGCTGTGGTTTCTGCAGCAAGAAACCACCATTGTTAATTTTTTTTGTTGCAATGACAGTTTAATTGCAAAGTTTAATAGCTTCCTTTGTTATTTCTCCAGTTTTTAAAAAACACCAAAAAAATACACAAAATAGTTTAAAAACACAAACAAATTTAAAAAAGAAAAAAAGAAAAAAAACGGTTCTGTTCAGAACCACCTTATCTGTTTAAAAAGAGAAATAACTGCTTGGTAATGCCTGTGTGATTGCACGAGTACATGCGTAGAGCTTGAGTGATTGAAAGAGTGCATGGGTTGTGCATGGGTTATTGGAGGATTGCATGGGTACTGCATGGGTAATTGCATGAGTGCATGGGTAGTGCCTGGGTGATTGGAAGAGTGCATGGGTAGTGCTTGGGTGATTGGAAGAGTACATGGGTAGTGCCTGGGTAATTGGAGGAGTGCATGAGTAGTGCATGGGTGATTAGAGTAGTGTGTAAGTAGTGCTCGTGCCTGGGTTATTCCATGAGTGCATGGGTAGTGCTTGGGTGATTGGAGGAGTGCATGGGTAGTGCTTTGGTGATTTTATAAGTGCTTGGGTAGTGGCAGAGTGATTACATGAGCGATTGGGTACTAATTCGGTGTTTAGAGGATTGTATGGGTACTGCATGGGTGATTGCATGGGTAATGCTTGTATTATTCTATGAGTACATGGGTAGTGCTTGGGTGATTGTATGAGTGCATGGGTAGTGACAGGGTGATTGCTGGAGTGCATGGGTAGTTCCTCGGTAATTGAAGGAGTAAATGAGTAGTGTCTACGTGATTAGAGGACTGCATGGGTAGTGCATAGGTGATTGTAGCAGTGCATGGTTACTGCCTGGGTCATTGCATGAGTACATGGGTAATGACTGGATGATTAGAGTACTGCAAGGAGAGTGTATGGTGAATTTATAAGTGCTTGGGTATTGGCGGAGTGATTGGATAAGTACATGGTACTGGCTGGGTGATTGGAGGAGTGCATGGGTAGTGACAGGGTGATTGCTGGACTGCATCGGTACAACCTGGGTAATTGAAGGAGTGAATGAGTAGTGTCTAGGTGATTAGAGGACTGCATGGGTAGTGCACAGGTGATTGTAGCAGTGCATAGCTACTGCCTGGGTCATTGCATGAGTACATTGGTACTGACTAGATGATTAGAGTACTGCAAGGGTAGTGCATGGTGAATTTATAAGTGCTTGAGTATTGGCGGAGTAATTGGATAAGTACTTGGTACTGGCTACAATATCATCAACAGTGTCCATTTTCTTTTTGTTTGGAGCCTCAACATTCCCTTGTTTTTTTTTCTTATTTCCAACCTCACTACAGAGTTTCTCATATGTTCGTTTTCAACATACTACATGCTTTTCATATACAGGATATTCACCTAAGTTGGGAGCATACAGTCTTCTTAACCGATTATACTCTCTTACACAATTTGCATCTGCACTAATCTTTCTCTCATCAAAATCAATCAAATACAATCCAGATAAAGTTCTGACTCAGGACAATGCAACATATGCCATGCCCTCTTTAAACATGGTACTTCCAATGTTTACCAAAGCACTATCTACACTTAAACCTTGAGATTTATGAATGGTCACCGCAAATGCTAAAGAAAGAGGAAACTGTTTTATACGAACATACAAGTCTTTAACAAGCAAAAAACGAAGAGCACTACGTCCAATCGGTTTTACCTCTTCAATCTGATCAAATTTAATCTTCAAAAATTCAATTCCATCTCTATTTGGATAATTAACAAAATCAACAACTTTTCCCATTGCTCCATTTACTAAACCTTTTTCCACATCCAAATTACGCCGTAAAATTACCAGACAGTTTTCACATACAAATAAATTATTTTCTAAACAAGCAGTCTTAGCTATAGATTTTTCCAAAGAATCCAATTTAGTTTTTAATTTTTCTGACAAAATAATAGTAATTCCTTCGTGTTCTATTTTATCAATGGCTCCCATTTTAATTATTTGTTGTTTTTCCAACTTCAAAAGCTCTTGATTGAATGTAGAACACTCTTGCAGTGTTGGCATTAGGCAAATAATAGATTTCTTTTCTCCAATTTTTTTATATATTATTTCCGGAGCAACATTTTCATTTGGAACCAAGTTTGTAAGTAGCCGACTTTGCAAAGCTACTTTACCATGTTCTGTCAATACACCAATTCTTATATCTTGAAGAATGCTTCCATAATCTTCATCACTTGCCTGTCGCATATTTGTAATAAGTTCTTTGTATTCAAAATATGACCAAATGTTGACATTTCCAATACTTCCCAAAGATTTCCTGGTGTCTTCATGCACAAGTGTTTTAAAAACTATTTGCCCTTTTACAGGAGTAAGTTGCACTACATCGCCGAAAACAATCACATGTTTTCCTACAAATAACACATCATAATCTGTTTTTAAAATTTGCTGCATTCTTAAATGTACAAAGGCAAGCATTAAGTTTGAGACCATGCTCACCTCATCAATTATCAGAAGTTTCATTTTCTTTAGTACTCATGAAACTTCATAACAAGCTTCTCCAGACAGCTTGTGATATTCCAACTTGTTTTCATGTTCAACAGGTAGCATCAGTAAACGATGTAATGTAATCCCTTTAATGTTGTGTGCTGCTAACCCAGTTGGAGCGGTTACAACACAAGATAAATGTGATTCAGTGGTTTTCTGTAGATAACTGGTCAAAACTTTAATTAAGAAACTTTTTCCTGTACCAGCTTGACCACTGATATACATTCGAATAGGTTTAAATGATGTACAGTTGCAGTCTTTATTTTCATGAAGTAAACCATGGTCTATCTGTTGTGTAACTTGCTGATATATTTCTTTCTGTTCAATATTTAGTTGTTCTTCCAAGTTTCCCAACTCCATAATATCCTGTTGAGCTTGATGCATTGCTGTTTCTACTTCACTCATGGCTATTGCTGCTTCATTTTCAAGAATTGGTTCTCCTAGTGGATCCTGACTCACTTGGAGCAGAACGTTGACTATCTTGAGAACTGTCTCCTAGCAATCTCAGCTACAATAGTAGCTTCTTGTTCAATTTCTTCATCCAACATTTGTAGATAATTTGGAAAAACTGTGCATTCAATGCTATCTTTACATGCATTGAAAGAATCTTCATAGCACTGAAAATCTCCAAGTAATTCCATTTCAGTACACCAAGGCTTGAACAGTTGCAGAAGTGCTAAATAGTAAAATTCCCTTTTATCTGGAGTTTCGCAACTGAGTTTCCTGTGATTAATGAGATTTCCTTTGATATGTTTCACCAAACATCCATCACAGCCAATGACTTCATATTTGTCTTCATTTATGTTCTCTGTAATATTTCTCTTAAAGCTGTAATATTGCAGTACTTCATAGAGACATATGTTTTCAAGATAGGGACTTCTTTTAGGATAGTACGTATCCAACATGTTTGTTTTAACAATATCTGTGCTTTCCGGTTCATTTAATGCTAAATATTCAATTTCTTGTACAGATTTCAATACTCGATTTCGTGTTGCAGCAAGACCTAGACTAACCCAAATGATTCCTCTTGACTTTGAATATAAACTTGCAGAGGTCAACCGATCCGAACATTCGTAGGATCCAATCTCTCGATGGGACAGCATCTTCAAAACTAAAGCTGTACAATTTGTTACTAAGAGTCTTCTCTTGTGAAATTTCTTGCCACATTTCTTTCAACTCCGTCTTTTCAGATTTTGTTATGTATGACGTAACATAGCGAGCAACAGCAATGGAATTATCTGCAACATACTGGATATCCATATTTGCATTCCACATCGACAAAATCACTGGATTGTAATCATTAATATACTTTGAATGTTCACTTCTTTTTAAATTGTGAGTATTTTTGGGAGATTTTTGAGTTAAAGTATGCCTCACTGCTGACATGAAACTGTTGACTCTTCCTGTGGAAATTACTGGACGTGAAAATCCAAAACGACATTTGGGAATAAAACTTTTCCTTTGACTTGTATTTCCGTCGACAGTATTTGCCACATCGATGAGTTTGAAACGGTAAAACTTTTTGTCTTAAGGTATTTTCTTCTCCTGTTTTTGGAATACCACATGTATCATAGACTTCAATGAAAGATAAAACAGTCTCATCAGAATCAGTTCCAAATTTAGGTGCATCCTTGATCCATAAAAGCATATGTATATGAGGAGCACCTCTAGCATGGCACTCCTTTCTCCAAAAGAAATCAATAACTTCTCCAAGAGGTGGGTTGTTTTTTGTGCAGATAAAAGACATCATAGCTTGAAACCTATGATTAAAATACCTGCACACATTTAAAGGATCCAAAGAACACAGTTCTCCAGCTGTTTTGAATTGAATGTTTTTAATATTTGAATTTGCTACTCGAAGAAATTCAAGTAAATCGTCCCATGCGTATTAAGCACAGCTTAGCGAAACAAACCATGTAGCGGTTCCTAAGTTCCTTAACATACATTTAAGTTCTCCATGACGACGATACCAATACTCATTAGTACCACGTTGACACGCCATCAAGTTAATCGATTGAGATTCTAAATGATCGTCTCTCTGTTGTACTTTGTCCATGAATTCCTTTGCAGAAACATTTTGAAGATGAACTCCTGTTTTTAATATGTGGTTCACTGCATATGAAAGTCCAGACAAGTCACTTTCAAACAAAAGATGAAATATATATGTAAAACATTGTCGAAATCTTGGATCTTCTGAGTACAATCTTGTTGTACGATATTCTGACGCTGGAATCTGTAATGGTCGTTCATCATATCGTCCACCTTTTCCAGTGGGGAAGAGCTGTGGAAAACAACGAGCTTCCAAACTTCTTTCCCAAACACTCATGGGAGTTCCCTTCGCTTTCTTCATTTGGAATAATTAAATAGTATTTCCAATCACTTCCTTTGAATGTAAAGGATGTACACTATGTGAGAAGTTGGCCTGGTATATGCTGTCCACTAATTATAGTGGGCACCTTGCACCAGTCCAAACAACCCCTTATTGGAGATAGGTTAAAGACAACCTTTATTGAAAGCTATCCTAGTGGTAGCTATGGAGAGCAGCCTTCAGGCTAAGTCTTGAAGGAATGTAAAGCAGCTTGTTTTACCAGTCTATAATCTCTTGAGTGACCAAATGAAAGAGGACCACACCAGGTATATATTCAAAATATATGTATTTATTGCTAAACACACCCCTCTAGTCTCTTTATGAGGCTAGAGTTCGAAGTACATAAGTTATAAGTTAGTTATCAACAGTAATAGCACAAATACACGTTTGAGCCCTAGGGGCGTACCAAACCATATACCAATAAAGTGGTATAAGAACCACGACTGAGTTAGACACAAGGCCTAGAGCCTGTAGAAGTGCTTGGACCACAAGGAACCACCCAAGGTAGTGACACAGGGGACCCACGGGGGACGCGTGCAGTGTGAGAACACAGCCGCGAATCGCCGTTGACTTCTATGGGGAAAGTCGCGGTTGGAATTTTAAAGAAAAGGGACACTTAGAGGAGGACTTGGAGCAAACCCCTTTAGAACTGGGTTGTTCTAGAGTCTATACCCATGGGAGCACCGGAGTACTCGAGTTACCTCACCCAGGGAAGCCGGGTGCATAGGTGTCTTTCGGGGTCGGGTTTCGTCGTCGTTTTCAATGGCGATCTGCTGCAAAGTGCTGCTGGCGGCCAAGTCGAAAGTGTTCGGGTGGATCCAAAGGTGGATCGAAGATCTGAAGAACCTGAAAGCAGAGGGGACAGAGTCTGGGTCACTAGCCAGTGACCAGGAAGGCGATGAGCAGATGCCCACCGATGTTGAGTGCTTCAGGTAGGTTGATGGTCGTCTTGACTCTTCAGCCACGAGGTCCAGGAGGCGTCGATGACAACCAGGAGCTGGATTCGAGCTGCGCCACAAAGTTTGTCGATTGCAGGCGTGTCGGCGACCGGATTGGACCCAACAAGCCTTGGCAACGGCAAGTCTCATGGAAATAGAAGAAGGACAATGGTGCAGACCAGCAAGGTCTGAGGGACTCACCCAGTGAGGGTAAGTCAGGGCACGCCTGGAGCAACCAGGGAAGCCCAAGCAGAAGAAGATTGGCCTTCGGGAGGGCCTACTAGCCAACGGACTAGTGACCACGAAGGAGCCTTAAGTGGACGCACTTAGAGCTGGCTCACGGGACACTCGTGGAGTGGAGGCCAGTGATCTACGGTGCAGTCGGTGCTGGAGGCTGGGGCTACTGGGAGCCCAAAGCACAACTTCGTGGATGACCCAGAAGAGGATGCACTTGCAAATGTGATCAGTGTCCAGGGGTCACGGTTCTACATTACCCATGACAGCTACGGGCCTCAGCTTTGCTGGGGACTTAGGGCAGCCTCGGGGAAGTCTGGAAATCTACCTCTGGTGATGCAAAGACTTCGGCATCCAGCGGGAGCTTCAGCGATGCAGACCGGACAATTGCTTCGTTGGTGCCTGCCAAGCAGGGGAGTCACTCCTTGACCCCAAGGGAGATTCTTCAGTCCTCTAATCTTAAAGTAGAGCGTCGAAGGTCCAGGATTCTGTGTCAGAGTTTCGACCAGGTAAATCTAAAGTCCTAAGGACTGGGGTCCCATACTTATACCAAGTTAGGGCGTTGGACATACTCTGGGGACCCACCTGTGGGAGGGTCAGGGCAGAGGGGTGGTTACACCCCTTTCCCTTTGTCCAGTTTCACGCCAGAGCAGGGGATGGAAGCCCCTGAGCCGGTTTGAACTGGGGTATGCACAGGGACACCAAATGTGCCCCCAGTGCAGGACTTCAAAGCACCAGAGAGTGCTCCCGCCCAGCCCCAATACACACTATCCTGTCTGGGGAGGTGGTGACACCTCCCTGGGACAGGAAACCTATTGTCCAGGCCTCCCCTGCCGGAGTTTCAGTCAGCCGCAGGAGGCCAGACTCGTGTCTGTGGCAGCGGCATCCATTTTGTGATGCCAGGGCTCTGGAAAGAAGTTACCGGGTAGGCCGGTGGGTACATGTCTCTCCCTCTAGAAGGGTGGAATGCTACCCCCGCTGCCAGAACTGGCGGGGGGTAGTATTCCAAGATGTTTGACACCAAACTCGACATGTTTTGGTGCAGCCAGTCCAAAGTTAGCATTCTACTGCGAGGATATAATGCACTTAAGAGTATATGGTCAGGCTGCACTGCAAACAGCATCAGAGGAGGTACTCCGAATGCTGCAGAGGGGCTCTGCTCATGCAGGGGCACCCTCTCACATAAAAACCAAGCACTCTGCCTTCAGGATTGTCAAGGCCTGCCATAGGAGTGACTTATAGGTTTATAGGTGTGTGCAATGGTAGTGATATAGGTAGCCTATACCACTGTAAGGGGTGCATGCACCACCTTACTCAGGCTGCAGTAGCAGGCCTGTGGTGTCATTTTGGCTGGCCTTCCAGGGGTGGCATAATACATGCTTCAGCCCCTGGCAGGCCTCTGAGGTACCTATGCCCTGGGTACATAGTATACCATATACTAGGGACTTATAAGGGCACTCCAGATTCCAATCAGAGATGTGCCTAAGGCACATGGAAACCATTTTAGAGAGGAAGCAGCTAGGCTGGGGTTCTGATTAGCAGGGCCCCAGCCAGACTAAAGTCGAAAAACAGTGAAGCATCAGCAAAAGTGGGGGTACCCATGTGAAGCAGATCCTACTCTCCTACACAACCCCCCCAAACGTAGGGACATTAAACTAACCTTGCCCAGTTAAGTCTTCATGTTCTAAGTGGAAGTACCTAGAGAGTCCATCTGCATTGGCATGGTTACTCCCAGGTCTATGTTCCACTGTGAAGTCCATCCCCTGTAGGGAAATGGACCACCTAAGCAGTTTGGGGTTTTCACCCTTCATTTGTTTTAGCCATAAGAGGGGCTTATGGTCTGTTTGAACAAGGAAGTGAGTACCAAACAAGTATGGCCTCAACTTCTTCAGAGCCCAGACCACAGCAAAGGCCTCCCTCTCAATGGCTGACCAACGTTTCTCTCTAGGGGTCAGCCTTCTGCTAATAAAAGCTACTGGCTGATCCTGACCTTCATCATTCAATTGTGACAGTACAGCCCCTACCCCCAATTCAGATGCATCTGTTTGGACAATGAACTTCTTGGAGTAATCAGGACTCTGTAGAATGGGAGCAGTGCACATGGCCTGCTTTAGGTCATCAAATGCCTTTTGACAGCTAACTGTCCACTGAACCTTTTTGGGCATTTTCTTGGAAGTTAAGTCATTCAGGGGTGTCACTATTGATCCATACCCCTTGACAAATCTCCTATAGTACCCAGTCAGGCCTAAAAAGGCTCTCACCTGAGTCTGGGTAGTTGGAGCAGTCCAGTCCATGATGGTCTGGATCTTGCTCTGCAAGGGTTGAACCTGGCCTCCACCCACAAGGTGGCCCAGGTACACAACCTGACTCTGCCCTATCTGGCACTTGGTGGCCTTGATAGTCAGGCCTGCTTTCTGCAGGGCCTGCAAAACATTTCTGAGGTGGACCAGGTGATCCTCCCAGGTGGAGCTAAAGACAGCAATATCATCTAGATATGCTGCACTATAGGCTTCCAGACCTGTAAGGACTGTATTCACCAACCTCTGAAAAGTGGCAGGTGCATTCTTCAGACCAAAGGGCATCACCACAAATTGATAATGCCCACTAGGGGTTGAGAATGCTGTTTTTGGCTTTGCATCATCAGCTAGTCTGATCTGCCAGTAGCCAGCTGTCAGGTCAAATGTGCTTAGATACTTGGCTGAGGCCAAAGTGTCTATTAGCTCATCTGCCCTAGGTATTGGATGGGCATCAGTCCTAGTGACTGCATTGAGACCCCTGTAGTCCACACAAAACCTCATCTCTCTTTTCCCACCATTGGTGTGAGGTTTTGGCACAAGGACCACTGGACTAGCCCAAGGGCTATCTGAGGGTTCAATAACTCCCAAATCCAACATCTTCTGGACTTCTGTCCTGATACAGTCCCTGACATGGTCAGGTTGCCTATAAATCTTATTTTTAATAGGCAGACTGTCCCCAGTGTCCACTTCATGAGTGCACCAGGTGGTCTGACTGGGTGTCAGTGAGAATATGTGCCTGAACTGATTGAGCACCTGTCTGCAATCAGTTTGCTGCTGGGCAGTGAGGCTGCCTGCCAAGGCTACACCATCCACTGACCCATCATCAGGGTTCTGTGAGAGCAGGTCAGGGAGTGGGTCACTCTCTTCCTCCTGTCCCTCATCAGTAGCCATGAGCAAGCCCATGTCTGCCCTGTCCACATATGGTTTTAATCTGTTGACATGGAGAACCCTGTGGGGACTCCTGGGTGTTCCCAGGTCTACTAAGTAGGTAACCTCACCCTTCTGTTCAACAATGGTATGGGGTCCACTCCATTTGTCTTGGAGAGCTGCTGGGGCCACTGGCTCCAGCACCCACACCTTCTGTCCTGGCTGGTAAACAGTCAGTACAGCCTTTTGGTCATGCCAGGCTTTTTGCAGTTCCTGGCTAGCCTCAAGGTTTTTAGTTGCCTTTTTCATGTACTCAGCCATCCTGGAGCGGAGACCAAGTACATAGTCCACTATGTCTTGCTTTGGGGGCTTGAGAGGTAACTCCCATCCTTCCTTCACCAAGCACAATGGACCCCTGACAGGGTGACCAAACAAAAGTTCAAAAGGGCTGTAGCCAACCCCTTTTGAGGCACCTCCCTGTATGCAAATAAAAGGCAGGGCAAGAGTATGTCCCATCTTCGCCTAAGCTTCTCTGGGAGCCCTTTAATCATGCCCTTCAAGGTTTTGTTGAATCTCTCAACTAAACCATTGCATTGTGGGTGATAGGGTGTGGTGAACTTGTAAGTCACTCCACACTCCTTCCACATTGCTTTCAAGTATCCAGACATAAAGTTAGCACCCCTGTCTGATACAACCTCCTTAGGGAAGCCCACTCTTGAGAAAATTCCCAGGAGGGCCCTTGCCACCACAGGTGCTGTAGTGGTCCTAAGGGGAATAGCCTCTGGGTACCTGGTGGCATGATCCACTACCACCAGGATAAACCTGTGCCCAGATGCTGTTTGGGGATCCATGGGACCAACAATGTCAATCCCCACCCTTTCAAAGGGAACCCCCACCACAGGTAGTGGTATAAGGGGGCCTTTGTGGTGCCACCTGCCTTGCCACTGGCCTGGCAGGTTACACAGGAGCGACAAAACTCCTTGGTGTCTTCAGACATGTGGGGCCAGTGAAAGTGAGGGACAATTCTGTCCCAAGTCTTGTTCTGGCCCAGGTGACCTGCTAAGGGAATGTCATGGGCTAGGGTCAATAGGAAGCCCCTGAACTTCAGAGGTATAACCAACCTCCTGGTGGCACCAGGCTTGGGGTCTCTACACTCTGAGTACAAGAGTCCATCATCCCAATACACTGTATGGGGACCACTAGCTTTCCCAGCAGCCTCAGCAGCAGCTTGCTGTCTGAGGGGTTCAAGAGAGGGGCAGCTCTGCTGCTCCTGGCTCAGATCTGCCCTGGAAGGGCCCCCTGTCCCCAAGAACTCAACCTGGTCAGGTTCAAGCTCCTCTGGGACAGTTCCTTCCTCAGGACTGAGATCATCCCCCTCAAGAGACTGATCTTCCTTCTGAGCCAAGGGGGAAGGCACTGCCTTTACCCTACTACTCCTCTTCTTGGAGGGCACTTGGTCCATTATTCCAGAATCCAAGGCCTGTTCAGTGTTAGACATTTTGGCTTGTGACCTGGTCACAGCAAACACATCTGCAGGGATGCCCAGCATTTCTGCATGGGTCCTGAGCTCCACTTCTGCCCAAGCTGAAGTCTCTAGATCATTGCCAAGCAAGCATTCAACTGGTAGGTCTGCACTTACCACAACCTTCTTAAGGCCAGTTACCCCTCCCCAGGAGAAGTTAACAACTGCCAGAGTATGGTCTGTTCTGACATTGCTAGCATTGGTCACTTGGTACATTTCACCAAGTATAATCTGCCCAGGATCCACAAGGTCTTGTGTCACCATGGTGACACTTGCCCCTGTGTCCCTAAATGCCAAAGCCTCTTTTCCATTGATTAAGGGCTGTTGCCTGTACTTGCCCAGATTACTGGGACTCACAGAGGAGGTCACATCCATGCCTCCATCACAGACTAGGACAGCCTGAGTGAGTTCTCTGACTAGGTCAGAGCTCATCTCCTTACCCAGGGTCAACCCTACTAAACCCTTGGCTTGTGTAGTCCCACCACCAACTGTAACTGCACTAGGGGGAGCAGGTGCCTTAGGGGCATTGGTGGGGGCTGGAGTAGAGTCTTTGGACTTGGTGCAATCACTGGTCCAGTGGGTCTTTTGCTTACAGACCTTGCACCATGGTTTCTTTTGGCCTTTTCCCTTGTTAGACTGTGACTCCCCACCTGAAGAAGATTTTTGGGGGCCTTGTGAAGACTTCTGGTCTTTACCCTTCTCCCCACCCTTATCAGAGTTTTTAGAATCTTGCTTCTTAGGGTCACCACCTTGGTTCTGTACCTTCTGCCTCACCCTGGTTCTGACCCATTTGTCTGCCTTCTTTCCCAATTCTTGGGGAGAGGTCAGATCAGAGTCCACCAGGTGCTGATGCAACAGCTGATTTTGACAATTATTAAGAATCTGCTCCCTCATGATAAGATTGTACAATCCTGTGAAGTCACATACCTTACTGCCCAATAACCAACCTTCCAGAGCCTTGGCAGAACAATCAACAAAGTCCACCCAGTCTTGAGTCTGTGCTTTTTGGGTATCTCTGAACTTTAACCTGTATTGTTCAGTGGTTAGGCCAAACCCATCAATCAGAGCACTCTTCAAGACTGTGTATTTATCAGCATCCTCCTCTCTAACAGTGAGGAGCTTATCTCTACCTTTGTCTGCAAAGGAGAGCCACAAGATTGCTGCCCACTGCTCCTGAGGGACCCTCTGTACTTTACAGGCCCTCTCCAGTGCAGTTATCCATTTGTGGATGTCATCCCCACTCTGGTAGGGAGGGACAATCTTGCTCAGGTTTCTATGGTCATAAGACCTTTCCCTATCTCTGGGGAAATTGCTGCCACCATGGGACTCTAGTCCCATCTTTTTCTCTCTTTGTAGAGATCTAGGGACTCCCTGTCTATAGCCAACTGCTGTTTTCTGAGCTCAAGCTGGTCTTGCTCATACTGAATCAGTCTCTTTCTCCTCTCATGAGAGGACTCTCTCCTATGAGAAGAGACAGAGGTCCCTATTGAGGTGTCAGAGTGGTTAGACTCCTGAGAAGGAGATCTAGCCCTTCTTGGCACACTCTCAACTCTTCCTAGGGGGACAAAGGTGAGGTCATCCTGATCCTCCTCTTCATCCACAGGAATAGTTGGGTTTTCCAGGGCAAGGTCATTGTCACTTTCCTGGCCAGTTTCAGAGGGGGGGGCCTGGGTTTCTTCACCCCTGACCCCTTCCTCATCTTCTGCCCCACCCTCTCTGCCTACCCCATCAGACCCTAGGGGCCTGCTGAGATCATCAGCTAGTAGCACCTCCCTGAGGTGTTGGGTGCTGGCACTTTTGCCTGCCTTCAGCTTCCTAGTATTGCATAATGCTCTCAATTCCAAGAATGGGAGTTTATCATACTTGGAGGGAAGAAGCCCACTGGCTTCTGGCAAGGACTCACTGGGTCCTGGCTTTGAAGACATTACTAGTGAGGTGTGGTGTATGCACTACCTACTCTAGTGTGGCCTACTAAACTCTCTTGAGTTGTAGAAAGGGTGTGCTATCCCTTAACACACAACTCTAAGTTCAGTAGAACTTACTGTATACTAAGCTTGATTTATATGTACCTAAGGTACCCTTAGTGGTTTTCAGTTGATCAATTCAATTGAGATTATCTGGTAAAACAATAGCAAGCTGGAATCCCACACGCTGCACACCAATGTGAGAAGTTGGCCTGGTATATGCTGTCCACTAATTATAGTGGGCACCTTGCACCAGTCCAAACAACCCCTTATTGGAGATAGGTTAAAGACAACCTTTATTGAAAGCTATCCTAGTGGTAGCTATGGAGAGCAGCCTTCAGGCTAAGTCTTGAAGGAATGTAGGAATGTAAAGCAGCTTGTTTTACCAGTCTATAATCTCTTGAGTGACCAAATGAAAGAGGACCACACCAGGTATATATTCAAAATATATGTATTTATTGCTAAACACACCCCTCTAGTCTCTTTATGAGGCTAGAGTTCGAAGTACATAAGTTATAAGTTAGTTATCAACAGTAATAGCACAAATACACGTTTGAGCCCTAGGGGCGTACCAAACCATATACCAATAAAGTGGTATAAGAACCACGACTGAGTTAGACACAAGGCCTAGAGCCTGTAGAAGTGCTTGGACCACAAGGAACCACCCAAGGTAGTGACACAGGGGACCCACGGGGGACGCGTGCAGTGTGAGAACACAGCCGCGAATCGCCGTTGACTTCTATGGGGAAAGTCGCGGTTGGAATTTTAAAGAAAAGGGACACTTAGAGGAGGACTTGGAGCAAACCCCTTTAGAACTGGGTTGTTCTAGAGTCTATACCCACGGGAGCACCGGAGTACTCGAGTTACCTCACCCAGGGAAGCCGGGTGCATAGGTGTCTTTCGGGGTCGGGTTTCGTCGTCGTTTTCAATGGCGATCTGCTGCAAAGTGCTGCTGGCGGCCAAGTCGAAAGTGTTCGGGTGGATCCAAAGGTGGATCGAAGATCTGAAGAACCTGAAAGCAGAGGGGACAGAGTCTGGGTCACTAGCCAGTGACCAGGAAGGCGATGAGCAGATGCCCACCGATGTCGAGTGCTTCAGGTAGGTTGACGGTCGTCTTGACTCTTCAGCCACGAGGTCCAGGAGGCGTCGACGATGACCAGGAGCTGGATTCGAGCTGTCCCATGACGTCTGTCGATTGCAGGGGTGTCGGCGACCAGATTGGACCCAACAAGCCTTGGCAACGGCAAGTCTTGTGGAAATAGAAGAAGGACGGTGGTGCAGACCAGCAAGGTCTGAGGGACTCACCCAGCGAGGGTAAGTCAGGGCACGCCTGGAGCAACCAGGGAAGCCCAAGCAGAAGAAGATTGGCCTTTAGGAGGGCCTACTAGCCAACGGACTAGCAACCGCAAAGGAGCCTCGAGTGGACGCACTTAGAGCTGGCTCACGGGACACTCGTGGAGTGGAGGCCAGTAATCTTCGGTGCAGTTCGGTGCTGGAGGCTGGGGCTACTCGGAGCCCAAAGCACAACTTCGTGGGAGACCCAGAAGAGGATGCACTTGCAAATGCGATCGGTGTCCAGGGGTCACGGTTCCACGTTACCCACGACAGCTACGGGCCTCAGCTTTGCTGGGGACTCAGGGCAGCCTCGGGAAGTCTGGAAATCTACCTCTGGTGATGCAAAGACTTCGGCGTCCGGCGGGAGCTTCAGCGATGCAGACCGGACAATTGCTTCGTTGGTGCCTGCCAAGCAGGGGAGTCACTCCTTGACCCCAAGGGAGATTCTTCAGTCCTCTAATCTTAAAGTAGAGCGTCGAAGGTCCAGGATTCTGTGTCAGAGTTTCGTCCAGGTAAATCTAAAGTCCTAAGGACTGGGGTCCCATACTTATACCAAGTTAGGGGTTGGACATACTCTGGGGACCCACCTGTGGGAGGGTCAGGGCAGAGGGGTGGTTACACCCCTTTCCCTTTGTCCAGTTTCGCACCAGAGCAGGGGCTGGAAGCCCCTGAGCCAGTTTGAACTGGGGTATGCACAGGGACACCAAATGTGCCCCCAGTGCAGGACTTCAAAGCACCAGAGAGTGCTCCCGCCCAGCCCCAATACACACTATCCTGTCTGGGGAGGTGGTTACACCTCCCTGGGACAGGAAACCTATTGTCCAGGCCTCCCCTGCCGGAGTTTCGGTCAGCAGCAGGAGGCCAGACTCGTGTCTGTGGCAGCGGCATCCATTTTGTGATGCCAGGGCTCTGGAAAGAAGTTACCGGGTAGGCCGGTGGGTACATGTCTCTCCCTCTAGAAGGGTGGAATGCTACCCCCGCCGCCAGAACTGGCGGGGGGTAGTATTCCAAGATGTTTGACACCAAACTCGACATGTTTTGGTGCAGCCAGTCCAAAGTTAGCATTCTACCGCGAGGATATAATGCACTTAAGAGTATATGGTCAGGCTGCACTGCAAACAGCATCAGAGGAGGTACTCCGAATGCTGCAGAGGGGCTCTGCTCATGCAGGGGCACCCTCTCACATAAAAACCAAGCACTCTGCCTTCAGGATTGTCAAGGCCTGCCATAGGAGTGACTTATAGGTTTATAGGTGTGTGCAATGGTAGTGATATAGGTAGCCTATACCACTGTAAGGGGTGCATGCACCACCTTACTCAGGCTGCAGTAGCAGGCCTGTGGTGTCATTTTGGCTGGCCTTCCAGGGGTGGCATAATACATGCTTCAGCCCCTGGCAGGCCTCTGAGGTACCTATGCCCTGGGTACATAGTATACCATATACTAGGGACTTATAAGGGCACTCCAGATTCCAATCAGAGATGTGCCTAAGGCACATGGAAACCATTTTAGAGAGGAAGCAGCTAGGCTGGGGTTCTGATTAGCAGGGCCCCAGCCAGACTAAAGTCGAAAAACAGTGAAGCATCAGCAAAAAGTGGGGGTACCCATGTGAAGCAGATCCTACTCTCCTACACACTATAATGTTCATAAATTTCTTCACTTTTGGAGACGTCCACTTTTTCAATTTGGCCACTTGAAATTTCGCTATCATCTCCTAAAACTATTTCTTCTTCTTCCACATACACATTTTTGTAATAAAGATTGTTTTTTATGAGATATAACGTAGCCTTTTGCACTTTGCTGACATCTACTAATTCTTGACATATTTTCCGACTCTTTGTAGGAACACCATTAACTAGAATAAATACAGGTTCAGTTTCCTCTTTCTCTACACCAATAGTTTCAATATTTTTCTTTAAATCTAAAGGTAAATACACAACTCTTCCTTTTAATCCTCTTTGTAAATCTGTGGGAGGCAAATTACCTGTTTTAGGCTCCATACGAACAATAGCCTGAAACGGGTACACAGATTGAATCAGAATGGACTCATACGTATTTAAATCTACCAGTTCTGGAGGAATACCTACCAACTCTAGGTTATTATATACAGCTCTAGCTGGCATTTTGTTCTCCTCTAATTTGCTATAACAATATTTACAAATACGTTGATCACTACCCAACTCAAAGCAATCTTCCACCAACAAATAAGCTCCAAATTCCTTCCACTTATCAATGTTTTCTTTTTACTTTTTAAATACAGATCAACATTCCTAGTTTGATTTCTATAGTGAGTACGTCGACAACAAATACAAACATAGTTTGGTCTTTCAAAACAAATTAACTTAAACTTCGTAATTTCTTCTTCAAACACCTCAGTACTACTATCTTCCACCTCTTCTTCAACACCTACACTTATCAAACTCTCACTTTCTCTACACTCCTGTTCAGTACCGAAGAAACAAAACTCTATATCATCACAAATTTTGTTTACATCCGATACTGACCCATGCAAAAGAGCAGTGTTTAAGTCACTTAAAATTATTGCAGGACTTTTTACATAGTACAATCTTCTTACTAACTTCCGCATTGTAGAGTGATGTACTGCTAACATTCTCAAATGATGAAAAACACTTTGACACACTTTTCTAGAAAGACAAGCCAGAGAATGACCTTGCAGACCAGTATTTTTCCTCACTTTACAAGGATCTAGTCCTTGCAACATCTTAATCTTTTGTTTAATACTTTTTTTTTACTATACTCTCGTAAGAAAGTTCGTAAAATATCAATAGACTCCTGTCGTATACTACAAATACTACTACACTCCCAAATATACACTGGGGCTTTAGAACGTCTCCCTAGAACTTCATCAGCTATCACTTCTTCTACATTTCTAGGAACCATCTTTTCTTTTGCAATTGCACAACCGTTCTTCACTTCATAAGCACAACCACTGGTATCAACTGCGTGAACTAATGTATTGTTTTGAAAATAGCTCTCTTCATTAAAGAAAGGCTCTGAACTTGAAGTGTGCTTCCATTCACCCAAATTTTTTTTACAAAAGTTAGTTCTGTTAATTACTCTCTTATTTTTACTTTTGTCCTTCATAGAATGCATTGGTTTATCTAATGTTCGCATTCTGTTTAAAACTAAAATGAACTATTTTCTTTTTATTTCAAAAGCCTTTTCGACAATAGTTTCAATCTGGTTTTTCTTTTATAAAATGCAGATCTTCTTTTATATTTCTTGCCATCTTTCAATAAATTTTGTAGTACTCTACTTTTATACATACGTTTCCTTATATCATAAAATTGATTCATCCTTCTTTTAGCATAGATTGTTTTATCAGAACGTGATTTGCCATTAATGTGTCCTTTTTTCATTTCATTCTTCTTTGTTCTAGAGCTATTCTTTCTATTTTCTACATTGTCAAAACCCTTTCTAGTCCTTGAAAGTCTTTTTTTTTTAGTTTAAAAATGCTTTATTGGGAAATAAATATGAACAACGTGCAATTACATTAAAACATAATAATGATCCATAAGACAATCCAAGTGAATGTGAGAACAGGTATTAAAATAGAATATAAATAACCTGATGAAAAATAAGAAGGTATTAATCCTTTAAAGATTAACAAGCTAAACATATCAAATATTATAAGAGTATATACTAGAAAAACTTGAATTGTAATGCGAATTATAATGCTAAAATAAATGCATTTTAATCTTTTGGAAGGTAAAAGGAGGAAAAGAAAAGAAGAAAGAAAAGAGGTGAAAGAAGGAAGAGGAGAGGGAAACTATATTCCAGTATAAGGATCTAATAGCAAGTATCTAACAACTATGCAATAATATAAACAGGTAGTGATTAAGCAGTTACAATTTAAGGAGGTTCGTAATTACAAACTTTAGAATTAGATCGGTTCATAAAAATGAACTAAGAGACGACCATAATAAATCTTTTTGAATTTTTAAGGGAGTAGATGTGGCATGGGCACGATCTAAACGGTGATGATGACATAACAGGTTCCACCATGCCATATAAGAAATTTTAGCTGTATCCTTCCAATTAGAAGTAATTATTTGAGAAGCTAGGGCAATCATTAAGTCAACAAGTTTTCCAACTAACCGTTGAGAAGACCAAAAGGGGGAAGCACTACCTAAGAATATATATGTAACATCAAAAGGAAAAGACACAGATAGAATATCGTTAATTTTGTGCCAAATCTGTAACCAAAACTGTTTAACCCCTTCGATGCTCATGACGGAGCGGTTCCATCATGAGCATCGGTTGGGCTGTGCTCATGACAGAACCGCTCCGTCATGAGCACAGCCCATGGGGGAAGCGCTGGCGCTCCCCCCCTGGGGTATCGATCTTACCCCCACAGAGGGGGATGGCAGCGGAAGAGTTTCCGCTGCCACCCCCGACCCCCCCACGCTTTCCCATGATGTCAGCGCGCACAGCGCACGCCGACGTCATCAGGAAGCGCTGGACGCGCTGGAAACCATTTGTTTCCAGTGCGTCCAAGAGGAGGGTGAGTGTTTGCTGCTCCGGTGGGCCGGGGGGGCACATTGCTGCACATTGAGGCATCGGGAGAGAGGAAACAGTGTTTCCTCTCCCCTGATGTCTCAATGCAGGGCATTCCAGGTGCACGATCGCGCACAGCATCGCGATCGTGCACCAGGAATGCCCCACTAGACACCAGGGATGTGTTTTTTAATGCAAAGGAAGCGACCCCTTGGGCAAGGGTTGCTTCCTAAGGGGGAAATATTATTTTAGACTTTTCTGCCCCCCCCCCCCATGGGACAGATCGGCCGATTTTTGGCTGTTTCTGGACCCAGGGGGGGGGGGGCAGAAAAGCCCACTAGAGCCAGGGAATTGTTTGTTTTTTTAAATCGGAAGCGACCCCTTGGGCAAGGGTCGCTTCCAGGGGCCCAATTTATTTTAAAAGTATATTCTGCCCCCTCTGGGGGCAGATCGGTATTTTTATTTGGCCTTTCTGCCCCCAGGGGGGGCAGAAAACCCCACCAGAAACCAGGGAATTTGTTTATTTTTAAATGGAAGCGACCCCTTCAGCAAGGGTTGCTTCCAGGGGCCAAATTTATTTAAAAAGTATATTCTGCCCCCCCTGGGGACAGATCGCCTGATTTCTTTGGGTGTTTCTGGCCCCAGGGGGGGCAGAGAAGCCCACTAAAGCCAGGGAATTTGTTTTTATTACATTGGAGGCGACCCCTTGGGCAAGGGTCGCTTCCAGGGGCCATATTGTTTTTTAAAGTATATTCTGCCCCCCCTGGGGGAAGATCGGTTTGTTTATTTGGCCTTTCTGCCCCCAGAAAACCCCACTAGACACCAGGGAGTGTTTTAAATTTTAAAGGGAAGCATCTCCTTGGGCAAGGGTCACTTCCTTATGGGCCTAAATAATTTTTAAGACTTTTCTGCCCCCCCCCCCTGGGGACAGATCACCTGCATTTGTTGGCGTTTCTGGCCCGGGGGGGGCAGAAAAGCCCACTAGAGCCAGGGATTTAAAAATAAATAAATTGGTCGCTTCCAGGGGACATATATTTTTTTATGTGTATTCTGCTCCTCCTGGGGGCAGATCTGCCCATTTATTTGGCCTTTCTGCCCCCATTTGGGTAGTGACATAGCGTGTTATAATGTTAATTGTTTTATTTCTTGTGAATTGCAATTGTAATGCTTTATTTCTCCCTTTGTGTTCTAGTTCAAGGCTTTTGCTCTTTAGACTGTTCCAGGTTGCGGTTTCGTTACTTTTGGTTCTGCTGTTTGTGTAATTGCTTGTGTTTGGTAAGAGACCTTTTTTTGTACAATGTAAATGTTTTTCATTTCTCTGCATGAATGTGTTTTTTGCAAATGGTGTAATAATTGCAGTATGTTTGGCTTCTGTTTTTTGAGTGTCAAAAACTTTTTGCATTTGTGCTCGATGTGTATTTTGTTGTTTTGTGAGTAATTGGTTTCGTTTTTTTTCTATCTAGTGGGATATCGTTTTTGCTGTCTCTCTGCAGAGTAGGTGCTGGTGAGTGTAGCGGTCTCTTGCAAGTGAATCGTATAGTTTTTGAGTATATAGATCTTTGTGATAAAGGCACACATTTTTTTTACTTCCTTATTTTGCACAGTGTTGGTTGTTGTTGAGTTGTTTGTGCAGTCTCCTTTCTTAGTAAGGATAATGGCTAGCCGCAGGATTACTGCTCAGCAGGTTGTTGGTATGCTCTTTGAGTCTTCCTCTGACCATGGTTCAGAGACTGACTCTGCATCTGAGGCAGAGGAGGGAGGGGAAGATTCAGGCAGTGAGTTTTCTCTCCACATGGAATCATCGTATAATGAAGCTACTCTCAGTGCGGATGAAGCTACTCTTAGTGCGGATGAAGTGCCTGTGTTAGAGGAGGACATTGATGTGCCGATAGTGCGCCAAGAGGCATCTGGGCTGCAGCCTGGGGCTTCAAGGCTTCCCGTTGGTATAGTGCGGCAAGAGGCATCTGGGTTGCAGCCTGGGGCTGCAAGGCTTCCAGTTGAAAGTGATTACATCTGGGTTGCCCCAGGCATGGTGCATCCGGCATTGCCAGACTTTAGTTGTGTTCCAGGGTGTAGAGTGAACACAGAACTTTTTTTGCCGATACATTTTTTTCAGTTGTTTATGGACGATGTGTTTTTGGCAGAGATTGTTGAGCAGACTAATTTGTATGCCAAACAGTTTTTGAGGGACAACAGTGCCAGCCTTAAGCCCCACTCTAGAGCTACCCGGTGGACTCCCACAAATCTAGAAGAGATGAAGAAGTTCTTGGGTTTAACTTTTTTGATGGACTTGCTAAGGAAGCCATCAATGTCTTCATATTGGTCTACTAGTCCCTTGATGGCAACAGCTATATTTCCGGCAGTCATAAGTCGTGATAGGTATTTGCTTCTGCTTCGGATGCTGCATTTTGTCGATAATGGTTTAGCGTTGCCACGAGATCACCCTGAGTGTGACCGTCTTTTTAAGATTCGGCCCGTCATTGATCACTTTGTTGATCGATTTTCTGAGATCTATGCTCCAGGCAAAGAAATAGCTATTGATGAGTCTTTGGTCCTAGTCAAGGGCCGCTTGGTTTTTAGGCAATACATTCCTAGTAAGAGGGCATGCTATGGAATTAAGCTATATATGCTGTGTGACAGTAGGACTGGATATGTCTCTAATTTCAGGGTGTACACCGGTAAGGAATCCAGGATTAACCCCACTGGTTGTCCGTCCACTTTTGGAGTGACTGAGAAAATTGTGTGGGAACTTGGTAGAGGACTTTTTAACAAAGGTCACCATTTATATGTAGATAATTTCTACACTGGTGTGCGGTTGTTCAGGGAATTGGCCAAAGTGGACACTGTTGCTTGTGGCACAATCCGCTCTAACCGTAAAGGTTTCCCTAAAGAACTCGTTTGTCAAAAGCTTGTGCGGAGACAGTGCAGTGCGTTGCGTTGTGAGGAACTTCTAGCTGTGAAGTTTTCAGACAGGAGAGATGTCCACATGCTGACTACCATCCATGATGAAAGCACTTCACCTGTGACTGTTTGGGGTCAGGTTGCTGAAGCGCGCAAACCTGTGTGCATTTTAGACTATAATAGGCACATGGGTGGTGTTGACAGAGTAGATCAGAGGTTGGAACCTTACGCTGCTCTTCGTAAGGCTTACATTTGGTATAAGAAGTTGGCTATCCATCTTTTCCACTTGGCAACCTTTAATGCTTTTGTTGTATTCAAGGATTCTTGTCCTGAGTCAAAGATGACTTTTGCTAAGTTTTAGGAGTCTGTAATAGGCAGCCTTGTTTTAGTGGAACAGGCAAGTGTTCCTGGAGTTGGAGTGGTGGAGGATGTGGCTAGATTGAAAGATCGCCACTTTCCTGATCACATTCCTCCCACACCCTCAAAAGACTTTCCCAGTAGGAGATGTAGAGTCTGTTGGCGAAGAGGTACACGGAAGGAGACTCGTATGTACTGCCCCGAGTGTCCTTCTAACCCTGGGCTGTGTGTGGCTGCTTGTTTTAGAATGTACCACACGCAAAATAATTTTTGGGAGCATCCATGAGTGGTAAAGTGAACTGCCTGGCCTCTATTGTTTAATATTTTTTGTTCAGTTTCAAGGTTGGCATTTGTGTAGTGTATTTAGTTTCAGATTTTGTGTTAGTAGATTTGTATCTATTTGCAATTTGTTTGTGTTTTCTTATTTGTATAAAAAAATCCTAAATGTGATGGCGGTGTGCGTGGAGTGGCGCTTGGCTGGCAGTGTGCGTGGACTGGCGCTTGGCTGGCGGTGTGTTTGGATTTGCGCTTGGCTGGCGGTGTGCATGGACTGGCACTTGGCTGGCAGTGTGTTTGGACTGGTGCTTGGCTGGCGGTGTGTCTGGACTGGCGCTTGGCTGGTGGTGTGCGTGGACTGGCACTTGGCTGGCGGTGTGCGTGGACTGGTGCTTGACTGGCTGTGTGCATGGACTGGCGCTTGGCTGGCGGTGTGCATGGACTGGTGCTTGGCTGGCGCTGTGCGTGGACTTGCGCTTGGCTGGCGGTGTGTGTGGACTGGCGCTTGGCTGGCGGTGTGCATGGAGTGGCACTAAGCTGGCAGTGTGCGTGGACTGGCGCTTGGCTGGCGGTGTGCGTGGACTGGCGCTTGGCTGGCGGTGTGGGTGGACTTGCGCTTGGCTGGTGGTGTGGGTGGAATGGCGCTTGGCTGGCGGTGTGTGAGTAGTGACTTGCTGCTGGTCACTACACACACTGCTAGCCAAACGCCACTTCACGCAATCTGTGAGCTGGTGTGGTTGCTGTGTCAGGAATGTGGGCGTGTGAAAGTGATGGGCCCTTGAATGGCGCTGTCTGCTGGTGTGAGTGTTGTAATGTGCTGGGCCCGCGGCTGGCAGTGTGAATGGTTTTGTATGTGTCACACGTATGAAAAGTGTATGAATGGCCTGTAAAGAGGTTGGTGCCTTGACAGCTCACGAGCTGTGAGTCAATGGTTCAGTTTCTCGTCCTTTCAATTATTAACAGTGTATTTCATTTTTGTGAAATCTCTGGTTAATACAACTGTATATACTGAACCATCACTCACCCTCGTGCCAAATCCAACCAGTATGTCTGTGTGCTTGAGGAATAGGTGGTTGTGCAGAAATATTTGTCTTTTCTGTCTTTCTCAAGCCGGGTGTACCTTGTCCCTTTTTATGACTGTTGTAATGTGTTGGTTTTGTGCCTGGTGGTGTGAATGGTCTTGTATCACGTATGAAAGGTGTGTGAATGGCCTGTAAAGCGGTTGGGGCCTTGACGTGGCTTTACAGCTCATGAGCTGCGAGTCACTGGTTCAGTTTTTTGTTCTTTCAATTATTGACAGTGCATTTCATTTTTGTGAAATCTCTTGTTAATAACATTTTATATACTGAACCATCACTCGCCCTCGTGCCAAATCCAACCAGTATGTGTGTGTGCTTGAGAAATAGATGGCTGTGCAGTATTCTTTGTCTTTTTTGTCTCTCTGCCACGGTGTACATTCTATCTAAGAATAACCTACCAACTGTAGATATTGTCGTAAACTAAACACCCATGGGAGAACATGCTGCTGTCTCTCTTGTGGATCCCAACAAGTTATCTTACCCAGAATGTCCTGCAACCCTCAAATTGTGTCTGTCACATTTTTCTTGCATTATTGTGCCAACATTTTCACACTGCAGACAGAAACAACAAATTTCCTATCCCTCTGCCTTTTTCCAAGTATCCCAATAGAAATGGTATCTCACTCGCGTGGGTGGGTCACGGACCCGTGACAGGCAAGGGCCCAAAACGTATTGAGGCAACATCAAAATTGCCTATCACAAAACGACCTGGTTTTGCAAGGGGGGTCCCATGACTTATTGGCCCGGGGCTCGGCGGCCACCTAGGGAAACCTACCAAACCCACACATTTCTGAAAAGTAGACACTCGGGGGATTCCAGGGAGATATGGCTTGCATGGATCCCTCAACGTTTTCCTACCCAGATTCCCCTGCAAACCTGTACATGTATGTATTCATTTTGAATTCCAGGAATTTGTGCGGCCCATATAGGGCTTAATTAGGAAGGCTGGATACACCAGCAAATATAAGCACAGTGATACGATTTCGTCATTAGGGCGGTGATATATGATAGATATACACTGTATTCACACTCCGTTGTTGATATTCTAAGATGGCGGATTTTTTGGTGCCTGGTGGACAATGTTCTGTATCATTGGTCCGATTATTGTTTCGGTAAACTGGATACACGTAATGACATTGGCTGTATGTATATATAAAAAGATGGCGGCCCCGGCGTTTTCGTGTAAACATCTACAAAGGCGGTAGCCGAAACGCGTCTGTGCGCCCCGAGTTCTCTTTGTGAATAAAACTTGGAACTCGCCCCCGTGAGTGCTGCCATCTGTGAAAGGTACGATTACCTAGCGGAGCAGGAGCTGAATACGTAGGCGGGTGCACCCCCGCCGTGGCATGCACCGTTCGTGAGTGCAACAGGCTGGTGCTCAGGGAGCTTGGATATATATATACATATATATATATATATATATTCACTGAAAAAACCATAGGATTCAGACACGTTATAGTTAGAAATTAGCATTTAAAAAACCTTTGAAATTCACTGAAAAAAACATAGGTTTTAAGGACAGTTATAGTTAGTTGGACATTTCACTCGTACAAAACCATAGAAATTCCCCCGTTATAGTTAGTTCAGCTAACCATAACTCGTGCCCCCGCAATGCACTGCTTATGACGTCACACATTACATCACTCATGACATGGTCAGTGACATCACTGATGACATCACTGATGACATCTCAGATGACATCACTGATGACATCACTGATGACATCATCCAGTGACTGTGTGTTTCTGTAAAGTTTATATATGTTTAATATATATAGGGAAAGGCGTAATAAAGAATGAGTGAGTGTATAAGTGTCTGAATAGATGATTTAGTACATGCGTGACTGACTCTACAAGTGAGTGATTAAACGTATCTTACTGAATGCATGGGTTAGTGACTAAACTGTGTGAATGTCTGTATCCGTCTGTTTGTTGGTGTGTAAGTGGATGCATGGATTTGCGAATAGCTACATGAGTGTCTATATGGGTTATGGATTGGTTCTCTGAGTATCTGTATGGCTGCCTGAGTGTTTGTGTGGGTGGGGTGTGTGTGACTCTGTACATAGATGTGTGAGTGGGTGATTCACTGGGTGCATGATTTCAAGAGTGCATCTGTGATGGACTGCTTGGGTGGGTGAGTGTGTGTATGGGTGTGTTAGTGAGTGAATGTATATCTCAGTGGTACATGTGCGAGTAACTACATTTATAAAAGGCAGTATATATGTGTGTTAGAGTATTTAAATGGCTATAAGTGAGAGTGTGTGATTGTGAGAGTGGCTGTATGGATGCGTGTGTGCTTGTATCAGTTATTGTATAAGAGCGTAAGAATGTGCTAGTATTTGTATGAGTAAGTGAGCTGGTGTGTGTATAACTGTATAGGTGAGTAAATGGGTGTGTGATTAATTTTTTGCATGACTGACTAGGTGTGTGAGTACCTCTATGGATGAGTGGCGGTGTGTGAGTGTTTATATAGGTGTATGAGTGCATATGATAGTCCTGTACTGAGTGACTGTAAGTATGAGTGATTGTACGGGTGAGTGAGTAGATGTGTGTGTGTAGACCTAAGAATCAGTGAGTGGGTATGTAGTTATTGGTATTGGAGTATGTATGGTTTTGAGAATGGCAGTCTGTAATTTAGAGTGGGTGTATCAAAAGTTATATTAGGGTGTGAGAAGATGCATGAAATGATCACATGGATGATGTCATCAGTGATGTCATTTGAGATGTCATCAGTGATGTCATCAGTGATGTCACTGACCATGTCATGAGTGATGTAATATGTGACGTCATCAGCAGTGCATTGCGGGCGCGAGTTATAGTTAGCTGAACTAACTATAACGGGGGAATTTCTATGGTTTTGTACGAGTGAAATGTCCAACTAACTATAACTGTCCCTAAAACCTATGGTTTTTTCAGTGAATATATATATATATTCAGCTCCAAAGTTGTCCACCAGATGAGCAGCACTCAGACAACAACAGCCTTTGATAGGTATGAACGGTATTCCGCCTGCGGATACTTTAAACAGTCGTTCCGTATAGGATTGCCTGACGTGTTTGAAGTTCCTCAACTTCTCTTCAGAGGCTTTTAACCCTTTCAGTGCTCATGACGGAATGGTTCCGTCATGAGTACAAGTCCAGTGTGCTCATGACGGAACCATTCCGTCATGAGCACATGCTCAGAAAATCCCTCTGCTGCAGAGGATTTCCCATTTCTTTTTTGCCTGGGGAGGTGGGGAAGAGCTTCCCCAACCTCCCGAGACCTCTTTTGAATTGTGTTGCAATGACGATCGCGCGCATGGCGCGCGATCGTCATTACAACGAAAGAAACTGAAACTTAGTTTCAGTTTCAGTGTTTCAGTGCTCGTGGGGCTATCTCAGCCCCGAGGCACCGAGCAAGATGGGATAGGTATCGTTGGAAAGGGGAGAATCTCCCATTTCCAATGGTACCCTTCCCTAGTGGATCCCTGCTTGGGGATCACCCCAGGGGCTATCCCCAAGCAGGGATCCACCCACTAGACTACCAGGGAGGGGAGCGGCCCCTTGGGCAAGGGCCTTTGCTCCCCCATATTTGTTTGGGCACCACAGTCTTTCTGCCCCCTTGGGGAGCAGAAAGCCACTAGAAGCCAGGGATTATTTTTTTATTGACGATGGGGTGGGGGCTGCCCAAAAAGGGCATGGCAATGCCCCACCCCCAGAGAAATGTGAGTCTTTCTGCCCCCAGGGGACAGATGGGAGCAATAGCCCTGATCTGCCCCAGGGCAAGAAAGCTCACTAGGCACGAGGATTTTTTTTTATAATGTAGGGGTGGGGGCTGCCCAGAATGGGCATGATAATGCCCTGCCCCAAAAACAATTACCACAGTCTTTCTGCCCCTCCCAGAGGCATATTGGGGCAATAGCCCCATATCTGTCCCCCGCGGGGGCAGAAAGCCCACTAGGCCTCAGGATTTTTAATTTTTATTCAGGGTTGAGGTCAACCCAGAATGGGCATGCCAATGCCCACACCTCCCCAAAAAAGTGCCACAGTCTTTCTGCCCCCCCCGAGGGGCGGATTGGGGCAGTGGCCCCTGATCTGCCCCGGGGGGGGCAGAAAGCCCACTAAGCGCCAGCGTTACGCTGGCTTTTTTATGCATGGGGGTGGGCCAATGCACCTACCCCCAAAATCATAGCCAGTCTTTATGCCCCCCTTGGGGAGCATATCGGGGTAATCCCCCCCTCCGATTCCCCCTCAGGGCGGCAGAAAGCCCACTAGGCACAGACTTGTTTTTAGCAATGTGCCTACCTGTGGATTTTGGGCCCTAGCGCAGCCGGCACATAGGGAAACCTAGCAAATCTATACTTTTTGGAAACTAGACACCTAGGGGAATCCAGGATGGGGTGACTCTACTGGCTCTCACCAGGTTCTGTTACCCAGAATCCCTTGCAAACCTCAAAATTTGTAAAATAAAAACAAGTTTTCCTCAAATTTCTGTGGTGGAAAGTTTTGGAATCTGTGTGGATCCACAAAATTCCACCCACCCCACATTCCCCAAAGTCTTCTGAGAAAAATGGTACCTCACTTGTGTGGGTGGGTCAAGTACCCTAGACAGGCAAGGGCCAAAACATATTGCGGCGACATCAAAATTACCTACAACAAAACAACCTGGTTCTGCAAGGGGGTCCCATGAGTTTTTGGCCCCGGGCTCAGCGGCCATCTAGGGAAACCTACCAAACCCACACATTTCTGAAAAATAGACACCCGGGGAGTCCAACAAGGTATGGCTTGCGTGGGTCCCCCAACATTTCCCTGCCCAGAATCCCCTGCAAACCTCAAAGTTTGTTGAAAAAATAAAAATGTTCTCACATTTCTGTGTGGGAAAGTTGTAGGATCACTGGGCTGACACAAATTTCTTACCACCCAGCGTTCCCCCAGGTCTCCTGATAAAAATGGCGCCTCACTCTTGTGGGAGGCCCAAGTACCCGCAACAGGTAAGGGCCCAAAACGTATTGAGGAGACATCAAAATTGCCTTTCACAAAACGACCTGGTTTTGCAAGGGGGTCACCTAGGTTTTTGGCCTCGTGCTCGGAGGCCAGCTAGGAAACCTACCAAACCTACACATTTCTAAAAACTAGACACCCGGGGGTTCCAGGGAGGTATGGCTTGCGTGGATCCCCAATGTTTTCTTACCCAGAATCCCCTGCAAACCTCAATTTTAGCTGAAAAATCACTTTTTCCACACTTTTGTGTGGGAAAGTTGTGGCATCACTGGGCTGACACAATTTCCTACCACCCAGCGTTCCCCAGGTCTCCCGATAAAAATGGTGCCTCACTCGTGTGGGAGGCCCAAGTACCCGCGGCAGGCAAGGGCCCAAAACGTATTGAGGCGACATCAAAATTGCCTATCACAAAACGACCTGGTTTTGCAAGGGGGGTCACATGGGTTTTTGGCCCCGAGCTCGGCGGCCAGCTAGGGAATTCCCCATCCTAGATTCCCCTGGGTGTCTAGTTTTCAAAAATGTATAGGTTTGCTAGGTTTCCTAAGTGCTGTCAGAGCTAGGGTTCAAAACTACAGCTAGGCACTTTGTAAAGAGGGCATTTTTCACTGTGAAAATGTGGTGCGTCCACCTTTCGTTTTGGGCCGTTTCATGTCGCTGGCGCTAGGCCCTACCCATACAAGTGAGGTACCATTTTTCTCGGAAGACTTTGGGGAGCAGCGGGGTGGGTGGAATTTTATGGATCCACGCAGATTCCAGAACTTTCCGCCACAGAAATGTGAGGAAAATGTGTTTTTGGACAATTTTTAAGGTTTGCAAAGGGATTCTGGGTAACAGAACCTGGTCAGAGCCAGTCAAGTCACCCCATACTGGATTTCCCTGGGTGTCTAGTTTTAAAAATGTATAGGTTTGCTAGGTTTCCCTAGGTGCCAATAGAGCTAGGGTTCAAAAACTACAGCTAGGCACTTTGCAAACAAAGGGTCATTTTTCACTGTGAAAATGTGGTGTGTCCACTTTGCGTTTTGGGCCGCTTCCTGTTGCGGGCAGTAGGCCCTACCCACACAAGTGAGGTACCATTTTTTCGGAAGACTTTGGGGAACGCGGGGTGGGTGGAATTTTGTGGATCCACACAGATTCCAGAACTTTCCACCACAGAAATGTGAGGAAAATTTGTTTTTTTGGACCATTTTTTAGGTTTGCAAGGGATTCTGGGTAACAGAACCTGGTGAGAGCCAGTCAACCCCATCCTGGATTCCCTGGGTGTCTACTTTTGAAAATGTATAAGTGTGCTAGGTTTCCTCTAGGTGCCGTCAGAGCTAGGGTTAAAAAACTACAGCTAGGCACTTTTCAAAAAGGGTCATTTTTCACTGTAGAAAATGTGGTGTGTCCACCTTGCGTTTTGGGCCGTTTCCTGTCGCGGGCACTAGGCCTACCCACACAAGTGAGGTACCATTTTTCTCGGAAGTCTTTGGGAGACGCTGGGTGTGTGGAATTTTATGGATCCACGCAGATTCCATAACTTTCCATCACAGAAATGTGAGGAAAATGTGTTTTTTT
The DNA here is from genome assembly GCA_963921515.1 of Calotriton arnoldi. Lineage (NCBI taxonomy): Eukaryota > Metazoa > Chordata > Amphibia > Caudata > Salamandridae > Calotriton > Calotriton arnoldi. The sequence goes on along the minus strand of CAWUFW010008963.1, from coordinate 10,126 downwards.
ACAATGTTTTATGTTTGCAAGGGATTCTGGGTAACAGAACCTGGTGAGAGCCAGTCAAGTCACCCCATCCTGGATTTCCCTGGGTGTCTAGTTTTCAAAAATGTATAGGTTTGCTAGGTTTCCCTAGGTGCCGGCAGAGCTAGGGTTCAAAAACTACAGCTAGGCACTTTGCAAAAAAGGGTCATTTTTCATGGTGAAAATGTGGTGTGTCCACGTTGCGTTTGAGCCGTTTCCTGTCGTGGACACAAGGCCTACCCACACAAGTGAGGTACCATTTTTATCGGGAGACTTAGGGTAACACAGAATTGTAGAGCAACTGTTATTACCTATTGACTTTCGATGCATTTCTGCCTTCCAAATGAAAGACAATGTGTGAAAAAGAAGTCATTTTGAAAAATGACCTATAATTCTCATGCTAGTATGGGTACTCCCAATTTCGGAAATGTGCAAATATCTACTGTTTCTAAACTCTATATTTTGTTCCCATTTCAGAAATACATAGAGTGTCTTTCATACCGATTTTTCCATGTATACATTTTCCCAAATGAATTGCTATATACCCGGTACATAATAAAAAACCATTGCAAGACGCTGCTCAGTGTATTGGTTCTGGGTTCTAGTCGGGTTCTTGGTGAACCTACAAGTCCTATATATCCCCACAACCAGAAAGGTCTAGCAAATGTAATGGTATATTGCTTTCAAACAACTGTCATAATTAGAAGAAGTTACAGGTGAAAACGTTGACACAAATGGCTGGTTTTTCAACTAATTTCAATTTTTCCTATATTTAACTGTTAGTTTCTATGAAGAAACCTTGAAGGATCTACACAATGACCCCTTGCTGAATTCAGAATTTTGTCTACTTTTCTAAAATGTATAGCTTTCCAGGATCCATTATTGCTTTCATATCCATTTCTACCATTAACTGGAAAGAGGTTGAAAGCAGAAAAATAGCAAAAATAGGCTATGTCCCAGAAAAATGCCAAAACTGTGTAAAAAATGTTTCTTTTCTGACAAAAGTCTGCTTGTCCCTGAAAGCTGGGAAGATGGTGATTTCAGCACCACAACCCCTTTTTGATACCATTTTCAGGGAAAAACCAGACGCTTTGATCTGTAGCCCTTTTTCCCCCAAAAAAGTTTTGCTATATTTTGGCTAATTTCTGGGTCCCCTCCAAGGAAATCCACAAACCCTGGGTACCTTTAGAATCCCCATGATGTTGGAAAAAAGGACGCAAATTTGGCGTGGATACCTTATGTGGTCAAAAAGTTACAGAGGCCTAAGTGCGAACTACCCCAAATAGCCAAAAAAGGCTTAGCACAGAGGGGAAAAAAGGCCTAGCAGCGAAGGGGTTAACGGAAGGATGCGTGCATGTACTGGTCCCAGTTCACATTTAAATATTGCACGCCCCAAATGGGCCGCTCCTATGAGACTGTGCATGATGGGAGCTGTAGTCTCGGCACTTAGTAATCCACAGATGGATGCACACATAATGTTCTGTTGAATTCAAAGTCCTCAATGGACCCCGCAGACGGTCCGTCCCAGATCCTCTGCTGCTGCCCCACATTTACGATTCAGTCAATACCAAGTCACGTGGCCCCCTTGATTTGCGGGGTGGTGCTCGCTCCGCGGCAGGACAGCCGCGTATAGATTCAGCTCCAAAGTTGTCCACCAGATGAGCAGCACTCAGACAACAGCAGCTAAGACAACAGCCTTTGATAGGTATGAACGGTATTCCGCCTGCGGATACTTTAAACAGCAGTTCCGTATAGGACTGCCTGACTGCCTGACGTGTTTCGAAGTTCCTCAACTTCTCTTCAGAGGCTTTTAACGGAAAGGATGCGTGCATGTACCGGTCCCACAAGCAAGCTGTTCCACGCGGACCCTTCCCAAATGGAAAATGGTGCGTAGCTGGAACAAAATTGAGGAAAAAGCCTAGGAGACACTCTGCAAAATATCGTAACAAGGAATCCTGGGACAGAGGATCTCGAAGAGAGGAATGAAGCTATCTCCAACCAACTGGTAACAGCCATCAAGAGGCTGGCGCCAGCACGCAAAATAAGAACGGAAAACAAGGGGAAGGGTCCCCATGGTTCACAAAAGAGCTAAGGGGGCAGAAACGGGCCCTCCGCCACTACAAAAGACTGTGGCGCAAGGCTTATGAGCCTCAGGCGCTCACAGAGTATAGGTCCAGACTTACCGCTTATAAAAAGCGATCCTCGGAAGAAAGGCAGAATTCTACGAATCCAGGATTTTGGAGACAGATAATAAACAGAAAGAGACCTTCAAAATCCTAAAGGAGCTTAGCCAGAAGCAGGTGCAAGAAGCACCCACCAGCCAGGAACACTGTAACCGGTTCCTGACCTTTTTCTAGATAAGGTTAAAGACATTCTAGCTGACATTGATAATACCCCCATTAACCAGCAGGTCCTAGCTAGGACAGAGCCACACCAAGACAGGGCTGAATCGATTACCTCCTTCCCTAAACTAGACCAGGAGCATCTGCTACACATTGCGGCCAGAGTCAAGTCTGGTTCACCCAGCGGACCCCTGTCCTCCACGGATCTTCAAATTTGCCCTCCCTGTAATTAAGAGAACGTCCTCTCACTACTTAATCTCTCTCTAGAAACTGGGAAGGTTCCCATGAAATTTAAGGAAGCCAGAGTATTCCCCTACTTTAAAAAATGGGAGCTGATACCACCATCATGAAAAACTATAGGCCCATCTCCCAACTTCCCTTTCTGGACAAAATCCTGGAACAACATGTCCTTAAAATTTTATCAAGGTCTACGGAAGAACACCAACTGCTCGGGGAGAGGCAGGCAGGCAGGCTTCAGAGCCCACCATAGCACCGAGCTAGTGATGCTGTCAGTATTAGATGAAATCAGGCTCACAGACGACAGCAAGAAGCCATGTGTCCTGATCCTCCTTGACCTGTCGGCGGCGTTCGACACGGTCAACCACTGTCATCTCCTGGCAAGAATCCGAGACATGGGCATTAGTGGGACTATTCACCAGTGGATCACCTCCTTTCTGACAGACCGCACCCGTAAAAATTCAGATGGGGGACTATGTGTCTGAGAGGGGTCTATAACTTGTGGAGTTCCGCAGGGCTCTGCACTGTCCCCACTCTTGTTTAACATTTACCTCAGACCACGAGTGAGGGACTTAGCCCAGATGGACAGCCAGGTGTTTAATTACGCTGATGATATGCAGATTATCTTACAAATTGAAAACACCCCACAAGCCCAAACTCAGGTGCAAGACATATTGATATACGTGGTAAGCTGGATGACAGCCAACTCACTTAAGGTCAACCCAGATAAAACGGAGGTACTGGCCATTACCACGGATTGCAACCCATGGACCTACCAATTCTGGCCACAAGAGCTGGGAGACAAGCCGTCTCCAGCACTGGTGGTAAAAGCCTGGGTATCGAAACGTGCACCGGGGTTTTTGCAGGGAAGATGGCGGCCGGTTAGAAAGCTCGGTCGGGGCTCCTCACTCTATGAAGCAGCGCTGCTGGTCAAACTAATAACAGCGATCCTGGTAACCACAATATGAAGCAGATTTCTAGGCACGCATGATATATTACTTTACTGACCTGCCACAGAGAGCACAAGGAGAACAGCACCCGGTGAGTCAGAGCGGAGCGCGAGGACGAGACTCAAGCATGCAGTGTGAGCTACAACGTGGCCGGATTCCCGATCCGGGTCAGCAGGGTCAACGAAGGCAGTGGTGCCGGAAAAAAAACGAGCTGACATCCGCAGGCGCAGGAAAAGGGAAGGAGCACGGTCCTGGAACCAGAACGCGAAAAAGGAAGGAAACAGGAGCAGAGAATACAATCAAGGTTCCGTACGATGAATTTTCAGCGCAAAGGTAGGCAGGTTGGCTATTGTATCGCTGAGGAGAGCGCTGAGCGCTGGGTGCGATAATTGACATCTGAATAAACGGAGCTTTGTGGGCAGGAGCCTAGGCGCTCGAGGATACGAGCACTGGAGCATTGGAGCAGTAATTTGTTAGACTAGGTCTCGCTTCTTGCTGTTGTTTTTTGTAGTTAAACGGGAAAGTGGAGGAGGAACAGGAGCCACGCTGGGCGTGATACCAGTGTAGTCCGAGGCAGCCATAGCGTGCCGCTCCTATGCGGAGGGCTGCAGCAATGGTCACATACAGGGGGAAGACGCCCGGGCCCTACAGTTTACTAAAGGATCAGAACGATCCGAGAGAGGCACTCTAGGCTTGAAAGCGGAGCAACAGTGCAAGCTACCCGAGGCAAGGGCAAGAGGCACGAAGTGCATCAACTCTTAGGAGCTGGAGTGGGGGGAAGGGGAGGGGGAGAGGGGTGCTAGAACAAGGCAGCAACTCTACGTCTCCCTCCATAAAAACACATAGTCCACCTACAACTACTAGTTCAAGATCTGGAGGCTGAAGGGGTAAGGGTGACAGACAAGGAAGGGAACACGGGAAGCGTGGATTTAACAACTCCATCCCCTCCCTCTCCCTCTCCCACTCCCACTCCCTCACTCCCGCCCCATTTTGGTGATTACCCCGCTGAAACTACCAAAACTAGCAAAACAAGGGCAACTGAAGGGGAGCTACTGTCTAAGAAGCAAGGGTTTTACCATTAGAAGAGGGGGGCAGGGTATTCCGATGATACAGTAAATATTTACGCAAAAATTAAAACCTCCTCACCTACTTCTGACATATCTCCTCCCGTGGCTCCTAGAAGCACAAAGAAAAAAAAAAGCAAACTGCAGCAGGAAAATCACAACCTCCTCTGTCCAGAGCAAGTCAGGCTAAATTAAAAGCACTAGGTTCCGCAAAACAAAAGATAACACCTTCCTTAAAGTCCTTCTTTAAAGTACAAGAAGCACAGAAAGTGGAAGAGAAGCAGTAACAAAACGCAAGTCAAGGGAACAGGGAGACCCCAAAGAAAGCTCAGAAATTGCAATGTCTACAACAGGAAGCTAATGGTAGTAGGTTCAGTGCTTTAACATTATTAGACCAACAAAGAGCAACAAGAGCAAGTGGTAAGCGTTGCAGAGCCAGATGTGGCTAGTGCTCAAATGTCCGATGATGGCCTGCCCTTACAAGAAAATAAAGAAGGTATGGAAAAAATGATGTGCACAATGATGCAGGAAATGAGATCTAACTTTGCGATATCAGAGAGAAACCAGACAAAAATTCAGGGAAGCGTGTGAGGTAATGGACCAGAAAATTAATACGCTCATGGAGAGAGTTACCTCTGTGGAGTCGGAAATAGGGTCGCTCAAGAAAAAGTAGGAGAAGACAAAAGAAATAGACCTACTTAAAATAGCAGATAGACAAATAAGCGACAGAATGGAAACAATGGAAAATCAGGCAAGGAGGAACAACCTTAGAATTACTAATGTTCCAGAAGGCTTGGAAGGGGAAGATATCAAAAATTTCACGATAAAGCTACTAGAAGAGTTAATCCCCTGGACGAAGGCTGCTAATCTTGCAGAGGACATTCAAAGAATTCATCGCGACCCCTTTGGGAGGAATAAAACTAGGAAAAATCCGAGGAAAATCCTCATAAATTTTAAAACATATACACTCAAGGAGAGGATTTTAAGTGAAGGCCTGAAGGCAGGTTCATACTCCCAAAGTAATTGGTCATGTAAAATTAGATCAGACATTTCTAAGACAACACAGGACAGGCAGTGGCAGCTAGGTCAATTCATGCAAGAGCTAAAATCTTTAGGAGCAACAGTCCAAATGCGGTTTCCAGCATCACTAAGAATAATGTGGCAGAACAAGATGCACAATATCAGAGATCCAAAGGAGGTGGAGTGCCTCATAGAACAAATTAAGGCGCAAACAAAGGATCAAGTTTGACGAACATAACCAAAGAAGAGTATGGAAAGAGTGAGGAGCTCAAATAGGGCTAAGGAATAGCCCAAATGAAGGAAAGGGAGGCTTCTCCTGGGAGGAGAAGAAGAGGGTTGGGATAGCACATGTAAAAATGTATATACAAATAAAAATTACACAAGGTGGGGAGCAAAATAGGGAAAAAATATAAAAAGTCCTAGTTTTACAAAGAAAGGGAGGAAGGGCCCGTGCAATTGCTAGAAAAAATAGGAAGCTAGTATCAAATTGGGCAAGTTCAAATGGAGCAAGGCTAAATGGCGGTTAATATAATGACATGGAATGTTAATGGCCTAAGAATAAGGAAAAGAAGAGCAAAATTCTGGAATATCTAAGAATAGTGAACTCCGAAATACTGATATTACAAGAAACTCACTTATTAAAAAAGAATGGGAGGAAATCCTGAAACGCAAAAATGGGTAGAAACCTGTGTATGTACAAACCAGGTATGCTGTGTTAAGGGGGTGGCGATACTCTTTAAGAAATCCTTGAGGGCAAGTATTGAAGACACAGTAGTAGACAAGAAAGGAAGATGGGTGGTGGCGAAAGTAAAAATACACAACAGTTTGTTTATAGTGGTCGATTCACGGACCCAAACTGGATGACCCGGAACCACTTCAAAAATTGTACTCACAATTATTGTCCGCACATGCGCCTATAATAATGGGGGAGATTTCAACATTATACTTGATGTAAAGAAAGACAGATTTCAATCAGGAATGGTCCAAACTTACCGAAAATGAGGCAGTGGGTAAACCTTTGTATTAATGACCTAGGGATTATGGATATATGGAGGAAGAAAGGAGCCAAGACTAATCAGTTTACTTTTCAGAATAAGAGATTGGGTCATGCCTCCAGAATAGATTACTTACTATAGACAGGGGTCTACTAAATTCGACACAAGGTGTAGAGCATCTACCCGCACACTTGTCGGATCACTCTGCAGTGATCTTACACCTTAGTTTATGTGGTTGTAAGCTGCCCCCAGATGGACGGCAGATAGAGTCATCTTTCTAGATGAGAATTGTATTAAATCTTTAACAAAGGACACTGAGGAGTTCTTTCAAATTAATAAAGTTGGCACTACGAAACAGATTGCTTGGGAAGCCTATAAAGCCTTTATCAGGGGTACAATAACTTGCCTCGCATCTCACAAAAATAAATCTAAAAGAAACACGATCAGGGAACTTGAAAACGAGATAACAACCTTGGAGGAAGTATTAAATAAAAGGACTAATACCACGCAAGAAATCACTAGTATTGAAGAGGATAGAAAGCAGAAAAAAAACGACCTGGGAGACTTCTTGGAAAAATAGTGAAAGACAAATGGGAAGCAAGCAAATTATCACACTATGAATACGGAGAAGGCTGTGGAAAATTACTGGCATGGAAACTAAAAATAGAGGCAACACGAAATAGGATAACAAAACTACAAAAGAAGACCAACAGTACACTACAGAAGAGGGTGATATCAGAAAAGAATTCGTGAAATATTTCAAGAAACTATACTCAGAGGAGAAGGTGGCTACGGAAGAACAGATTCAATCAGTTTTGGGAAAAGTAACACTACCAAAAGTCTCACAGGAGCAAAATATAGAGCTTAATCAAGGTATTACTGCGGAAGAGGTTCTGGAATCTCTGAAGAGATTAAAAAGAAGCAAGGCGGCAGGTCCAGATGCCCTCCCAAACGGAGTTATATATTCATCTGAGAGAAGTGATAGCTACCCCACTGACAGAACTTCTAAATGAAGTATATATGGGGAAAGGATCTCTTCCAGCCTCCTGGAATGAAGCAACCATCACTGTCATACTTAAACCAGGAAAGATCCAACCCTGAGTGAATCCTACAGACCAATTTCGCTTTTAAATACGGATTACAAGATCTATACACAAATTTTTGCAAAAGATTGGGAAAGATTGCGGGTTCAGTAATAAATATAAATCAGAAAGGCTTCATCGGAGGGAGGCATATTCAAGAACTGATACATGAGCTTATTACAGCAATAGACATAGCAATACATAATACAATTCCGCTATCAATTATAACCCTAGATGCTGCCAAAGCATTTGATAGGAGTGAGTTGGGACTTTCAAACGCAACCTTAGTGAAATTTAACCTAGGAGACACTTTTTTAACGCAATCAAACAAATTTATGAAAGCCCTAAGCAAAAGTCTTAGTAAACGGGGTGTTAACCGAAGAAATTATGATAAAAAGGGGCACTAGGCAGGGGTGCCCGCTATCCCCTTATTGTTCGATCTCTACATTGAGCCATTAGCGGAATTGATAAGAGAAGAAAAGGAGATAATACCGTTTAGCCACCAAGGATGGGAAAAGAAGGTTGCTCTCTTTGCGGATGATATGATGGTGTTTACAAGCAACATAACTGCGTCCCTCCTAGACTTGAAGAAATTCTGGAAAAGTATGGAGCAGTATCAGGGTACCTTGCAAATCACGCAAAAACAGAATTCCTAGAATGGAACAGCAACTCTCAAGACCTAAGGGTTAAAGACAAAATAAAATATCTAGGTATTGACCTCACAGTGGATATAAAAAAGATCCCAAATATAAACTTTGAGAGAATCCACAAACAAGTAAGAAAATTGCTAAAAGTATGGGGGGGTTTACCGTTGTCCTTTATGGGAAGATCAAACATAATAAAAATGGCCATACTTCCAAAATTTACCTATCTGTTTGGTAATATTCCATTAGAATTCAACACTGACAAAATAAAAAAATTACAAGGGGAATTGAGCAGTTTCATCTGGGCGCAAAAGGTACAAGGATAGCTTGGAAGAAGCTAAGAAGAAATAAGACGCAAGGAGGAATCGCTAGTCTGATATACTACAATATTGCAGAGCATTTCAATTTAAAAATGTAAGGAAACTATTGGAAAGTTTCTCGATCAATACCCGGATCATTTGAAGGCGGCAGTTAACAGAAAGAAAGCTACTATCTTTATAAATTTGGCCATCCCAAGTTCTTCAAGAAAATAAAGCTAAAAACCCTGAAGGCGGCAGCTTCACTCTGGTTCCAGATGAGGAAGACACTCCAGAAATTCCATACTATAGTAAATATGCGCCGATCTGGAATTCCCGGGAACTCCAGAGTGCCTAAAAGATAGGCTAGCAAATCCCTCAGAGAAAATAACATTACAAAATGGGGTGAGTTAATGATACAGAACTCTCTCATAGAATGGGAGGCCCTGAAGAAAACAAACTAGAGGCACAATCTCGAGATTTAAGTATTACCAGTTAACCAGTTGGGTCAAGAATCTAAAGGACATTGAAAACGGCAATGGGGCAGCTGAGGAAATGATACAGAGCAATAAAATTAAAAAAAGAGAAGTCGCATACTGGTACTGGGCATTGATACAAGAAGGTGAAGACGACTACAAAATTCCTGACGAGATCTGGGGGAAGCGCACTGCCGGAGTTGGATATCCAGCATATATGGCAAGTATCTACAGCTACATGTTGGAAAATTGTGAAATCTGCTCCATTAAGAAGGAACCATCTATTCACTATCCATAGAGGCATACTGGACCCCAAAGAGGCTGTTGAAAATTAAAGGCCAAAGAAAGAGAAGCTGTCCCAAGTGTGGAGAGGTGGGTGCAGACGATCTTCATATGTTCCGGCAGTGCCCAAGCCTGGAGGAATTTTTGGATGGACACGGGTAAGACATTGTCAAAAATATTGGGACGACAGATTGCGGTGAGTATAGACTTGGTTATCTTTGGGATAAGCCAGTTAGAGGGGGAGCAAGAAAGTTGAGTAAAGACCAGGAGAAAATCCTCTTCATATTAATACTTCTAGCAAGAAGAGAAATATGTATTAATTGGATAAAAGTTCACCCCCATTACATAGAGATTGGCTAGCCTCTGTACACAGAACATACTCACTAGACACGAGCCGTCATAAGGGAAGGAGAAATAAATTCTGGAATATCTGGGAAAACCAAATTTCATAAACTAAGCCATGGGTAAATAATTGTCTGGTCCTATGATTAGGCAATGCAATAGATGCTTTCAAGTGGAACTTGAAGGAGTAGTCAAAGTGACTAGCTCAGCCCAGATTCAAATTGCACGAGGATTGGACAAAAAGGGGCCCAAGCACAGAGGGCAAGTGGACAAGTTCCACACACAAGACATGACTACCCAGGAGATGCCCTAAAGAGTCGGTTCCAAAAAGGGTAATGGGCCCATGACACCTCCAACCCTTAGAATATTGCTATATGAGGA